>OU342746.1:379903176-380621559 GCA_910589775.1 Avena eriantha
CGGGGTTGTAGCCGGCGAGCACGACCGCCATCGCGCGCCTCCCTGTCCTCCCGTTGCTCGCACGCAGAGATGAAGCGGAGCCCCTGCGGCTCCACCTCCGGCACCGGCCCCGGCACCTCCAGCGGGAAGTTGAACTCGCCGCACTCGCTCCTGTGGAAGTGCATGTTGGCAATGCCGTACGCCCTTGCCGCCTGCTCGGCGGATTGGAAGGAGCCGACCCACACCTTCTTGCCGGTGTTGAGGTCGTTGATCTCCGACACCCAGGTGCCCCATTCCCGCCGTCGCACGCCGCGGTACACTATCGTCGGGGGCACCGGCAGATCGAGGGTTCCGGCGGAGCGGCGGGGCTACCAGCGATGTTTTGGTGGCGGCAATCGACGAGGGGAACGGCGTCGGGAGGAGGAAGACGAAGCGGCCGCAGGAGCTCGTGGCGGGGGGGCTCTGGTGCCGGCGCGTGCTAGGGATGGGTGGCGGAGACGACCGGCGAGATGATCCGGCAATCGCGGAGGGGAGGGGGGCCGGCGGGAGGGAGGAATTGGAAGCGGCGGTCGCCGGAGACGGAGGAGAGCTCGAGGTGGGGTGGGGGATTTTGAGTGTGAACGCAAAAAAGAAGGAGGGAATCTTTTATTCATCGGTGCCTCCGATGAGTAAATATAAGGATCAGAGACACCGATGAGTAAAATATTTGCTCCTCTAAAGCCTTTTGGGCTTCGGTTAGCTGCGGTTAGAGGCGTAAAAGAGCATCTTTTACTCCTCTAACCGATTTTTGTACATCGGTTAGAGATGCCCTAAATATACTAGCTAGAGAGGTGTGAGTAGTGACACGACCTATGTAGGGATGCAAACAAAGTTGTAGACTATTTCTTTATTTACTCATGGAAGCTTCGTATAATTTAGGGAGAGAAAACCAATTGCTGATTATTATTCCGGTATGATCATGTCATAGGGATGAGAGGCATTAGGAAAAGTAATTGAACTACCGGAGGAACATCAAGGGCAAAACTCCATTATTGCGCTAGTTGAGATCGAGGTCAAATTATGTTCTCCACTCTTTCAGTCAAGTCGTACCATAGTGGTACAACTTGATTGTCACACAAACAATATTAGTTAGTGTAATTGTTAGTTAAAGTTAAGTACTCAGATGTGTGAGTACCTTACATTTTGCAACCGGAGAGAACACATTAATATCATGAAGCAAGATAATATCGTTATCATAGTTTTCCTCTTCGCTCGGCTCCATCGGAGGGAGGGATGGGCTATAGGTCCCTGCTGAGGAGTACTTGCACAACACATGGTGATACCAATGGATTTGCTAGGTTTGCAAGTGTGGCAAGTCTCTTAGTGGGAGGAGGGCAAAGATAGTTTTCTAGGATATAATGACTTGGATTTTGGTGGTTGACATAACATTAACCTATATTTAGTGTCATTATGCAGGTGATAGACTATTGCCTGGGTCATGAGCATGGCGATGGTAGCATGCTCAGGATTAGTTCACGGTGGGGTACCATTGCTGATGCATGCTCCTGTCCAAATATGGTTTGTCATCTTTCCGACCACCTCTATTCTCTCCCTTCCATGGACCTCCTAGATCTCGTGGCTTGTGCTTCGGTTGGTTATTTGATGTTCTCGTCATCAACCATCAAGAGAAGCGCTGCCAATGTCTATGGGTTGTGGTGGTGTGTTGTCGACTTCACCACCAATGTAGAGGTGGGTATTGTGGCAGTGGGTATCTAAGTTCTAGGTGTCTATGGTCACTGTGTCAAAGTATTGCTCGACAGTTATCGATGATGCCGATGCCGATGGTCTAAATCATAATTTTCTTCCCTTTTAGGGACACTTTGATTCACAGGATTCCCAGAAAACATGCATAGGAAAGTCGAGGGCCAAGATCGGAGCTAAAAAAAGTTCGTGGGATCAAAACACAAGTAGCACTAATTTATAGCTCATAGTGATATTTTGTTCCTTTGGCAGGTCTATAAGGAAGCTCATATAAATTTACCTCTCCTAGAGATGGAGAGTACATATATGTTGGATGGGCCGTCACCCGAATCAGGATTACTGGATGTAGTTGGGCGAGATTTTCTTTCAGATTTAGGAAGTGATCCGTAATATCTTTACATCCTGCAAATTTAGCAAGATGTTTGTAGTATTAAAATGCATACAATGTGATCATATTGATGAAATTGGCCTAACTTAATGGTGTGATGGACAAAAGACTATCTAAGTGCTAATTCACCATGTGATCATAGACTACCAAATAAATATTTTAACCTGCAGAAAAAGGAAAATATCCAAGAAACAATATATGATATAAATCATCAAACCCTAAAAACTGGTGGGGAGTCGAATTTTAAAAAGTTGTATAGATGCATCAAACAATTGAAATGCCGGAGCCACTGAGTAGCCGAGGTGTGAAGGAGGCAAGGGTGATGAGATGCAGGATGAAAGAGGACTAGACGCAAAGCAGTTGTCTTCATTTGGTTCATTCTAGGGGACGAGCGGTCGACATAATAATTTTTGAATTCTGTTTCAGCAGGCGAGCAAGCCTAGCGATCGGAACAGTACGAGACGATTAGACGAACTAGATCGCTCACGTTTCCCAATCCTAACGTTTTCACCGCTCATTTCCCGCTACCAGATTGCTGATTTGCTGGACTGTCGCCGGTTGTTTTATTTTTATCCCAACATAATTACGTACGCGTGTATAGGAAAGGAAAGGATAAAATTATGGGCCCCTGTAAAGCATAGGCCCTAGGGTGTTGTCCATGTTGGCCATGGGTCAGAATCGGCCCTGGATGCTCCTGGTTTGATCTCGGCTCAAGGTAGCGGTCATGCTCGAAGTCTAGTTCCATTGGTGATGCAATAGTCAAATCCTTGTGAGCTCTCGATTGAGATTCTCTCCCATGTGATAAGTGCTACTAAAATGGCATCGGACCAAGAAGTGAGACTAGCTCACTTGGTTAGGGGAGTTGATGTATGACCCAGTTGCCAGGTTTAAGTCCTCACGGATGTGAAATTGGGTTTTTATTATTTGAAAAATAAACTCGTGGGGTTTTCCCCCACTGCTTTCCTTTAAAAATAGCATCTGACCGTCTGTAGATGACGCCTTTTACTCCTCCAAATAATGCCATGTTTCGGCATTAACACACTATGTTTTATTCTACCTTGGTCGCTACAGTGGATGAGTGTCCTCATTTTCAAATTTTGTGAATACGCTTTCTTCGTATAGCATGTTCGTGTTTGTATTTGCAACCTGATTTTCTCTCTACCTTGAGCGATTTTGGAGTTATATTATCTGAGTAAATAATAGCGTGAGATTATTTCGGCTTAAACTGCTATCCACGTCGTCCCGATTCTTTTAGACCGTGAGATGGAGGCCAAAAAATACATGTGGCGATATTGCAACGGAACCCTACTATCCAGTGAGCGGGGACCCGCAGCGGGCCAAGGCGAAAGATTGCTATTTTTTTAAATAATGCACTTTTTTTATTCAATTTCACAAATATTACGCAAAAAAAGGAAATTACAGATCTAACGCAGTGTCGTTTTTTGAAAGAACGACCAGCCCGTGTCGTTTTTTTGAAAAGACGATAGGAAAAATCGTTTTTTGAAAAGACGACTGGCCTGCTCACATGATCGGCAGCCAGCTGATCGTTTTTTGTAAAAACGACAGGCCATATCGTTTTTTTGAAAAGACGACGAGGCTTGTCTGTTATTGAAAAGCTGACGGCTGCATGGATCATGCACAGGCTAATCCAGCCGTTTAGAGTTTATCGTCCGCCGGTAGAATCCCGCCACTATTTTGCGCAGTTCTTCTCCCCGCTAGTATTTCTCCCGCCACTTTTTAGCGCCGTGTATCTCCCGCCACCTCTTCCCGCTAGTATTTCTCCTGCCACTTTTTCGTGCCGTTTCTCTCCCGCCACTTCTTCCCGCTGTTTTCTCCTGCCAATTTCTACTAGTTGCCCCTATAAATACTGGCACCGAGATGGTATCTCTCCATCCCGTTATTCCTCTTTTTCTCGCATTTCCTTCCCCTCTCCATCATGAGTGTGCCATGTTCAGACCTAGAGTATAGGCCTACGAAGACGAAAGATGGCAGGTTGCCGCAAGGGGTGACACACGAGCGCTGTTGGTGCGGCCATCTCGCGAAGGTCAAGGAGTCGATCGATTTTTCCACCTGCATGGGCATGAAGTTTTTCATATGTCCCAACTACGACGCAAGCCCGCCCCGGCAAGCAAGTTCGTTGTACGAGAGGCCTTCGGTATGTTCCCAGAGCATGGTTAATATGAACCATTCATGTTATCATGAGTTCTTTTATTCATTCCATTGATTTGCTTGCAGTCTCCTCCTCCACTTTGCAAGTGGTACCATTGGATTGACACGGAGCAGCCAGCCTGGGCCGTGCAGGAGATTGCGGACAAGAGCCGACGTGCAAGAGAGATCTTTCTTAATGAGGAACATACTGAAAGGAAGGCCGCGAATGGGAAGAAGGAACGGGAGAGAGAAATGAAAGAATTCCGAGCAGAGCAAGCTCGAAACCGTGAGCTGAACAGGAAGAGAAGGGAGGAAGAGGAGCGGCAGGAACAGGTGCGCAAGGAGGCTCGTGAGGCGGAAAGGAAGAGATAAAGAGAAAGAGTTGCCGAGACGCGGGCGGCAGAGGAACGTGGGGACAAGACCGGGAAGTACCCGCGCTGGACTCAGGGAAGGTAGACGTATGTCTCAATACCGATGTATCATAATTTCAGTTGTAGTGTCGTGATGTAACTTCATTTCAGTTGTAGTGTCCCGATGTATCTTAATTTCAGTTGTAGCGTCTTGACGTATCTTAATTTCAGTTGTAGTGTTTTGATGTAACTTCATTTCAGTTATAGTACTGTGATGTATCTTAAATTCAACATGTCATTTAATTTTGGGGACAATGTAGCCAAAATATCTCCCGCCAAAATGTTTCCCGCCTAAATATTCCAGCCAAAATATTTCCCCCCAAAATAACTCCGGCCAAAATGTTTCCCGCCAAAATATCTCCCGCCAAAATATGTTTCCCGCCAAAATGTTTCCCGCCAATTTTTGTTCGTTTACCCTATAAAACCCCCTCCTCACGCAGTTGTTTAAGCAAACCCTTTTAGCCAGTATGTTTCCCGGTTTTCCCTACGATCGCAGTTTCGTGACAGACATGTCCGTCGACCTGTTTCATTTGGCTAGGAACTTTAGGGTAGACAACAATCCAGCCCCATCGGAGGAACTGATTGGTAGTGATTGTATCCTCACTGAGCTACATGAGGTATTGCGTAGAAAAGGGTGGCCGAAGAGGACTCCAGAGGAGATGCGGCAAGAGCTACTTCGGATCAATGCTAGGTGGAGCAAGCAAAGATTCTCTAATGAAGGGGCAAGGCAGCAGAACATCACGCTCCCTTGGATTTGGATAGAAGAGAGTGAAGACTCCGAGGATCTCTTCATGCCGCCTGTCGGTGGTACCAGGGATAGAGAAAAGCGTGACAAGGCTGAGACCTTGAACAAGGCGCAAGCCAAGTAGAGCAATGACAAGGTAGAAGAGAGTGAAGATGAAGATGATATATTCATGACGCCTGCCGTTGGGACTAAGTGGAGGGCTGAGTGGGACGAAAGGCTGGCCAAGAAGAAGGCATTGTCGAAGGGTAAGGGCGAGGCATCGTCGAAGGGTAAGGGGAAGGCATCATCAGTCAAGGCATCGTCGAAGGGTAAGGGCAAGAAGAGCAGGCCATGAAGAAGGCATCGTTGAAGGGTAAGGGCATAGTCGTAGGGATAGAGAGCGCTCTTATTTATGTACCGCAAGTTATGTTCAACTACTGTTGCAAGCTATGTTGAAGTGTTTGTCAAAAAAAATGTGTCTCATACGTAGACAGATACAAGATACAAGTCTCATACATAGACAGATACCTAGACAGATATAAGATACAAGTCTCATACATAGATAGATATCACTGCCACCGGTCATGAGGTTGCCCTGGCGTCGGTGAACTCCATCCGTACCTTCTAGGAGGCCCCACATTATGGGGGGGTAGAGTTGACCCATCACCCTGCGTCTGTGTATCCTGTGTGGGGAAAGGTGGTGGAGTCTGCTGCGTCTGATACAGTCCAAACCAGTCAACCTGATCATGATGAGTCTGCTGATCCTCCTCATGAGTCGCCCACGAACCCATTAAGGACATGCTTGGGTCTCCATATCCTCCTGCCATGTAAAAATATTAAGTACTCAACGATTATACAATACATCTAACCAAAATAGATAGGAAAATGCGTACCCTTAGGACAATAGCCCATGAATGGGACTTGCGGATGCTGCTGGTGCCACTGGTCGAAAGTAAGCTGCGGATGCGGCTGCTGCCACTGGTCAAAAGTAAACTGTGACTGTTGCTGCCACGTTGAGCCTCCAGCCTGGTCTGGAGGTGGTGCTCTCGGTGTCTCCTGCTATGAGATCGGTGGATGAGGGCCGCGGCGGATAGGTGTAGTGGGTGTCTCCTGCTGCGGCCACCCCGAGCCTCAGAGTAGTGTCTGGTCTGCACGCGGGGTGCGTTCCTGCGTGGAGTGACGTGGCGGGCGAGCCTGCATGGAGTGACACGGTGGACGCCGTGCTGCTCGGTGCTGAATGACGTCTGAAACATTCGTGCACGTGATGGTCGCATAGATACTCTGTAGTCTTTCCTAGACACGCCTTACAAAGGACTGAACTCATTGACGTGGTAGTAGAAGAGGAGCGGACGAGAGCGAACGTCCCCACTGATTCACTTCAGTCTGTAGCTCCCATGTCATTTCAGCCTGCATTTGTATAGTGGATAAGTACACATTATATAAGCTACCAGGTGCAGTAACGAAGAAAAGTGTATTTACGGCTGATTGTCTTGGCTCCATAGTCGACTGGCTAGGGTATCTTTCATCATCATGTGCGTGGTGGACGGGACGCAACCGTGTCATGCTCATGTACCTTTGTAAGTATGCACGGAATAGCTCCATATCAAACGCAAGAGAGGTCCACATGTTAGTTGTTGCATTCTGCCAACCATTGATATAAATATTAACCCGTTGAAGTCACTGATTTCCGCTTCTGTTAGTACCCTTCCGAGAGTACCTGCAATTAGATTTTGTAAGTATACAATCGGTGTAAAATTATAGATACATAATATATTAACTTACATATGCACGTTTGATGAAAGGGGCGCCTCTGGACATGGAGGATCTACCATCTGGCGAAGACCGAATTGCCTCATGACCCTCTGTTGAGACATCTCCTCCACCTGACAATCGAAGATGATCTTCGATTTAGTCAGCCAGTAGTCCTCATCTCTAGTGCACATAATAGATAACCCACCGGGATATCTTGCGACTGACTCAGCTATGGTGTACGGCTCCCAAATGACCGATTCCTCCTTCAACGTGTCGAACTGCTCGCTGAACGCCGGGTAGCAGCGGGTTACTTGTTCTCCCACGAAACGACACTGTTGGATTAAATAGTTGTTAGTTTCCTTCATAGTGCAATATGGACCATGCAATTAACTGAACCTTTTAACAGACCTTGCGACGTGTCCAATGTGTACCGAATTTTGGCATGTCAATTCTATCATGGTCATACAACATATCAGACTCATAGACAACGGGGGCTCTCCCGGGATGATTACCGCTTGACTCTTTGTTACCTCCGGGCGGCCGATAGGGAACCTCTCCCATGACCACAGCTGCAGCAATAGTGGGCATCCTAGCAAGGCAGTTTTTTCTTTGGTTAGCGTATAGCCCGTGCACATACCTTGGTACGTTGCTGCTAAGACAGCAAAATCCCAACTCCACTGTGTGATGTCGTTCTGCCACGTCGCCTCCGCGGTCTCTCTAGCATAGCGGATGTAGCGCGCACTGATGCTTGAGACGTGGTTCTCGGTGAACATCACCTTCCCAAGTGACCACATTAAGTACGTCTCAAGGCTGCACGTAATTTGTGGCTCAGTCATCGGAGCGGCTAGGTACCCGAACCTCTGTATCTGCATTGGTTAATAGAACAACTTTTAGCATCGTGTGATATGAAAATAGGTGTGTGAAATACGAAGATAATGAGTAGCAAACGAGCCTGATAGTTCTGCAACCAATCAAATTTGGGCCCATGATTTTCATACGTGAACTCCGGAACTCCTTCACGAATGCCATAGAATCATTGGGCCATTTCTTGGGCCCAATTCGCCGGTGCATCCACCGGGCCTATTGGCACTCCAGCCAACGGCAGGCCCAGCAAGTATGAGACATCCTGCAGTGTAGGAGCCATCTCCCCCAGCGAAAGTGGAAAGTGTGAGTCTCGGGCCGCCATCGATCCACTAAGCAGGTGAGCAATGACCCATCGTAGCCCATGCGCGTGGTCTGGAAGCCATGGTGTCGTCCTTCTATCTCCTGCATATGAGTGGCCTCAACCAGACGCATAAATAGGAATAGCCCGGCCCACTTCAACCTACATACCGAGATAGAATTATAATTTGTTTACTTTGGCCCTCAAATATTTGAACCCCAACTAGAACTAAATGTATCATACCTCTTCAGCCAATAAGGGTGTATCATCCGGTTAGACATGGGAGTGCGAGTGATAAGGTGCTTCAAGCTCCCTAGTTCCGCATCCAGTAAAGTTGACCGGTGCTTTCTATCTATATCAGCATTAAGCAAAGATCCCGCCATCTGCATAATTTAAAACATGGTTTCATAATAATTACAAATTTAAAACATACTTCCATAAGAATTACAAATTTTAAACATGGTTCCATAAGAATTACAAATTTAAAATATGGTTCCATAAGAATTACAAATTTAAAACATGGTTCCATAAGAATTACAAATTTAAAACATAATTCCATACGAATTACAAATTTAAAACATAGTTCCATACGAATTATAAATTTAAAACATAGTTCCATACGAATTACAAATTTAAAACATAGTTCCATACGAATTACAAATTTAAAACATAGTTCCATATGAATTAAAAATTCTAGTTTCTTCCTCTGCCTCTTGTTCCTCGCCTGCCACGTCTGCCACGTCCACGAGGAGCCGCTCTTCCAGTCCCGAAGATATGACAATTGGTGTCTCTATGACCAAAATGATTACATAGAAAACATTGTCTAGTAGGGCCTCCGGCTTCGGATTCATCCATATCATTACGGATGCGGACACATTGTCGCCTTCCTATGCATGTCCGCATTAGTCCAGGATCTAGGATGTAAATCCTTTCACCAGGGTTTACTTTGTTGAAATTGCCCCATGCTCTATATCTCATCATCTCGCCAGTCCATGCATTGATCACCGACTTCTTAAGAAAATAAGGAGACACAAACGATCTCGCATCCATACCTAACCGCCCGCACGCAGCAAGTACATGAGAGCAAGGGAGATGCAGCAGCTTGGGTTTGTTGTAGGTACACTCACACGTTGGCCAGGCCTCATTGCCTATCCTCACCTCTTGTGTATTTACCTCTTCTCCAGATCTGATCCTGTTGGAAGGGGGGCGCACCTCAAATCTTCGTTCTTGATTACCGATGGCGACGACATGCATAGACCGAGGCTTTTCCATTTTGTCATTCATGTAATGCATTATCTTTGAACATTACCTCGTGTTTGGGTTGTTGATGATATGCATCTGAGCAAGCTGGAGTCTGTCTCTGAAGTATTTCAATGTTCAGGTGAAAATACACTCCACAATAGCTGTTAATGGCAGAGCCATGCTTCCTCTCAAGACGAAATTGTAAGTTTCGGCAAGATTTGTAGTCATGACGCCAAAGCTAGCACCATGAGTGTCGTGCAACAGAGACCACCTCTCCACAGGCTCGTGCTCTATCCATTCCTGAAAATTCTTAATCCATCTGCCAGGCCTCCTCCTAGTACTGGGTTGGTCAAATCCTAGCAAATCGCAAAGAGCAATTGGTTCTTCCTCGGGTGGTGCTGCTCCAGCTACTGTCTGTGCAGCTACCGTGGCCGCATGAGCCGCCGCAGCTGCTGCTCTAGCTGCTTTCCTCTGCCTAACATGTTTTTTTGTGAATTCATCTAGATAGGTCTGACACTTGATATACTTCCACTCCTGGTTCTGCTGGCAAAGCTTCTTGAATAGGTTCATCAGGGCCTTGTTCCTGAACTGTGAGAAAAAGTTAGCCCCTAGATGCCACATGCACCAATGACTCTGCATGTCTAGCCATGAAGTTGGTTCATCTGGAGCAGGCTGTGTCAGCTTCCTTATCGTGCTGAGTATACCCGGATGCCTATCATGAAGGACGCATACATTCGTTACATCCCTCACAATTGCTATCTTCAGCTGCCTGAAAAACCATACCCAACTCTCAGTGTTCTCGCTCTCCATGAAAGCAAATGCAAGTGGAACAACTTGAGTGTTCCCATCTTGACCTATGGCAGTCAAGATCTGGCCCTTGTACTTGCTAGTGAGAAATGTACCATCCACACAAATGACTGGTCGATAGTGAGTGAAAGCTTCTATGCATATAGCAAATGAGAAGAACACTCGATGCAGCACCCTCAAATTGGGTTCTTGAGGCAATGTTAAGTGTTGGATGTCGAGGTATGTGCCTAGATTCCTAGCCTGCAGTGTCTGCAGCATCCGAACAACACAGTCGTATCCATCTCGAAATGAACCAAATCTTGTCTCTAGTGCCCTCTACTTAGTCTCCAAGCCTTTCCATAAGATATATTGTAGCGAAATCTGACATCAACTTTGTTGATGATAGCTTTCACCACCATGGCTTTGGTCTCCACTATCTCAGTGTATAACAGTCTAGCCAGGAGGGTTGACGTGAGATTATGATGGTGTTGAAGGACATTATCATGTTGAGATGTGTGTTGCACAACATCGCTAACCTTCCAGTTGGTGTCATACCGAGGACGATGGGCATGGACCCTGGCCGGACATCCGGCTACCCTCGCAAACCAAAGTCAAATATTGTTGGGATGACACCTTCGTTTTGAAAACCCATTGCGTGGACAATGCCCAATCAACGATTGCTTCTTGTAGATGCCTCTTGCTAGGATATAATGCACCAATGGAGATGTTGTTGGCGTGATAGTGCCACGAGGAATCATGCACATCGTTCACATTCATTGTTGCTGTGTGGTCTTCATTCCATGATGCCGGAATTGGTTGGTCCTCTTGATCAGACTCAGCGGAATCATAAGAGCTATCACTGTACCCTTCTGAATCTTCAGCTTCCATATGATCTTGCAACCAACCGTGTGTATCTCGTCCTCATCGACCTCACCACTGAAAATATATTCTCCTGTCCCTTGACTACCTTCAGCTGATTCATGTCCACCATCCTCGGTGTGTGCAAAACTACTTTGACCAGGTTCATAACCACCACCATCGGTGTGTGCATAACTACTTTGACCAGGTTCATCACCACCACCGCCAGCTTGGCCTTGACTTCTCTGATCATGATAGTAGCCACCACCACCTCCGTCTTCGGCTTGACTGCTCTGCTCATGATCATAACCACCACCAGCATGGTGTGTCTGACTACTCTGGCTCTGATCATTAACAGGCTCTTTCGCCACAGGAAGCACTAAGACACTGGGGTAAACTACCCTATGCAGACAGGCTTTCACCCATTTGACCCATTTAGCTTGCTCTTCTATTGGTCTCAACAAAAAATTAGGATTAATCCTTGACTTAGTCCATAATACATGCACACCGTCAGTATGGGTGGGAGGGAGCCCTAAACGAGCAGATAACCAATCCTTCAACTCAATAATGGATATTGTTTCAGGATCCTGGAGCACTTCATCAATACAATAAAAATCACTCAAATCAACTCCATACTGGTTTGTTTTAATGACACCGTCACCATAGTAGAACCTAAATACTACATTATTGGGCATAACTTCAGACCTAAAAAAATACCACAATTTGTCAAATGCCCGTACAATGGAAGATTTTAGCCCGCAAATATACTTAAAATCCTATGTCGAATAATCTTGCATAGCCCGCAAATATACTTATAATCCTATAGCCAAATAATCTTGCATAGCCCACGAATATACTTATAATCCTATAGCCGAATAATCAGGTAGCTAACATACCACATCCAGAACTACCAATAAGATAAACAAACACAAATGACTGCAGTTAGCAAGAAATTAGGGTTTACCCTTGAAGCGTGCGAAATCCTACGGTGCAGCTGCCTCCACTCAACCGTGCAACTGCCTCAAGCCCCAGCCCCAGACTCCACCGTGCAGCTGCCTCAAGCCCCCGCCCCAGACTCCACCATAGCCATTGCTCCTCAAGAACTCCACAAAAACGCCTCAAATCGCTTCACCAGACTATCGCACAAGTAGATCGGGAATCTACTAGCTTTCTAATATGTTTCAGCAGCAAATTTAGTAGAAAACGGAGCAAAATGTAGCAGCAAATCGGTGCAGTTCCATGGGAGAAGAACTAGCAGCAGGGGAGAAGAACTAGCAGCAGCTACGCGGGGCTAAGGGAGAGGAAGAAGGAGGCAGGCGGGGGGGGGGGGGGGGTCTAGCGCGGGGCTGGGCACGGCGCGACACGGGGATATGGAGGAGCTCGTCGTTGCTTCAGAAGACGAGGCCACCCTATCGTCTTTCCATCAAACGATGCACGCGGTCCCCGAGCGTTGTCCGCCTGTAGCCTGGCAGGGTGGGGCCCGCCGCGCTCCTTTTGGTGCCTCAAAAGACGACTCGAGATGATCGTCTTTTCAAAAAACGACACGGGCTGGTCGTTCTTTCAAAAAACAACACTGCGTTAGATCTGTAATTTCCTTTTTTGCGTAATATTCGTGAAATTGAATAAAGAAAAGTGTATTATTTAAAAAAAATTAGCCGAAAGATTACAGCTCGTGGTTTGGTGTCACGTGCGCTGTCTTATCCCGTGTCGTAGGACGGTTGGCCACGCACGCAATATAGGCACGTCGTTGGCGTATGAGGGAAGGACCGCGCTCTGCCAAAGGCGTTTCCACCACGACACGCCTCCACACCCGCCGAGTGGCGGGGCCCACCGAGAGCCGACGTGGTGCTGTGAGCCCATGTCGCCCTCGGACTCACGCGGTCAGGGGCCCGCCGAGAGCCAACGTGGCGTAGAGAGCCTATCCCAGGCGCGATATCACGCGGACCCGGGTCCCTACTAGAGTAGACGTGGCGCCGTAAGTCCATGTTATCCGCGATTTCTCGCGGATGTGGGGCCATCCACATCCGACGTAGCGATGTAAGCCCATTCCATCTCTCACTGTAGACATTAGACGTCATGGATTCTCGTGGGCAGAGAGATGACCTGGCACCGTAGATCATAGACGTCCACAGATTATCGTGGCAATATCTATCGTGGGTCCCTTTCATAGCCTAGTTGGTAGCTTTAGATCGTACAGTAAGCGGGTTCTCACGGGGACGACGTGTGTCGTCTTCCAGCTCGCAGCGTTATCTCTCGCCGTCTTCGGGTTCTCGCGGTGAGGTCTTGCGTAGCCTATAAAAGACACCTTCGTGTTCATGGTTTCTTGAGTCACATTTGCTTTTCTCTCCTCTCCGTCCATCTTGGCTTTCCTGAACGACGTCCTAGAAGAGATGCCACCGCCCACCGGCTACCATGTATCTTCCTTCAATGTTCGTCCGCACGCTCGGTGTCTTCTCGATCTTAGATTCGACCTACACGGTATGTTTTTGTGCTTCCTTCACGTTCATTAGTTTATTTATTTTTTGTGTTCCATTATTTCGTTCGATTTCTTCCAAACATTTCTTATGCACGTATTTCGCATAGGCATGTCTGTGGAACGAGTTCCATCCTGCCGGGAGGAGTAGAAGGAGACTCATGCGAACAAACGTATACTTCTCCTCCCGTTCGACATGGATCAAGACGCATCAGATCTTGGCGGCCTCTTAGTGCCTCACTGTTGGGTTCGTAGCATAGTAAACAAATATTTTCCTACGATATGAACAACTAAGCACCAAGATCTATCTACCTAGATATAATCAACGGGTGGATATACTTTTAAAGAGATCTTACCCTCGAAGACCAAAAAGCTTTGTTAATGAAATCTGATTTTGTGGATAATATAGTCGTACACTTGCCTATCTCAATATCGTGTTGAAGTCCAGCGCCACAAAGCAGTAGCGCATCCGTGATCGCACACATGTCCAGCACCTCGACAACCTCCGAGTCCTCGCTCCAGCAAAGCAGCGGAAGCAGTAGATCTTTCTAGAGAAACCACCAAGAACATGTACTTCGCTAATCCAAAGCCATGGGGAATTTACTAGAGGGGGAGAGAACCTTCACGAGGAGGTGGTGAAAATGGAGAGGAGGCATGGGTATCCTTTCATAGGGGAGGGGCGGAACACCATGGCCATGGCTGGCCGTCTATGGTGGGTGCCCCACCTCTCCCTCACTCATGTGGGTGGAGCTTCCAATAAACCCACTCACATCAATTTCAACTCCACTCACTTTGCATTTAATACCCACTTGTTTAAATGCATTTTCTCTTTAAATAAAATACTTTTATTTATTTCATTCAGAATTTTATTAATTACTTTAGTTAAACAACATCTTCATAAAACCCCTTGCATAACTTAGATATTACATCTGAAACCATTTTCAACAATTTGCCCCGAAGCAATTCTGGTGTCCATCGAAATAATCCTAGCGTTTTAAAATCCTTTCTCTGGTATTATATCTGATCCATTTGGTGTTCGTATACCTTAAGTGTGTCACCATACGGTTCACGAATAATGCAGACATGATCGAGACCTGGAGATCCGTACTAACTCCCACATATTCAACGATGACTCTAGTGATCGTGAGAACCTTTGATGTCGTAACTAAATTCCTTTGTCTCGCGATATATTACATGTCCGAGATTCGATCATCAGTATCCTCATACCTAGTTTGATCTCATTACTGACAAGTACTCTTTTCTCGTTCCAGTGATATAGCATTCTTAGTGATCTTATCACTTGCTTGCAAGCTATGTCAATATGATATCACATGTCTACGCACGTATATTCTTGTAGACAGTTGTTGGGCCTCCAAGTGCAGAGGTTTGTAGAACACCAGCAAGTTTTCCCTTAAGTGGATCACCCAAGGTTTATTGAACTCAAGGAGGAAGTGGTCAAAGGTATCCCCTCTCAAGCAATCCTGCAATCAAGATACAAGAAGTCTCGTGTGTCCCCAACACACCAAATACACTTGTCAGGTGTATAGGTGCACTAGTTCGGCAAAGAGATAGTGAAATACAAGTGGTATAGATAATTATAAATGGTAACGGTGCCAGAAAATAGCTTGTTGGTGTGTGGTTGACGTGGGAAAAGACTAAAGGCAAACTGAAATAAAGATGGAAACAACCAAACATGTAACGTATCTAATTGCAAATAGTGTTTCAATGATAAGAACAAGGCCTAAGGATCATACTTTCGCTAGTGAACACTCTTATATAAATATATTCTCTTTATGATACTACTCTTAACTACTCTCTGGTTGAACACTCTAATCGATGGTAGGGCTATAACAGCACACCTCAAAGTTCGCTTTCCGCATCTAGATAACCCCACACTGTCACCTTGAGCACTAGATGGTTCAAACAAACACCACAATTTCATAGAAACATCTAACTCCAAATATAACTCATAACAAGTATTTGTAATCTCTAGCCTAAGTGCCACCATGGTGTGCACACTGTCAACTTCACACACATGGGGAGAGTAGAGATCTAATAAATCACTTGAGTAGCAAGGTGGATCTATAGATTACAAGCTCATGATCAGAATATGATCATGCATGGAGAGAGAGATGAACACATAGCTACCGGTAGAACCCTTAGCCCCGAGAGATAACTACTCCCTCCTCATCATGGGAATCAGCAATGGTGATCGAGACGGTGGTGGAGATCGATGGAGATGGCTCCCGGGGCACTTCCCCGTCCCGGTAGGGTGCCAGAACAGAGACTGTCTATCCCCCGAATCTCCCCTTCGGTGGCGGTGGCGCTGCGGAACTTTTCGTGGCTAGAGGCTTGATGATTTAGGGTTTATGCATCGGGAGGCTCTTATAGGCGAGAGTGGAGACTGAGGGGGTGCCGGAGGGGCCCACACCACCCCTTGGCGTGGCCTGCTGGCTCGTGGTTGATGTCGAGCTCGTTGGGGAACCCCAAGACGAAGGTATGATGAGCACAGCTGTAAGTTTCCCTCAGTTATGAAACCAAGGTTATCAATCCAGTAGGAGCAAGGAAACACCCCAAAGGAGTAGCTAGTTGAACGTTGTGCCAGTAGCAACGTGGAGACCTGCACAACACAACCATAGAACTCTTGCCCCAACTTGCGATGAGGTTGTCAATCCGACCGGTTTTGCTGAAAACAAAGGATTAAACGTATCGAATAGAAGGAAGTAATAGTTTGCAGAAAGTGATGGGGATATGCCAAAGGGGGTATGCCCAGCAGGACATTCTGATTGGGCCGAAGGGCCTGTGAGTGCGCCTGGAGGATGGCGACTGGCGACTGGAGGCCTAGGAGCATAACAGAAGCCTAGTCGGATTAGGTCAAGACCTCTGAATCCTTATGTTGTTCGGTTGTAACTTGTAAACCCTAGCGAGGTGCCTTATATATAAACCTCCCTAGGGTATCCTAGGACTCACGTTCCATCATACACCCCCCTCAAGCGACTCGTTGCTTAGACGCCGAGCTTGCCACCCCTGTAACTCGCTCTCCGATAATCTAATCTAGCAGGAGTAGGTCTTTACCCTCCGGGGGGCCGAACCTGGGTAAACCCATGTGCATCAGCCCCCATCTCGCACCGCAGATGGCCGCCAACTCTTCCTCACGATACAATCAATCGCTTCCAATGGTAGCGACTGCCGTGGCCATTTTACACGACAGAAAGTAAACCCAAAGCAGTAAACAGTTTGTAGATTGTATGTAAAAGAAAGGACCGGGGTCCATAGTTCACTAGAGGTGGCTCTCCTTAAGATAGATAACATGTTGGGTGAACAAATTACAGTGGGGCAATTGACAAACATCGAGAAAGCATACACGCATATACTAATCATCTTGACTCCTTTGAGATTCGATTGGGCATTACAACATTATACATAGACCGTCATCCAACTGCATCTACGACTAATAATCCACCTTTAGGTTATCATCCGAACCCCCTCTAGTATTAAGTTGCAAGCAAACAGATTATTGCTTTGCGAATTGTGTGTAAAGTAAACAATATGATTGTTCTATGAACAAAGGATTGTTGTTTTCTCCCTAGTAGGAACATCACATCTAGTACCTTATAGATTTCTGTCACTTCCCCAAATTACCAGAGGAATGAACCCACTATCGAGCATAAATACTAACTCTTGGAGTTGCTAGCATCTACTTGCCCAAGATAGCTACTAACAACGGAAAGCATGCATTATCACAAATAACAAAGACATGGTAGAATCAATAATCAATCTGAAATAGCATCTCAATATCCATTGGATCCCCGCAAACACAACATGCAAAATTACAAATAGATGATCTTGATCATGAACGGAGCTCACCAGATCTAGACATGAAAGCACAAAGGAGGAGAACCAGCCATCTAGCTACTACATGGACCTATAGTCCAGAGATGAACTACTCACGCATCACAGCGGAGGCTTGCATGGTGATGAAAAAGGCCTCCAGGGTGAATTCCCCTCTCCAGCAGGGTGCCGGGAAGAGCTTCAGATCCCTCCTGATCTAGGGATGGAGATGACGGCGGCTACAGACTCTATCGTGGATTTTTGATCGGGTACTTAGGGTTTTCATCCCGAGGGTAATATATAGGCGGAAGGAGAGCCCGAGGGGGTGCTGGGGTCGGCCAGACCACCCCCTGGCGCGGGTCAGGCCTGGTCGCGCGGCCAGGTGGTGTGGCCGGCCCCCAGCGCTTCTCCGTCTCGTATTCTGGCATCAGATGTCTTCCGGAAAAATAGGCACTTTGGCTTTTGTTCCATCCAATTCCAAGAATATTCATTTTCTGACTTTCCTGGAACCAAAAACAGCAGAAAACAGGCAGCTGGCACTGTGGCTCTTGTTAATAGGTTAGTCCAAGAAATCATATGAAAAGTACTCCAAATTGTCGACAAAACACAAGAAAGTAGATAAAACCAAGCATGGAACATCAAAAATTATAGATACATTTACAATGTATCACGGCCTGGCATGGCCCACACCACCAGGTGGTGTGGCCAGCCCCTGGCCCCTCTCCGTCTCATCTTCTGGCTCCGTGAGTCTTCCGGTAAAATATTGACTTTGGCTTTTGTCCGGTCCAATTTCGAGAATATTGATTTTATGACTTTGAAATGGATCGTATGGGCACCTAGAGGGGGGTGAATAGGTGCTACACCAATTTTTAATTCTTTTTCAATTTTAGACTTAGCACAAAGGGTAAATTCTCTAGATAAACTATTAGGTGGAATTTCCCTATATGCAAACCTATCTACTATCAAGAAAAGAGCGAGTGGAAGAGGAACGAGTAAACCGAAGTGAAGCACGCGGAGACACAGGATTTGTTTGACCGCCGTTCCTTCCTTGTTAAGGGAAGTACATCTGCATTGGAGGGGTGGGTGGTACTAAGACTACCACGCCACAAAAGGCCTCACCCTGTTCTCCGATGGATCTCGCCACAACAGGCCTGATCCACCTTCCACTATAGGTACCCTTCGAGGCGGGCACCGGCGCCTTTACACAACTTGCGGGGAAACAACTCCACAACAACTTGGAGGCTCCCGAAATGACAACAAGCTGCCACAAAAACAAACTTATCAAATACAATAAACAAGATCTAGGTATTGACAAGAATACTAGATCAAGGATTTATCCAAGTGAATGGAGAGGAGTTAAAGCGCTTGATTCTTCATGATGATGATGAACTTATCCTCCTTCAATTCCACCAAAGATCAAGACCTTTGGGTGGTTGAAGTGGGACATCGAGAATGAGAGCTCTTGCACAATGTCTGGTCAATTTCGAATGAATCAAGTGTTCTGAACGTTGGGGAAGAAGGGGTATTTATACCCCCTTCTGAAACCAGCCGTTGCAACCTTTGGGGGCCGGATTATCCGGCCCAAGTGAGGGCCGGATTATCCGGTCTGGGGAAACACCGCCCTAGACTCGGAATATCCGGCAGATAATCCGCCCCCTCTCACAGTGTCACGCCGAGCTTGCCCTTGATCAACTTCTGGGGGCCGGATTATCCGGTCCTATGCGAAGGCCGGATTATCCGGCCTGGGGAAGAAAAACCGCCCCAGTTCGGATTTTTCGGGAGAAAATCCGACCGGATACCGAGCAACGCGCCTTGGTTCCTTTTGCTCGAAAACTGGGGGCCGGATTATCCGGCCCATGCGACACCCGCATTATCTGGCCTGGGGAGGAAAAACCGCCCTAGTTCGGATTTTCCGGGAGACCGTGTACCGAGCGACGTGCCTTGGCTTCCTTTGAGCGATGAGGTAGGCCGGATTATCCGGCCCATGGTGGGGCGGATTATCCGGCCCCCCTCAAAACTTCCTGCACGCTTAGCACACATGAAAAGTCTCCATTGTATTGTTATCTAACACGCAAAACATAGGAAAACATGAAATGTTCTTTCAATCTCCCCCTTTTTGGTGTTAGATGACAATACCAGGATTTGCGGGAGAAAGACACAAGACAGACAGTGATAACTGTGAAAGAGACTCCCCCTCAATGTGTGCATAATAGAGTTTTGCATTGGAATACAAATGCACACAAATAGGTGAATCTATTCCATAGACATATGAGCAATAAAAACATACCACCGAAGTAGAGAGTAGGCATCCTTGACATAAGTCACAATTATTACGGGATAACCATTATGAGCGCGCCTTCCGTGATAAACCTCCAGCAATAGGATATGAATAGATAGATCCATAAGCATAATCCATGATATGAAGTCCATAGGCATAGCATAATCCAGACAACCACAAAAAGTCTCAAACAACCACAAATCACGAATTTTAAAGTTCAACGCTAAATGGGCATAAGCAAGAAATAACAAATAGAAAAGTGCAAGTGCTTATGCCCGACCCATGCAAATCCACGGACAACCTAATAGAACTACTTCTCCCCCTTTGGCATCGAGACACCAAAAATGGAGAAGAGTGATGCTAGCGCCCCATCGGATCACTCAACAAAGTCCTCGTCCTCGTCCTCTTCTTCATTCTCTTCCTCATCCTCATATTCAAGTTCCTCAGACAAACTGAGATGGTACTAGACACTCAAACTTGCAAAAACCAAATCAAATAAAAGCCAAGAGTGAGTGCGATTCCCATAAGAACATGAGAGAGCAAATAACATCCAAAAAGATCCAATTCTCCTCAAGGGAGAGGGCGGTGGCTGAAGCCACCTTGTTGGAGTGTATGGTGTGACACCGCGAAGATATATCTTGGGTTCACGACCAATACTCATCAATAAGCTCACATATCACAACATGATATTAAGCGAAATGATATATCTTGCTATTGGCATTATGGGGGGAGGGTTAGCCCAATGAGTTAGGACCACACTCCCCCTATATCCATGCCCACACCTAGACCAAAGAAGGATTGAGATGTACGAGTGAGTGCACGGGTAATCAAGACAAGCTCCCGGAATCAATGATATTTAGCTCATTCCTCATATAGCAGAATCTTGCTTCATCAAGTGCCTTTGTAAAAATATCCGCCAGTTGGTTCTTCGTGCGCACAAAGGATAGATCAATATCGCCGCGAGCAACATAGTCATGAATAAAATGATTCCGAATCTCAATATGCTTCGTCCTTGTGTGCTGAACAGGATTGTACGCAATTTTGATTGCACTTTCATTATCACATAAAAGAGGCACTTTGTCACAATTGACACCGTATTCCTTTAAAGTTTGCCTCATCCATAATAATTGATTACAAGCACTGGCAGCAACAACATTTTCAGCTTCGGCGGTGGAGAGAGATATACAATTCTGCTTTTTGGAGGACCAACAAACAAGAGATCTTCAAAAGAATTGACAAGCTCCAGAAGTGGATTTCCAATCATCCTTATCACCAGCCCAATCTGAGTCAGTATAACCACATAAAGAGAAATTGGAGCCCTTGGGATACCAGAGACCAAAGTTGGGGGAATGAACCAAATATTGAAAGATCCTCTTGACCGCCACTAAGTGGCTTTCTTTAGGAGCTGCTTGATACCTTGCACACACTCCCACACTCAACACAATATCGGGTCTAGATGCGCAAAGGTAAAGAAGAGAGCCGATCATGGACCGGTATACCTTTTGGTCCACATCTTTACCATGAGGGTTGAGTTCAAGATGACACTTTGTTTGCATCGGAGTGGCGACACCATTTAGATCCGTCATCTTGAATCTCTTGAGCATGTCTTGGATGTACTTTGCTTGATTAATAAAGGTTCCTTCTCTAAGTTGCTTGATCTCGAATCCAAGAAAGAACCGTAATTCCCCCATCATAGACATCTCAAACCTGTCAGTCATAAGCTTTGAAAATTCATCGTTAAAAGCTTTGTTAGTAGAACCAAAGATGATATCGTCTACATATAGTTGGCATACGAAGAGCTCCCCCTTAACCTTCTTAGTAAAAAGAGTGGGGTCGATTTTCCCAACTTCGAAGCCACGATCTAACAAAAGCTCTTTAAGGTGCTCATACCACGCACGTGGGGCTTGTTTAAGGCCATAGAGTGCCTTATCGAGTTTGTAGACATGGTTCGGAAAGTTAGGATCCTCAAACCCTGGGGGTTGCTTTACGTATACCAACTCATGTAGAGGACCGTTAAGGAAGGCACTCTTGACGTCCATTTGCTGCAACTTAAAATTGTTATGTGCAGCATAAGCAAGTAGGATACGGATGGACTCAAGGCGAGCCACTGGAGCATAGGTCTCGCCGAAGTCGATGCCCTCAACTTGGGAGAAACCTTGTGCCACAAGTCTTGCCTTGTTCCTCACAACAATGCCATTCTCATCTTGCTTGTTCTTGAAAATCCACTTGGTGCCGATAACATTGCGGCACTCTTTGGGTTTCTCCACAAGTTTCCAGACTTTGTTGCGCTCGAAATTATTCAATTCTTCATGCATAGCAATAACCCAGTCTGGGTCTTCAAGAGCTTCAAAGACCATCTTAGGTTCCACCATGGAGATATGAGCTTGATGCTCACCAAAACTGGCCAATTCTCTTCTTGTAGAAACCCTTCGTCGAAGATCACCAACAACCTTGTCGAGAGTGTGACCCCTCAACTCAAGGTTACGATCAGCCCGAGCCTTGCGACGAAGTTCAATAAGTTTGTTGTCTCTTGGAGGAGGAGATTCATCACTTGAGTCTTCATTGGAAGCATTTTCTCCGCCTTGATCAGTAACTGGAACATCAGTAGCAGGTGGTGGAGACGCATGCCCTTGAGGTGAATCCGTAGCCGTAACAGGAGGCTGCGGAACTGGAGAGTTAGGGCCGGATAATCCGGCCGATGGAGAGGCCAGATAATCCGGCCTGGGAGTACTTGCCGCAGCTTCATCAGGAGGCCTGGGACTTGCTTGAACTGGTGAGGTGCCGGATAATCCGGGGCTAGCCAGAAAATCCGGCCTGGAGCTTGCGTTGAAATCTTCACCAGCAAGATCAACATGGTCAGCTGTAGCGGGGTGGCTGGATAATCCGGTGTCAACCGGAAAATCCGGCCTGGAGCTTTCTGGAACATCTTGACCTTCAGAAGTTGATGGAGATGCTGTATAAGTTGCCCCCGTGGTTGGAGCATGTTGAGTATGTGTAGATGAGGGCTCTATATGAGTAGAGCATTGTCCTTCCCGGTCCGCCACAAGGGGTTCCTCAATGGGGCGGAAGAATCCCACGCCCATTCTTTTTATGGCATCTTGGGGTATTTCAACATCTGCATCACAAACACCAACTTGCTCCGCATGGGAACCGTCATTTTCCTCGAACACCACACTACAAGATTCTACAACAGTTCCAGAGAGCTTATTGTAGACTCTATAAGTGTGGGATTCGGCACGATAACCAACAAAAATACCTTCTAAAGCCTTAGATTCAAACTTAGATAAACGAACTCCTTTAATAAGAAAGAAAAACTTACACCCGAATACCCGAAAGTATGAGATGTTTGGCTTGTTACTGGTAAGTATTTCATACGGAGTCTTGTCCAAGATCTTGCGAAGGTATAAACGGTTGGATGAATGACAAGCAGTAGAGATTGCTTCAGCCCAGAAGTTATATGGAGATTTAAATT
Organism: Avena eriantha; assembly: GCA_910589775.1. Classification (NCBI taxonomy): domain Eukaryota; kingdom Viridiplantae; phylum Streptophyta; class Magnoliopsida; order Poales; family Poaceae; genus Avena; species Avena eriantha. Next base: position 379,926,420 of record OU342746.1, read on the forward strand.
CGGCTAACATTGATCTTGCCATGTCCATTAGAGTTCGATTCTTCCTCCTGGCTACACCATTTTGTTGAGGGGTGTACGCATCGAAATATTGATGTCTTATCCCCTCTTCACTTAGGAACTCATTTAAGGTGTAGTTCTTGAACTCCGAGCCATTATCACTCCTTATAGCCAGAATGGGGACGTTGTGTTGACGTTGAACCTCGTTGGCAAAGTCGATGACAGTTTTTTGAGTTTCACTCTTCAACTTGAAGAAATAAACCCAAGTGTATCTTGAGTAATCATCAACAATCACTAGACAATACTTCTTCCCACCGAGGCTTGCATGAGATGGAGGTCCGAAGAGGTCCACATGAAGGAGCTCCAATATCCTTTTTGAAGAGATAATGGTTTTCCTTCGATGAGGTGAATCATGCATTTTCCCTTCAACACACGCCCTGCAAACACGATCTTTGGCAGAAGAGACATTTTCTTTTAGTTCGAGAATGTGGCCACCCTTGTGGAGACTTTGCAAAGTTCTCATATTGACATGGGCTAGTCGGCGATGCCATAGCCAACCCGAGTCAGCCTTTCCGAAAAGACACATCGGGCCTATAGTGGTTTTCCCCGAAAAGTCCACCACGTACAGGTCGTTTTCGACATATCCCACGAAAGCGACTTTTAGAGACTTGCTCCACAAGAGTACCACTAAATCAGCATCAATGTAAACTGCAAAGCCCATCTTACCAAGGGCACAAACTGAAAGTAAATTGTACCCGAGGGTCTCAACAAGCATGACGTCCATGAGAGAGATATCGTGAGCCACCACAACTTTGCCGAGACCCAATACCTCAGATTTTGACTTGTCACCATAGGAGACGGTAATGTGATCAAGGTTTGGCCGCATCTCCGTGATGATCTCCTTGCTTCCGGTCATATGACTCGTGCAACCGCTATCGAGTACCCATTTAGAACCACCGGAAGCATAGCCCTGCAAGAAAATTACTTCTTGGTTTTAGGTACCCATTTTTCAATGGGTCCTCTCATGTTAGTAACAAGGGTCTTGGGAACCCAAATAGACCAAGGAATGTAACAATCATAAGGGCCTACATAACTAGCATAAACTTCACCATAATAATCACAATATAGTTCAAATTTAGGATTGTTGATCCCTGCAAAACCATCATAATTAGTCTTGTCATTGGTAATGTTGCTAGTCTTCTATTGAGTAGTCTTGCTCTTCTTCTTCTTTTTCTTGCTCTTTATCTTGGGTATGTAACCAAGACCTTCTTTACTATTGTTTGGCCTTTGCCTGCTTAGTATCTCATCAATAACTCCTTTACCTTTGTTTTGAGAACTTCTTGCAAGGTCTTCTTTTCCAAAGGATGAAGTGGAGGTACTTGGCACATCATACCATTTCAATTGAGTTTGGAGCTGGTCATGAGACTCATTTAGAGTAGAATGATCACTCTTCAATGCCTTGTGAGCACTTTCAAGATTATCAAACTTCTCCAAAAGTCTAGCATGAACAGCCCCAAATTCAATCTTTTCTTTCTTTTCTTTCTTTTCTTTCTTTACCTTGGCAAGAGCAAGATCACGTTCTTTAATGAGCTGAGCTATAGCTTCTTCTTGTGACTCCTCAAGGGATTCGAGTCTTTCTTCCAAAGATACTCGAGCTTCCTCTTCCTCTTCCAAGGCATTCTTCAAACAAGCTATCTCCAAGGCATCTTCTCTTTCAATTCTGCCCTTTTCTTCAAGGAGATCTTCGGCTTGAGCAAGTTGACTCATAAGAGCATCAAAATGGAGTCTGTGCTCACCTTGTAGGTTAGTGAAAAAAGTATCCAAGGCAATAACTTCTTCTTTCATTTCAAGACTGTCATGATCATCCATATCCAAAATTATGTTAGTCTTAGGAAATGAAGAGCTAGAAGTTGATAAACCGGATCCTCTTGCCATTAGACAAGTGGTGTTGTTGATGGCATTCTCATTTGGCGAGTCGAAGAGAGAGGAGGGAGTCTATGTGGTGGCTATAGCAGCCACTTCGCGGGAACTATCATCATCCTCTTCATCTTCACTTGTGGAGGAGTATTCCTCTTGAGCTACAAGGACAATCTTGGGTTGCTTCTTAAAAGGGCCATTCTTCTTAATAAACGGCTTCTTCCTAGGAGCTTTACATTTCTCTTTAAGAATGAGCCTGCCACCATTGTCTTCTCTATTTTGATACGGACACTCGGCTACAAAGTGCATTCTATCTCCACAGTTGAAGCAAGTTCTCAATCTTGGGCCACTTTCTCTTTTTCCATTTGACCCGTTCTTGCGCTCAAGGTCAGACTTGGCTTTGGCAGGGTCCTTCCAAAAGTTCCTTGCATAGAATGCCATGTACTCACCATGAGCACGTTTGACCTCATCGGGGCAGTCCATGGATACCCCCTCAAAAGCTCCTTCATCTTCCTCTTGCTCAACAACATTGGCTTTGAGAGCCACATTGACACCCTTTTGCATTCCAATGGCCCGAGCATGGGCATCTTCAGCATTCTTTGCCGCCACTTTGAATGACGCCATTTCTTGCATGACTTCGTTGGATGTCATTTGATGATAGTTGTGTCTACCTTGCAGGCTCTTCAAATCCATTGGCTCGAAAGGCATTAAGGCACTCACATATTTTCTTTGTATCCATGCATCATCAATGTGAGTGGCCCCATGCTTTCGAAATGTTGTTGCGATGCCCTTGAGTCTTCTATACATGTCCTCATGGTTTTCACCATCCAACATGTAGAATCCCTCAGCTTCATTACTAAGGGCACCATACCTTTTTCTTCTCATGCTTTCATTTCCAACGAAAAGGTCCGTAAGAGCATCCCACGTCTCTTTAGCTGTGTTGACATGTTCAATGTGTGGCATGTCCTTGGGACCCACACCCAGCTGTATCATGTGGAGAGAGGTGGCATTCAACTGGCTATCCACAACTTCCCTTCTCGTTAAATTGGTTTGATCTCCAATATGAAGACCTTCTTCAATAATCCTCCACAATTCAATACAGGAGCTGCAAACATGAGATTTCATTAGGAATTGCCATTGGTTAAAAGAGGATGCGGTGAGCTTGGGTGGATCACCCCTATTGTTTATATGAGGATGAGGAATAGGTGGGTCAGGGGAATATATGTGGCGAACCTCACTATATTCCTCCTTACCACTTCCCTTTTTGGAGGTGGAACCATTTAGTTTTTCACCTTCCACATCATCATCCTTGGATCCGGTGTTACCCTTTTCCTTAGATGATGGTGTGGGAGCCTCAGAGGAGGATGGAGATGGGGCTATGGATGATGTAAGGCGAGCAATCATTTGATTCATCTCCTCCATCTTGGCCTCAAAGGATTTCAACAAGGTTGTTTCCAACGACTTGAGATCATCCATTGTGACCTTATCCACAGCCTCATTTCCATCATCCTTGGTACCCATACTACTCTTAGGCGGTTAAGCCCGAATTAAGAGACGGGGCTCTGATACCAATTGGAATGGATCGTATGGGCACCTAGAGGGGGGGTGAATAGGTGCTACACCAATTTTTAATTCTTTTTCAATTTTAGGCTTAGCACAAAGGGTAAATTCTCTAGATAAACTATTAGGTGGAATTTCCCTATATGCAAACCTATCTACTAGCAAGAAAAGAGCGAGTGGAAGAGGAACGAGTAAACCGAAGTGAAGCACGCGGAGACACGGGATTTGTTTGACCGCCGTTCCTTCCTTGTTAAGGGAAGTACGTCTGCGTTGGAGGGGTGGGCGGTACTAAGACCACCACACCACAAAAGGCCTCACCCTGTTCTCCGATGGATCTCGCCACCACAGGCCTAATCCACCTTCCACTATAGGTACCCTTCGAGGCGGGCACCGGCGCCTTTACACAACTAGCGGGGCAACAACTCCACAACAACTTGGAGGCTCCCGAAATGACAACAAGCTGCCACAAAAACAAACTTATCAAATACAATAAACAAGATCTAGGTATTGACAAGAATACTAGATCAAGGATTTCTCAAAGTGAATGGAGAGGAGTTGAAGAGCTTGATTCTTGATGATGATGATGAACTTCTCCTCCTTCAATTCAACCAAAGATCAAGACCTTCGGGTGGTTGAAGTGGGAGATCGAGAATGAAAGCTCTTGCATAATGTCTGGTCAATTTCGAATGAATCAAGTGTTCTGAACGTTGGGGAAGAAGGGGTATTTATACCCCCCCCCCCTTCCGAAACCAGCCGTTGCAACCTTTGGGGGCCGGATTATCCGGCCCAAGTGAGGGCCTGATTATCCGGTCTAGGGAAACACCGCCCCAGACTCGGAATATCTGGCAGATAATCCGCCCCCTCTCAGAGCGTCGCGCCGAGCTTGCCCTTGATCAACTTCTGGGGGCCAGATTATCCGGTCCTATGCGAAGGCCAGATTATCTGGCCTGGGGAAGAAAAACCGCCCCAGTTCGGATTTTCCGGGAGAAAATCCGACCGGATACCGAGCGACACGCCTTGGTTCCTTTTGCTCGAAAACTGGGGGCCGGATTATCCGGCCCATGCGACACCCGGATTATCCGGCCTGGGGAGGAATAACCGCCCTAGTTCGGATTTTCTGGGAGAAAATCCGACCGGGTACCGAGCGACGCGCCTTGGCTTCCTTTGAGCGATGAGGTAGGCCGGATTATCCGGCCCATGGTGGGGCGGATTATCCGGCCCCCCTCAAAACTTCCTACACACTTAGCACACATGAAAATTCTCCATAGTATTGTTATCTAACACGCAAAACATAGGAAAACATGAAATGTTCTTTCAGACTTTCCTGGAACCAAAAACAGCAGAAAACAGGCAACTAGCACTGTGGCATCTTGTTAATAGGTTAGTTCCAGAAAATGTGTAAAAGTACTACAAAGTGTGGACAAAACATAAGAAAGTAGATAAAACCAAGCATGGAACATCAAAAATTATAGATACATTTGCAATGTATCAACATCCCCAAGCTTAACTCATTCTCGTCCTCGAGTAGGTAAGTGATAAAAAGAAAGAATAATTTTTTAGGTGACATGCACCATCATAAACTTGATCAAAGTATTTGTAAAACATTCAAAGCTGGGAACATAGTACTTCAATCATAACATGAAAGACAAAGTTCTAGCAATAAGACAAAGAAACTATGATGCAACATGAAAAGGCACAAAGAAAAGATTCATCAATAACAATGCTTTGCAAGACGTTTGTTTGTTTCACATAAAGAAAACATAGCATAATAGTATTCATCTTGTCCCTCACAGAGTAGCAAATATAAATGCATAGGACACCTTCAAAGTTCATAAGTGTGACTAGATACGAATAGTTTAAAACAAGCAATATCAAGTTATGCATCAATCAACTAGTCTTGGGACAATGGACATAGAACTAAGAATGGCCACTATGCTCTCAAAGTAGGTGCATAAAGAAAGAAGGCGAAGACTCAATATAATGGTAGAAGAAAGGCGTTCATAGAAGGGAGTAGGGATTCAAGTCTCATAAAGAGCTTCCAAAAATTATGGTACTTAATAGCTTTCAGCTCTCATTTCCCCTATCATAAGCATCTTGAAGTGATTAAGGCTAAAATGAACAAACTATGGTGTACATGCTTGATGAAGTATAAGTTAGAAATCTCATGTCCCTTGGATACGAGGGCCGCTCCTCATGCTACTCAAGTTTAGTCACCGGTAAGTTCTTGTCATCGTAAGTACATGCGTATCATAGAGAACCGCCGACGGGGTACCCCTTGCCCGATGATATGGAAGAATCCCCATATCAAAATGACAAGGCAAGCAGACAACGAGCATCTCAGCAATATTCTTATTTACCAAGGGAATATGGTGCTTTTTTCTCTCTTTCCTCTTTTCATATATCTTTTTTTTCTTTTCTCTTTTTTCTCAATATAGGACTCTTTTTTAATAAGAAGAATGCTTCATAGACAGCTCATTATGGTTATGCTACAGGTTTCCACCATGTCAGCATGGATTAGACCAACGGCCTAGGCGTTTCTCTAACACATATACATAACTACATGGACTTACAAGCTCCCCTTTCATTTCGCACCGACGACATCCATAGACAAAAGAGCATGATATCAACTAGGTACAAAGTACCAGTGCAATGTTGAAAGCGTTCCCCATGACAGCATGGTTCTGCTAATCCCCAATAAATAAGTGCAAGCATATACAACATAGACGACACAATGGTTCAAGTTTATTAAGGGAAAGAAAAGTAAAGTGTGCCATCAAGTTCGTGAGAGCTTTAATCACTAGTTTTCCCATAACAAGTTTAATTTGGAAGGTAAACAAAAACATGAATATACTTGGAATAGGATATGCTAGTAGGTAGGTATGGTGGACTCTTTGGAATAACTTGGTTTAGGGAGTTGGATGCATGAGTGGAACTCACACTTGGTTACGGAGGCTAGCAAAAGACTGGGAGCGACAAACTAAGAGAGCAATAATGGCCATAATCATGCAGAGCGACAAAACATCATTGATCAAAGCATAAAGTGATACTACAAGTTGAAAACTAAAGGATCATAAAGGCTATGGTGACTTTCGATAGTCATAACATGGTGTGAGCATGTGCTAAGTCAAACCAAATAAAGCATCAAAGGAGAATACCACTATACTATGCTTTAATATGCTAAAACAACACATGATTCATCCAAGGCACATTAAGCAATCTCAATTGTTTATAACAAGTCATGCTACGACAAAGAATACTAAGAATAAAGCCAAAACAATACCAAGCATGGCATGAAAAATCATAGGCCACAGTCAAAAACAAGCTCTCTTTACCACTTAAGCACGAGCTTTCCTACTCTTTTCCAAACCAAACCAAACTATTTGAAAACCAATGTATGAAAGAGGGGGTCCAACCAATTTTATTCAGAAAACTAAGCAAACAAAAAAAACGAAAAACCAAAACGAAAACGAAAAAGAAGACGCTCCAAGAACAACACAATTATGCATGAAACAATAAAAATGAAGCGTTTGGAAGAAACCTGGGATTTTTATTGATGAAGAGGGGATGCCTTGGCCATCCCCAAGCTTTGACGCTTGTACATCTTGGATATTTCTTGGGGTGACACGCGTGGCATCCCCAAGCTTGAGCTTTAGTCCATCCTTCATCTCATTACTCATTCCTTCCATACACCTGAAATTTTTCATTCATACAAAACTTCACACAATCTTTATTAGCAACATTAGTGCACTCAAGATAAATAAGTCTTTAGGTTCAGTTATAACACCAATAAAACTTCCATTAAAGCACTAGCTACTGTAGCATTCCCTCAAAAAGCTCAATTCCCCAAAAGAACTCAAAAAGGAACCAGCAAGAAGCAAATGCAGAAAATGGCAGAAATCTGTCAAAATAGACCAGCAAGTAAAGACGAATTTTTTTGAAGACCTTCTGTTGCTCAAATCAAAAAGTGTTGAACTAACAAAAGTTAGATAACAACCTGTGGCAGAAACACAAAAATTCACGCCTCAAAAGGACGTACAGAGATTTTACACGAATTGTTACGGTGAAGCATAGAAATCTGTTTCGGGACAGCAACTTTCCCAATCATTACTTCTCTCTCATTAGAGGTTACTCTTGGCACAAAAAGCAAATAAAAAGGATAAGGAGTGGTTATTACAGAGGTAATAACTTCCAAGACTCATCTAAAACTTTTGGGTTATCTCCCAATAAGTACTTTTCTTTAACGCCTTTAAGTTAGGCATGATAGTTTGAGAAGATGCTCACATAAGAAATATGAATTGAAGTAAAAGAGAGCATCAAGAAGTAAATTCAAAGCACATTTAAGTCTAACCCACTTCCTATGCATAGGAATCTTGTAAACAAACAAGTCATGAAAGCACAAAGCAACAAGCATAGGAAAGCAAAACAAGTGCAACTTCAAGACTTTGAACATAAAGAGGGGAAACTTAACATTGTTAGGACACATAAAACCATGCTTCCCTCTCTCATAATAACTTTCAGTAGCATCATGAATAAAATTAACGATATAACTATCACACAAAACATTCTTATCATGAGCCACATGCTTAAAAGAATTAATACTCCCCACATAAACATAGTCATTCTTATTAATTGTAGTGGGAGCAAATTCAACAAAATAGCTATCATTATTATTTTCATCACCATAATCATCAAATATAGGAGGCATATTGTAATCATAATTACTTTCCTCCTCAATAGTAGGTGGATTGAAAATATCATATTCATCATTTCAATCATCATATATTGGAGGTGTAGTATCATCATAAGCAATAGAATAATTATCTTCCAAAGTGTGTTCATTTGTAAACATATCATCATTGGAAGGATCATGGATAGCACTAATAGTACAGCAATTATTAATATCATCATTTTCAGAATTGGTACCAAAGAGATTTTCAATATCAAAAGAAGTGTGCTTTTCCCAATCATGATCACTACTATAGGTAACATGCATAGGAACATCATCGAGTTCAGACTCATCAAAAACTATAATAGGAGCTACATGCTTAGGGGAAAATACCATTTCCTCCCTCCTTTTACTCCTCCTATTCTTCTTTATCTTCTTCTCTTTAGGAGGGAGAGGCTTGAAAGGAAGCTTCTCCATATACCCTAGTTTATTATTAGATACAATAGAAGAAACTTTGGAGGATTCCTTCTTTTCGTTAATAAGATCAAAACACATATTAGTCCTATAATATTTTGGTAAAATCTCATATTCTATAATATTTTGTATGTAAGTGTTTGTGTGGCAATTATCAATACAATAAAGATGACAACCATGCAGGATACTATTCATATCAAAATCACTCATATCTACCAAAGAGGTTTTTCTTGATAACTCTTCACATCAAAATAATGTAAGTTCATCATGCTGATTAGGAGTGATCATGTCATCACAATACAAACTTGCAGTACTCATTGGATTAGAAGGGCTATTATTATGGCCTGAGCATTGAAAATTGAAATGACCCACTTCGAAGCAATGTTCGCAAATAAAAGGATAAAGGGCACAAACTTTTTTACCAAGATCATTTAAAGCCCTATACCACATTCTAGTTTTTCATTCCTGTGGGTGATACAATATTCTTCTTCAATTTGATTATTCTCACAAGGTCTATGTATTCCACAAAAATTAACATGCTTATAAGAAATAGTACTTTTAGAGGTTTGAGCATGTTTATTGCTATCATTAATAACAATTTCATTTTCCATGCAAGTGTCTTTAAAAGGCTCATGATACATGTCCCATTTTTCTTTAGGAGCATTAATATGAGAAGCAAAGGTTCTATAACAATCAACAAGAATTTGAGGATCAAGACCATATTTAGCACTAAGATTTTGAAAATCAGCAGTTTCAGCGAAAGACTTAATGCAATCATACTCATAGTTTATACCTAGTTCTTTACCTTTGTTGTTATCCCAATCTTCGGTATTGCTTTGAATTGTTTCAAGAAGATCCCACTTAGCTTTGACCTCCTTACTTGTGAAGGATCCCTCTAAACAAGTATCTAGATAGTCCTTGTAATGTCCTGAAAGCCTTTCATAGAAATTATTAATAACAATATTCCTAGGGAGCTCATGAATGGGACATTTGAGCATTAGTGACTTCAATCTCCCCCATGCTTGGGCAATACTTTCTCCATCATGAGGATGAAAATTATAAATATAATTCCTATCTTTATGAATTTCATGAGGAGGATAAAATTTAGAGTAAAAGAGAGATTCAAGTTCCTTCCACTCCAAATGATGAGGATCATCTAGTAGCTCATACCACTCCCTTGCTTTGCCCTTAAGTGATAAAGAGAATAGCTTCCTCTTAACTTGGTTCATTTAAATACATGCACACTTGAACAACCCGCATAATTCATGTATAAAGAGTAAATGATCACCAGGATGGACAGTTCCATCTCCAAAATAAGAGTTGTTCATAACACGTTCAACAATTTTTATAGGTATTTTAAAAGGGATGATTTTAGTATGTGGATTTAAAATATCACAAGTATCATTAGAATTACAACATATGGGAGTAAAGTATCATCAGAGAAAATTTTCTTTTTAAAACTGGGGAACTAAAAAGATCATTTTCATAAAAACTAACTTCCCCAAGCTTAGATGTTTCCATAGCATTAGTAACAAAGATGTTCAAAAGATTCATACTAATAACATTGCTATTAGCATGCAAAGAAGGTTCCAAGGGTTTTTTAATTTTCTTTTCAAAGAATTCATGTTCTACCTTAGAGAAAATACTAAAAAGCTCTCTAATTTTGCTGTTGTTTTCCATTAAGCCTAACTAGTGAAAACAAGAAACAAAAAGACAAAACTGCAGAATCTAAAGGAAATAACTTCGAGCACTCACACCGGAGGATGTGAGTACCTTTTACCTTACCTCCCCAGCAACGGCGCCAGAAAATAGCTTGATGTCTACGCACTTCTATTCTTGTAGACAGTTGTTGGGCCTCCAAGTGTAGAGGTTTGTAGAACAGCAGCAAGTTTTCCCTTAAGTGGATCACCCAAGGTTTATCGAACTCAGGGAGGAGGTGGTCAAAGGTATCCCCTCTCAAGCAATCCTGCAATCAAGATACAAGAAGTCTCTTGTGTCCCCAACACACCTAATACACTTTTCAGGTGTATAGGTGCACTAGTTCGGTGAAGAGATAGTGAAATATAGGTGGTATAGATAATTATAAGTGGTAACGGTGCCAGAAAATAGCTTGTTGGCGTGTGGTTGACGTGGGAAAAGACTAAAGGCAAACTGAAATAAAGATGGAAACAAGCAAACATGTAACAGATCTAATTGCAAATAGTGTTTCAATGCTAAGAACAAGGCCTAGGGATCATACTTTTGCTAGTGAACACTCTCATATAAATATATTCTCTTTATGATACTACTCTCCGGTTGAACACTCTAATCGATGGTATGGCTATAACAGCACACCTCAAAGTTCTCTTTCTGCATCTAGATAACCCCACACTGTCACCTTGAGCACTAGATGGTTCAAACAAACACCACAATTTCATAGAAACATCCAACTCCAAATATAACTCATAACAAGTATTTGTAATCTCTAGCCTAAGTGCCACCATGGTGTGCACACTGTCAACTTCACACACATGGGAAGAGCAGAGATCTAATAAAGCACTTGAGTAGCAAGGTAGATCTATAGATTACAAGCTCATGATCAAAAATATGATCATGCATGGAGAGAGAGATGAACACATAGCTACCGATAGAACCCTTAGCCTCGAGAGAGAACTACTCCCTCCTCATCATGGGAATAAGCAATGGTGATGGAGATGGTGGTGGAGATTGATGGAGATGGCTCCGGGGGCACTTCCCCGTCCCGACAGGGTGCCGGAACAGAGACTTTCTATCCCCCGAATCTCCTCTTCGGTGGCGGTGGCGCGGCGGAACTTTCCGTGGCTGCAGGCTTGATGATTTAGGGTTTATGCATCGGGAGGCTCTTATAGGCGAGAGGGGAGACCGAGGGGGTGCCGGAGGGGCCCACACCACCCCCTGGCGCGGCCTGGCATGGCCCGCGCCACTAGGTGGTGTGGCTAGCCCCTGGCCCCTCTCCGTATCGACTTCTGGCTCCGTGAGTCTTCCGGTAAAATACCGACTTCGGCTTTTGTCCAGTCCAATTCCGAGAATATTGATTTTCTGACTTTCCTGGAACCAAAAACAGCAGAAAATAGGCAACTGTCACTGTGGCATCTTGTTAATAGGTTAGTTCCTGAAAATGTGTAAAAGTACTCCAAAGTGTGGACAAAACATAAGAAAGTAGCAAAAACCAAGCATGGAACATCAAAAATTATAGATACATTTGCAATGTATCAATATCACCGAGAGGGCCCTAAGTATATCTCTCCGTCATAGAAAAATCCCACTCTTGATCCATTAGCCTCTACATAACACTTTTGGAGTATCTGAACCCACCTTTATTGTCATCCTGTTACGGTGTGACGGTTGATGTTATCAAGTTCCTCTTCCGGTGTTAGTGATTGACATGATCTCATGTTCTAAGGACTAAAGTTACTTCGCATGATGTTATAGCAATGTAAACATAATGACTTTGATTGCATTACTATACTTTGGGTGAATGTTCATCACATTATTCCACCAATATTGTGATCTCGTTATTAGCAACATCCAATGTCCATGATTAGGACACCTTGATCATATTGTTAATCCACAAGCTAGTTTATATGAGAGGCATAACTAGGAACTCTTTATTTGTTTATTAAACACACATGTATTAACGTTTCCAATTAACACAATTATAGCATGAGAAATAAACATTTATCATAAACATGGAATAAGATAATAACCACTTTATTATTGTCTCTCGGGCATATTCCCTTCAGTCACCCACTTACACTAGAGCCAATAATCTAGTTTGAAAAACTTGCGCACTCAACACCTATAGCTTTCTGGTGTTGTTTATACGCGTTTGCTAGTGGTTAACATAATCTCCGGATCTCACAATTTCTGGTCCGTGTGTATTGTCATGTCTTTGCGTCTCTACGCATCACTCGTTCTCAAATGAGTTGGCATTGTAAAAATTTAGTCCTTTGGTGATACCTTTAGTTACTTTTGGTTAAAACATGTTGATATTATTGTCTTACAATATTCTTCATAGTACTAGCAAACTGTGAACCACACCTAGTTTGATAACAAACTACTTAACACAAATGCCCTCCTTTGTTGCTACTATAGCAGTCATATACTCAGCATTTTGTGTTAGTATCCGTCACAATATCTTAACTTTGGAACTCATCCAAATCCATCGTGGAACCTCCTTGCCATTAATTTGTGCCACCCATAGTTTAAATTGAGATAAACTTTATTTGTACCTAGTGACAAAACTAATATCAATGTAACACTTTACATTGAACTATTTGTAACTATTTACAATGAACTATTTGTCAAATACATAACATATTCTTAGTTCTTCCAAAGCTCATAATAATATCCTTACTATCATCCAATGATCATCTTAGGAATCATTCTGGTATATTTCATCACATTTAGAGCATAGGACATATTTGGATATGTATATATCACAATATACATTATGGATCAAAATATTCATGTGATTTCACTCACCAAGTGTCAAAACACTTGAATCTCGTTTCACTTACCAAGTGTCGATACACTTGAATCTTGATTCAACCCTTTCCATGCGGCAATAACCTTTCTTGTCATTTCCATATTTAACTCATTCAATATCTCATATATGCATGTCTGGCACAACCATATTAGCGCCTTAATGTATCCATATAGACATTGATGCCTAATATTCTGGTTTTGACCAAGTCTTTCATCAAAATATGATTTTTAATGAAATTCGTAACCCGTGTCAATAAAAGATACATCATTTCTAATCAAGAACATGTATTCTACATAATGAATTAGAAATATGTCTTAGTGCCCCCACTTAATTTCTTGAAAATGCAAGCATCTTCATTATCTCAGATGAAATTAAACATTTTAACAGTTTCATCATGGTGAAGATTCCAACTCCGCTATGCTTACTTCAACCATTGAAGTTTTCACGCTCTTTTAGCATCCTTTGATCTAAAAAAAACCTTCGGACCATGTCATGTACACGTCCTAGGTAACCATTCTATTAGAAGAACTTTGTTTTATTTGTTCTACTACCGTATACCACAATTGACACATGTTGTGGTTGCTACAATAATCCGCCCAGACTAAATATCACTACGAAAGATCAAATCTTGTCGTAGTCAACTCCTTGAACATTGTCGTAAACCCTTTTCTGACATGTTGAATATTTCATAGATGTGAAACATTCATGTGTATTTCTTTATAGATCCAAATATGACTGATAGGCTTCATGCCTTTCCGGAGGGTCTTCCAAGTTCAAAAACTTGACTTCTTGTGCATGGAAACTATCATGAATTTTATGTCTTCCAAGGGTCAGGGTCCATCATCGCTTATTTGAATGTTGTCGGTTCATCATTGTCAAAAACAATAACAACTTGTTTTCAAATCTTACTATTTGATTGTTACCCGACCCATAAGGTTCAAATAGAAACTCTAATCTCTGAGATCACAACCTTTATAATCACAGGAGCCATGAGCATTGTGGCCCCCAACGGGACACTTTCCGGCGCTGCGCTACTTAGAGCATGTTGCTTAGGTTTATCCACCTAATCAAAGTTCTATCAAACTCCCACTTAACTTTTGCAAAAATTCCTTCTTCAGAAACTTGACGTTCTAAGCGAAAAACTCTTTTGTCTTTGGTGTTATGGAGGAATACCCAACTGTAGCTTTGGGATAACCTACAAAGTCGTGCTTATCTAACTTTGGTTGTAAACATTTTACTTATGCCTAGCATACCAAATTTTAATAAAAGACAACTTGAGTTTTATCCCAAGCCATAACTCATATGGTGTCATTTCAATGGATCACAATGGTGCTCTTTTCAGTGTAAAAGTGGTAGTATGTAAAGCTTTAATCCTTAAAACATAATGGCAGTTTTACGAATGACACCTTTAATCTTACCATGTCAAAACAAGGCTTTATTCATCTCTCGAACACTCCATACTCCTATGGTTTATCGGGAAATGCAAAACCTTGGAACAATTCCTCAAATCTTAGGTGTTTTGCTAAACTTGTAACTTAAATATCTTCCTTTATGATCCAATCATAAATTCTTTATTTTCTCGTTACAATGATTTTCTACTTCATCTTGAAAGTCCTTGAACAATTTTTAAATGTTTCACTCGTCTTCCTTAATAAGTAAATATACACATATATTCACTAAAATTTTCGGATAAAGTATATGAAGTTGAAAGATCCACCACACATGACTACCCTCTCGGCTTTACCCTTCTGTTGCGAGGTATATGGACATGAAAAGCGGAGTGATATTCCATGGCGTTGGGCAAAAGAGTGGAGGAGGGAATTATCAAACTCACGATCATTATCACACTGAATAGCTTGCAAGTTTGCATGGAACTGGGTACGGGCTAAGGCATGAAGGGACGATAAGTGCGAGAAAACTTCTAACTTAGCATGTAGAGGATAAACCCAGGCATACTCAGTGAAATCATCGAGGCAAACAAGATAATACTTAAAGCCAGAAATACTCTTAACTGATGATATCCACAAATCACAGTGAATAATTTGAAACGGAGAATGTGTTACACGATTGGTAGAAAAAAAAGGAAGACGAACATGATGACCTAATTGACAAGCATGACACAAACTATATTTATTCTTATCCCTAGGAATAATCGAAGAGCAAGATAAAGACTCCATGACGGGTCGTCCAGGGTGTCCAAGCTGTCGGTGCCATAGAACAGGATCGACGACGAGGAAGGCATGTGGGTGATTGGTGGAGGAGGTGTGGACAGGATAGAGAGCTCCGAGTCTATTGCATCTGAGAATCTCGTTCCTGATTTGAAGATCCTTCATAGAAAAACCAAGAGGGTCCAATTCGACGGAAACACGATTATCAATGGTGAACTGACGAACCGACAAAATTTTTTAAACTATGTTAGGAGCAACTAGAATATTACGAAGAAGAAGGTGACGCTCGGAGGTGGAAATAGGAAAACGTACATGTCCGATAGCGATGATCGGAAGAGTGGAGCCGTTACCGACAACAACAGCACGAGGAGAAGAGGTAGGGGGAGACACGGAGGTGAGCATACCGGGGTTGGCCGCGAAGTGGGAGGAGGTGCAAGTGTCCATTACCTATTCAATGGGTGCTTGTAAGCCCATCGTCTGGAACTGGTGCATGAGCGCGGACTGATCCCGCGAGGCGGTTGACGGAACCGGTGATGATGGTGCCGATGACGAAGGAGCGACGCCATAGCCGTAAGCAGGGGCGGGGGCGCGTAGCCGTAGCCATATCCATAGGAGGAGTGCGGCACGCTATAGGGCCCCTGCGGGTAGAAGGCGTGTGGCGAGAGCGCAGGACGTGGCACGTAGTTGTGTGCCCGACTGTAGGGCCACATCTGGATCGCGCCGTTCCATGGGAGTTGCGACGTGGGCCAAGTTGGCGAAGCGATGGCCGGTGGTGCAGCAGGGGCCTGGTGCTGGATGATAGTGCCCTCCTTGGCGGCCTCATCCGTAACCTTCTTCTTCTTGCGGAGGTTGCCTTTGCCTTTGCCAGGGTTGACGCCGTCAACGATGAGAGTTGTGTCGGAGTTGCTGGCTTGGCAATTTTTGCGCTTCATATCTTGGCGCGCGAGGAGAGAACGTCACTTCTCGAAGGTGATCTCGAGCATGAGGGAGATCAAGTCGGCGGCGTGCTCGTACTGCTCGAAGAGGCCGTTGAGGCAGTGGATCACCAGCTTGGCATCTTCTTCCGATGCTCTGAGATCTGCTAGACCATCGGCGAGGGCCTTGGTCTTCTTCAGGTACTCGGTCATGGAAAGTTCGCCCATCTTGATCTCTCCGAGCTCGGTAGAGAGGTGGAGCTGGCGATTGATCTTGTGGTCGTTGAATAGGCCGTTGATGATGTCCACAGATCAACGGCAAGAGGATCTTCATCCGGCGTGATGACGGCGTCGAGGTGACGGCGTCGCTCTAATACCATGTAAGATAGGGGAAACCACACGTAGTGGTGTCTTGTATTGCTCATTATGTAGGAGGATTAGAAGGGGAGTCCTAGTCTCATATAATATAGACACATACAAAAGGAATATACAATATAACCATACACCTATACAAACACGATACGGTCACGTATTCTAACAACCACATCGATCCAAACCTGGTTGGTGTCTTCATGATCACATTCAGTACATGTCTTGCATAGAGCAAGAACATGCAGTGTTAAACGAAGAAAATGGGACAAAAGGATAGAGGAGTACATGAAAACATGGGTTGTCGTAGGGAATTGAGACTAGGAAAAAGGGAGGAACCACAAATATAAAGAAAGAAGACGTGTATAGAGTTAGAACTTAAAAGCCATCCCTACTATTCTAGTCATATATGTTTTCCTCTCTATATATACTACAGAGGTGAGTGCTCACATAAACCATCTAGTGAATTAAACAAAGTTGTAGACCTTCCGCTATTTCAATATCTGCTCATGCAAGCGTTGTATCTTCTAGTGAGAAAAAACCATCTGCCATTGCTAATATGACACGACCATGTCACAGGTATGTGAGGCATTAGGAAAACAAATTAGACTAGGAAAAAACCATCTGCCATTGCAAATATCCAATGCACAACTCCATTAGTATGTTCAGAGACCAATTTCGTCACCATGTAGAAGTAAAGGGGCAGAGACCGACCGTGTGGTGATTCTTGCTGATGCAGCCCAGCTCCTTGTGCTCCGTCTCCACGATGGCACGAACTCATATCCTGCCTTGCTGACCTTGCACACCAGATTTTGCAACGACGAACCACCACAGTTCACAATTTCCTCCTTCAATGCAATTAAATTGAATGTTGGAGAGAGGCATGCGGTCCACTACTCTGGCTGGTGACAAGTATATTATACAGATGTTGTGTTTGCAAGAAGTGATTTGGGGAATTGTGGTCTATTATTTCCTGGTGGTGTGACGGCAGTGATGAGATCATTTATTCATAATAGCTAGGGTCGTAAATAATGGCAGTCTAGCTTGTTTCCTGGTGGTATGACGGTGATGAGACTATTATGAATTCCTTATCCTGAAGCTTCCATTGGCAGAACCTTGCATGGAACTCTGCATCTTTTGTTTTCATTTAGCTTAAGCACCAACAACACATTCTGGGTGAAAACTCTTGGTCCAGTTTGCCAAAGTAGTGTGCCCACATTGTGGTGGTTTTCCCTCCATGGAGCAACCATGGAGGGGCCTTCAGTCTCTGGTGGTTGGTTTGTTCAAGGTGGCGGTGTTTCTATCGGTGTGATGTCGGCTTGAGGTGGCGGACATGCTCAAAGTTTATCGCCATTTTGTTTCAATCGCAAAATCATATCTAGACCCTCAGGCGGTCTTTTCTACGGTGTGATGGGGCTTAGTCGCTTCTGTTGATGAAAGTGTCCGTCGTTTTCAAGTTGTGTGCATCTTTCTAGTTATTTCCTTGTTCTTGATTTTTGTCTTTGCAATCTTCTTTCCTTTCCACCTCAAGCCATTTTATGGTTTTTATTAACACAATAGCGGGGTGTACTGTATTTGGTCTAGAAAACAAATGACGAACATTTGAATTGGTCACCGAGATGCGGGTGCTACTGTAGGTGTGATGGTTTTGTGAGTTTCTCTCTTGGGTCAAAACAATTTCTAGAATCTGAACTTGAACCACGTTTTCTTTCAAACTATGTATGTCCTCCTCTTTCAAACTACCGTGCAGCGATGACGAGAAGGCGAGACAAGCCATGGTGCAGCCAAGGACAGAATGCCCGAGTTGTCGTTCTCGATTGGATGGCGTGACCTCTCGATTGGGGCGGTAGTGTCGGCCTGCTGATAGCCACGAGCGACGCCATGCAGTTTTGTTGTAAGACGGCGAGAACGACACACGATTTGATCGGCAATCAAATTAGACCGAGAGAACAAGACTAAACTGCCATTTTATATTGAGGGTCGGGTTTAAGTGGTACTCCCACCTGTACTAATGGAGTTGTACTCGAACCGTAAAGTTCACAACGCTGTACAGAGTACTAGTATAGCAATAATTAATAGTTTGGTTACTAAATATTTTCTCACAGATCCCGAGGGTCATATGTATTGCCACGAGTTCATCTCTAACTGGAAATATCGGAATAAAAACTGCCTAAGCACACTTACAATGAACCATCGAGCTGTGTATTATGTTGACCTACTATACCCAGTTTTTCATATATAGTTTCGGTTCATCCGAATCAGATAGATTATCAAATCAGCTAGATATGGATATCTATATATAGCACTGCGGTGTGCGTTCACCAGTATGTGCCATTGATTCCAACTCCTCCCTCCTCCCTCCTCTCGCCGTTGTGTGGCGACGGGAGGGGAAACCCTAGCCGCCACACCAGCCCCTAACCCCCAACTCCCCTCCCTCCTCTCCCCCCCCCTCCCCCCCCGGCTGCCACCAAGGGCGTGGCCAGGCAAAGCCTGGGTGCTGCCGCCGGCGGGGGGGGATCTCTCGTCTTCCCCGGCATAGATCGGTGGCGCGGGACGCCAATCCTTGTTGCGGGATGGGGTGCGCGTCGGGCACCTCAATGGCGTGCGGCATGGCCGGAGGAGCAGCGACATGGCGGACGGCGATCTGGTGCCCCTCGTCCCTCTAGCCAAGAAAACTCCGGGGGAAACCTCAGATCTCGAGGGATCGAGCGATAGCGGTGTCTTGTGCATCGTTTACCTCTTGAGGGCATCGCTTTTGGAGTTCTCACCGGCTGTAGGGATCAGCGGAGGCCCTGGGTTTGGTGGAGGTGGTCATCTTCTTCGTCGAAGGTGGTCAGCCTGCAGCTGGTTTGGCAGATCTCGCGATCTGTCTTCCAGTCCCAGCAGCGAGGTGGGGAGACATAGGTGCCGGTGAAAACCGAGCCATTGGCAGGCGATGGCGGCGTTACCACGTCGTTACCTTGATGAAGGCATCGCCGTGCACCTTGTGTCGACCTCAATAGTGCTACTCCGGGGGAACCCTCGGATATTCGGGTCGGGCGATGGCGGTGCCGCGGTGTCGGTATCGCGTTCTCTCCTGGGAGCATCGCTTGTGGAGCAGCGTTGGACGGAAGCGGCAGGAGGGTGGAGCGGCTAGCGCGCGGGGGGTGGTGCTGCTTGGCACCGAGGTGGTGTCGGTGGCTGGTGTGGTGAGAGTCTGCACATTGATCCACATGCTGACGACGGGTTGGCGGAAGATTTTGAAGGCGGCGACATCCGGAGCATGTGCGTGAGCGCAACTCCGTGGATATGTTGTGCGGTTCTAGGACTCCTTTCACTTGAGTTCGTGCCGCCGTGCCAAGGCACTCCAGCTTCTCTTGGCGAGTGGCAACAGTGTGGGTGACCATTGGGGGATCGAAACAGGTAGATAGGGGTTTGATATATCTCGTTGGGAGCTGACGATACAGTTATCGTTTTTGCTCAATGTTTAGCTTTGGCGGTTCCGGTTTATATCATCTTTATAATGGCTTTTGCCAAACAATGTGGTTCTAATAATAAATAAAGGTTGTGTGCATCGCTTGATGCAGAGGCCGGGGCTCCGCTCCCTATTTCGAAAAAAAATCAAATCAGCTAAGCTTGAGTAGTGATGTTCTCAAATCAGAGCTAGTCAAGTACTACAGCTGCAAGTCAGTCTAATAAGAATCAAATGTGTTTATTTTTATGTTATTTTGTGAAGGAATGGAAACAATTATATATAGAATGGGTTGGGAACTACGCCTAGATAAGCCAAACTAGCAGAAACCAAATGTGTAGTGGTTCCTCCTAAATTGTTTGCTACAAAAGGAATGTCCTTTATTCAGTTATTATTTAGCAACCACCCTGGCAGACACATCAACGAACATGGATGTGAAGCTGCACAAAGATTTTGTAATATTTCGTATTTTCTAAGCACTCTTTGTGGTATCTATTAATCTATCTATCCACCGAAGGTACTTTCCTTACTCTCCGTATCAACACAATTAAGATGAATATCTTCTCTAGAAAAATTTCATGCATTGAGTCAAGCTACTTTCTTGCCATGCATAGTGTGCATTTTCTCTCCCTACATATACCTCTCATGGATACCATACAATGAGTGGCCCATGAAGTGAAACTAGCAAACGAAGTATTGTGTGGTCCATGAAGTGAAGCTAGCAAATGAAGTCCCGTATTATTTTTACTTGCCATGTGTAGAACTTTGCATCCCTTCACCCAAGTTCCACATACGTAAGTGAAGTCGAAATTTAAGAATGTGACAACACCTTCGATATGAGAGACCTTGTGAAAACCGAGGATGGTCCATGAAACTCCAAACTACAGGTTTCGTGGGCTGCGAACTGGGAGTTTCTCTTTGGCCAAAGAGAATGTGAAATTCTATCCTCAAAAAGGTTCTCTCTCATTGAAATTTTGGTCTCTGTTCCATCCGGTTCCCATGTACACAGCAGACCTAAATGGAATCCAGTAAGTAGGATATCAAGCTGATGCATTTCTAGCCCCCATTAAAAAAAATCATCTTTACCACAATTGCACTTGTTACTATTTTCAGAGGAAATGTGTGTGCTTGTCTATCTGTTGTGAGATTGCAACATTTCAATAGGCAAACCTTAAGAATAACATGTGCATTCAGCCACATCGTATTGCAATTTTGCAAATGAATATCTTCTTGCAGCAACGGCAAGATAATCGTTCAAATAGCCACAGTCCACAGACAAGCATATTATTATTTCACACTTCCAAAGTAAGAGGAGTACAAGGTCTGCAGAAGTATATACTGCGTGCTTCATACAGAGCATCAGTGGTTGATCAATTTACACATGTAGAATACAAAGAGAATTCATGGTCCATAGAAACCCTATAGAAAAAAGTATTTCAGAAGCTTGATAAAAATTGGTATGTAATCATAAATCAGTAGAGATAGAAGTTTTAATCATAAAATTTGTATTTAGCTCGTTTTCCCCTCTCTCCATACTAGAGAGGTGAGTGGTGACACAAAGTTGTACACCTTCCACTATTTCTATATCTGCTGATGCAAGCTTCGTAACTTCTGGTGTGAATTTTTTGCCATTGCTAATATGGTATGGCCATGTCATAGGGATGTGAGGCATTAGGATAACTAATTCGATTGAAGACTGGTAGAGAAATATCCACTACACAACTCCATTAGTATGTTCATAGACCAATGTCGTTACCGTGTAGAAGAAAAGGGGCAGAGACCGATCGTGTGGCGATGCTTGCTGATGCAGCCTAGGTCCTTGTGCTCCATCTCCATGATGGCACGAACTTATATCCCGCCTTGCTGACCTTGCACACCAGATTTTACAATGACAAACCACCACAATTCACAATTTCCTCCTTTAATGCAATTAAATTGAATGTTGGAGAAAGGCATGCGGTGCACTACTCTAGCTAGTGACAAGTATATTATACATGTCTGGATGTTGTGTTTGCAAGAAGGGATTTAGGGAATTATATGGTCTATTGTTTCCACGTGGTGTGACGGTGATGAGATTATTTATTCATAATAGCTAGGGTCATAAATAACGGCAGTCCAGCTTGTTTCCTGGTGGTGTGACGGTGATGAGACTATTATGAATTCCTTAACCTGAAGCTTCCTTTGGCAGAACCTTGCATGGAACTCTGCAACTTTCGTTTTCATTTAGCTTAAGCACTAACAACACCTTCTGGGTGAAAACTCTTGGTCCAGTTTGCCAAGTAGTGTGGCGACATTGTAGTGGTTTTCCCTCCATGGAGCAACCATCTCAGGGCCTTTAGTGTCTGGTGGTTGGTTTGTTCAAGGCAGCGGTGTTTCTCTCAGTGTGATGTCGGCTTGAGGTGGCGGTCATATCGCCATTTTGTTTCAATCGCAGAATCATATCTAGGCGCTTAGGCGATCTTTTCTACGGTGTGATGGGGCTTACAGTCGCTTCTGTTGATGAAAGTATCCATCGTATTCAAGTTGCGTGCATCTTTCTAGTTATTTCCTTGTTCTTGATTGTGGTCTTTGCAAGCTTCTTTCCTTTCCACCTCAAGCCATTTTATGGTTTTTATAACACAATGGCGGGTGTACTGTATTTGGTCTAGAAAACAAATGATGAACATTTTAATTGGTCGCCGAGATGCAGGGTGCTAGTGTAGGTGTGATGGTTTTTGTGAGTTTCTCTCTTGGGTCAAAACGGTCTCTACAATCTGAACATGAACCACGTTTTCTTTCAAACTATGTATGTCCTCCTCTTTCAAACTACCGTACAGCAATGACGAGAAGGGGGATTAAGCGCGCCTACAAGTGAGACAAGCCAGGGTGCAGCCAAGGACAGAATGCTTGATTTTCCGTTCTTGATTGGATGACATGACCTCTCGAATGGGACAGTGGTGTCGGACTGCTGATTCTACTGATATCCGCGAGTGACGCGAATTATGGTTGCTATTTATACTTGAGGATCAGTCTCTCTTGGTACTCATGCAATTTATACTAAGGACCATGTTTGGTATTTACCAAGTTTAAAAATTATGGTATTCATGTTTAAAAAGGTTGTGTGCATCCTTAGTTGGTGTAGAGACCGGGAAGTGAAATTCTCCCCCAATTTTGATTCTAAAAATCGATTTTGAGAAAGCCTATGATAAAATCAAATGGTCTTTTCCACAACAGATTCTTAGAATGAAAGATTTTTCAACTGAGTGGCGTCCTTTAATCAATAGCTTTGTGGCGGGAGGTAGTGTTGCTATCAAAGTCAATGATGATGTTGACAAATATTTTAAGACAAAAAGGGGGCCAAGACAGGGAGATCCTTTATCACCAATGCTTTTTAATATAGTGGTTGATATGTTATCTATCATGATTGAATGTGGAAAGTCTGATGGCCAAATTGAATGGGTGATTCTCCATCTAGTGGATGATGGTTTATCTATCCTTCAATATGCCGACGATGCAATTTTATTTATGGAACATGATCTTGAGAAGGCAAAAAATCCTAAACTAATTCTTTCACTTTTGAGCAACTTTCAGGATTAAAAGTTAACTTCTATAAAAATGAATTGTTATGTTTTGGTGAGGCCTAGGATGCGGCTGAATTGTATGTTGAGCTCTTTGGCTATAGTTAGGGCATTTTTCTGATTAGGTATTTGGGTATTCTAGTTCATTATCGGAAGCTTACAAATGCTGAAAGGAAAATCGTTGAGGAAAGACTGCAGTTAAGATTGAGCAGCTGAAAGGGTAAAATACTCTCCATAGGGGAAAGATTGGTACTCATTAATTCAGTGCTAAGTAATATGGTAATGTATATGATATCATTCTTCCAACTTCCAAAAATAATCTTAGAAAGGTTAGATTATTTTCGATTAAGATTCTTTTGGCAGGAAGATAATGAGAAAAAGAGCTTTGTTGACCCAAATAAAATGGTGTGGGTTGGGTATTCATGATCTGGAGATCAAAAATTCAGCCCTCTTTAGTAAGTGGCTTTTCATGGCAAACGTTAATTAAAAGAACATTGGGCTGGCCCACATAGCCTCTTTCTTTTTTTGTGTTACTTTTCATTTTTTTTCTTTTATGTTTTCATTTTCTTATTTTTATTTGCTTTTGCTGTTTTTTTTGTTTTCTTAAAGATTTTTTTTTCACTTTGGATCATTTTCTATTATGGCTGGTATGATGACCAAAGCATGCGTGCCCACATGTTGGTCCAGGAAGGCACGGCTTGATGGCCAACTATGCTCACACCCCACGCCGCATTGGGCTAGCCCACGTAGCCTCTTTCTTTTTTCCTATTACTTTTCGTTTTTCTTTTTTGTTTTTATTTTCCTTTTCTTAATTTTATTTTTTATTTTTATTTGCTTTTTCTGTTTTCTTATGGTTCTGAATTTCATAATTTGTTCATGATTTAAAAAATGTTTACACTTTTCCATATAATTTTCACAGTTTTAGAAAAGATGTTCACGAATCTTGATTTTTAGTTCATGAATTTGAAAAATGGTTCGTGATTTTTCAAAAAATATTCATGAGTTTCGAAAATTAGTCATGAATTTTCATAAATGTTCAATATTTTAAAAAACTTGTTCATGATTCCGATTTTTGGTTCATGAATTTGAAAAAATGTTCATGAATTTTGATTTTTGGTTCATGATATTTAAAAATATATTCAATTTGAAAATTGGTTCATGATTTTCCATCAAATGTTCAAGATTTGTAAAAAAAATGTTTATGAACTACGAAATTTGGTTCATGAATTTTAGAAAAATATTCATGCTTTATTAAAATTATTAGTTCATACATTTTGACCGCAAATAATATATTTATATATCTTATAATAATCGTTCACCGTATAAAACAATGTTTAGGTATTTTAACCCTCACCATGTTCGAGTAAACACACGCTTCACGCCTTAGCCTTTTTGGGAAGGCAAGTTTCAGGTTTTTTAAGGCATGTACCGCGCACGGCACACCTTCTTGCTGCTCCCGCTTGAGCGTCCTCGCCTGCGCACCGACCTGCGTCGTCCAGCGCGCGGATCATGAAATTAGCTTCTTTTTTTAGGGGAAGACATGAAATTAGCTGAATCAGTTTTTCTGAGCCAAGCATGGCACCCCAGGACAACGAGCTCTGTGAGCCGCGCGTGGGAGGTGGCCACCAACCCAACGTCGAGCCCGTTGGAGAAGGCGCGACCCTAGGCAACCGTCACCAAGGCCGCCCCAGGCTTGCCTAGGCGGCGTGGGCCGCGACGGAGGAGAGGGTCGATTGTATCGAGGCGATGAGTGGGTGGCCTAGCTGGTGCTTGCAGTGGCCGTTCGCTGAACCACGTGGTATCGTCTATCGATGGTTTTCAACAATCGCAAAATGGTGAAAAAATACTTACTCTCTCTGAATCCAAATTAATGGGCTCACTAAAACATGACTTGATACATCTGAATTTAGCTAAATCCGAGTCCATTAATTTGAATCGGGGGAGTAGTATTTCCTACAACTCAAATTAGATGTCGGAGATATTTCTAGATTCTCCATCAATCAAGACGCATTTTATTGTTGATAATATGATTCAGACAAATTCTAGACATATAATTCGAGATGGAGAGAGGACTATGGACCATCGGATGTGGACAAATGGAAACAATGGCTACCCCGAAATAAATTTATTGAAAGGAATAAAGCCGCACCTGCTAGTCTGCCATCATATATTTTCCTCTTTACATAGTACTCCCTCCGTTCAGAAATATAAGACATTCTAGCTTCGTGAAACGAATGTATCTAGACACGTTTTAGTTTATAGATTCACTCCAAACCTCTACAAACCTATACACTAAAAACGTCTAGATATATCCGATTCACAAAGCAAAAACGTCTTATATTTCCGAACGGAGGGAGTATAAGATAGATTTGGCACGACTCGCTGAGCCAAAGCAAATATATATATCCTTGATATTCTTTATCTGTTCACAAAATCTCCATATCTGCATCAAGTGACAAAACTCCGTTGCAATTGCTATTCTAGCATGATCAAGCCTTAGGGATGAGCGGTATTGGGAAAAGTAGTTCGGCCAGGCTAGGATGATCAGGTACACCAATTGATTATGTCTCCATGACGTGCTTTACTCCTCGGCGCATGCTTGCACTGATCACTTTGACTAGTGTTAGAATGGCACGTCCATCCTCTGTCGTGTGAACTATGAAGTGTAAGAGCTACACGAGAAATACCTTTCCAAGGTTTGGAAATGAATCGCATAGTCTCCATCTCAAATATTTAAAAAAGACGAGAGTGTTCCGTTTTCTGCCAATCACATTACCTCGTTGGCTTCGTCGTCGCGCCCCCGAACCCATCGTCCACATGGGCCAGGCCCAATAAAAAATGCGCTTCTCGCGTCGTGACTATTGCTCCCGAAACAAGCGCCCTCTCTCTCCCCCCATTGACGGCATGACCTTGGTGGTGGTGCTACATCTTGCCTCAACCTCTCCTCTACCCTACCGCTCACGCCCGCGCCCAGCGATGACAACGAATCAGAAGAGAAGGCGGCAGCGTTCCCTCCCGTGCCTTATGATAGGTAAGTAAGCAGCTTGTCCTAGTTTGTACATATGGGTGCAATATTGTAAATATGTAGCTAGCATTGGTAATATTTGGCAGTGGATTTTAGTAGATGCGATGAGTAACTGCAACACAATGGAGGTAACTCTCAACTTTAGTTCTCATGATAGTTGTAGTCTTGTAGATGTCGAACCATTTGAACAAACATAGTAAATTTTCCTCGCTTTTATTGTGTCTCTAACCATTGAATCTTCAATCAGGGTGCTGATCATAGTGGTCTTGGGAGATTGCGATAATCCTCAAGTGTGTATTCTTATTCCCAGTTAAACATTGCACTGAACAAAACCAAAATTGATCATCAGGGTGATGATATTAGTGGTCTTGGGAGATTGTGATGATCATAAAGTGTGTATTCTTATTCTCGGTTAAACATTGCATTGACAAAATCAAAATTGATCGGGTTAGCTGAAAACTATATGCATCTACACCTACCATGCCTGATGTGTTGTAGTTTATTTTGATAGGACTTGAAACAATTGAGAGCTTAGCTTGGTTCAAAACCTATCTAATTCCTTAATTCAACTAGTACTGAAGTGGCTACCTGCAACTTTTGTAGTATTTTTTTAACTCAAAGCCCTAGAATAGCATGTTGTCAGAACTACCTTTTAGTTGCCAAGCTAGCTTGCGATGATTTTAACTAGAGCCTAGCCAGTTGCAAACAGAAGGAATCTCCCACTTCAGAATGGAAAGAACTTTTGACAAATGGTTTACTCTAAAGATCATTAAGTTAATTGTGTATGGATTTTGATTTGCTTATATTATAATGAAGATTCTTCTAAGCTGATAAGATTTCTACACTCAAATAGTGTTACCTTTTGGAAGGACAGTAAAGGTAGAACATGTCTGCTATTATTTTCTTACAGTGGTTACCTCTTAAATTTTAAAGTATTCTGCCAATCAGGTTGTGATATACCTTCACCCTCAGAGTATTGTAGGTTCTAGTTAAAAGATTTATGAACTATAGTTTTATACACTCACACATGGACATATATACTTTTGATGTGTATAACAGAAATAATGTTTCCTCTAATTAGTTGTATTTGGTTTGTCGAGATTTATATACCAAAAAAAGTGTCCAAGAATTGTTCCGTGATATTGCATCTTGCACCACGAGTTAGAGAAATAATCATAGTTGCTTGATTGATCTGTAAAAATACGATATTTTCTTGAATGCATTAAGGTGAGAGAGGTTTCCACGATGTGTGCTTGTGTGTTGATCTATTCTTTCCACATTCATTGGGACAAGATATCATATTGACGAGTCTTCACAAACTGTCAAACCAGTTCTGTCGGACTGACTTGGAAGAAAATTTATTCATTACAAAGATGAGAACACTCAACATATTTGCGGTGATGTAGGGTGTGGTAAATTTGAGATCATGGTGACTTACTCAAAAAGTACCCATGGTCTTTTTCCCATGAAAGAATTTGTTTTGAAAATTGAAAATAAAATAAATTGTACGGGTATTGAGTGTGCTTTCTTGATGGATAGACGATCCTAACTCACAATAATTCAATCTTCAGGATTGTGTACCTCAGGATTATAATGGTAGCCAACTTTGGGGCACATATATCATAGTTGAAGTTGTACTAGTTGCATGACTCATAGAAGTGCTAGATTCTACTCTTAAACTAGCTCATGACTGGTCATACTCTTAGACTAGTTCACGTCTACATAAAACATTCTCAGGTAAATTCTTGAAATATTTCTGGACAAGTTAGTTCACTTTTTGATTTTTTTTATTACTTATTTATGAAAGGTTTTATAGTACATCCATGGAGACTTTAGTTACTGGTATCATCAAATCATACATCTAAATGTGCATCGACCTTCTCTACTAATCATGGTTGGCCTGTATCAGACTGCACCATAATAGGATTAAAGGTATCACTGCCATTCCAAAAATACATATTATCTAGGTCTATACAGAAAAATATTTACAATTAGTTTAGGGTGAATGGACATTACCTCAATATTTGCTATGAAATTTATGTTTCCTTCACAACATAGGGTGATTGTTATTGTGACATTACTTAGCAATGCACTAGCCAGCAAAGATTTGTATTGCCTAACATTAATTCAATGTGCCAGAATATAAATTTTCTCCACAAAATTGTTCTTTGGATATATCACACAATTAAATTTATCTACACCCTCAAGGTTGCTACCTTTGTCCTTAATCCCTCTCCCCTTGTTGATTTATTTGGTCAGTACAACATCATGTTGTAAATTGTTTACTCATGTGAATTTTGTTTCTATCTTTTTTTTGAAATACTTATCATGAATCGTTTCTATGTCTTTTGAGAGGGTTAATTGTTTCTTCTAACAAAGGTGACATGCCCATATTATTGGTGTTCTCAACTTTAGTTTTTTCTGATTTATATAGACTTAAGAAATATCAAATCTTAAGTTTGCAGAAAAAGAGAGAGGTTGGCATGAAGATGTGCAGAATTGGCGGTGAGCGACCTAGATGATGGCTAGATAATAAATTAACAACTCAAAAGCACACCTCTTGCACGCTTTTTAGTTTTCTGTATTGAAAATAATAATTCAGCACCATGTACCTACATAGTTGCATATTTGACTCGCAGTTACACGAAATTCAACAGCTACATATATGAACTAATTCTTACTAATCTATTTAAACTAGCATTTTGAGTCATCTTTGAACATAGTTGGGGACAATTATTGACACCATTTAAGAAATTCTTATTGAAGTTACACTTTTCAAGCTATGCTTGATTTTTTTGGTAAGTACATGAAAAGGAAAAGTCTTGTGTGAGCCTTCTAAACCTTGCCTAATTATTTTCAAAAATTGGTAGATATTTCACAACTCTATGCTAAGTGGAAAGCCTGCCACGAGTACTGTTGTTGAAAGTGGGATGATGGTTGATACAATCTCTCGGAAATCGTGGGTTATAGAAACAAACTATGCTGATGTGCCAGAGTTGGAGAAAACACTTGTGGGGTGTGCCAGAGTTGGAGAAAATACTTGTGGGTAGCAAAGATTGGCACATTGGAGTGGGGTGACTGAGGCGCAATGGTGAAGCAGAGGGTGTGTGCCCTTAGGTTTGTTTTGGGAGGGAGATGAGAGGGAGACTGCAGTTTTTGAGTAACCAAACTTGCATGCACTTTCCCTAGGCTAGATGTTGCCATTGAAAATTTTAACTAAAAGTGTCTGCATTTCGCATATCCTCTAAATCACCGAGGTTTTCACCTACATTATGTCTACATCAATGAGGCGTGGCAAATTATAATGGCGGCGTACTGGAGTGACAACGGGCAAAATGTAAAGTGGCATGGGCTACTGGCAAGTTCACCCCTGTTGTGACAATTCATGGATTACAAAAATATACACATAGACGAATCAATGATGCAAAATAAGACGTTGGTAGAAAGAAAGGTTTCTAACAACAAGAGAGTCGATAGACAAATTGAGAAGGATAAATATGTCTACATAGGGGATTGAAAAATTACCATCTAGATGAATAGTTTTATACATCTTGATGTTCTCCTGTGCAACGCACAGGCATTCAACTAGTATACTATAAAAAAATGATGTGGAACTAGTCCTTGAATTGAAGAAAATTTCATGTTTATAGAAACTTATATTTAAATAGTTTTGCTAGTTCTTAGACGTCTGACACTTAGTTATGTCTCGGTCACCTTTTATACCGTTGGATCTATGTGCCTTACGATCTGTGCACCTGGCGCCTGGTCTGTTTTGTTTTCTGTCGCATGTGTTTTATGCTGGGGTTGTGGGCTCGTTGTGTCTCTGCGGTCTTGAGCTTGTCTGGACTGATTCTCCTTTTACTCCGGAAATGCTATTTGCCGCCCTCGCCGCGCCGCACAGGGGCAAGCCCCGTTGGTCCGGCCCATTTAGCGTACGTTTTCTTTTTTTCTGTTTTCTTTTTCTGTTTCTTTTTTGGTTTTCTTTTCTGTTTCTTTTTTACTTTTATTTTCGTTTACCCTTTTTAGAAGCATCATTATTTTTTAAAATATGTTCATTAATTTTGGAAAAATATATTATGTTTTTCTGAATTTTAGTTCATGATTTTTAAAATTTGGTTCACGATTTTTGAAAATGGTTCATTACTTTTTTGAAATTGATTCATAATTTTCGGAATTGGTTCATAATTTTTAAATTTTTGTTCATATTTTTTGGAAAATGGTTCATGATTTTTGAAAAATTGTTCATAATTTTTCAAAAAATGTTCAATTTTTTTAAAAAAATTGTTCATAAATTTTAAAAATTTATTCGACTTTAAAGAAGAAACAAGAGCGAACCAGTTCTTATGACGTGCGATCAACATCTCAAAAAAAAGTAGCAGCCGGGAACGATAGGAACCAGCAAATGAACGTACCAACGAATGACATGTAAATGGGCTGGCCCATCTCGCGTTGGCTTCAGGCGGTCCTGGCAACCGGTCCCGCTACAAGCGGTGCATAGCACCTGCCCTTTTTCTCTTTTTATTATCTCGTGAATGTTGGGCTTTGGTACGTGGTACTTCGCTTTCTTTCTATAATAATGAGCTGGCCTTTGGCCTTTTTCAATGCGCAAGAGTTTTTTTTCAATGCACGTGAGTTGTTTGTGTGTCTTCAGGAATTGCTTCTTCCATGCACCTGTATAGATTTTTCTTGATTTTTTTTTCTGAATTGGCATGTAAACTGTAGCTTTTGCGAGTGAGTTTAGTCATGTGTGCATTGTGCTACATAATACGTTTCAAAAAAAGATGATGTGTTGAATTTAGGCTAGTTTCAAAAATCAAATCCAAGCTTTTTCTTTATCAGTTCACATAATCTCCATATCTGCAAGTGACAAAACTCCGTTGCAATTGCTATTCTAGCATGATCAAGCCTTAGGGGTGAGCGGTATTGGGAAAAGTAGTTCAACAAGGTTAGGATGATCCGGTACACCAATTGATTATGCCTACATGATGTGCTTTACTCCTCGGCGCATGCTTGCACAGATCACGTTGACTAGTGTTGGAATGGCACGTCCATCCTCTGCACGAGAAATACATTCCTTAAAGTTTGGAAATGAATCACATAGTATACTATGAAAATCATTATGTGGAACTAGTCCTTGAATTGAAGAAATTCACATGTCTAGAAACTTATATTTAAAAGTGGTTCTTGCCTAGAGTTGGTTACACGTTGGATGATATCTGACTTTGTCTTGCCCGTGTTATCGTCCCCAACCCGTATACCCTAACAACTTCCCTTTCCTTTTTCCTAGAACTATGGTGCTCATTGTTGGTACGAATTGTTCTGTCGGACCGGGCACAGGGTCTGAACGAACTGTCACGGTCGCGTCCGGAGCCACTTCCAGTGAGCCCTCGGATTACATGGTCTGCATCTATAGGGCATATGTACATACCATTTCGTCCGGTGGTGAGACCGTCGCGTCCCTGTCTCAAACTAATTACACTCTTGCTCTCAATGGCATGCAGTTCCCTAGAGTAGTATCCGACGGCGTGATAATTCGACACCCTACTTCCGAAGGAAAATGTACTATGTCCTAAGGCTCAGCTAACTAGCATACGCTGTTTATTTTTGTACACCTTCACGACATGTTTTAACATGGACCTTTTCTAAGTGGACCTGCTTTGTTGGGGCAAAGTTACAGCTGATCAATGGACTGAATTTTAGGCAGCTAGCACCTGCATATAGGGCAAAGTCACTTTTGAATACGCATGCTCATAAAGTAAAATCACGGTGGGTGCAGGTCTAGCAAGGGTTTACATAATTTCTTGGAGAAGCGCACCGTGTTGGTGAAACATGGGTTGATGTTGATTTTCAACTTGAAATGCTATAAAATGGAAGACGGCCAATTAGATTTCTATGTATGTTTGTTTATGAAGAGTTGCCGGTCATCCAATGGCGTTTACCAATTTAATGTGCCTTTTGCCAAAATATTACCCATTATATGTACTACTGTAGGATGAACGTAATAAATGGTCAGTGTATATGAGAAGTATGATGAACATTGTCATGCCAGATCTGATTATTCTCCCTCGCCATTACAAGTGCGCTTTATTTCATGTGGTACTTATTTGCCAAATTTGGCCCAGCATTGTGGTAGTAGAGAGAGAGATAATTTACTATAACCTATAAACACTTATTTTCTATGTCATCCTCATTCTAAACAGGTATTATTATTATTATTCCATTTTCTACCCCCAAGTTCAACATTTCTGACACACTAATTACCCAATTTAAAATAAATTCTTCCTGCTTACCCCCATTTAGTCAAACTTGTACTGGAATTTACCCCTTTTACTCGTTTACATGGAGACCTGACAACGCCGCCTGCTACCTCTCGCCAGCGCTCACATTCGTCGATGACTACGTCATCTCTCACGCTACCGTGGCAGTGTCACGGATCCGCATCCTCGCGGTACCACCACCACGAGTCCACAGTAGCACGGCGATCCCATCCATTATATTAGAGAAATACGCAGACTAGTGATGGTTGTGTTGACAACTTTTGCAATGCTACCGTGTTCTACTGGCTGGAGACTACCAAAGGCTACTGATGTCTGATAGTTAGCTAGCTAGCTAGATCATGCTAGTGGTCGACCGACTGATTCTTCTTTTTTTCTAGTACCGCATGCACTCATTCTTCCGGTCTTCCCTAGTTTCCAGCCAAAACGACCGATGCAAATAACGACAGGATCAGGTTAGACGGGCTCGGTGAAACTTGTGTACACAAGCTGCGCCACTGGCGGGAGAGAACTGTGTGCCTGACGGTGGCGCGAAACAGACTGGCAAGGACTAAGAGGGAAATATCGTCTCGGATAAAATGTGCCAGACAAAAGACGCCTCCAACGCGTGGCAAGGAATATACAAGAGGATCAGCTCCCACCTAAACAAAGGTGCAAATTTTAAATGGGGTAAAAGTTGGCACAAGTTCTGCTAAATGGGGTAAACAAGAAGTTTTTTGTTAAATGGGGTAATTAGTGTCGCAAACGTCAAATTATGGGGTAAAAACTGGAATTCACTCTTAAGATAATAATTCTTCATATAGACATATTTAGGAAGGGACTCATGAAAAGGTATTGGCACTGATAAAAAATTCTCCCTATTGAATTATTAATTCACATATCTTTGTGGGTAATTCTCCTTGATATATGATGGATCATCATTATTTGTGATGCCTTTGGTTTATCATTGTCCTCTCCTTGTAAAACTGAAGCAGGCTACGAGTTTTGTTGGCTGGTGCATTTCACCGATATATAGCGTTAGGCTACCTCACATTGCACTTCCCACCCTGTTAGTTCTCTACTTGATCATCCTTGCAGGCGAAATTCTTTAGACATCATCAATGATAGTGGACGGATGATTCTGTTTAGGCCTATGATTCAGTACAACCCCCTTATCCCTCAACTTGTATAAACTCGTGTATTCTTAAACAGATGGACGGCTTAGATCGCTTGATACCCCTTCATAATTAGTATAGTCAGGTATACGTAGCTCGGTATAAAACACGTATAGCCTAACCAAATTATACGTCTTTCTAACAAACGTATTTGTACTAGTACGTATGTTCGCAAAAGGAAAAAAAAAGTATAGCTGTACGCGCCGGATCATGGCCAGCGATGGCCATGGCCGCAAGCTCTGCGAGCTGGTAGTGGTGGTGATCAGGCCGGATCATTGTCGGCGACCGTCGTGGCCGCGAGCTCCCTGAGCTGGCAGTGGTGGAAGTCGTCTCCGGCGAGCCGGTGACTCGACCTGGCCGGCACACGCCTCGGTAGGGCCGGCGAGGTGGCGGCGGCGGACAGACTTGGCGGCGGGGGTGACGCGTAAGCTGGGCGGCGGTCTGTCGGACAGTCCGGACTAGTGTCCGGCGAACTACTGGATAGTCTGGTGGATTGGTGTCACACCTGCACCTCCTGTTGATCGAGAGACAGAGTTGCAGTGTGCCAAGAAGTAGCAGAAGATAGGCCAAGTTTGACCTAGTGTGTGGGCCACGGGTGGGCCGTGTGTGTAAGCGTGGGTAATATATAAACCTAGACCTGTCTTGTATTCAGTATCGATGAAATAGAAACTGAATTCCCGTATCTCACCTTCCTTCTCTGTTTTCCTCACCTCCTCTGCTTCTCTCCCCTCAACTCAATTCAAATTGTATCCCCAATTCGTGCGACTCAGATCACCACTCGATCGGGTCGTCACAATTTGGTATCCAGAGCCGAAATTTTTTTCCACAAATCTTCCACCTCGGCTGCCGTTGCGCTCTCAATCTCTCGGCATCGATCTGTGATTCCGTGCGAAAGGTGGGAATTCACCTTGGTGAGATCCCGCGGAATCCCTAGTCGGTCGGATCTGCTTCGAGCGTGTCGCGACGGCGCCGTCAAAAGCCACGGCTCAGACCCAGCGGGTGTTGTCTGCGATGGAGGAGGCGGCGGCGGAGACGAAGAGGATGTTGGAGTCGATCATCAAGCGTCTCGACGACTAGGCCGTGCTCGGCGACAACCGGCACGACGCCCAAGCGACGTTCAACGCGCAGGTCTCTCATGAGCTTCAGCAAGTGCGCAAGAAGATCGAGGCGACGCAAGCGGACGTTGACGAGGCGCGTCACGCGACGTTCCCAGTAGGCTCGGCATCGGCTGCACACTCGCAGATCCCGGAGCAGCGCGCGGCCGAGGTCACGGCGGCTCCCCAACCGATGTCCCCTGTTGGTCTGGGTACGGCTCGTTTGGCCAACAACGGGGCTCCTCTGCTTCCTACGACACCGACAGTTCAGCTCGCACCGCCACCACAACCAGCGGCGCGACCACATCACCAGCCTGCATACGGAGAGGAACGGGACACCTTCGTCAAGCCACCCAAGCACGATTTCCCCCGTTTTGATGGTAATTTGCCCAGTCTGTGGATTGATCGCTGTCTATCTTACTTCGAGCTCTACCGCACCTCGCCGCAGATTTGGGTGACCACGGCGTCGCTATATTTGGACGGCCGTGCAGCCTTATGGTGGCAGGCTGCTCGCCAAACTCGTCGTGCCGCGAGCTGGGAGACATTCACTCGCACGTTGCGTGAGGAATTTGGACCAGAGGAGTTTGAAACACAGATGCACCACCTTCTGCAACTCCGTCAGACAGGCACAGTCACTGAGTACAGGCTCCAGTTCGAGTCGTACATGTATCACTTGCTTGCCCTTGATCCAGGCCTCAACACCAAATTCTTCGTCACACAGTTTCTGCTTGGATTGAAGCCTGAGCTTCGTGCTGCGGTCCGAATTCAGGAACCTACCAGTATCACTCGGGCTACTGTGCTGGCACGAATTCAGGAGGAAGAACTGGAGGCAAACCGTCCTCGGTTGCGACCTGTTCCAGCAGGGCGACCACCACCAGTGCTGCCAGCTCTAGCACCGCGCCTGCCAGTTGCTCCTCGAGCTAGAGGCGATGATTTTGGCAGGGAACGGCAGCTCTGTGATTACCGTCGAGCTAATGGTCTGTGTTTCAAGTGTGGCGATAAATATTCACGCGAGCATCAGTGCAAGCAACCAGTGCAGCTCCTCACCATCCAGATGGGAGATTTTGGAGAGATGTTATCTGATGAAGTCGTTCGTGCTTTGGAGTTGCTGGACGATCCTCAAGTACAACCGGGTTGCTGTATGTTGTCCGCTCATGCTCTGTCAGGTACAGAATCCCCAGCTACCATCAGGTTGCCAATAACTATGGGAGATCAAGTGATGCTATTGCTGTTAGATTCCGGGAGCACACATAGTTTCATCAATACCAATTTTGCACAAAGTATTGGCCTGTCCACTGTTCCAATTCTAGCTGTGCCAGTTAAGATTGCAAATGGACAGTTTATTCAATGTGACAGTTTGGTCTCTCAGTTGGAATGGAAATGCCAGGGCAGTGTGTTCCACACTGATCTCAGGGTATTGGAGTTGGGAGCATATGATGGTGTTTTAGGCATGGATTGGCTAGACTCTTTCAGCCCGATGACTTGCAATTGGAAGGGAACGGCCATTTCCTTTGCCCATCAGGGGTCAACTATGACACTTCAAGGCATCACATCAACCACAGTTACACCTCTGACTCAAGTGGATGTGAATTCATTGATGTAGATGCAAGCCACCAATGAGATTTGGGCGGTAGCTATGGTGGAAACCTTGCCTAGCAACATTGCTAATTCAGAACAGCCAGTCTGTGTGAGCAAATTGTTGACTGAATTTGCTGATGTTTTTGAGGAACCAAAAGATCTGCCTCCTCATAGACAGTATGACCATGCCATTACACTTGAAGCTGGAGCACAACCACCCAACACCAAACCATATCGCTATTCTCCAGAACAGAAGGATGAAATCGAGAGACAAGTACAGGAAATGCTCCACTCTGGTGTCATTTCTCACAGTATGAGCCCTTATGCTGCACCTGTGCTTTTGGTCAAAAAGAAGGATGGGAGTTGGCGTTTCTGTATTGATTACAGACGGCTGAATACAGTCACGATCAAGAACAAATTCCCTCTGCCTATTGTGGACGAATTGCTTGATGAGCTCGCTGGCTGCTTACTTCTCGAAGTTGGACCTGCGCGCGGGTTATCATCAGATCCGCATGCGCGAGGACGATGAAGAAAAGACCGCTTTCAAGACTCACCACGGACACTTCCAGTTCCGGGTGATGCCTTTTGGCCTGACCAACGCTCCAGCAACATTTCAGTGCCTCATGAACACAATCTTCGTGGCATACACTCGTAAGTTTGTCATTGTCTTTTTGGATGATATTTTGGTGTATAGCGCCACCTTGCAGGAGCACCACGAGCATCTACGTCTTGTGCTGGCTCTGCTGCGTCAACACCAGCTATACGCGAAGTTGTCCAAGTGCTCATTTGCTCAGGCGCAGATTGAATATCTAGGACACATTATCTCGCGCGATGGCGTGGCCACGGACAGTGAGAAGACGAAGGCAATGCACGCCTGGCCTGTTCCCACTTCTGCCACCGAATTGCGGGGATTTCTCGGCCTCACTGGCTACTACTGTAAATTTGTGCCACGGTATGGAATTATCGCCAAGCCGCTAACCCAATTGCTGACCAAGAAAGGGTTTCAATGGACCGAGCAGGCACAATTGGCTTTTGAGCAGCTCAAGATGGTAATGGTGAATACTCCTGTGTTGGCTCTGCCCAATTTCGATCGCCCATTTGCGATCGAGACGGATGCTTGCGATACTAGCGTGGGTGTCGTGCTTGTCCAGGATGGCCATCCAGTGGCCTATTTCAGCAAAGCATTGGGGGTGCGCAATCAGCGGTTGTCCACCTATGAGAAGGAATTCCTTGCCGTGATGATGGCAGTGGATAAATGGCGTGCTTACTTACAACGAGGGCCTTTTCTGATTATCACCGATCACAAAAGCTTGTGCAATTTGGGTGATCAGCAGCTGGACACTAAATTGCAAAGGAAAGCTATGTCCAAGCTTGTGGGGCCGCAGTTCCATTTTCAATACAAGCGCGGCTCTGACAACAGCGCCGCCGATGCCTTGTCGCGCGTTGGCCATTTGCTCACAGCCAATGCAATGTCTGTTTGTCAGCCACGCTGGACCCAGGAAGTGGCAAACTCGTATGAAACAGAGTCCAAAGCTCAGGACATGTTGGCACGCCTGGCAGTCTATTCTCCTGATGAGGAAGGCTATTCTCTGAATCAAGGGCTGATTCGATATAAAGGCCGGTTGTGGATTGGGGCCAACACAGCCTTACAAACGAAACTAATCAGTGCTTTGCACCACAGCGCAGTTGGCGGTCATTCCGGCGCCACTGCCACCTACCAGCGAGTCAAGAAGCTGTTCGCTTGAACAGGTATGAAATCTGCTATCGAGGATGTTGTGCGGCAATGCCTGGTCCGTCAGCAGTCGAAGCATGAACACTGCAAGCCAGCGGGAAAATTACAACCATTGCCAATTCCCTTGGCGCCTTGGCAAGACATTACCATGGATTTCATTACTGGGCTCCCCAAATCAGATGGCTATGAAGTGATCATGGTGGTGGTGGATCGACTGACGAAGTTTGCTCACTTTACTCCCCTTAAGCATCCTTTCACAGCGGCACATGTGGCTCGGGAACTCTAGGACAATGTGATAAAGCTCCATGGTGTGCCTCTGACGATCGTGTCTGACCGTGATCCAATTTTCTCTCAAAGGCAGGGACGAAGTTGCTGTATTCCACCGCCTACCACCCATAGACGGACGGGCAGAAGGAGCACGTAAACCAGAGCTTGGAGATGTACCTGCGTTCTGCAGTACACGACTCTCCCAAACATTGGTGCCGCTGGTTGCTGGCAGCTGAGTTCTGGTACAACTCGAGTCACCACACATCCTTGGATTGTTCTCCCTTCAGAGCGCTATATGGCCGTGAGCCAAATCTGGGCGCCATGTTACAATGGGATGACACAGACACTGCTGTCAATGACATGGACTGGGTTGGGCATACTTCCAGACTGCGGGCTCAACTGCAGCGCGCTCAAGATTGCATTAAGAAGAAAGCTGACCGGCACCGCTCGGAGCGCTTGTTTGCAGTGGGAGAACAAGTGCTGCTCAAATTGCAACCTTATGGTCAGACGACAGTGGCCAACCGACCGTGTCGCAAGCTCGCATACAAGTACTTTGGGCCGTTCAAGATCTTGGAGAAAGTTGGGGACCTGGCTTACAAGTTGGACTTGCCGTCGGATGCTCGTATCCATTCCGTTTTCCATGTGTCTCAGCTCAAACCCTTCACTCCAGATTACACTCCCGTTTTCGGTGAGTTGCCTCGACCCCCTGACCTGACGACACATTCGTTGTCCCCAGTAGCCATCCTGGACAGGCGCATGACAAAGAAAGGGGACAATGCCATAGTGCAACTGCTGGTCCAATGGTCTTCGCTGTCTCCTGAGGCTGCTACTTGGGAGGACTATGACATTCTGCGTTTACGTTACCCGGATGCTGCGATTTGGGAAGGGGCTTCGTCATAAGGAGGGGGCAATGTCACACCTGCACCTCCTGCTGATTGAGAGACAGAGTTACAGTGTGCCAAGAAGTAGCAGAAGATGGGCCAAGTTTGACCTAGTGTGTGGGCCATGGGTGGGCCGTGTGTGTAAGCGTGGGTAATATATAAACCCAGACCTGTCTTGTATTCAGTATCGATGAAATAGAAACTGAATTCCCGTATCTCACCTTCCTTCTCTGTTTTCCTCACCTCCTCTGCTTCTCTCCCCTCAACTCAATTCAAATTGTATCCCCAATTCGTGCGACTCAGATCACCACTCGATCGGGTCGTCCCGGCTTCTTGTCCGGCGCGTCTTGTCCCTACCAGCGTGGACAGGCCACAAGGATGTCCAGAAACAATGAAGGAGGCGACGGCGGCGATGATGGCTGGCGGCAGCGGATGCGACGAATGCTAGAGGCGGCGGTGATTGGCAGTGGCGATGACGATGGCCGGCACCGGAAGGAAGACAGGTCGAGGGCGTATGCCTATACGTCCCGATCTGTATCCTATACTAGTATTGGATACGGGTTAATACGAGTTTAGGGGGAGGGGGGTTGTACTGAATCAGAGGCCTTCTATTTAACTCCTATTTTATAGCTGTCCACCTTAGGTTTGGTTGTGCTTCTATAGAAGATGTGGTAGCTTAGGCGATGGCAATGAGGTTTGGTAATAAGATTCAAGTCAGTACTGGAACTCATGGATACGAATTACATCAGCTTGGCACGTTTCAAATCCCACTTGCAGCCTTGCAGGCACATTTTATAAAATTTCTTTATTTATAATACTCTTTTCTCAACTAGCTTATTATATGCTGCTATTGCTTCATCATTTTACAATTTGTTAGTTGTTGTGTATGATGCACTAATTATTGGTGAATTAGCTATACATCACATTGTCTCAGATGACTCTGCACTCATCAGTTTACTCTCTCAGGCTAAAGAAGCGTGGTACGTGAATCAAAGTTCGATTATTTCTTGTTTCCATGTTCATGGTGAGGATGTGAGTTCATTTATATGGAGAGATTTGGGAGTCTCTGTGGATCCCCAGGCAGTATTGTACTATATGAAGATAAAAGGGTACAATGAATAGCTCTCGGCATTATAAGTGGAAAATATGCTGGAACACGCCTAAGGATCCTGATTTTGAAAACCGTTTTGTGCCCTGCTGCAGCACCCATTTAACTCGAGGTGAGAGCCAATTCTATGTATAGAGTCTCACAATGATATTCCACTCCAAGAAGGCAAGAACTCTTGCAAAGTTGAATATGTCTAGCCTTTGGAAGATAGAACGTTTTTATTTTGTCTATTATGGATTATCTCTTTGATGAATGTGATCTAGAGAAAGTGTAGACACGGAAGCGTTTATGTTATCAGTTCTATGAAGTGTCAATTGTGCCCACCATCTATATCGATATATTAATTCTACCTTGAACTATTCAAACTTCACATGTGTTGTTCATATACCGTATTTGCTTTAAACTCTAATATGGGAAGGACGGTGGCATAGGTTTATATTTTATATCTTGAGCTATTCAAACTTCGCATGTTTCGTGCAGTCCATATACTATATTTACTTTAAACTTCAAAAATAAACTATGTTCACATCCCACACAATTAAGGCCTAGTCTGCAAGCCGGTTGTAGCCCATTATACCCAAATAAAAAAATACTTCTCAAATAATTTATTTTACAAAATATGAACATGTACATCCATTTTTACACCAAACCTATTATTTCTTAAAATATGGGCGGGCGCGACAACGTGCGCTTTCATAGTCTAGTAGATATGAAATCAAGTACATTCAAAAAAAATCGATGACACATTTAATAAAATTTTGTAAAAAGAGTTTGGCTAGAATCTCGAGATCCGACCAAAAGTTAAAGAAGCCTTAATTTCAATGGATGTCGAGAAGCTTGCAACTGAAAACGGACACTTCAAAAAAATAAACTAATAAACATCATTTGAATGCTTATAGCTAAACAAAGTCAAACTATTTAACTGCAACTGCAGTCGAGTATCAATCTATTGATCACTCTATATGCTAGCTGCCGCTATGACATTTGTTCCGGCTGCTATAGCATTTGTTCGATGTATCCTTGTATCCCCATTTGGATATATATATTTTGCCATTTCGGTAAAGACTCTTCTTGTTTTCGTATCTCCCAAAATAAATAGAATCACATGTAGAGATTCCAGAGATACACGAGGTATTGTTTCCTATCATAGTATCTTCATAGATTTCCACGGAATTCACACCATCTCGCCTCACCATACTATTGTTCTGAAACCATCTATTACTATGTATCCGTTAGGAACGGTTTGTGAGCTACATGTATCAAACACGTATGCAGTCGTGAACAAAGGGAACCGGGGCAAATGATAGAGGAGTGCGGCAAACATTGTGGCATCCCGCAAAAACCACTACTAAAAAATCGCGTTATTTTTGTGCATTACATCGTCATGACCGCATGCTCATTTCATCATGTCACCTTGCATTTGAGCATCGTCATGTCTTCTTGCATTTGTTTGCATAAAACTATTTTCGAAAAGTCTGTTTTTGTTTTCTAAACGCCCCGTCTTTATTTTAAATCAAAACCCCGGGTCTGTCCGGAATATTTTGTTTTGTATACCAACGGTTTTCAAAAGCCCGTTTTAAATAATAAAATATTTTCTTTTATTTTTAGGAGGCAGCCCGCCAGACCCAAAAGTCTGACCGGCCACCTCCAGATAAAAATTCTACC
The DNA here is from genome assembly GCA_910589775.1 of Avena eriantha. Taxonomy (NCBI): domain Eukaryota; kingdom Viridiplantae; phylum Streptophyta; class Magnoliopsida; order Poales; family Poaceae; genus Avena; species Avena eriantha. The sequence continues at coordinate 379,968,779 of OU342746.1, forward strand.
TACCCCAAAAACACCCAAACCCTTTTCCTACCTAAACCTAGCCTACCCGCCTTCCTCCACCAACCAGCCACATCACCTCCTCCACTCGCAGCGCGACACGTCGCCGCGCTGACCCGCCTGGTCCCACCACCTGCACTCCCGCGCGCCACCTGACCTCCACCCAGCCGACCCGCCTCCACCTGCCACACCCCAGCCCCACCTGGCGCCCCCACTCGCCCCTTCCAATCGCAACGCACGCACTCACACACGCGCACGCTCCCGCGCGGGCCCCACCCGACGACCTCGGGACCGCCGCCGCCTCGGCTCTCCACCTCCACCTTCCCAGCGGTCGCCGCCGCCATCTCCCCCGCATCCCCTTCCCAGCTTCCTCCTCCCTCCGGCCTCCTCTCGCGCCGGCCTCGCCTCCACCGGCGCCGGCCTCCGCCACCTACCGCCTCGGCCACCTCCCCCACGTCCAACCCCGCCGCAACCTCTCCGCCGCCGCCAGCGCCCTCGACGCGGAGCTCCTCCCCGGGTCGCGCCTTCCTCCCGCATCTTCTATGTGCCGCCGCCAGGAGCTCGCCGGCCTCCTCACCCCGCCCTCCTCTCCGGCTCCCCTAGCCGTGCTCGTCGCGCCCGCCCGGCGCCTCATCGCCGCCGCCTCTGCCCTCGCCCCTGCGTCTTCCTCCCCGCCGCCAGATCCCGCCGCCGCTCGGCCCTTCCAAGTCCGGCCGCCTCCTCTTCGCCGTCCTCCTCCCCGCGGCCTCCCTCGTCCTCGAGCTCCCCGGCGCCGTCCGCCCCATCGCCTCCGTCCTCCGCCTCTCCTGCGACCGACGCCCCGGTTCTCGCCTCCCCTCGCTGGCCCCTGCACGCCATCGCCGTCGTCCGCGACCTCCTCGTCCCCTCGTCGTCGTCTCCTCCCAGCGGCCGTCAAGCTCCACCTCGCCCCGCCACGGGGGTCGCCCCCTCGTCTCTGCCGACCGGCGCGCCGCCGCTGTCAGGTCCTCCTCTCGAGCTTCTCCGGCCGCCATGCGTGCCTCCCGAGCCCCCCTGCTGGTGTCGCCCCACCGGCCGTCCGAGCCGCCGCCCCGGGGCAGCGTGCCTCGTACACCGCCTCTCCGCCTTGCCGTCGCCAGGACGTCACCCGAGCGCGCCATGCACCTATGGGGTTCATGTTTGTGTACTGCTCACAGAGTCCTGTTGTTCATCTGTGTACATATGTAGATGTGTGTGTGTGTTTGTGTTATTACTAGCCATCAGTGTACTTGGCGATCCGCGTACAACCCTCTTCCTCCAAGGCTAGCCACGGCAAGATCTTCATCGGACAAGTACGACGACCACCGGAGCAAGTTCGACTTCGATCAAGGTCGGGACGACAAGATCGCCTTTCCGGACGCCAAGCTCTCCGACCTCGCTAAGATCTCTCGAGGACAAGAATGCACCTCAAGATCTCCTACAGGGAACCACAAGACCCCGAAGACCCCCGTACCCGAAGGCCTTCGACGTGGAACCCCAAGATCTCCGGACCTTGATGTGTGACCCTTTCCCGAGACCCCTTATTTTTATAATATATAATATCTATCTGCTGCACATAAATTGATCATACTCGCATACATCGGATCATGAGGTTTGGGGTATTTAGTCGAATCACCTGAATTAAATATGAAGTCTATCTGCGGGCTATCTTTGTCTTATTTCGGACTCCATTTAAATTTGTGTAGCGAACCGATACCATGCCCTGCTTTGTTAAGACAATATTTAAATTGCGGGGTTTTCTAAACAACTTGAACCATGTAATTAACTGTCGGGACCCCGGTTCCACTTAATACTGCCTCATTGCACCGCATCTGCATCATATCATAATCATGATGGATCTTCTACCGTAATATTAAATAGCGTATCCGGTGTTTCTTTTAGTGCTTTACTTCTTCGCGGATTAGACCGCTGAGTGGATGCGAGTATCGACAAGTTCTCCGGATATGATCCGTCGACAGTGTTTTCCCAGGCGAGCATCTCTTCCCCTTCTACCTATTTTGCTTTTATAGTCTTTATTTCCTCCTGTTGATCTATTGCTATCCGTGTCACGATGCTTTAGTTTCCGAACACCAGTTATATCATGTGCAGCCTCTATATTGCCTTGGACACCTCCTATTACCTGTGATTGGTAGATAGCTGGCCTTGCGAGTCGTAGTCGCTTGCTCAGGTGTGATCTCGTGTTGTCAAGTACCACAATTGTTGGAACGCTGGCAGATGTTTATCGGTGGAGTTGTTTATTGGTGGAGATGATCATGACTTTAAATACAACTATTAAAATGCTAGCTAAAACTAATGCAGAGGCATCGGTGAGCAATAGATGTTATTTGGTTCTTCCACGCTCACTTGTGTCCCGTAGGACCCCGAGTACTTGATACCTGTTCCTTGATTTTTCGCACTACCCACATCCGGGAGGCCTTATGGACCCCCCTGAGCCAGAGCTTGATTCATTTCTATTTCTTGGGGCCACAAAATAGTTTGGGGCTTTATTACTATCCTGTACCTATGCCATGCCTTACTGTTTTAATTAAGATTGTGCGTGGAGCACCTGTATTGTTTAGGATTGCGGAGTGTTTTCGCGGTATCGACAAGCCCAGTCACACTTTCGGGTTCCCAGTCGTTTACAACCATTGGCGCAAACCTTGGGTCCGTCTCGGAGCCGGCCAACTTCGTTGCGGGTAGCTTAATGGGGTGGCCCCCTGAAATATTTCTGAATCATGTGATCGCTTTGTCGTGAATGCCTCGTTGGGTTTTGAGTTGGTTTTTCCGAGGTTGATCGAGTGTGTGTTGCTATTTGTGCACCCCTGCAGGGTAAAACTTTCTGAAAGCCGTGTCCGCGGTTATGGACGACTTGGAGCACAGTATCTCGATCATAGACAAGTATAACTAAAGTAGTGCTATAAATTTGACTTAATATGTGACTAGTAATCAGCTCAATTATAACGGAATGGATATTAAAAATGCCAACAACTGATGGATCCGTGTTGTTCGGTTATACCTGCCTAGTAAGTATTACAATCCATTGTAATGTGATAAAAGTGTCAACAAATGTTGGGTTTGGGATTTTTCAGGACAATTATATCTGACTAGTAAATGTTCCAACTGCAACAGGATGTTAACTAAAACTGCCCACTACTTATGCTATCAGGTTGATTCATGCTATCTATATCTGATTAGTAATTGCTGCAACTATAATGGAATGAGTAAAATTGCCTACGGTGTGAGTTCCTTGGTCCGACTTCCTCGTTTGGTCTCGAGGGGGAAATACCAGGATGGGTTTGTTTGATGTTAGCTTCAGGTTGGATCCGAATAGGTCTTTCTTATCCCTCTCTGATAATCGCCAGTTTTTTTAAAGTCTCTATAGGTTGTTTAGTGTCGCTGCGCTGCCGCTTCAGCCCACCATACCTATGCAGGCGAGAGCCGCCGAATTCTAGCATCGCCGTGTACTGGCCTCAGTACTGACGCTCCTCTTTTTCCTTTGTCCTTTGTCGGCACCCCTTTTGTTTTAGCAGGTTTGAGATCGACGTCGTTAGCAGGGTTACCCTTCCGGCTTGGCCTGGGCAGGGTTATGGACGCCATTGGTTATTCTTCAGGGCTCTTAGCCCCATTTGCATCTTGTCCGTAGTCGGACGCTCTATCGTTTTCAAGGTGATTTGGATCTTTGTATTGTATATCTATATTCTTGACTCAGGGAGTCGCTGTTGTATATATATCTGTTCTGTGGGTCCCATCGAGGACTGTTGTGTAATGTTATTACTTCGTTTTCCACCCGCACGAAAGTGCCTGGTGGGCGTCCTTGAATCGTTTCTATGCGGGTTTGGCGGAAAGCGCTAAAACTTGCATAGGGCCGATTCGAGGGTGTTACAAACATGGTCTCGTCCCTTTCTTGTGGATGCGAGGACATTGTAGGGATTTTGAAGTAGACAAAAGGGAGGAACCGACAAAAATAAAGAAATAAGTTGGAACTTAAAATCCACACCAACTAGTATAACCATCATAAGTTTTCCTCCCTACATATACTAGAAATGTGAGTGGTGACGCAACCCATGTAGTGACGGAAACAGAGTTGTAGACGATTATTGTATCTACTCCCTCCGTTTTATAATATAAGATGTTTTAGCTTTGTGAAGGGAGTGTATCTAGATCTCTTCTAGTATGTAGGTTCATTTAGATTTGGAGTGAACCTACACACTAAAAATGGTCTAGATACTCCCTTCACAAAACTAAAACATCTTATATTATGAAACGGAGGGAGTAGTACTGATGCAAGCTTCGAATCTTGATCAAGTGAGAAATAACCCCACCATTTCTATTTTAGCATGACCATGTCATAGGGATAAGAGGCATCAGGGAAAATAATTCAACTCGTAGATGAGCATCCACTGCGCAACTCCATTATTATGTCACTTGAAGTAGTGATCCCCTGGTCTCATCACTTCAGGGCGATGGAGTGCCAGGAGCATTCCCAATCAGGTCCAGCCGCCCGGAACCGGGGGAGCGCCATCTAGGTCCTACTACTCGGACTATTCAAATTAGTGCTGATGGCTCTAGAGCCCTGCAACCACACATTAGAGAAAAAGAAGTTGGGTACACGAGATCATAGATGCAGGCGGGCTCGGGAGGTAAAAAAAAACTCACCACGTCGAAGGCCTGGAGACGATGAAAAAATAGGTGTGTTACCAGAGCTAAACGAACCTATCGTGATTCTTCAAATAAAAAGAACTACCCTGGTGTACCCCACATTGGCGACAATTCTTTTTGATTTATTTCATTTCACCTAATGGCAAGTTTGGTACATTTGTTGTTTCATTTCATCACATGGAAGCACATGGCATTGACATGACCGGAATCTTGAACCCCTAGATCCATCACAAAACTCCCCAGTCTTGCCAGGAATTGGTCAGAACCAAGATAGGTTGCCAGAAATTTGGCACGGACTTGGCCAGAATCAGAGCTCGGTGGCAGGATTTGCCAAATTTCGGGGAGTCTAGCACCGTTCTAGCGTCTAGCATTGACCTATCTACGAGGACCTGGCAAAATGGCCTCCAAAACTGAGAATACACGGTTCTCGCGAGTGGATTTTCAATGGCCTATACAAAAATTACAGGCCAGTAGAGTTTTATGGGATCCTGGAATGTGCCATTTTTTACCAAAATGGTAAAAGTGGTATTTTAAGGGTTTGATCACTTTTACGGATCAGTTAGAGATGCACTTAGTTTGGGTACTAACACTTTGCTCACAAACGAGAAGGACATATGTAGTAACTCTTTTGTCGGTAACCGGAAGTATCGAAAACAACATCAAAAGGACATATGTAGTGACATATGATCTACCTTAATGGACATCTTGTTCTTAAGAGATTTGGGATGCAAAGCTGCAAGATATTGTAACATTTTTAATGCCCTATCCACTTTGTAATCTATGATATCGAATGAAGCTACTTCTCTGTACTCAGTGTACCAGGGTAATTAAGGTGATAATATTTACTCTAGAAAAAATTATGCACCAAGTCAAGCCGCACCTACTTGTCATGCATAGTGTGGATTTCCTCTCCCTACATATGCCTCCGAAGGATAACACGCAATGAGTGGCCCATGAAGTGAAGCTAGCAACGCAGGTTCATATTATTTTCTTGTCTTGTGTTGGATTTTGTATCCCTTCAACCAAGTTCCACATATGTTACTGTAAGAGAAATTTAAGAATGTGACAAACACCTTCGGCATGCGAGACATTGGGAAAATAATTCAATCTCTTGCGGTTTCTTAGACTGCAACATATGGACTTCTTACAACATCTCTAACTCATCCCCAAAACGCCTATAGGGGAGTAAATTTACTCCTCTAACGGCCGAAACCGTACCGAACTCCTATCGACGTTTAGAGGAGAATAAATATAGGAGTCGTCGTTTTCGACTCCTATATTTAGGTGGCCGCGACCTTGACTTCTTTATTTTTTCTCCTCCCACCCGCTCGTCCGCTGCCATCCAGGTGCCCTTCCCGCCGCCCTTCGCCGGATCTGTCCTTCACCGACGGCCAGCTACCCTCTGTGCTTCTCCGAGTAGCCTACGTTGCCGTAATTGGCCGCCACGAGCTATTTTCCCTAGCCACAAATCCGCCGCCGAGTTTTGCCGTATTTGACGCACCGTGGCCAGGATTCGCCGTGATACGGCCGGATCCTCGAGGCCAAGCACCTTCCCGGCCATGACTACCCGCCGTTGCAACTCCCAACTGAGCTCGCAGGAGCGCCACCGCGGGCACCCGCGCCGCCACTTGCTCCGGCTCCGGCAACGGCACCAGCAGCCGCGCCAGCCTTGGACCCGCACCGGCACCTTCCCATAGCGACGCCACCGGAACAAGGTGAGGAAGAGATAAGCTCCATGGTTCTTTGTAGCATTTTTGTTTAAAACTCGTCAATTTTCTAATCTAGATGATTATTCGTAGCAAGGTAAAGAAGAGAGAAGCTCCATGGCCTGAGGATGACGATAATGATTTGTACTTTGCTTGGCATCATCAAATAATTGTTGGAGCTGACCAGCCTTTCCAACAATTTTGGAAAGAAATACATGCCAATTTCAATCAAATAACTAGTGGAGATGCAAGATCATTAATATCGATTATCAATAGGTGGACTTTGCTAGTAATGCGCTTCAATGCAGGAACTCTATGAATAAATAGAGCTTGCTAGTATGAATAATGGTGTATGAACATTGAGCTTCTCTCTTATCCATCTTGTTAAGTATGAGTTGACGTGATATTTTAGTAAATTAGGATGATGCTATCACTATGTATGACTAATTTATCGATATATATGAACTATGAATATTTATGTGATATGTTTCCATGTATTCACGTGCTCAAATTTGCGAACTTTGTTCAAAAAATTTACTCCTCTAAATTATTGGGGATCGGTTCCACGGCGCAAAATTTATAGTATATTTTCTCCTCTAAAGGATAGGGAGACTTTTTCTCCTCTAAATTTTTTGGGATGGTTTAGAGATGCTCTAGACTGCAAACTGGGAGTTTCTCTTCAGCCAAGCAGAATGTGAAATCTAAACTGTGAGTGTTTCCTCTCTCTCCATAATATTTGGTCTATATTCTTGATTGGCCCCTGTACACAGCAGTCAAGTTTCAAAATATGTACACATCAGACACAAGAACTGTGTGTTTGTTGATCTATTGTGAGAATGCAACATTTCAATTTGGAGGAGATAGGTCGCTTAAGCTATCCATATCCTTCTGTCAAACATGCTCGCATGGTTCCAATAGGCAAGTATCTTAAGAACAAAATGTCCATTAAGGTAGATCATATGTCAATTTTGTAAATGAGTATCTCATTGCAGCAACAGCAAGATAATCAGTCGAATAGTCAACACGCAAGCATGTTTTTTATTTCACCCTTCCAAAGCAACAAAAGTACAAGGTCTGTGGAAGTATATACTATGTGCTTAGTACAAAGCTTCAGTGGCTGATCAATGTACACATGCAGAATACAAAGGGTGAATCTTGGCTCCATAGAAACCCTGCAGAAAAAAGTAGGTTGTTTCAGAAGCTTGAAGAATTATTATTGTTTGTAAATTACAAATCAGCAGAGATCACAAGTTTTGAGCGTTTTCCTAATGTCGCATAGTTCTATTCTTATTTATAATTATATATATATATATCACCTCATGTCAATAGTAGTACCCAATAGAATACTAGACCATTTTTCTAAGGGTTAGTGGCCAAACACCCCGGTATCATGCGATCAGATGTTTAATCATTAATTAAGGACAAGCATGCATTCATAGGCTCATAGCTACACTACTTAGGTTATCGTCCCCGGAGTACCTACTTAAGTTATCATAGACAGACACGTACATACTAGTTGGAAAGACCAACAAACATCAATTACATAATCTTGATGATAATATCTAACGTTCTGTTGTCGATGTTCTCATAATTATTCAGGAACGTTGTCCAGAAAAACACAAAGTAAAAGTAATGATCTACTACACATGGACTAATTGTAATGACCCCCTTAACAAAGAACATTGGAACGGCCAAAAACATGAATTTCTCTGCATAGAACAAACAACTAGAAGAGGACAAAGAAGTGAACCAAAGCCCTGAACTCGACAAATAAATCTTCGAGCACTCAAATCGCGAAGTTCACAAGGTTGTTTAGAGTGTTAGTATACTACAAATTAATATCTTGGTTACAAGTACTGACTTGCTCACAGATGGAAAAGGACATATGTAGTGCACAAAGATATTGTAATATCTCATATTTTCCAAGCACTCCTTGTGGTATCTATCAATCTATCTGTCCACCGAAGGTACTTTCCTTACTCACTGTATCAAGACAATTAAGATGAATATCTTCTCTAGAAAAAATTCATGCATTGAGTCAAGCTACCTTCTTGTCATGCATAGTGTGCATTTTCTCTCCCTACATATACCTAACAAAATGAGTGACCCATGAAGTGAAGCTAGCAAACCAAGTATTATTTGGTCCATGAAGTGAAGCTAGCAAACGAAGTCACATATTGTTTTTACTTGCCTTGTGTAGAATTTTGTATCCCTTTCACCCAAGTTCCACATACGCAAGTGAAGGAGAAGTTTAAGAATATGACAATACCTTTGGTATGAGAGACACCAGGAAAACAATTCAACCTAGGATGGTCAGTTGAAGTGCAAACTGCGGGTTTCTTGGACTGCGAACTGGGAGTTCCTCTTCGACAAAAGAGTATGTGAAATCTTGTCCTAAAGCAGTCTCTGTTCCACCTGATTCCCATGTACATAGCATACCTAAATGGAATCCAATAGGCTATCAAGCAGATGCATTTCTAGACCCTGTTGAAAAATTTCATCTTTACCATCATTGCACATGTTAATATTTTCAATGGAAATGTGTGCATGTCTATCTGCTGTGAGATTGCAACATTTCAATATGCAATACCTTAAGAGCAACATGTGCATTTAGGACCATCATACTGCAATTTTGCAAATGAATGTCTCTTCTTGTAGCAACGGAAGATAAGCCACAGTTCATAGACGAGCATATTATTATTTCACGCTTCTAGAGTAAGAGAAGTACAAGGTCTGCAAAAGCAGAAGTATATACTGTGTGCTTCATACAGAGCATCAGTGGCTGATCAATGTACACGCGTACCTGGTCCATAGAAACCCTGTAGAAAAAAGTAGGTTGGCTCAGAAGCTTGATGAAAAATTGTACTATGTAATCATAAATCAGCAGAGATGGAAGTTTTAATTGTTTGCTTAATGTCACATAGCATGGTTGTAGACGAACATCTGATATCAACTTAGATGGTCCTCCTGTCTTATTTAGAATTATATATCAACTCATCTATTTAGTGATGTAAGTGGGGCCACCCCATAGCAACGTCCCCTCCTCTCGCCCCCGCGAGGCGACGGGAGGGGAAACCCTAGCCGCCAGCCGCCGCCCCTCCCCACCTCTATCCCCTCCTCCCCCGCTGCCCCAGGGTGCAGCCAGGCAAAGCCTGGCCGCTGCCGGCGGCGGGGGAGGCCTCCTCGTCCCCTCGCGGAAGGAAATCGGCGCGGGCCATCTTCTCCCTGCTTGGGCGTGGTGCTTCCGCTGGGCACCTCGGCGTGGTGGCTCTCTGGCGTGGTGCAGCCGCCGGCCTCCGGTGGTGGTGGCGCGTTGGAGCAGCGGTGGCGTGGCGCACGGCATGGAGGTCGTTCTCCGGGCAAATCGGTGGCAGGATGACGTGGAAACAGCTCCCTCTCCTGCGCTAGCCTTTGGCTTCGGTGCGGGTGAGGCGAGGTGGTTGGTCGGTAAGAGCCGGGGTCCGATGTCGGTCGGAGCCGACGATGGTGGCGTCCTCGGATGTCGTTCCCTTGTTGAAGGCGTCGTTTGCTGCGAATCCCGCGTCATGCCTAAGGCTCCGGGGGAAACTCTAGATCCAGGATTTTTCCGGATCGGATGATGGCGGCACATCGGTGTCGTTCACCCTCTTGAGGGCATCGTTTTGGAGCCCGAGATGCCTGAATGGGATCAGCTGTTGGAGCGGAGTTCCATCTTCTGCGCCGATGGCGGCGGGTCTCGGCGGTCCTTGGGCGTCAGATGATCTCAAGTGTCGCATAGCCACATACGGGTATCCGATGGCAAGTGTCGCATAGCCACGTACGGGGATCCTAGGTAGTCGTAGCGTGTCTATTTTTTTCCGCACGCTACATGTAGCACTTATCAGTGGTGTGCCCCTTTTAGGAACGACTACTGATAATACCAGTAGCGTGCCCAAATTAAGGCCCACTACAGATAAGGTTGTGCCTATAGCCTATTTCCTAGTAGTGGATTGCAGTGCTCGAAGATTTGTTTGTCAGGTTCAGGGCTTTGGTTCACTATGTTGTCCTGTTCAGCTGTTTCTACGTTGAAGACAATTCACGTTTTTGGCTGTTCAAGGGTTCCTTGTAATCTAGGGGTATTAGAATCTGATTGAGATCATCTTCGACGCTTGACCAATGATGATCTCAATCAGATTGAAGTTCGTCACAAAATCAGCATAAACCAAACCAGTAATTCTTTCTCCTAAATTGTAGAGTAGAATAGCAATGTTCCTTATTCAGTAATTCAGCGAACACCTTCGTAGAGACATCAAAGACCATGTATGCGAAGCTGCTAAGAGATACTCTAACATTTCACATCACCCTCCAGTTTTTGTTATCTTTCAATCTATCTATCAACCGAATCTTCTCTTTACTCACCATATCCGGACAATTACGATGAATATCTAATCTAGAAAAAAATCCATGCATTGAGTAAAGCAACACCTACTTGTCATACAAAGTGTGCATTTTCTCTTGCTACATATACCTCCGAAGGATACCACACAATGAGCAGGCCATAAAGTGAAACCAGCATGTGAAGCCTCATATTACGTTCTTGCCTTGTGTAGGATTTTGTATCCCTTTCAACCAAGTTCCACAAATGTCGGTGAAAGAGAAATTTGAGAATATGAGAACACCTTCGAGATGAGAGACATTGGAAAAATAATTCAACCAAGTGGTAAATCTGAGATTGTTGATCTATTGTGAGATTGCAACATTTCAGTTTTGATGAGGTAGGTCCCTTAAGCTATCCACGTCCTCCTGCCCTTATGGTTTCAATACACAAAATCTTAAGAAGAAAATGATATTCAGGCACATCATATGGCAATTTTGTAAGTGATTTTCTCATCGCAGTGACATAAAGATAATCAGTCCAACAGTCACACACAAGCATGCTTTTATTTCACATTTCCAAAGCAAGAAAATTACAAGGTCTGCATAAGTATATAGTCTGCTTGATGCAGAGCATAAGTGGGTGATCAATGTACACATGCAGGGTAGGGACGAGAGATTCCTGGCTCCATAGAAACCCTGCAGAAAAAAGGTAGGTTGGTTCAGAAGCATGAATGAAGATTGTATGTAAACTTTAAAGAGAACTGCTATACATACGACAGCCCCTGTACGATTTCCATACGACGGTACCATCGAACCATCTACGTGTGTAACAGAACAAAACCAGACCATTGGATGGCTAGTCGGACAGATTTCGTACCCAGAGTAGTTCCGAACTTTAAATCAGAAGAGATGGAAGTTTTGATTGTTTGCTTAATGTCCCATAGCAGGGCTGTAAAAGAACATACAGTACCAACTTGGAGCAGGAACTACAGATTTTGTCCCAAACATGATTTGTTGCAAAGATGAAAGTGGAGTTCCCATCTTATTTATAATTAGGTATCACTTGTTTCATGAGATCAGATGTTTCATCATGATATAATGACAAGCATGCAGGCATAGGCTCATAGCTACATTTACTTATTTAGTTGCCATAGACAGACATGTACATAGGAGAGCACTAATTGGAAATACCAACAAAATTCAGTTACGCACCTAATGTTCTGCTCTCGTAGTTCTCGTAACTATTCAGGAACGATGTCTAGATAAACCCAAAGTAGAAGCAATGATCAACTACACATGGGAAAAAAATCTAATGCCCCACTTATAACAATAAACCCTGGAACAGCCAAAAACATGGATTAGTTTGTGCAGAGCGACCAACCGCAATAGGACAACATAGTGAACTAAAGTCCTGAACTTGACAAATAAATCTTCAAGTAGTCTAACCGCGAAGTTCACAAGGCTGTACAGAGTATCATTAACAGCTTGGCTACTGACGCCTTGCTCACAGATGGAAAAGGACATATGTAGTGAGTGCCACCTTTATCTCTAACTTGAAATTATATTACTCCCTCCGACCTATATTAATTGACTCGAATTCGTCTAGGTTTTAGTACTAGATACATCCGAATCTAGATAAATCCAAGTCAACTAATATGGGTCGGAGGGAGTAAATAATAGCCAACTTGAAATTATATTAAATAATACCTCTCGAATGGGGCGGCAGTGTCGACCTGCTAATAGCCACGAGCGACGCTGAGCAATTCTGGTTTAAGACGGCGAGAACGATGCACCATTTGATCGGCAATAAAATTAGACCGAAAGAAGAAGACTAAACTGCCATTTTACATTAAGGGTCGGGTTTAAGTGGTACTCCCACCTGTAATCCTGTACTAATGGAGTTTTACTCGAATCGTAAAGTTCACAAGGCTGTACAGAGTATTAGTACATCAGAAATTAATAGTTTGGTTACTAAATATTTTCTCACAGATGGCAAAGGTCATATGTATTGCCACGTTCATCTCTAACTGGAAATATCGGGAACAAAACTGCCTAAGCACACTTACAATGAACCATCTAGCTGTGTATTATGTTGACCTAGTAGATCCAGTTTGTGGTATATAGTTTCGGTTCATCCGAATGCGATATAGATTATCAAATCAACTAAGCTTGACTAGTGCTGTCCTCAACCAGAGCTAGTCAAGTGCTACAGCTGCAGCTCAAACTAAGTGGACATGTACCGTGTCATCCAACTTACAGGAATTTTGTACTTATGGTTGGCTTCAGTCCAATAGCACAGTTAATACGCCAAACCAGCAAAAACCAAACATGTAGTGCTTTCTCCTAAGTTGTTCCCTATAATAAGAATGTCCTTTAGGCAAATAGTTTGCTGCCCCGGGGGATAGCTGCCCCTTGGTAGATGTTGTACATCATACGCCTTTGAGATACGTGCTAAAACAGCTTAATAAGGATAGTTGATTAACCCATCTATGATAAAGCTGACACATAACAGCAGGCAGATGGTAACGAGTATGGAGTATGTGTATGTGACCAGTCCTGTACCAGAAGTTTGTCATGTTCTCTGTTATGACGTATTTGTACGGTTCCCATTGGATCATGCAGGCATTTACGTGGGAGGGATCAACACGACAGAATCCACCAGTGGCATGCGGAGGCGCTACTGGGAACCAAAGTGAGATAATTAATTCAATATCGTATCGGTGGCGTTTTATTCCCCTCTCACCCACGAGTATATAATTGGGAAGCAGAACCATATTGAGAAAAAAACCCTGGCAAGATCAGATAATGTCTTGGCTGCGGCGTTTACCGCTGCTTGTTATTTAGCTTAGTCCATACCATACGTTGAATCCTTTCTCCCACGAGTACATATTATAAAAGTCGTAGGTTTCCTCGCTGGAGGCGAACATATTGCCAGTGCTAATGTTAAAAATAGCGGTGCCTTCACAGCATCCGGTGTCCCTAAGCCCACGTTCAATCGCTTCATAGTTCTGTGCAGCAGGCAAACAAAAACATATGATCGGAAGATGTTAGTTTGTTTAGAAAATAGTAACATATTGTAAGGAAATACACTAGAAACAAGTTGAGAAATATGAGCAAAAGCGCGGACGCGATTACCTAAAATCACTTTCCTCCAGAAGACACTAGAAACAAGTTAAGAAAAACAAGTCTGGGCGAATAATAATTGGTGTCGCATGTCGATGTGACGGTGCTATAGTATCCAACCCCCATTTTATAGACCACTATTATGGAGGGACATAGTGATTTTTTCCCGCCAAAACTGAACAACAATTCAATGTTTCACGAGCATTGGACCGTTCGTCGTCGTAAACAAACATACGCACATGAAGCCAATCACTGTCTGGCTTGCACAACACAGTGTGTGGCGCCCCGCTAAAACCACTACTAAAAAATCGCGGTGTTTTTGTGTTGCGCGTCATCATGACTGCATACTCATGTCATCATGCCACATTGTATTTGAGCATCGTCATGTCATCTTGCATTTGTTTGCATAAAACTATTTTCGAAAAGTCTAGTTTTGGTTTTCTAAATCCCCTGTCTTTATTTCAAATCAAAACGCCGGGCTTTTCTGGGTCTTTTATTTGTCTAAAAACTAATTGCAAAAGTCTATTCAAAATTAAATAAATTTTGTTTTTGTTTTTAGGGGGCAGCCGAACCAGCCCGGCCCGGCCCAGCCGGCCACCCCCAACAGCAAAGCAAACCCTAATCCTACCCCAGCTGCCAACCCCACCTGCCCAAAAACCCGCCCCCCCCTCCTTTCCCGCCCACTCCCTTCCACCCCGCCACCACCTGGCACACCTCCACCTCACTCCAGCCAACCCCGGCATGCCACCTCCCCCACCTGCCCTGCTCCCGGCCCCACGCACACCCGCGGTCACACCACACCCCGTGACCCCCGCTTCCTCCCCCTCTCTCTCTGATCCAGTCCCGTGCCCCCACCCACCTGGGCATGCCACCCAACCGCACCCCCCGCCTCGATCCCTGGCCCACCACGACCGCAAGCGACCCCCCTCCCTGCCTCGGTACCATCGCCGCATCCCTCGCCACCTACCCCGCGCCTTCCCCTGTCCGTCCTCGATCCGCGAGAGAACTGCCGCCGTGCGCTCGTGTTCCTCCACCGCGAGCAGAGCCGCCGCCCACCTCTCCGCCTCTCGTCGCGGCACCACGAGCGCCGGCCCTCCTCTGCCTTCTTCCAGCGCGTCGCCGGCCCGCGCCTTCTCGTCGCTGACCCCCTCCGCCGCTCGCCCGACCCCGCACCGTCGTCGCGCTGCCGCCTCGCGGGCTCCCCTCCGAGCAGCCGCCGGCGCCTTCCTCCGGCCCGAGCTCCTCCCGATCGTCGCCGCCGCCAAGCCTGCGCCGTGGGCCCCGCCTTCGTCCTCCGGGCGCCGCCCTCTCCCTCCCCGTCGTCCGCCGCCACCACTCCTCGCGGCCCTGCAGGCCTCGACCTCGGCCTCCCCCTCTGCCCGCCCCGAGCGCCACCGTCGTCGCTGCGTTGCCCTCGCTGCGCCCGCCGACAAGCACGCCTCGCCTCCGGCCACGCCCCCGTTTTCCCTGTCGTGCGCGAGTGCCCCTATGCAACCCGCCTCCAGTCGTCGTCCTCCTCGGGCCGTGTGGCTCCGCCTGTGTCCGCCTCCGGTGCCTCGGCCCCGTTCCGTGCCGCCAGTGACCTCGCCGTCTCTGGCTCCCTCCGCCTCAAGATCGCTCCGCCGCTCGGGTCCCACGTCGCTCCCCTGGAAGCCGATGTATGCCTCGGTTGCTGTGGTGGTACCCGT
This sequence comes from Avena eriantha, assembly GCA_910589775.1. NCBI lineage: Eukaryota > Viridiplantae > Streptophyta > Magnoliopsida > Poales > Poaceae > Avena > Avena eriantha. Next base: position 379,984,284 of record OU342746.1, read on the forward strand.
ATTTGTGTTTCGTGTGCTGTTATTCTGCTCTACGTGGTCAGATGTTGACCATGTGGTTGTAGTTCTGGAGCATGAACGTCGCTCGATGACCCGTCCCGGCTTGACCAAGTTCCTAACGCGAAGGCCTTCCAAGAAGCATGTACCATGTGTCGATGCCGAATCAAGTTCTCCACGGAACCGAAGATCACCATACCGGACGGTCGTCAACATAAACACCAAGACCTCCTTTCCCGGACCCGAAGACATCAAGTACGCCGACACGGAACGCCAAGTACTTCATCCCGAACGCCAAGGCCGACCCGATACGCGGACCCGACAAGATCTTCACGACGACAAGATCTACCTCACGGGCACCGAGCGTCAAAATCACCTTCACGGAAAAACCGCAAGACCTCCTTCCTGGGATCCGAAGACCGAACCCTCGGCACGCCAAGATCTTCTCCTCAGAACGCCATGATCTCCTTCACAGATCCGAAGACCCTGGATCCTGGAGACCGAACCTCGCTTCTCGTCGAACCCTGAGGCCGAACCCCCGGAAACCCAAGATCTTCCGAACCCAGATGTGTGTTCCTAAGCCCCTATTTTTATAATATGATATTATCAACTGTCACATAATTAATTCTTCATGCATGCATGGCTGTCTGTGGTTTGGGGCATTACGCCGATTCACCTCATAATTAAATATGGAGTCTATATGCGAGATACTTTTGTCTTATTCCGGACTCCATCTAAATTGGTGTAGCGAACCGATGCCATGTTCCACCCTGTTAATACAATATTTAAATTGCGGGGGTTCTAAACAACTTGAACCATATAATCATTTGTCGGGACCCCGGTTCCGCTTAATATTGCCTAATTGCACTGCATCTGCATCATATCATAATCATGCCGGATCTTCTGCCGTAGTATTAAATATTGCATCCGGTGTTTCTTCTAGTGTTTGCTTCTTCACGGATTAGGCCGATGAGTTGATGCGAGTATCGACAAGTTCTCCGGCTATGATCCGTCGGTAGTGTTTCCCAGGCGAGCATCTCTTCCCCTTCTACCTATTTTGCATTTATAGTCTTTATTTCCTCCTGTTGATCTATTGCTATCCGTGTCGCGATGCTCTAGTTTCCGTGCACCAGTTATATCCCGTGCAGCCTCTATATTGCCATGGACACCTCCTAATACATGTTGTTTGGTAGATAGATGGCCTTGCGAGTCATAGTTGCTTGCTTGGGTGCGATCTCGTGATGTCGAGTACCACAGTTGTTGGAATGCTGGTAGATGTTTATGGTGGAGTTGATCATGTCTTTAATTACAACTAATAAATTGCTAGATATAACTAATGCAGGGGCATCGGTGGGCAACAGATGTTATTTGGTTCTTCCACGCTCACTTGTGTCCCGTAGGACCCCGAGTACTTGATACCTGTTCCTTGGTTTTTCGCACTATCCACATCCGGGAGGCCGTGGACCTCCTGAGCCAGAGCTTGATTCATTTCTATCTCTTGGGGCCACAAAGTAGTTTGGGGCTTTATTACTATCCTGTACCTATGCCATGCTTTACTGCTTTATTTAAGATTGTGCGTGGAGCACCTGTACTGTTTTGGATCGCGCCACGTTTTCGCGGTATCGACAAGCCCAGTCACATTTTCGGGTTCCCAGTCGTTTACAGCCGTCGTCGCAAACCCTGGGTCCGCTCCGGAGCCGGCCAACTTCGTTGCGGGTAGCTTAGTGGGGTGGCCCCCTGAAATATTTTATGGATCCTGTGATCGCTTTGTCGTGAATGCCTCGTTGGGTTTTGAGTTGGTTTTTCCGAGGTTGATCGAGGGTGTGTTGCTATTTGTGCACCCCTGCAGGGTAAAACTTTCTGAAAGCCGTGTCCGCGGTTATGGACGACTTGGAGCACAGTATCTCGATCATAGACAAGCATAACTAAAGTAGTGCTATAAATTTGACTTAATATATCTGACTAGTAACCAGCTTCACTATAACGGAATGGATATTAAAAATGCCAACCACTGCTGGATCTGGGATGTTTGTTATATCTGCCTAGTAAGTTTTGCAACTCCAATGGAATGTGATAAAAGTGCCAACAACTGCTGGGTTTTGGGATTCCTCGGGATAATTATACCTGTCTAGTAAATGTTCCAACTACAATGGAATGATAACTAAAATTGCCCACTACTTATGTTCTCATACCTACATCTGATTAGTAAGTGCTACAACTATAACGGAATGACTAAAATTGCCAATTGTGTGAGTTCCTTGGTCCGACTTCCTCGTTTGGTCTCGAGGGGGAAATACCAGGATGGGTTTGTTTGGTGTTAGCTTCAGGTTGGATCCGAATAGGTCTTTCTTATCCCTCTCTGATAACCGCCAGTTGTATCGAGTCCCTATAGGTTGTTTAGTGCCGCTACGCTGCCGCTTCAGTCCACCATACCTATGTAGGCGAGAGCCGCCGAATTCTAGCCTCGCCGTGTACTGGCCTTAGTACTGACGCTCCTCTTTTCCTTTGCCCTTTGTCAGCACCCCCTTTTGTTTTAGCAGGTTTGAGATCGACGTCATTAGCAGGGTTACCCTTCCGGCTTGGCCTGGGCAGGGTTATGGACGCCATTGGTTACTCTTCAGGGCTCTTAGCCCCATTTGCATCTTGTCCGTAGTCAGACGCTCTATCGTTTTTTCAAGGTGATTTGGATCTTGTATAGTATATCTGTATTCTTGACTCATGGAGTCGCTATTGTATATATGTCTGATCTGTGGGTCCCATCAAGGACTGTTGTGTAATGGTATTACTTCGTTTTCCACCCGCACGAAAGTGCCTGGTGGGCGTCCTTGAATCATTTCTATGCGGGTTTGGCGAAAAGGGCTAAAACTTGCATAGGGCCGATTTGAGGGTGTTACACAGTGCCCGGGGCCAATAAGCATAAAGTGCTGCCATGTGACCACGTGGTGCAGCTGCTGTCGCGATACTTCACTCAGGACTAATCCGTGAGCGTCTCGGATTCTGCATGGATGCGACAAGTCAGCGACGGCCCGACTATGGTACTCTGTGCCACTTCCACCTGCGCTAATTTACTTGCTAACACAGTGTTACCATGGCTTGTACTCTCTCCGTTTTAAAATATAAGATGTTTTAGTTTTGTAAAAAGAGTGTATCTAGACTTATTTTAGTGTTTAGATTTAAGTAGATTTAAAGTGAACCTATACACTAAAAAGATCTAGATACACTTCTTTCACAAACCTAAAACATCTTATATTTTGAAACGGAGGGAGTACAACAGCTCACGCCTGGGCACTCGAGATTTATCACGGTCCGCAGTTCACCTGGGTAAAGGAAGTACTACCTCCATTCCATAATAGCATAAGTCTTTTTAGAAAGTTGCTTTAGCTTCCTAAAAGGCTTATATTCTGGATCGGAGGTAGTAATAATCAAGAACTAACCAACGTAAAAAAATAGATGGTTTGTGTGATGCTCCCTTCGTAGCAACAACTAGAAGGCTAGCTTGCTGGTTCATGGGGCGACGGCTACATAAGTTAATATACAGCCAAGGGTACTCCCGAGTAAGCACTAGTCATGTGTTCACACTTCACAGGCACATGTTTTCCTTACATGCTTATAGTAGCTACCGTTGTCTAGTCCCGTTAGTTTTTTTAAACAGTGAAGAGGTAGTCAAAAGATTCCAACCTCACATCCCGATGAAGGGGACCCATAGATAAATGAATGGATTCACACTTAGGCACATGTAGCTTACACAAACTTCCATGCTCACACATGCAACGTCACACGAGAGCGTGCATGCAGACTGACAAGACCCCGCAGTCCAAGCACACTCTAATCACCGATTAGTACCACATCGCCGGTAACACAACAAATGACGGCCAGATGATCGTGCGGATCTCAACATTCGTACGGTGTTGGCTAGAGGGACAGCTATCCCCCTTGGCAGCAAATCCACACTCATGTCATGTTATTATTTAGCAACCACCTTGGCAGAGACATCAGAAAACAGGGATGGGAAGCTGCACAAAGATATTGTAACATTTCATATTTTCCAAACGCTCTTTGTGGTATCTACCAATCTATCTATCCACCGAATGTACTTTCCTTACCGTATCAAGACAATTAAGATTAATATCTCCTCTAAAAAAATCCATGCATTGAGTCAAGCTACCTTATATCCCTACATATACCTCTGAAGGATACCACACAATGAGTGGCCCATGAAGTGAAGCTAGCAAACAAAGTATTGTGTGGTCCATGAAGTGAAGCTAGCAAACGAAGTCCCGTATTATTTTTACTTTCCATGTGCAGAATTTTGCATCCCTTCACCCAAGTTCCACATACGTAAGTGATGGAGAAATTTAAGAATGTGACAACACCTTCGGTACGAGAGACATTGGGAAAACAATTCTACCTAGACTGGTCCATGAAACTGCAAACTACGGGTTTCTTGGACTGCAAACTGGGAGTTTCGCTCCGGTCAAAGAATGGAGGGGCGAAGACGGCGGCACGCTCTTCGGCTCGTGCCAGTATTTGTAGTCGTTGCTAGATAGTCAATTGATCTATTTGTAATTTTTATTACTTTTACGATTCTTTGTATTGCTGTTGATGATTATTAATAGATCGGTGGAATTTCACAAAAAAAAAAGAGAATATGAAATCTTGTCATGAAGCAGTTTTTATCTCCTTGAAATTTGCTCTCTGTTCCACCCTATTCCCATGTACATCTGATAGCAACTTGGAATAGGAACGACCCCTTTTGTTCCAACATGATTTGTGAATAAAGAGGACAACGACATTTAAAATTATATATCAACTCGTCTATTTAGTGATGTAAGCCACATGTCAAAAGAAAAAATACTAAATAGGATAATGGGACATTTTGTGAGGGTCTGGTGGCCAAACAACCCAATATCATGAGATCAGATGTTTCCTCATTAATTAATGACAGACATGGAGTCATAGGGTCATAACTACACTTACCCATTTAGGTTATCATAGACAAACATATATGTACATAATTAGAAAGACGAATAAATCTCAGTTGCACAATCTTGATAAATTACGTGACGTTCTGCTGTCGTAGGTTTCAGAATTATTCAGGAATGTTGTCTAGATAAACCCAAAGTAAAAACAATGATCAACTGCACATGGAAAATTTCTAATACCCCTAGATAACTAGGAACCCTGGAACAGCCAAAAACATGATTTGTCTGCAACGAACAAACAACTGAAGAGGACAACATAGTGAACCAAAGCCCTAAACTTGACAAACAAATCTTCGAGAACTGCAATCGCAAAGTTCACAAGGCTGTACATAGTATTAGTATAGTACAAAGTAATAGTTGTGTTACTACTAACACCTTGCTCACAGATGGAAAAGGACATACGTAGTGCCGCCTTCATCTCTAACTTGAAATCATAAAAGTATAGAGTGAAAGGACACCTAGAATGAACTCTCTAGCTGTATGATGTGTTGACATGCTAGACCAGTTTTTTGAATGTTCTGTTGGTTCATTCAAATCAGACAGATTATCAATATCAGCTAAGCTTCACTAGTGATGATCTCATTGAGATTCAAGTTTGTCTTGAAATTAAAACCAGCATAAACTAGAAAAGCAATGTTCCTTATTCAGTAATTCAGCAAACAGCTTTGTAGAGACATCAAAGACTTTGTATGCAAAGCTGAAAAGAGATACTGTAACATTTCACATCACCCTCCGTTTCATGGTATCTTTCGATCTATCTATCCACCTAACCTACTTCTCTTTAGTCACCATATCCGAACAATTCAGGTGAATATCTAATCTAGAAAAATTCCATGCATTAAGTCAAGCAACACCTACTTCCTACATATACCTCCCAAGGATACCATGCAATGAGTAGGCCATAAAGTGAAACCAGCATGTGAAGCCTCATATTACGTTCTTGCCTTGTGTAGGATTTTGTATCCCTTTCAACCAAGTTCCACAAATGTCAGTGAAAGAGAAATTTGAGAATGTGACAACACCTTCGGGATGAGAGACATTGGAAAAAACAATTCAACCAAGTGGGAAACCTATTGCTGCAAAAGTTTCTCTTGAATCAAACATGTTATAAAATCTAAGCTTAAAGCATTTTCCCTCTCCTTGAGATTTGGCCTATATTCCTCTCGTAGAACTTGTCATTCCATAAAGGGAATCCAGCAGGCTATAGAGTCAGTGCCTCTCTAGCCCTGATTAAAATGCTTGTTAAATTTTGTAGAGAAACTATTGCTTGTTGATCTATTGTGAGATTGCAATATTTCAGTTTTGATGAGGTAGGCCCATTAAGCTATCCACGTCCTCCTGCTCTTATGGTTTCAGTACAAAAAATCTTAAGATCAAAATGTTCATTCAGGCACATCATATGGCAATTTTGTAAGTAGGTTTCTCATTGCAGTGACATCAAGATAATCAGTCCAACAGTCACACACAAGCATGCTTTTATTTCACATTTCCAAAGCAAGAAAATTACAAGGTCTGCATAAGTATAAGTATATACTCTGCTTCATGCAGAGCATCCGTGGGTGATCAATGTACACATGCAGAGTACGGAAGAGAGATTCCTGGCTCCATAGAAACCCTGCAGAAAAAAGATACGTTGGTTCAGAAGCATGAATGGAGATTGTATGTAAATACATACGACACCCCCTGTATGATTTCCATACGACGGCACCATCGAACCATCTACGTGTAACAGAACAAAAGCAGACCATTGGATAGCTAGTCCGACAGATTTCGTACGCAGAGTAGTTCCGAACTTTAAATCAGAAGAGATAGAAGTTTTAATTGTTTGCTTAATGTCACATAGCAGGGCTGTAAAAGAACATACAGTGCAACTTGGAGCAGGAACGGCAGATTTTGTCCAACATGATTCTTCAGCAGAGATGAGAATGGAGTCCCCATCGTATTTATAATTATGTATCACTTGTTTCATGAGATCAGATGTTTCATCATGATATAATGACAAGCATGCAGTCATAGGATCATAGCTACATTTACTTATTTAGGTTATCAATAGACAGACATGTACATAGGAGTACACTAATCGGAAAGACCAACAAACTTATGTTGTGCACCTAAAGTTCTGCTATCGTAGCTCTCATAACTATTCAGGAACGCTGTCTAGATAAACCCAAAGTAGAAGCAATGATCAACTACATATGGAAAAGAAAAATCTAATCACCCCTGATAACAAGAAACCCTCTAACAGACAAAAACATGGATTTGTCTGTGCAGAACCACCAACCGCAATAGGGCACCATAGTGAACCAAAGCCCTGAACCTGACAAATAGATCTTTCGAGCACTCTAATCGCGAAGTTCACAAGGCTGTACAGAGTATCATTAACAGCTTGGCTACTGACGCCTTGCTCACAGATGGAAAAGGACATATGTAGTGAGTGCGGCCTTCATCTCTAACTTGAAATTTATATTAAACAGTAGCCAAAGGACAATCGGAATGAACCCTCTAGCTGTATCCTGTATGTTTTGTTGACATGTTAGTCCAAGTTTGTGGAACATACTCTTGGTTCATTCATACTATCAGACAGATTATGAACACTACCTAAGCTGGACTAATGATGATCTCGATCAGGTTAAAACTGATCTCAGATGCTACCATTGCAGCTGAAACTAAGTGGATTCTTCAGCTATTATAGGGAATTCAAAACTATAGGAATATTCCTACTCCAAACCAAACTGTAATGCTTTCTCACCAAATTGTAGTGTAGCGAGAACATTAGTGGCCCTTGTTCATTCAGTAAGTTCAGCAAACAGCTAGGCGAACACAACAGGGGATGCAGAGCTTCAGAGAGAGAGAGAGAGAGAGAGAGAGAGAGAGAGAGAGAGAGAGACTGACCTCTGATCCCTTTATCATAGTTTGGAAGCGAAGTTTCTGGCCTTCTCCTCATCGCTCTCCTCGACGATCCCGACGGACCTGCAGGCGTCGGGGAACATGGAGATCCTGATGGAGGCGTAGACGGCGCCGTCCCACTTCCTGGCGGCGAGTTCCTCTGCGAGCCTGAGGGCCTCTGCGGCGGTCTCGGGGGCGCCGGGGCAGACGACGTCGACGACGCCCATCTCCTTGGCCTCGGGCGCCCTGAGCCTCCTCCCGCGGAGGACGACGTCGCGGAGCGCCTGGGCGGAGGAGATCTTGGCCCGGAGCACGGCCATGAAGTATGGCGGGAGGGGCAGGCCGATGTCGACCTCGCTCATGTAGAGCACGCCCCGGTCGGCGCGCATGACGCGGTAGTCGTGGCAGAGCGCGAGGAGGAAGCCGCCCGCGGAGGCGTGGCCCGTGACGGCGGCGACGGTGGGCATGGGGAGGGCGAGGAGGTCGGCGGCGACGGGGCGGAGCGCGTCCACGAGCTCCCCGAGCTTGGCGCGGGACGTGCCCGCCCACCCGATGTCCAGCCCGTTGGAGAAGAAGCGGCCCTCGGCGACGGTGACCAGGGCGGCTCCCGGGCCGGATTTGTTGGCCTGGGCCGCGGTGGCGGCGACGGAGGCGAGCGCGGAGCGGATCGAGGCGATGAGCGCGTGGCCCAGGCGGTGCTCGCCGTCGCCCGTGAGGGTGAGCACGAAGACGCGGCCGCGCTGCTCCAGCGTGCACATCGCGGCGGCGGGACGGCGACCTCGGGGTGTGTGTGGACTTGGGTGCTGCTGGGTTGGTGTGCCGAGGAGTCGTTCAGGAAGCCGAGAGTTGCGTGTGGGTTTTTATCGCTCGGTGTCACACACACACACCGGCAGCGTCAGCGCCAGCGGAGCGGAGAACTCGACGACTGCTCGTCTTCTTTTTTACTCCGTCGGGATGCGCTGCAGTTAACTCGGAATCCTCTGCACGCGACGATGGCCGGTATCATGCCAACATCACATATGGTGTCATAACGACATTGATAAGTGCTTGAGACATCATAGATGGTGTCATAACGACATCGACATCGACTCTGGATCAGAGCCAGCAGTGTGCTCATTGGCAAGTGAAAGGTGCTAGGGCAGTGGCAGCGGAGAACTCGACTAGTGCTCGTGTCTTCTTTTACCAGTCCTGAAATTGCCCCGCAGTTTACTCGCTCCGAGGCCTAGAGTAAAGAAAAAGGGCATGGAGATAGAGACGCTAGCGCATATAGGTAACAGGAATGCATCATCGATTCATCATTTTCTGTCAGGAACCCGGTTGTTAACAGGGGAAAATTGGGCGAATTCCGACAGGAAAATTGCAAGGAACAGAAATAATTGCAAGAATTTAAAGATAAATTGACGGGGGAAATAATACTGATAAATAGGTAGGCAAGTAGGATAAAACCAAGGAACAAGAAATTAGGGTTTTATATATCGCGCCACCCAGCCACCCACTCTTCCTGGTTATATGGAATCCCTAGAGGAGCCGCGATTTACGAATTAATAGGAATTACAATACTGCCCTTCAGTGGCAGGGGAAAACTACACAAATCTGAGCCGAGAAACTACTGAAACGGTAAGCCTCAATCCTTGTCGTCCGTTAACTGAACTTCACAAGCTGCTGTCGACCAAGACAGGGTACAAGTCCTGGCAATACTCCCTGCCTGACTCCAGACTTCAAGGATGGAAAGAGGGAAATGTAGCTTGGATAAAAGTTGCATCCTCCCATGTTGCTTCTGCTAGAGTCATGTTTTCCCAATGAATTAACCATTGTGGAACTGGTATGTCATAGGAGTCACTGGAGCATTTCCTGGGAATCTGTCTATATTGAAGAATGGCGAGAGGATGTACCTTGATCTTACCATCAGTAGTTACCAGAGGAAGAGAGGGGTTGGGAATTGCCTTTGGTCCAATGTGTTTCTTCAACTGGTTCACATGGAAAACATCATGAATTTTGGTACTTTCAGGAAGTTGAAGTTTATAGGACACATTGCCTATTTTAGCCAAGATCCTGAATGGACCATAGTATTTTGAGGATAATTTGAGAGAATTTCTGAGCCCCAGTGCAGTTTCTCTATATGGTTGCATCTTCAAATATACCATATCTCCCACTAGGAAGGATCTTTCAGTTCTTTTGAGATCAGCATACTTCTTTATCTTGTTTTGTGCTTTCAGAAGGTTGTCCTAAAGGGATTTCATGAGTTGTTCTTGCTCTTGTAATGTCACTTGAACTTCTGGAATGACATCACAAGGTAGAGCAATGGTGTGTATCTGAGGAGGAGGATAGCCATAGAGTGCTTCAAATGGAGTGCACTGAAGAGATGTGTGATAAGATGTGTTGTACCACCACTCAGCTGCAGGAATCCATTGTGCCCATTTAGTGGGTTCTTTGAAAGCCATGGTTCTAAGGTACTGCTCAAGGCATTGATTTACTCTTTTAGTTTGCCCATCAGACTCTGGGTGGTGAGTTGTGCTGAAATACAGTTCCACATGGAGAGTTGTGAAGATATCTTGCCATATCTTTGATGTGAAAACTCTATCTCTATCACTCACTATCACTTTTGGAGGGCCATGGAGTTTGAAGAAGTTGTCCATGAATAATGTGGCCACTTGGTGAGCTGTGAAAGGATGTGACGGGGGGATGAAGTGGGCATACTTAGTTAGCCTGTCAACAATGACTAGAATGACACCCTTCCCTTTGGACTTAGGTAGCCCTTCAATGAAATCCATGGATATCTCTTCCCATTTCATCTTAGGTATGGATAAAGGGTCAAGTAAGCCAGGGTAGTTAACTCTTTTTGTTTTTGAAATTTGATAGGTGGGGCATTGGGACACCTTGTTGTTTATGTACTGTCTCATGTTTGGCCAATAGAACAGTTGTTTGAGTCTATGGTATGTGACCCTGCTTCTAGAGTGACCTCCAAATATAGAACTGTGGAAGGAGTTGAAAATTCTGTCTTTGAGGTCAGAAGATGTTCCAATTACTATCCTGTTGTTGTACCTCAACAGTCCAGATTTTAGTGTGTAGGGAGGGGTACTGTCAGCTTTGATAGCTAAATCTTGGAGCAACTGTGAGCATTTCTCATCATTTTTATAAGTGACAGCTACTTCAGTAAGCCAGGTTGGCATTGCTGATAACATGGCTGCACAAGCATCATTAGTGTTATCAATCATTTTCCTAGACAAAGCATTTGCTGCAGTGTTGTCCTTCCCTTGCTTGTACTCTATAGTGTAATCATATTCTAGGAGTTTTGGCACAAGCTTGTGTTGGATACCTTCCAGCAATCTTTGGCTTGACAAATATTTCAGGCTTTTTTGGTCTGTTTTGATAACCAATTGATTCCTCTGAAGGTAGTGTCTCCATTTTCTCAATGCTTCCAGGATAGCCATGGCTTCTTTCTCATATACAGATTGTTGGATTTCCTTAGGACCCAAGGTTTTGCTGTAATAGGCAATAGGCCTGCCTTGCTGCATGAGAACTGCTCCCAGTCCTTGCCCAGATGCATCAGTTTCCAAAGTGAACTTCTTGGAGAAGTCGGGTAGTATTAGAACTGGTGGAGTAGTCATTGTGTCCTTCAGTAGTTGGAATGCTTTGTTTTGTGCTTCCCCCCAGGAGAATGCATTTTTCTTTAAGCAATTATGCAATGGTCTACAGATAGTTGCATAGCCTTGAATAAACCTTCGGTAGTACCCAGTGAGCCCCAAAAATCTTCTGAGTTGCTTGATGTTTTTAGGAGTTTCCCATTGAGCAATTTCAGAGAGATAGTTGGGTCAGTTGCTACTCCAGAACCTGATATAACATGTCCCAGGTAATCTACAGATTCAGTAGCAAAGGTGCACTTGGATCTCTTTGCTTTAAGTTGATGCAGTCTCAGGATCTGTAGTACTTGGTGGAGATGTTCTCTGTGTTTTGTTGAGGTTTTGTTGTAGACTAGAATATCATCAAAGAAAACTAGGACAAACTTCCTCAAGTGTAGAGAAAAAATATTGTTCATGAGTTGTTGGAATGTAGCCGGGGCATTAGTGAGTCCAAAGGGCATAACAAGGTACTCATAATGTCCCATGTGTGTAGTGAAAGCAGTTTTTGCTATATCTTTTTCCTGCATTCTAATTTGGTGATATCCTAACCTTAAGTCCAGTTTGGAAAACACACAGGCTCCTTGCAATTCATCTAGTAGGTCCTCGATCACATGGATTGGGTACTTGTTTTTTGATGGTAATGTTGTTTAGCTACCTGTAATCCACGCATAATCTCTAGCTTTTATCCTTTTCCTCACCAGGATTGTAGGTGATGAATATGGAGTGGTGCTTGGTCTAATTTCAGAGTTCTTTAACATGGTGTGCACTAGCTCTTCCACTATATTTTTCTGTTTGTGGGGCATCCTGTAGGGCCTCACATTAGGTAGATTAATGCCAGGGGTATGGGAATGGCATGATCACATGATCTAGGAGGGGGCAAACCTACTAGTTCCTCAAATACATTAGGGTATTGTAGGAGAATGTCATCCACAGGAGTAGCTAGAGGTGTTGCAGTTACTTGTGCTTCAGGTGGTACAAGTGTAGACATTCTGAGCAGGTAGGCCTGGGCTCCCTTTCTGAGTAGTTTAGAGCAAGATTTGCTGAAATCACACAATCAGTGTGGGGTAGAGCTCTATCCATCAATGTGAACCATTCTCCTTCTACAGTGACAGAAATACTTTTGTTTTCCCAATCAGTATAATTTGGGTTGTGACTAGTGAGCCAATTTGCTCCCAATACCATATCGTAGCCCTTTAATGGAAGAAGCTTACAATCATATTGGAATGATTTTTCTTGTATTTTGAATTTGCACTTTGGTATGTGCCCCTCAGATATGAGTTCTCCTCCTCCTGCCACAGATACCTTGTGGGTAGATGTGGGAGTGACATGTAGTTTTGCCTTCTTCACAAATTCAGTATCTAGAAAAGTAGTAGTGCTTCCATTGTCTACCAAGGCGATGGCTAATGACCCACAAGTATAGGGGGTGTATCGCAGTATTTTCGGTAAGTAAGACTGTCGAACCCAACGAGGAGCAGACGGTGTTGGCTAGTGGTATGGATTAGGAATTCTATGCAATTACTTAGCAAACGGATTTTTAGGGGGTTTTGATAATGCAAGTAAATAAAGTACGAGTAAATAAAAGACAATAAGAATAAATGCAGCAAGTCGCCCAATCCTTTATGCAGCAAAGGACAAGCTGGTTGTATTACTTAAGATGACCAAACGTTCTCGAGCACACATGGGAAGACTGTCAAGTGCTTTTGCTTCATATAGTTGATTAATCTTCTTTAGCTTGCTAAGTGTTGTGTGGGTGAACCTATGCTAATGTACCGACCTTCCTAGGACTAATACATACTTGTGATTATATCCTTGCAAACATCTGTAGGTACAAGAAAGTAATTAAGGTATAAACCTAACCACAACTTTAAACTCTAAGACCCTGACGTCCCTTGTGCAATGGTTTCCTAACGGGGGTTTAGGTTTCTGTCACTCCGGTAACCCCTACGATTAGTAGCCAAATACACAATGCATTCCCCTAGGCCCATATAGGTGAATTGTCATGTAGTCGATGTTCACATGACACCACTATAAGAAGTACTCCACAACTTAAATATCAAACTATTGAATCTTTCTCAACACAACTCCACTACTAACAATATGACTTCTCCCATGTCCTCAAGAACAAAACGAACTACTCACAAGACATCATATGGATCATGATCAGAGATGGAATAATGATGTATAACAATCTGAACATAAACAATAATTCAACGGTTCCACTCAATAGCATCAACTACAAAGAGTAATCAACACCGGGAAAGTTTCCCCTAAGAACTATGCAAGATTCAACCCAATTGTTACAGCAATATGGAGATGGTGATGAGGGTGCTGATGGTGATGATGGTGGTGATGATGATGATGATGATGATTGATGACCCACAAGTATAGGGGTTGTATCGCAGTATTTTCGAGGGAAGTGAAACCCAATTTATTGATTCGACACAAGGGGAGCCAAAGAATATTTATAAGCCTTAACAACTGAGTTGTCAATTCAGCTGCACCTGGAAACAATCTTGCTCACGGCAGTTTATCAGTAGCAATAGTTATGTAGTAGGAGTAGTAAAGTAGCAGCAGTAGTAAAGTAAAGATGGTAGTAACAATAGCAGTAAATAGTAGGATTCGAGTGCGGTAGGCATAAGGATGGATGGATGGGTGTTGCATGGACAAGACAATTCACATGGCAATCAGAACATAGGGCAATTGCAGATAAATAGGATAAAGCATCCAAGTACTATATAATCATAGGCATGTGTTCCATATATAGTCATACATGCTCGCAATGAGAACTTGCACAACATCTTTTGTCCTGCCAGCCCGTTTGCAGCGGGGCCTTAAGGGAACTACTGGCAATTAAGCTGTTCATTTTAATAGAGCACCGGAGCAAAGCATTAACACTCCGCGAACACATGTAATCCTCACATCAAAGCCATTCCCTCCGGTTATCTCGATTTCTGTCACTTCGGGGCCATTGGTCCCGGACAACAACGTGTGTATACAACTTGCAGGTAAGACCATAAACAATACTATCATAATGAATCAATAACATGTTAAGATCTGAAATCATGGCACTCGGGCCCTAGTGACAAGCATTAAGCATAACAAGTCGCAACAAAGTCAAAAAGCACTAATAGAAGATACTAGGCACCATGCCCTAATAATATGATGCCATTACATGAACGATCTCATCCAATCCCTACCATCCCCATAGCCTACAGCGGGGGATTACTCATTCATAGATGGGGGAAACATGGATGGTCGATGGAGAAGCGATGGTGATGATGATGGCGATGATCTCCTCCAATTCCCCGTCTCGGCAGGGTGCCGGAACAGAGTTTCTGGTGCTGTTTCGTGGACTCTGGTGGTGGCGGCGGAGCGGAACTCCTTCTGGAAAAACTTCGAACCACCCTGAGTTTTTAGGTCAGAAGGCATCTTATAGGTGAAGAGGGAGACCGAGGGGTGTTTGGGGTGGCCAGGTGTTTTGGCTAGGCCCTAGCCCCACTCCGCCTCGTATTCTGGCTCCGGGAGTCTTCTGGTGAAATAAGATTTTTGGCATATTTTCTGGGATTTTTCCTGATAGTTGATTTTCTACACAAAAACTAGACACCAAGGCAATTCTGCTAAAAACGGCGTCAGTCCGTGTTAGTTGTATCCAAATCACACAAGTTTAGAGGAAAAACAATAGCAAAAGTGTTCGGGAAAGTAGATACGTTTTGGACGTATCAACTCCCCCAAGATTAGCTTATTGCTTGTCCTCAACCAATTCAGTTGAAAACTGAGTGCGATAAAAGAAACTTTCACGAACATATTTGCTTCATATGATGTATATATTCTCAGCATGTGATCAACTACTTAAACAATTCATAATAAGGAGTATGCAACTGAGTTTACTTAATAGGCATTGCAAGCTATGAAGAGATTCCAACTCAAAAATAATAAGTAGCATGAAACATAAACATAAGCAACATTGCAATGCTCATAACAAGGTATGATAGAGTGGTATATCGCTTGCCTTTGATCCAAGGCACCTCTGAAGTTCAGGTGAAGACTAGAAGTAATGATATCAAAGATACAAGCATCAAAGTCATAACACAAATAATCAAGTTTTGAGACAAGCACATTACACTAAGAATGACAACTATGCTCTCAAGAAGGTGCTCATAGAATAAGTGGAGACTCAACAAGGGAATGAAAAGGTTTTGAATAGTTTGAAAGGCTTCCAAATGCTGAAAGTATGGTACTCATTAGCTTTCAGCTCTCATTACCCTATCATAAGCATCTTTAATATGGTTAAGGTGAAAGTGAGGTCCAATCTGAGTTATATGCTTGACAGACTATAAACTAGAAATCCCATGTCCCTTGAGTACAAGGGCCGCTCCTCATGCTACTAAACTTTAGTTACCGGTAAGTTCTTGTCATCGTAAATATGTGAGTATCATAGAGAACCGCCAATGAGGTACCCCTTGCCCGATGATACGGAAGAATCCCCATATCAAAATGACAAGGCAAGCAGACAATGAGTATCTCAGCAATCTTCTTATTTACCATGGGAAAATGGTGCTTTTTTCTCTCTTTCCTCTTTTCTCAATACTCTTTTTTTCTTTTCTTTTTCTAAATAGCTATCTCTCTCTTTTTTTATAAGAAGAATGCTTCATAGATACTTATTATGGTTACGCTGCAGGTTTCCACAATGACAACATGGATTAGACCGGCGGCCCAAGCGTTTCTCTAACACACATACATAACTCCATGGACTTACAAGCTCCCCTTTTATTTCACACCGACGACATCCGCAAACAAAAGAGCATGGTATTAACTGGGTATATATTTACAGGTGTTGAAAGCGTTCCCTGTGACAGCACGGTTCTACTAATCCCCAGCCTATAATTTGCAAGCATATAACTTTCATGGACAGTCACAATGGTTCAGGTTTATTAAGTGCAGGAAATAAAGTGTGCCATCAAGTTCGTGAGAGCTTTACTAACTAACTTTCTCATAACAAGCAAACATTTTATTCGGAAGAAAACAATGCATATTGAATATGCACGGAAATAGCAAATGATGCCAATAGGTAGGTATGGTGGACAGTTTGGCAATATTTGGTTTTAGGGAGTTGGAAACATGAGCAAAACATACTCAGTGAAAGTGAAGGCTAGCAATAGTAAGGGAGCGACAAACGAGAGAGCAATAGCTGTCATAATCATGCTTGCAACAAAACAGGACTAATCATGGCATGAAAGTGATTCAAGACCCTCAAGGCAAAATAATTCATCCAGGCTTAACTGATTATTTCAGTCATATGCATGCGTGAGTATGTGCCAAGTCAATTCAAATGAAACATTCAGAGGAGGATACCACGGTATCATACCAAGTTATGAATAGAGTAATGCAAGCAAACATTCATATGACATGCTACAAACTATTAGCAAGCTGGGACTAATCATATGAAAGCAAGAACCGCTAAGCATCCATAGATAACATGCACTCTACACGAACAGGCTAAGACTGCCCACAATGATGAGTATATGTACAAAAATGAAAAAAAAAATAGAGTTTGTTACCAGCCTCTTACCACACCTCAAGTTGTCATTAATCCTCATTATTGCCCTTCACTTGTGTGGCTTGAATAATAATATGAAACCAAATCCCACTGAGGACTGCTGAATCCTACAACAAAACTAACAAAACCAAAGAAGAACAACAAATATTTTTGGTGTTTTCGATTTTTTAAAAGCAAGAACCAAAAAGGAAGAACAAGCAAAGCAAAATCTTTTTGGGTTTTTCGAATAGTTCAAACAAAGCAAAAAGGGAAAAACAAACCAAGGCAAAAAGAAAAAGAAGCAAACCAAAGAGAAACAACAGAAATATTTTTGGTCTTTTTGTGTTTTAGAAAGCAAAAGCAAAGAAAGAACGAAAGCTAAAAAGAGAACGAAACATGAATATACAAAGTACCGACGCAAAATGATATGGAGGTGAGTGCGATGTCGGCGTACCTCTCCCCAAGCTTAGGCTTTTGGCCTAAGTGGGTATCAATCCCAAGCTGGCCAAGATGAAGTGTCTCCGTGGTACGACGAGGAGGTACCCTTGTCCTGGTGCGAGCTCGAGTACGTCCCTCCGTAGTGCGCAGAGTAATCGTAGGAGGGCACATCCTCCTGGTGCTGCCCGTGGAAACCCTGCAAGCGGAGCTGCTCGTCCACCTCCTCATTGGAGCGCAACCACGGTCTCCTGTGAACACTAAACAAAGTAGATTGCGGCAAAGGGATCTCCCTCTCATCCCCGTCAGTAAACAACATCCTATATACTAGAATGTCCAAATCAGAATCAGCAGTGACAAAGTGATGTGTTTTCATAGCAGCAAGTCAAGCCTTTGTGGTGCCAATATAGTATCATTGGGGTCCACTGAAAGCCCTAATGCATTGACCATACGTGAGGCAATGATGCCCCCATAGATAGGCCCCGTAGCGGCTAGGCGGCGAGCAATAAGCGAGCCAAGGTTGTACCGGGTATCATTGTTGAGCACAACAAGGAAGGCTAAATGATAGTTGGAGATATTACTCGTATTCTCCCTACCAAGAACGCTAGTAGCAAGATAATATGCAAAGTATCTAAGAGCAGGGAATTGGATGTTTCTTATCTTTCCACGCTGAGCCACGCGGTCATCATCATTGGTCACCCTCGGTAAAGTTCCAGCAAATCAGCGGGTCGCCCTTGAATCTTCTTCACGGTCCCTGTCATGCTTACACCTACAACACTTCAAAATCTTTCCAATGACATGGTAAAGGGCAGATTATAAATTTTGAAAGAGACAGTTGATTGATACGGCGTGTTAGTAAACACGAAGCTCTCAACAAAAGTTTTGGTGAGCATAGCGTATTGCTCACTCTCATTTTGCATATATGAGGTCAAACCAACCCTCTGAATCAGTAGCAAGAAATCATCAGGAACCCCTGCAACTTGTAAGAAAGTAAAACAAGGAAAAGTAGATGGGTGAGCATCCCCATCATCTCCTTCATTACCAATACGAGTTGCAATGAGATCTTCGTTGTATGATGGCCTAAACTGAGAGGCTGATCTTGAGGGCCTTGACCTCCTAGGTTCATCCCTCTCAAATATTTCTCCAAAGGTACGGTTGTTCATGTTTGATATTCTGAAATTGAAACATCTATTAAACAAGTGATTGTAAAGTGAATATAGTGAAGGGCACTACTCATAGGGACTTGTAAGAGGCCTAAACATGCATCAAAACTATATCTCTAAGCATCAAACAAGCTTATAAGCTCTCAAAACCTGTCACCTACAACAGCAAAATACTCAAGATATAAACCACTAAACACAAATCTACTTGGACAAGCAGAGGAGTCACATACCGGAGAACAATTGGTCCAAATTTCAGCAGCAAAGATGGGCTGAGCAAGGAGATCAAAAAATCGAGGGCAAGTACAGCAAGAACGCGATTTCGAGCAATGGACTGGTGTTTGCTCGGGAGAGAGAAGAAAGTGGCAAGTGAGAGAGTGAGTGGAGCGCCAGGGTGGCCCACACCATAGGCATGCGCGCCCCAGGGCTGGCCGCGCCACCAGGTGGTGTGCCTGCCTGGTGGGGCCCCCTGGTACCTTCCAGGCACTCCTCTGCCCCTTTTTTCACGTAAAAAATTAATATGAATTTTCTGGAATTTTTTGAGACACTTTATTTTTGGGCATTTTAAGGTATAGATGAATGATTTTCTGACAGACAGAGATTTTTTTGAAATGATTCAATGACAAAACAAGGCTAGAACTACAGAAGTTCTAAGACACTCTAACATGCAAGAAACTAACAACAAAGAAACTAAGAAAAAGCAAAAACTAAAATGGATAGAATAAAAGTAAGCGAAGATAATCACGGTGAAAACATTGTTTTGTTCAATGAAATCCTTTTGTTAACAAGGTTGCTCAGGTCTTGTTAGCAAAACAATTTCATATGAGACAAAAATTTGTATTCTACTAATGATTATGTTACCTCAACTTTGATAGCAATGGTCCTAATCATAATAGTTTCAAATTTTTCTCTTGGTATGGGACAATATATTTCTCCAACTTGAATGCCCTCAACATGTTCAATTGAATTCAAACCATAAGTCCTATCAATCTTCTTGGGGAAATAGACAGTATGTTCCTTGTCATTAACATTGAAAGTCACCTTTCCTTGATTACAATTAATACAGCTCCTGCAGTATTATGAAAAGGTCTCCTAAGAATAATAGACATATTATCATCTTCAGGCATTTCAAGCACAACAAAATCAGTTAATATCAGGCAATTATGAGCCACTTGAACATGTACATCCTCACATATACCAACAGAAATAGTGGTAGATTTATCAGCCATTTGCAAAGATATATCAGTTGGTATTAATTTTTCCAGTTGAAGTCTCTTGTAGAGAGAAAAAGGCATAACACTAACTCTAGCTCCCAAATCACACAAAGCAGTTCTAACGTAACTATTCTTAATAGAGCAAGGAATAGTTGGAATCCTTGGGTCTTCCTTAGGGATCTTCCTTTTATTCGAGGAATAATTAGCAAGCAAAGTAGAAATTTCTTATTAGGGATCTTCCTTTTATTCGAGACAATATTCTTCATATACTTTGAGTAAGGAGGCAATTTAATAGCATTAGTCAAAGGAATTTGCAGGAATAAAGGTTTCATCCACTCACAAAATTTATTATAGTGTTCATCTTCCTTTGACTTGTGTTTCTTATCAGGGAAAGGCATAGGTTTTTGGACCCAAGGCTCTCTTTCACTACCATGTTTATTAGCGATAAAATATTCTTTAGTGTATTTAGTATTATTAGTGTGTTGTTCAGGTTCTTCTTCAACTTTTTCTTTATCAGGAACATCATTTTCTTCATTACCACTTTTAGTTTCAGCATCAGAAATAGATATACTATTAGGATCTTTAGCAGGTTCAGAGGGTTCTACAATAGTTTTATGTTTCTTTTTCCTTTTCTAACGAGTAGAGCCACTATTTTCAGCTTGTTGAGAATCCTGCTCAATTCTTTTGGGATGCCCCTCAGGATATAGAGGATCCTGGGTAGCAGCACCACTTCTAATTCTAATTTCATAAGCATGTTTTTCTTTAGCAGCGTTAATTAGCAAGTCTTTTTGCACTTTAATAAGTTGATCTATTTGAGTTTGAACCATTTGAAAGTGTTTAACAATCATTTTAACATCATTAGAGGTTCTTTCCACAATATCTTTTAACTCAACAATAGCTCTAGTGTTTTCCATTAGATGATTTTGCATCCTTTTATTAAAATTATCTTGTTTAACAATAAAGATATTAAATTCTTTTAAGCATTGATCAGGAGGTTTAGAGTAAGGGATATCGCCTTCATCAAAGTGTTGGAGAGAGTGTACCTCAATAGTTGATGAATGGGGAATTGGCTTACATAATTCTTCAATAGGAGGTAAATTCTTGACATCTGCAGCTTTAATTCCTTTCTCCTTAAGACATTTTTTAGCTTCCTTCATCACTTCATCATTTAATTCAATAACTCCCCTATTCTTAGATAATGGTATAGGTGCCGGTATAGCTGGTTCAGGTATGATTACTTCAGGTATAGCTGGTTCAGGAGGAGTCCAATCTTCATAATTCTTGCTTATTTTAGCCATTAATTCCTCAGCTTCCTTGAGAGTCCTATTCCTGAAAACACAATCAGCACAGCTATCTAGGTATGTCCTAGATTCTTCAGTTAGTCCATTATAAAATATATCAAGAAGCTCATTCTTAGGTAATGGACTTCTAGCATGTGCATGAATCAAAGCACAAAACCTTGCCCATGATTCAGGCAATATCACTTTTTCTCCCTGTTTAAAATCAAAAAGTTCCTGCAAAATAGCGTGTCTAGCACTAGGAGGAAAATATTTCTGCAATAAATTACTAATCAAGCAATCAGGGCTATCAATAGATCCAGGAGGTAAATTACTAAACCAAGCTTTAGCTTCGCCTTTCAGTGAAAAAGGGAAAATATTAGCAACAAAGTAAGTACGCATCTTAATATCATCAGAAAACAAGCCACTCATGGTAGAAAGCTCAGTCATATGTGCTACCGCACTTTCATTCTTAGTCCCACAAAAGGTTCTTTCTCAATAATAGTTATGTAATATAGATCAAGAGAGAAATCATAATCTTTATCTTTAATGTTTATGGGAGAAGCAGCAAACTTAGCAATAGGAGATAATTTGGGTCTAATAGTACGCCTCTCAAGGAGACTCTTAGCAACGCTCCTATCATGGGTGTTTTTACATTCTTTAATAAATCCATCGGTCATCTCAACATAACCGTCTTTAATATCATAACTCTCACTAGACTCAGGTGAACTAACAGGTGTAGTAGTGTCTTCATTAGGAGTTTCAGTATTTCCAGCTATAGTTCTAGCAATCATAGCATCTAGGAAAGGACCTAATAAACCACTCTTATCAAGCACAGTAGAAGCAGCATCATAAGTATCAGAAGTTTCGGATTCAGCAGTAGTAGCAGTGTGTGTAGCATGTGTATGCGGTGGTTGATGACCCACAAGTATAGGGGGTGTATCGCAGTATTTTCAATAAGTAAGAGTGTCGAACCCAACGAGGAGCAGAAGGTGCTGGCTAGTGGTATGGATCAGGAATTCTCTGCAAATACTTAGCAAACGGATTTTTAGGTTTTTTTTGATAAAGCAAGTAAACAAAGTACGAGTAAATAAAAGACAGTAAGAATGAATGCACCAAGTGGCCCAATCCTTTATGCAGCAAAGGACAAGCCGGTTGTATTTCTATGGATGACCAAACGTTCTCGAGGACACGTGGGAAGACTGTCAAGTGCTTTCGCTTCATATAGTCGATTAATCTTCTTTAGCTTGCTAAGTGTTGTGTGGGTGAACCTGTGCTAATGTACCGCCCCATCCAAGACTAATACATACTTGTGATTATACCCCTTGCAAACATCCGTAAGTACAAGAAAGTAATTAAGGTAGAAACCTAACCACATCTTTAAACTCTAAGACCCTTACGTCCCTTGTGCAATGGTTTCCTAACGGGGGTTCAGGTTTCTGTCACTCCGGCAACCCCTACGATTATTAGCCAAATACACAATGCATTCCCCTAGGCCCATATAGGTGAAGTGTCATGTAGTCGACGTTCACATGACACCACTAGAAGAAGTACACCACAACTTAAATAACAATCTATTGAATCTTTCTCAACGCAACTCCACTACTAACAACATGACTTGTACCATGTCCTCAAGAACAAAACGAACTACTCACAAGACATCATATGGATCATGATCAGAGATGGAATAATGATGTATAACAATCTGAACATAAACAATAATTCAATGGTTCACTCAATAGCATCAACTACAAAAAGTAATCAACACCGGGAAAGTTTCCCCTATGAACTAAAGCAAGATTCAACCAATTGTTACAACAATATGGAGATGGTGATGAGGGTGCTGATGGTGATGATGGTGGTGATGATGATGATGATGATCCCGATGAAGTCCAGCTTGATGGTGGTGTTGATGGTGACGATCTCCCCTCTCCGAGAAGGAATTCCCCCGACAGAAATCTGTCTGCCGGAGAGATCTTTCTCTCTCAGTGTTTTCAGCCCCGCAGAGGCGGCGAAATCTTTTTGTGGTCGCTCCCCGAGTCTTAGGGTTTCGGGAGGATGAAATACGCCAGAGGAGAGAGGCTGGAGTGGGCCAGGGCGGCCACACCACTCCCAGGTGCGGCCTAGGCCTGCCCGCGCCATGGGGTGGTGTGGGCCCCCTGTGGCCCACCTCCACTCCATCTTCTGGCATCCTGAGTCTTCTGGAAAAATAGAATTTTCCGTATATTTTCCCGGATTTTCTGATCTTCGCGAATTTTGCCTCCAAACAACACCTTTTCCATCAGAATCCTGACTGCAGCGGTCCATGCTCCAAAAGTCATCAACCATGCAAAAACAGATGAAATAACATAAGTATCACCTCTCAATACGAAATATATCAATGAATAATAGTGAATTAAGACATAGAATAGTGATGCAAAATGGACGTATCAACTCCCCCCAAGCTTAGACTTCACTTGTCCCCAAGCAAAACTGAGCTCAATAAACATGACCTTAGGTTTATGGAGTGAAGAGTCGATAAAAGAATACGGACAAGAAGCATCACATTCATCAAATACATAGATCATAATAGAAGACAACTCACTATTATATAACTCAACTTGCAATGAGTAAAGGAAACACAATAAAGATACATAGAGTGAATCATAATTGGTAATGGCAAACTTAGCTCTTGGTCAAAGAATAGTTGATAATTTGCTGGAGTTCACAAATAGCTGGTTTTTCAATAAAAGCTTTCAAAGTAGTAAACATCAAGATAAGAGCAATGTGCAAAACAAGGAACATAAGAAACATGATTGAATAAATCGTCATATGAATGAATGAAACACATCAACTCAAAATACTTGCTGAGATAGAAGGGAATAGGTTTACTGACTCAACTACAAAGTAAAAGAAAGGCCCTTCGCAGAGGGAAGCAGGTATTGCAAGTCTCATAAAGAGCTCCCAAAAATTATGATACTTTCTAGCTTTCAGCTCTCATTGCCCCTATCATAGGCATCTTTTGGTGGTTAAGGTTAAAGTGACACAACTAAGAGGATATGCTTGACAAGTTATAAATTGAAATCTCATGCCCCTTACTTATGAGTACCGATCCTCATGCTACTCAACTTCCTTGGTTTAAAGGAGGTGGATGCACGAGAAGAAAACCCTCTCAGTACAGGTTTTGGTTTAAAGGAGGTGGATGCACGAGAAGAATTCCCTCTCAGTACAGGTTTTTGGCTAGCAAGGCTGGGTAGCAAGTATAAGAGTTGAAGGAAACAAACAAACATACAAATGATAAAGACAAACATGCAATCTTCCTTGGAAGCACAAAAGATCTTAACTAGAGAATACTAGACTTATGAGAAAATCAAGAAAGAAAGATGATGAAATTATTTTTCTCTAGAGTACTTCTATCTTTTTCTTTTCAACTCTCAAAAAGGTGTTGCTACTGACCGAGCCAGGTTTGCCAAAACCAACTAAATTAACTCAATGATCCCAAAGTGCTACCAATACTAACAACAAGATCAATCATATAACCACGATTGAAAACTAACATAATCTATGCAAAAGAGTGAATGATAGAACTTCTCATTAATATTCCATAACGGAAACTCACACCATGGGATACAAATCTGACGAGAGAGGGGACACTTTCATAATGCAAACCATCCTACATGATAACTTCTCTATTCATGATATGACTCTACTAAAAGGGTAAAAAGATAGAAGATAGTGATGTGATACCGCGGCACTCCCCCAAGCTTGGAACAAACCAAGGGGATGCCAAACCTGATGACGAATTACTCCTTCGGTGGTTGTGGTATTCTATCGATGAGCTTTTTGATAATTTTCCCCAAGTCCTCAATCTCAAAGGTGAGATTACGAATAAGCTACGAGTTTTGCTCAATGCGGCTCATGATCATGTCGGGTTGCGAATTCCAGCTCTTGTGATTCTTTCCCCACTCTTCCTCCTTGAAGTCTTCTTTTCCTGCATGGCTAGAACGAGGCAAATCCCAATTGGAGGGTAATTTCTCCTTGGGCATATTTTGATATTGATGCTCATGGATAAGGGTATGGAAAGGATTCTTGGCGCGTGGGGGAAGTGACCAGGGATCTGAACAGTGATGAGGAGGCTTCCCTCCAATTGACATAGTCCTAGCAGGATTTGGCACCACTCCAATGCTTGCAATGGTAGTGCCAGTGTGAGGATGTTGGTCTTGCTTTGTCTCCTCTTCATCCTCACTCTTGATCTCCTTCTCCTGCCCGAGGTCTTGGAGATCTTCCTCCATAGGCTCATTTCCCTTATCCTTGGCGGACACCATTGTGCTTCTAAACTTTCAAGAATAGTTCTTGGCAGAAACAGATCGAAACAAAACACGACGAGAACACGATATACGAACCTCGGGGGATCCGGGGGATTATATATTACGAAGTTTCACAACAAAATGAAGGTACTGGGAGAAAACGGGTCGGAGACGGAGTCCGAAGTGGCCACACCACCTGGTGGCGCGGCCAGGGGTGGGACCGTGCCACATGGTGGTGTGAGCCACCCTAGCTCCGTTTCCGTCCCTCTTTCGCTTCGTAACTTTCCTTATTGTCTAAAAACTACAAAAATATAACTGGACAGATCTTTCGCGGAACTTTTCTTACCAGAACTATTACCTATTTGAAAACGGACTCTGCAGGTCTCTGTATTTGGTCTTTGATAAAAAAATTTGGAGTTATAACTTGAAAAGCATCGACATCTTCATTGTAAGAATCTCCAACAATATAGTGCTTGAGTCGTTTCCCATTCACCACTTGTGTAGTGTTGTCTTTTAAAGAGGAAATTTTTATCGCTCATGAACGGTACACTTCTTCAATAATGAAAGGTCCTTCCCATTTTGACAGTACTTTACGTGCAAAAAATCTGAGACGAGACCTATACAATAGAACTTTCTCACCAACATGGAATTCTCTCTTAAGTATTCGCTTGTCATGCCATCTTTTAACTTTTTCCTTAAAGAGCCTAGCATTCTCATATGCTTCACTCCTCCATTCATCTAAAGAACTTAAGTCAAATAATCTTTTTTCACCAGCAAGCTTACAGTCTCTATTGAGTTCTTTAACTGCCCAATAAGCTTTGTGTTCTAATTGTAAAGGTAGGTTACAAGCTTTCCCATAAACCATTTTATAAGGAGACATCCCCATAGGGTTTTTATAGGCAATCCTATAAGCCCATAAAGCATCATTCAACTTTTTAGCCCAGTTTTTTCTAGATCTATTAACAGTCTTTTGCAAGATGGATTTAATTTCTCTATTTGATAACTCTACTTGCCCACTAGTTTGGGGGTGATAAGCTGAAGCAATCCTATGATTAACATCATATTTAGCAAGAGTCTTTCTAAAACCACCATGAATGAAATGAGAACCTCCATCGGTCATGAGATACCTAGGCACTCCAAACCTAGGAAAGATAACATCCTTAGGCATTTTTAGAGAGGTCTCCCCGTCAGCACTCTTCGTAGGTATGGCTTCCACCCACTTAGTAACATAATCAACAACAAGAAGAATATAGTATAACCTTTTGAGGGAGGAAAAGGACCCATAAAGTCAAATCCCCAACAATCAAAGGGTTCAATAACTAGAGAGTAGTTCATAGGCATTTCATTGCGTCTAGAAATATTACCGACACGTTGACACTCATCACAAGATAAAACAATTTTTCTTGCATCTTTAAAAAGGGTAGGCCAGTAGAAACTTGATTGTAGCACCTTTTGCGATGTTCTATCTCCTGCGTGATGTCCTCCATAGGCACTACCATGACATTTCCACAATATCTCCTTTTGTTCATATTCTAGAACACATCTTCGCATAATACTATCCACTCCTTCTTTATATAAATGTGGGTCATCCCAAAAATAATGCCTCAAATCGTAAAAGAACTTCCTCCTTTGCTGAGCTGTGAAAGTTGGAGGCAAATACATGGAGACAATAAAGTTAGCATATTCAGCATACCAAGGGCTCCCTCGTGAGCTTACCCCTATTGCTACCAATTTTTCATTCGGGAAACTATCATTAATAGGCATAGGATCAAAAGAGATATTTTCCAACCAAGATAAATTATCAGCAACAGGATTTTCAGCACCTTTCCTATCTACAATATGTAGATCAAACTCTTGTAAAAGCAGCACCCATCTAATGAGCCTAGGCTTAGCATCCTTCTTCGTCATAAGATACTTAATAGCAGCATGATCAGTATGAATAGTGACTTTTTCGTCTACAATATAAGGTCTAAACTTATCACAAGCAAAAACGATAGCCAGGAATTCCTTTTCAGTAGTAGCATAATTTCTTTGAGCAGCGTCAAGAGTTTTACTAGCATAATGAATAACGTTTAATTTTCTATATATTCGTTGCCCAAGGACAGCACCTACAGCAAAATCGCTAGCATCACACATTATTTCAAAGGGTAAAATCCAATCAGGTGGTTGAACAATAGGAGATGTAGTTAAAGCCTTCTTAAGAGTTTCAAAAGCTTCCTTACAATCATCATCAGAAACAAAGGGTACATCTTTTTCAAGAATATTAGTGAGGGGTTTTGATATCTTAGAGAAATCTTTAATAAACCTTCTATAGAAACCAGCATGACCAAGGATACTACGAATACCTTTGATGTCTCTTAGGCGGGGCATTTTCTCAATTGCCTCAACTTTAGCTCTATCCACTTCTATGCCTCTTTCGGAAACCTTATGCCCAAGGACAATCCCTTCATTAACCATGAAGTGGCATTTCTTCCAATTAAGAACAAGATTAGTTTCTTCACGCCTCTGCAAAACTTTATCAAGGTTGTGCAGACAATTATCAAAAGAAGTTCCATAGACGGAGAAGTCATCCATGAACACTTCCATAATTTCCTCACAAAAACCATGAAAGATAGCAGACATGCATCTTTGAAAAGTAGCAGGAGCATTACATAAACCAAAAGGCATACGTCTATAAGCATAGGTTCCGTAAGGGCATGTAAAAGTAGTTTTTTCTTGATCTTGTTGTTTAACAGCTATTTGAGAGAAACCGGAATATCCATCAAGAAAACAAAAATGGCTCTTTTTAGACAACCTTTCTAACATTTGATCGATAAAAGGAAGTGGGCAATGATCTTTCTTAGTAACCTTGTTAACTTTCCTAAAATCAATGCACATTCTATAGCCTACTACTATTCTTTGGGGAATAACCTCATCATTATCATTAGGAACAATGTTAATTCCTCCTTTTTTAGGAACACAATGAATAGGACTAACCCATTCACTATCAACAATAGGGTAAATAATACCAGCATCAAGGAGTTTCAATACCTCATTTCTTTCCACTTCCTTCATCTTAGGATTTAGACGCTGTTGGTGCTCTACTACTGGCTTTGCATCTGTTTCTATATTGATAGCATGCTGACATATAGTAGGAGAAATCCCTTTTAAATCATACAGAGTATAGCCCATAGCCCCTCGGTGTTTCTTCAAAACCTCCAATAATCGTTCCTCTTCCTTCCTTGAAAGTTTAGAGATAATAATAACAGGATATATCTTTTTATCATCAATGTAAGCATATTTAAGATCGTCAGGGAGAGGTTTTAGATCGAAAACCAGATCCTTTTTAGGTGGTACTTGCTCCATCCCTTTTTTGGGATTTCAATATAAGAAGCAAAAGCCTTAAAACAATTTGTAATAACTTGTAAATCAATACCATAAGCATTACTAATATTTTGAAAGTCATCAGTTCCCATTAAAGATTCAATGCATTCATAATCATAATTTATACCTGACTTTCTACCTTTTTCATTCTCCCATGCTTCAGCATTGTCTTGAATACGATCCAGAAGATCCCATTTAGCTTCTTCTTCCATGCGAGTGAATGATCCAGCACAAGAAGCATCCAATAAATCCTTATCATGAAGAGAAAGCCTTGCTTAAAAGTTATTGATAATAATATTGTTGGGGAGCTCATGAATGGGACATTTGAGCATTAGTAACTTCAATATCCCCCAAGCTTGAGATGTACTCTCTCCATCAAGAGGCCAAAAGTTATATATTTGATTCCAATCTTTATGAATCTCACTAGGAAGATAAAACTTTGAATAAAAGAGAGGCACTATTTCCTCCCATTCCAGAGCTTGACCATTCTTCAGCAGCTTATACCATTCCTCAGCTCTTCCTTTCAGTGACAACGAGAATAACTTCTTCTTAACTTGATCTGTAGTAATACCTGCACACTTGAACAACCCACATAATTCGTGTATAAAGAGTAAATGATCACCGGGATGGACAGTTCCATCCCCAACATAGTAGTTATCCATAACACGATCAATAATTCTTGTAGGTATTTTAAAAGTATCATTCTCAGCAGGTGGTGGTTCATCTACTACCTTAGCAGTGGTAGTAGCATTAGAAATAAGAAACTCAGTGAATTATCCATAACGAAAATAAAGCAACTAACATAAGTAAACAATACTCATAGTAGAAGTTTCCTTTACTAGTTCCACTCTCCAATAGCGCTTCACTCCCTGGCAAAAGTGCCAGAAAATAGTCTTGATGACCCACAAGTATAGGGGTGTATCGCAGTATTTTCGATAAGTAAGAGTGTCAAACCCAACGAGGAGCAGAATGTGCTGGCTAGTGGTATGGATCAGGAATTCTCTGCAAATACTTAGCAAACGGATTTTTAGGGGTTTTTGATAATGCAAGTAAATCAAGAACGAGTAAATAAAAGACAATAAGAATAAATGCAGCAAGTGGCCCAATCCTTTATGAAGCAAAGGACAAGCTGATTGTATTACTTAAGATGACCAAACGTTCTCGAGGACACACGGGAAGACTATCAAGTTCTTTCACTTCATATAGTTGATTAATCTTCTTTAGCTTGCTAAGTGTTGTGTGGGTGAACCTGTGCTAATGTACTGACCTTCCTAGGACTAATACATACTTGTGATTATACCCCTTGCAAACATCCGTAAGTACACGAAAGTAATTAAGGAAGAAACCTAACCACAACTTTAAACTCTAAGACTCTGACGTCCCTTGTGTAATGGTTTCCTAACGGGGGTTTAGGTTTCTATCACTCCGACAACCCCTACGATTAGTAGCCAAATACACAATGCATTCCCCTAGGCCCATATAGGTGAAGTGTCATGTAGTCGACGTTCACATGACACCACTAGAAGAAGTACACCACAACTTAAATATCAAACTATTGAATCTTTCTCAACACAACTCCACTACTAACAACATGACTTCTCCCATGTCCTCAAGAAAAAAACGAACTACTCACAAGACATCATATGGATCATGATCAGAGATGGAATAATGATGTATAACAATCTGAACATAAACAATAATTCAACAATTCCACTCAATAGCATCAACTACAAAGAGTATTCAATACTAGGAAAGTTTCCCCTAAGAACTATGCAAGATTCAACCCAATTGTTACAGCAATATGGAGATGGTGATGAGGGTGCTGATGGTGATGATGGTGATGATGGTGGTGATGATGATGATGATCCTGATGAAGTCCAGCTTGATGGTGGTGTTGATGGTGACGATCTCCCCTCTCCGGGAAGGAATTCCCCCGGCAGAAATCTGTCTGCCGGAGAGATCTTTCTCTCTCGGTGTTTTCCGCCCCGCAGAGGCGGCAGAATCTTTCTGTCGTCGCTCCCCGAGTATTAGGGTTTTGGGAGGATTATATACGCTAGAGGGGAGAGCTGGAGGTTGGCCAGGGCGGCCACACCACCTGGTGGCGCGGCCTAGGCTAGCCCGCGCCAGGGGGTGGTGTGGGCCCACTGTGGCCCATCTCCACTCCTTCTTCTGGTAGCCTTCGTCTTCTGGAAAAATAGGATTTTTCATATATTTTCCTGGATTTTCTGATCTTCGCGAATTTTGCCTCCAAAGAGCACCTTTTCCATCGGAATCCTGACTGCAGCTGTCCATGCTCCAAAAGTCATCAACCATGCAAAAATAGATGAAATTACATAAGTATCATCTCTTAATATGAAACATATCAATGAATAACAGTAAATTATGATATAGAATAGTGATGCAAAATGGACGTATCAATGGCTTGGAATCCTCCAAATTTAACTACTACTGAGAGTGTGGTGTCCCAAGGAAGGCCATGAGGTGCTTCAACTGAAATCTGCATGAGTTTGCTTTGTACAGGCTCCTTCTTTTCAGGCTGCTCTTCCTGCTGTGTGGGCATTGCTACTAGTGGAAGGATAGTTTGAGCATCCCGGTAGTTTTCTTCTGTGTTAACACATTCACTTTCATCATCACTATGGCCTTGCATCTGTTTTGCATGTACAATGCTCTTGACATGAGAGCATTTGTGACCATAACTCCACATCTCGGGACAGTACCAACATCTTCCCTTTTCTCTTGGCTTATCAGTGAGTGATCTGGTTCTTGTGTCTCTAACAATTGGAGGTAGTCTTGACTGGTTAACAATATGGGGTTTTGTTTGTGTGTTGAGTTGTGGCTGCTTCTTGTTCAAGGACATGTACACTTGTTCTTGTTGTCGAGCATGTCAATAGGCCAGTTTCAGGGTAGGTGGAGAGTGGCTTTTTACAGCATGTTTCACTGGGTCTTTTAGCCCACTGATGAATCTGAGTAAGAAGAAGTTTTATATTAGATCAGGGTGATCATTCCTCATCTTGATCATGTAATCTTCAAAGGAATCGATATAGGAATTAACAGATGTTAATTGTCTCAGATGCTGAAACTGTTCCATTGTGTCTTGATCCGCTGGTGGGGGAAATCTGTCAATTGGGAGCTCACAAAACTGGGTCCAATTCATGAGGTATATGCTTATGCATGTGCTTGATAACCAGGTTTTGGCTCTGCCTCTAATGTGAGCATTATCCCACTTAACCTTTGCATCATTTTGAATGCCCATCAAAGTGAAGATGCTTTCACATTCATCAATCCAATTAGCTGCATTGTCTCCATGGAATAAAGGTAGCTCAATGCTAGGTGTTCGAATGTATGGCTCAGGACTGGTGGCAGCGTTTGGTATTGGAGGTACTGATTGTGTTTTTGAGTGAATGGGGGGTGTGTTGTTTGGGAGGTTGGGTGAAATCGTGGGTTGTGGTGCTGTGCAGGTATGCTATGGCTGTGGGTTTATGAATGGGGGTGGGTAATGGTAGTATCCAGAGTTTGTATGGTAGGTTGGGTATGTTTGAAGCTGGGGTGGGTGTGGGGGAGTATAGGCATGGATGGTAGGTGTAGGCGGAGCAGCGTTGTGGCGATGTGTTTGATACTGTGGATTGATGTATGTAGGAGGGGGAAAAGGAGCAGAATTTGGGGGTGGGTATGGGTGAATGTTGTTGTATAATTGAGGATGGGTGTTTGGGGTAGTAATCTATTGTATGTGTTGTGCCTGAGGGTATGCAGATGATGACCCAATGTGTATGGGGGAATTGAGGTTGGCAGGCTGTTATTGGGTGGAATGGTCTGAAGAGATGAAGGTTGTGAGAGCTGGGTGTTTGGTGGAGGGGGTGATCGACCGGGGTTGGGTCAGGGGTTGAAGTTTCAGGGATTGGGCTAATGGAATTGTGAGGTTGGGGTGGTGTATTGAATTGGGGTTGGAGATCTCAGATGTTGACGAACTCTCAAGAGTAGGGTTTGGGGCTTTGTTTACACTGAGGCCTAGTTGTTCCACCATGGCGGTGAGCTTGGTGATGCTGTCTTGGATGGTATCCATGGATGCCTGCTGGTGGTCGAGGCAACGGTGAATATTGAAGACCTCGCGCAGCCTGGTACTGATTTCTTGCTCCGTTTATTCTTGTTCCTTCGCTGCGGCCTACAGGGCTTCTTCCTCAGCTTGCTCCGCCATCTTCTCATGAGATCTAGTTCGCCGGTGGGTCATAAAGGCGAGTGATTTGGGGAGGAGCGACTCCACGGAGCGAGATCTTCTTTCGATCCGTGCAGCGACGACCGGACAAGGGATTTTACCACCGGATCAGGGAGATCGGGCAACCTTTTCCAGTCTCGCTAGCAAAGGTGAGGAGGGTAGGAATCTTCTCGGAGGAGGAAGGCTTGTGATACCAATTGTCAGGAACCCGGTTGTTAACAGGGGAAAATTGGGCAAATTCCGACAGGAAAATTGCAAGGAACAGGAATAATTGCAAGAATTTAAAGATAAATTGACAGGAAGAATAATATTGGTAAATAGGTAGGCAAGTAGGATAAAACCAAGGAACAAGAAATTAGGGTTTTCATATATCGCTCCACCCAGCCACCCACTCTCCCTGGTTATATGGAATCCCCAGAGGAGCCGCGATTTACGAGTTAATAGGAATTACAATACTGTCCTTCAGTGGCAGGGGAAAACTACACAAATCTGAGCTGAGAAACTACTGAAACGGTAAGCCTCAATCCTCGCCGTCCGTTAACTGAACTTCACAAGCTGTTGTCGACCAAGACAGGGTACAGGTCCTGACATTTTCTTTGGAGGTCTGGAATTATTTACCAGAAGTTGGCAAAACCAGATTGGAGTTTCTGGCGACTGACGAACGCACCAACAACGAGCTGTTATTCAATCTGCGATTGATCGACCAGTTTTAGACGAGACTGATGATGTACAAGGGGCTGCTACCCGGTGTCCGGTCCAACATACCTGTCCGTCTCACTCTCGTCATCTTGGATAGCCATCAGGCCAGGACACACCTAGCACCACCAGCCAAATCCTATCCAAGGATCGGAACTCACACTATCTGTCAAACCAACAGCTGAAAGGGTTTTCATATGTTGTATCTTACAGTTCGACGGTAACACTCCGGGCAACATAAAAAAAAGTTGCTGGCACAGCAACAACAAACAACACACATTCTACGTACGTACTTCAAAGTGCATTGGCTCACATAATAAGGTGGTAAGACCGTCAGAGATCACCCTTGTTTGTTTACAGCACAAGGTGTAACAACAGAGCGCGCAAACAACAGAGCAAAACAAATAATAGTGATTTGCCGATTCTCCATCCATCCAAGGGTTCACAAAATGGAACTAAGTCTACTACTGTTGTGCAGCCACAAACTGTTAGCTTCTGAAACGTTACTTTAACAGATTTTGCCAAGGAAACCAATACAGAATCATGTGTTTTCTCATGGTTAAACAAGATTCAACCCCCTACAAACAGCAACTGGTCACCACATTGACATGCCGATATTATCAATTGGTACTCTCGATGGCACTTCCAAGTCATGCAATGTGCACCACCTTCTCTGACATGGCCAAGCATGCTCAGGCGGGCAGCTCCAGCTTCACGTTGTTCTTCCAACTGCAATGATCAACATAATGACATCAGCTGCCGAGGAAGTGTGCATGATGTGCGTGCCGTACTGTTGTGCAACGCAAATATGCAGTTTACCTCAAGAAATAGTAGTAGAAGAAATCTGCGTATAGACCCGTTTGGACCAAACCAGCAATCCAAGCTGAAAGAAACAGAGGACATTATTAGGAAATAATACTGCCATAAAATCTAGGGCATGAAACGTGATAAAAAAACTGTGGAGCATGAAACTCACGGATCCATCGGCTTTGGTGACCCTCCGTGAAGTAACGGTAGATCCAGTTTAGAATGTAGAATGCACGGTAGGCCCTGCAACCAAGTATTTGTTTGATTAGGAACAGACAAAAATAACAAGACATGCAGGTATACATTTTTTATCTTCAGAAGAAGTTTATTCCTGGTCTCCCATGTACTCCCTCCGTGTCAAAATAGATGCCGGAAATTTGTCCAAATTTGGATGTATCGACATGCTAAATAGTGTCTAGATACATTCAAATTTAGACAAATTTGTGACATCTATTTTGAGACGGAGGGAGTAACATACTTCGGATTCCAGAATTTATTTCGAGATTATGAACTCAAATTTATGCACAAAATCACATGCCTAATTCAAATCTAGATACAATATAGTATATATCCATGACATGCAACCAACATAGCTACATCTAAATTAAATGGGAACTTTAATTCAGAACTGGCCTAGGTCAACCCAAATGCACAAGTATGGAGTCATATGTTAGCTTTGCTCCAATTTAACCTGAAAATAATATATGAACAAGATGAACTACACATATTAATATCAATATACAAAACTACTGGTGCTCAACTTTCTCCTGTCCAAGTACAGGTCCAGCAAAACCAAAATATCCATATATAATACTCCCTCCGTCTCAAATTAGTTGTCTTAGATTTGTCTAGACACGGAGATATCTAGTTATAAAACATTTCTAGATACATCCATATTTAGACAAATAGACAACTACTTTGAGACGGAGGGAGTTTATATTTTACGTCTCAATTCAGGACTGATATCCATGCATTGACAGGGTAAAATGTCTCCCTCTGATTCTTTTTTTCTCATGTTAGTTCTGTTTCCTCTCAAACTCAAATTAAGCAAAGTGTGAACATCCAACATTACATTTGTAGAATAATTCAATACTTGATTGCACATTGTATGAATATCAAACACCTATATTATCAAATTAAATTTGCTGTATGAAATATCGAACACTGGATGGTTTTTGACTACGTAGGTTTTTGCTACCTACCACGACCCATGCGTACATAAACCAATATCTTTTATGAAAATAATATACAAAGTTATATTCAGTATGAGATGAAAAATGATTTCATTTTCATATATAACAGGGACATCAGAGATAAGCACGCCAAAGTGAACGGACTATTTGGCGTAGAACTCATACCCGAGAAAGAGAACATATTGTCCAGTTAAGTTATCCACATTTCTGCTTCTCTGGAGTAAGACTAACTGAGGAAGAATCGCCACTGCCTCCAAGTAAATGGAAAACGCCCAGCATATCTGCATAGCGATAACATTTTAGGGAAAGTACAGGCATCACAGCACCGAATTATGAGAACAGATAGGTCATATTTCAGTGATGTACTACTATGAGTCGCCAAGTGCCTAAAATCCAAGCAAAAACAAGAGCAACATGGGCAAGTTCCAAAAATAAAGTGGTCCCTTACAAAATAAGAGAGGTTATACTATCGCACAAGCGGATTTACATGGATTAAATTAAATTTTACCCAAACAAGAAGAACTGCAAGTTAACACACATTGTGCTGGATAGCGCAAAGAATCGTTAAAGCTCTAAAGTTTCAAATGCAGCACATAGACATGGATGTTCCTCACCTTTGGTTTATTAAGCCTTTACTTATCTAGATAGAATTCTGGCACATTCAGCTTAATACTCGAGTTCTCTAGTGTAACACAGAATGCTCTGTAAAATAGACTGAACTGCTAACTGATATTATTATTCTAGAATTTGGCAGGAATGTAAGTCACATATGATCATCACTGCATAAAAAAATTACTTCCCAATTGCATAAGATTGGTGATCAAGCTGCAAAATGGGTTTACAAATGTAAACCCACTGGAGATACTCAGCAAAATCTAATAAATGACAGTGTCACACAGGACTATAAACCAATTTCTGTAATGACGATCGCTCAGCAGTAGACACAAATGGGGCCTGGACAGCCCTACTACTAAACAATAACACGAATTTCTTATACTAGCACGAAGACACAGGTGAGATCAGACCACATCACCTCCCGGAAAGTGAAGCGGTCGTTGAAGATGAGCGCGAGCACGAACGCCGCGGCGGCGAGGAAGACGTGGCGGAAGGTGTCCTGGTCCTTGTCGTAGGTCCGGCGCACCTGCGGGTGGCGCCGCATGTACCAGACGATCGCTGCCGAGGTGCTGATGAATACGACCTTCATGACCGTGTTGTAGAGCGAGATGTAGTCGGTGAAGAGGTCCAGGTACCGCGCCACGAACACCGCCAGGTACAGCTCCTGGGTCTTCCTCGACACCCCTGCGAGCGCAGATCCGTGAGCGGCCGGCGGATCCACCCCAGACAGCAGAAGAGAAACGGGCAGGAACCCTAGCGTGTGGACGGATTTGGTTTACCTGAGCAGGACTTGTTGGCGTAGATCTTGAGGAGGAGGACGATGACCGAGAAGAGGTGGGTCATGTCCCCGAGGAACCGGAAGGCGTTCATGGCTGCGGCGGCCCGGCGGCCGGCGGCGGCGGAGGCAGCGGCTAGGGCTCGGGGTTTATTCGGAGCTCCAGATGCGGAGGGGAATGGCGGAGGGGAGGGGAGGCGAGGTGTGGCAAGAGGCCAGCAATGGAAAGGACGCGAAGGTGCGGACCGGCGTGATCTCTGTCCGGGCGGTGGGACCCGGGTGGCAGTGGCCGACTGGCCGTGGGCCTAGAGAGCCAGGTGGCAGAGGAGGGAGACGTGTCTGGCCACGCGTGGGGTCCAGAACGCAGTGAGCGAGAGGTTGTTGTCCGAGGGCCACGTGGGCTGTACGTGGCGAGACACCTCGCCCGCGCGTCGACGTCACCCTCCCTCTGCTATTTCTTTTCTCTCCCCGGCTCCTCACTCTGCCACTCACATGCCGGTGCCGCTGATCGCTTCCGCTCCAATCCACCGCGCTCTCCTTTCCCAGGCCTCGCCGCCTCTCCCGCCGCGAGATCCGGCGCCGCTTCGTGTAGCTCCCGCGCCGGGATCGCCGCATGAGCGTTTGACCGGCGGCCGCCGCCATGGGCTGCGCTGGATCCACACCCAAAGTTGATGGTATTCTGATTTTTCTTCTTTGGTGCTATTTTCTCTTGCATCGTTTCCGTTGTTTAATTATTTGTTCTTGACGCCTGGTTAGACTAAGATCCTAGTTGAATTGCATCCAGGAACTGCGTCTTCTAGGGATAAAAGTAGGGGTTAACTCGTTTTGTTGATCGATTCGTCCTGCTCTTCGGCGTTTACTCGTTTAAATCGGTAAATTGGTGTCTGAACATGAATGGACAGTTCAAGCTATCAATTTCAGAGCAGAACTGTTAACGGGGAGGAAGTTTGGTGTTTGCCGGATGATTACAGCAATGTAGTTTGTACTTTGTACTAACTAGATTTGCTACTGGGCTGAATTGCAGCCACGCTTACAGTGAGGTGAGTAGCAGTGGAAATTCGTGGAGTTGCCGTTTGGATTTGGTTAGTGGGAAGTTAAAATTATCACTATTCCACAACGCGAATGAATCGATTTTTTTTGCGTAAGAGTAAAAAAAATCGTAATGATTTGTAGACATATTGCAAAAGCGAAGGTGACGGCTTATTCTCTGGTAGAACAGTGTTTGCTCTGACTAGGCACCATTTATTTTTCATCAATCGCTGAAACCGTATCTAGTTCGGGCCGGGGTACTTTTTATCTGGTTCCTGGTACTTTATTAGGTGGAGCATTTCAGAAAGACGCACTCATTTGTGCCAATGGTTGGTTTGCTTACTATTTTAAGTGACTGTCTTTTTCCCCTTAAGTATTTGGCTGTTCAGTGTTCACTGATGTAGTGCGCCCTCCTACTTCTAGCATTGATTCCACTTCTGTAGAGAGTTCCAGCTGGTATTACTTCTCTAATACCTAACTGAAGATGCATTTTTGCTTGTACCATTCAGAAAATTGTTAAGGTATCTGTTCATAAAAATGTTTGTGGAATTATGTATGCAGCTGTGTTGTAACAAGTAGGTATTAATTGTAGCGCCTTGATATAATAAGGTCATCCTGCTATTATCAGCAATTATTGGACTAGATTCCTTTGTGTGTTGGACAAATTATATTGTTGCATGTTGATATCATTTGCGTGGCATTCCAAATATCCTTTACATGAAATTTTCGGGAAAAACTTCCATTACATGATAACTTTTTGGTCTTTGCATTTATTCAGTAATTATTTCTTAAACATTTTCTCATTAATACAGAGAGCAGTAAGAAACTAAGGAAGCCAAAGCCTTGGAAGCATACTCAACCAATAACACCAGCTCAAGTCAAACAGATGCGTGATGAATTCTGGGACACAGCTCCGCACTATGGTGGACAGAAAGGTATTTAACTGTTTATACAAACCTGGCCAGTAGTTAATATTCTGTTTTTAAGGTGAGGAGGAATGAGAATTGCTCCCACCTGGCTTGGTGCATTTGCAGCATTGTGCTTGTGCGTGGTCTCAGGTTAGGGTAAAATTTCTCTCTGGTTTATTTGATACCACTGTCGCTATCTGAATTGGTACAGATATATCTTTGCTCTTGGGACATATAGTTAGTTGGCAGTAGATGGGTTTTAAGATGAAAATTATGATTCTTTAGTTATTTATTTCAGATTGCAATTCTTATAACTTTTTTACTGTTTCAGTTGCCATTGTCTTATAACAATTAAATTTGACCGGTCCAAGTAAAATTCTTCAAAGAGAAATTTCAGGGCTTGTTAACTAGTAGATATAAGAAGAATTTCATTCTTTAGAGTTGATAGTGACCCCTGGGTTAATCGGTACTAGTGGTTCATTATATTCAAGTCATATCAAGTGGAACAAAACGACCAAATAAAATGCAAGTACAGTCCTAGTGTCGCCAGGAATCGGTTTTGGTTTCTCATTTTTCCCATCTAGATAATCTTTGCTCGGTTTGGTTTTTGCAATGAGCAGTTAAGAGTATGAGAAAATTTCATAATCCATTGATATGACAGGTTTTACTGTACAATGGTCGCGTGCTCTCAACTTCAAACACCATTATTTAACTATGTGAAGCTAGTTTTAACAGTCTGAACTTGGTGATAAGGTTTTACTGTACAATGGTGGCATGCTCTGAACTTCGAACACCATTATTTAACTATGTCAAGCTAGTTTTAGCAGTCTGAACTTGGTGATAAGTTGCTGGCTGTTTCTACAGAGATTTGGGATGCACTTAGGGCTGCTGCTACAGAAGCTGATTTAACTCTTGCACAGACCATAGTGGACAGTGCTGGAATCATCGTTTCGAATCCCGATCTTACGGTTTGTTATGATGAGAGAGGTGAGCCTATCTTCCTTTGGAGTTTTTAGATTCCTCTTCAAAAGTTGCAATGTTTTTATTTCTAGAATACAAAGTAACTCTGTGTAAGCTGCGATGCAGGTGCCAAGTACGAACTGCCTAATTATGTTCTGAGCGAGCCAACAAATTTGATCCGTGATGGCTGAATAAAGACTTGCAGCGTCAACATAAAACAGATCTCTTCTAATACAGACCGGACACCCACCCCCATATAAAATAGAACCGTGTAAATTATGTAAACTGGGTCGTACTGGTTCGTTTGGTCGCTGGTTCAGGATCATATTCATATCATTATTCATTGAAGAATAGGTCCTTGGCTCTATACAGTTATGCAATTGTCGATTGCTGGGTCCTTTACCGTGTAAATGTTGACACTATTTTTTATGTGTTTTTATGTTTTAAGGAAGAACTTAAAAAGACTAAAAACAAGACAAAGTAAGATAAGCTCACAGTGGCCTGGGTTGTTGCACAAGTTGATGAAGATGACGGCGCCGGAAAATTATTGCAAGTGCCGCAGGAAATACCTTGTTCTTCAAATTTGCTCTTTAAACTTGATGAGGATGCAATTGTGGTATACTTCGCCAATTTGCCGAGCCATAAAATATTTCTTGATGGCAACAATCGTGGTCATTTTTTGTTGAGACTCCAAGTACACAGTGTTGTAGCAAGCTTTTTTTTTTCACAAGGATGACTCGAGGGTTTATTTCAAACACTCGAAGAATTGGTTATGGAAGGATTTTTGTCTTCACCTCTTCAAGTAATCTGTAAAGTAAAATAATTTGTCTTGTACCTTCAACTCCACTAAATGGTTATCAAGTACAAGGTTTTGCATTAGTAATATAAAATAAAATATAAAGTAAATAAAGTAAAGAAATGCAAACTACTCCCTCCGTCCCAAAATAAGTGACGTGGGTTTGTCTAGATTCGGATGTATCTAGACGTGTTTTAGTATATAGTACATGTGAATCTAGACAAACTAAAGTCACTTATTTTGGGACGGATGGAGTAGATGATATGGAAGATAATAGAGTTATTTTTTGTTTTTTATGAGTGATTGCAAATAGAGAAAGTATTTTTATATTTTCGAAATAATAAATTGCAGAAAAAATAAAAGATAGTAGATGTAATGGAAAGGTGTTTCTTATTAAAATTGGATCGGAGTTTATGGGTTCACTTGTCTACTCTCTTCTTAAATTATAGTGATCACAATACAATTCATCAATAATAAACTTTCATGAAAATTCTATATGTATTTGATAAGGAATTAATATGGGTATCACGTTCTAACATAGAGCTGAAATACATCTATTTTATACTCCTGAAGAAAGAAAAACTCCATGCAATCTTGAATTAAGAACAAATCAGAGTATAGCTTTAAGTAATATACCATGATGTTTGAAATACAAATATGCTACCTTGATCTAACAAGATTATCACTGTCACATGATAACTATAGCACATGATTTTACTTTATCCCTCGTGAGGCAGCAAAAGAAAGGTAAAAACCAAAATAGATCTTAAATATTGGTTGTCACAATTCAACCACTACCACCATGCTACTCCCTATCTAACACACACTTCTCTCCATACAAGTTTTTGCATACAAGTTGGATCAAAACAAGCAATTAAAAACGAGGTATATGATATGCATCTATCAATACATCTTACACAAAATAGATTCCAATCTTAAATATTAAATCATAGAACAAAAATCCACCACATAGAAATTACAAATATGACCATAATCATATAGGGCAGCTCATATGGTACTAGATCTATGAAGAACAAGAGAGAAATAGATCAAGCTACTGCCACAAACCCATAGCCTGGAGGTGTACTACTCCCTCTTCATCATGGTGATGATGCTGGAGATGTTAGAGAGGGTGGAGATTCCCCCAGAGG
This sequence comes from Avena eriantha, assembly GCA_910589775.1. Lineage (NCBI taxonomy): Eukaryota > Viridiplantae > Streptophyta > Magnoliopsida > Poales > Poaceae > Avena > Avena eriantha. The sequence continues at coordinate 380,026,177 of OU342746.1, forward strand.
CGGCTCCGACAGAGTTTCCCCCTCCGATCTTCGCTGGATCTGACTCTGTTTGGTGGTGTTTTTATCTCTAGTCTCTTTCTTGTCGAGGACTCCTCGATGGATCCTTATATAGGGGTTTTTAGGTCAAGAGAACACTATCGGCAAAAGAATCAAGGCGATCGGACGGTCGAGGAGGAAACAAGGATAGGTGGCGCGCCACCCATGCTCATTTGGGCATCCTGACCCTCCAGGTGAGGTTCTTGTGCTCCAGAAGCTTCTCTTGGATAATATTGTCATTCCCAAAAGTTCAGATCCATTTGATTTCGTATAGGTCCTGAAACATCAAAAACATTGAAAACAGGGTTTTTCTGCCCTGCCGAGATATAGCCAAAATAGAGGAAATCATTAGGAAATCCCCAAAAATCAATGTAAAACATGGATATAACATTATATATGAAACAAATATGTGGAAACACATGTTAACAAACTACAAAGATCATGTATGCATTTTACATGCATCAAATACGCGTTAACCATGAGATCTATATGGGCTCTAGGAAAGTCAGCTGGATCTTCTTCCTTTCACATGACGAACAACCTTATCGTGAGACTATAGACTCCTTGCGGGGACTCAGCACATGGGTGGGACCCCTCAGTTCCCCGCGATATTGGTGTCTAGATTATACGCGAGGGGCTGCCGAAGGTATTTCTTCCACTGCGGTGGAGGTTGCCAGGGACATGATCTGCTCACTAGAGTCTATGTGGGGTTACTAGGGTTATATCTACCTATATGGGGGTTAACGGAGGTATTCTTGCTTGGGAGGTCGTGTTCCATGTGGGGTCGCAGAGAACGGCAGGGATTGGTTTGGATCTTAGTCTGGGCCTGATACATCGTAAAAGTATCTATAATTTTTGATGTTCCATGCTTGTTTTATATCTACTTTCTTATGATTTGTTCATACTTTAAGGTATTTTTATACATTTTCTGCAACTAACCTATTAACAAGATGCCACAGTGCTAGTTGCCTGTTTTCTATTGTTTTTGGTTTCACAAAAGCTAGTAAGGAAATATTCTCGGAATTGGACCGGACAAAAGCCAAAGTCAATATTTTACCCGAAGCAATACGGAGTCCGGAGGGGAGCCGAAGGGAGGCACCAAGGCAGCCACACCCTAGGGTGGCGCGGCCAGCCCTATGCGCGCCGCCACCTGGTGTGGGCCCCCTGGTGCTCCGCCGACCTTGCCCTTCCACCTATAAAATCCTTCCGGGACGAAAACCCTAAGGACCCGACCAAAAACCCACAGAAATCCACGGAAGAGTCTGTAGTCGCCGCCATCTCCATCCCTAGATCGTGGGAGATCCGAAGCTCTTCCCGGCATCCTGCCGGAGGGGATAGATCACCCTGGAGTCCTTCTTCATCACCATGCCTGCCTCCGGTGTGATGCATGAGTAGTTCAACCTTGGATTATGGGTCCATGTATGATGTCTACGCACTTCTATTCTTGTACACAATTGTTGGGCCTCCAAGTGCAGAGGTTTGTAGAACAGCAGCAAGTTTTCCCTTAAGTGGATCACCCAAGGTTTATCGAACTCAGGGAGGAAGGGGTCAAAGGTATTCCCTCTCAAGCAACCCTGCAATCAAGATACAAGAAGTCTCTTGTGTCCCCAACACACCCAATACACTTGTCAGGTGTATAGGTGCACTAGTTCGATGAAGAGATAGTGAAATACAAGTGGTATGGATAATTATAAGTGATAACGGTGATAGAAAATAGCTTGATGGCGTGGAAAAGACTAAAGACAAACTGAAATAAAGATGGAAGTAAGCAAACATGTAATAGATCTAATTGCAAACGGTGTATCAATGCTTAGAAACAAGGCCTAGGGATCATACTTTCACTAGTGAACACTCTCATATAAATATATTTTTCTTTATGATACTACTCTTTTCCAATCCAAACCAAACTATTTGCAAACCAATGTATGAAAGAGGGGGTCCAACCAATTTATTCAGGAAACTAAGCAAACCAAAGCAAACCAAATACGAAAACGAAAACGAAAAATAAGACGCTCCAAGAACAACACAATTGTGCATGAAACAATAAAAATGAAGCGTTTGGAAGAAACCTGAAATTTTTATTGATGAAGAAGGGGATGCCTTGGGCATCCCCAAGCTTTAACGCTTGTACTTCTTGGATATTTCTTGGGGTGACACGCGTGGCATCCCAAAGCTTTAGCTTTAGTCCATCCTTCATCTCATTACTCATTCCTTCCATACACCTGAAAATTTTCCTTCATACAAAACTTCACACAATCTTTATTAGCAACATTAGTGCACTCAAGATAAATAAGTCTTAAGGTTAAGTTCCAACACCAAATAAAATTCCATTAGAATACTAGCTACTGTAGCACTTCCCTCAAAAATCTCAATTCCCCAAAAGAACTCAAAAAGGAACCAACAAGAAGCAAATGCAGAAAATGGCAGAAATCTGTCAAAACAGACCAGCAGGTAAAGACGATTTTTTTAGAAGACCTTCTGTTGCTCAAATCAAAAAGTGTTGAACTAACAAAAGTTAGATAACAACCTGGGACAAAAGCACAAAACTTCACGCCTCAAAAGGACGTACAGAGATTTTACACGAATTTTTATGGTGAAGCACAAAAATCTGTTTCGGGATAGCAACTTTCCTAATCATTACTTCTCTCTCATTAGAGGTTACTCTTGGCACAAAAAGCAAATAAAAAGGATAAGGAGCGGTCATTACAGAGGTAATAGCTTCCAAGACTCATCTAAAACTTTTGGGTTATCTCCCAATAAGTATTTTTCTTTAACGCCTTTAAGTTAGGCATGATAGTTTGAGAAGATGCTCACATAAAAAATGTGAATTGAGAGTAAAAGAGAGCATCAAGAAGCAAATTCAAAACACATTTAAGTCTAACCAACTTCCTATGCATAGGAATCTTGTAAAAAAACAAGTCATAAAAGCACAAAACAACAAGCATAGTAAAGCAAAACAAGTGCAACTTCAAGACTTTCAACATAAAGAGGGGAAACTTAATATTATTGAGACACATAAAACCATGTTTTCCTCTCTCATAATAACTTTCAGTAGCATCATGAATGAAATTAACAATATAACTATTACATAAAGCATTCTTATCATGAGCCACATGCATATAATAATTATTACTCTCCACATAAGCATAGTCATTCTTATTAATTGTAGTGGGAGCAAATTCAACAAAATAGCTATCATTATTATTCTCATCACCATAATCATAAAATATAGGAGGCATATTGTAATCATAATTAATTTTCTCCTCAATAGTAGGTGGACTGAAAATATCATAATCATCATATATAGGAGGTATAGTATCATCAAAGTAAATTTTCTCCTCTATGCTCGGGGGACTAAAAATATAATTTTCATAAAAACTAGCATCCCCAAGCTTAGACTTTTCCATAGCATTAGCAATAATGATGTCCAAAGAATTCATACTAACAACATTGCTATTAGCATGCAAATAAAGTTCCATAGGTTTTTTAATTTTCTCTTCAAACACTTCATGTCCTAACTCAAGATAAATACTATAAAGCTCTCTAATTTTGTTGTTGTTTTCCATTAAGTCTAACTAGTGAAAACAAGAAACAAAAAGACAAAATTGCAGAATCTAAAGGAAATAACTTCGAGTACTCACACTAGAGGATGTGAGTACCTTTTACCTTACCTCCCCGGCAACGGCGCCAGAAAATAGGCGTTTGCCGTGGGAGGTTCTTCTTCTTTAATCCTTCGGTGTGAATACCTTTTACCTTACCTCCCCGGCAACGGCGCCAGAAAATAGCTTGATGTCTACGCACTTCTATTCTTGTAGACAGTTGTTGGGCCTCCAAGTGCATAGGTTTGTAGAACAGCAGCAAGTTTTCCCTTAAGTGGATCATCCAAGGTTTATCGAACTCAAGGAGGAAGTGGTCAAAGGTATCCCCTCTCAAGCAACCCTGCAATCAAGATACAAGAAGTATCTTCTGTCCCCAACACACCCAATACACTTGTCAGGTGTATAGGTGCACTAGTTCGGCGAAGAGATAGTGAAATACAAGTGGTATGAATAATTATAAGTGGTAACGATGATAGAAGATAACTTGATGGCGTGGAAAAGACTAATGGCCGACTGAAATAAAGATGGCAACAAGCAAACATGTAACAAATATAATTGCAAACGGTGTATCAATTCTTAGAAACAAGGCCTAGGGATCATACTTTTACTAGTGAACACTCTCATATAAATATCTTCTCTTTATGATACTACTCTTAACTATTCTCTGGTTGAACACTCTAATCGATGGTAGGGCTATAACATCACACCTCAAAGTAAGACTTTCTCATCTAGAAAACCCCACACTATCACCTTGAGTACTAGATGAGTCCAACAAACACCACAATTTTATGGAAACATCCAACTCCAAATATAACTCATAACAAGTATTTGTAATCTCTAGCCTAAGTGCCACCATGGTGAGCACGCTGTCACTTTCACACACATGGGGAGAGCAGAGATTCATTAAAGCACTTGAGTAGCAAGGTTGATCTACTAGATTACAAAGCTCATGATCACAATATGATAATGCATAGAGAGAGAGAGATGAACACATAGCTACCGGTAGAACCCTTAGCCTCGAGAGAGAACTACTCCCTCCTCATCATGGGAATCAGTAATGGTGATGGAGATGGTGGTGGAGATCGATGGAGATGGCTCCATGGGCACTTCCCCGTCCAGGCAGGGTGCCGGAACAGAGACTTTCTGTCCCCCGAATCTCCTTTTCGGTGACGGCGGCGCAGCGGAACTTTTCGTGGATTTCTGGTTGATGATTTAGGGTTTTGGTATCAGGAGGCTCTTATAGGCAAAGGAGGCAAGGTCGGTGGAGTGCCAGGGGGCCCACACCACCTGGTGGCGCGGGTAGGGCTAGCCCGCGCCTGGGGTGTGTGGCCAAGCCCTGGCCCTCCTCCGTCTCGTATTCTGGCTCCGTGAGTCTTCCAGTAAAATAGGAACTTTGGCTTTTGTCCCGTCCAATTCCGAGAATATTGATTTTCTGACTTTCCTGGAACCAAAAACAACAGAAAACAGGCAACTGGCACTGTGGCTCTGTTTAATAGGTTAGTCTAAGAAATCATATGAAAAGTACTCCAAAGTGTGGACAAAACATAAGAAAGTAGATAAAACCAAGCATGGAACATCAAAAATTATAGATACATTTGCAATGTATCACCCCGCTATAATTTGTTCACCTAACATGTCATCTATCTTAAGAAGAATCACCTCTAGTGAACTATGGACCCTGGTCCAATCTTTTACCATCAATCTACTATTTACTGTTTACTTTCTGCAAGCAATTACTATCTTCCACACAATACGTTTAATCCTTTGTTTGCAGCAAAACCGGTGAGATTGACAACCTCACTGTAAGTTGGGGCAAAGTTCTGTGGTTGTATTGTGTAGGATTCCAAGTTGGTAGAAACACCTTGGGGTTGTTTCCTTGCTCCTACTGGTTCGATAACCTTGGTTTTATAATCGATTGAAACTTTCTGTTGTGCTCATCGTACCTTCCTCTTGGGGTTCCTAACGAGCTCATCGTATCTTGAGCCATCAGGGCCTCACACCAAGGAAGTGCGAACGAGCTTGTAACTCGGATGTGCAACAAAGCTATGGTCTCTCATGGGTAAAGCAACGCACCTCTGTAGAGTGTATAAAACTGTTACATGTTACTCCATGTTCCGGAAAGGAGCTACGAACGCAGCAGGAAAGGAACTCCATGAAGTCCTGGTAAACCTGTGAAGGCTGGCCGACATAACTTTTTAGAATAAAAGCAACCTTTAAAGAAATATTTACGAAAACCTGCATAGCCTACAACCTATGGTCTATGGCTATAGATAATGCATCATACGCTTTTTTTAGTAGACTTGCTGAGTATGCTCATACTCACCCGTACCTTCTTAACCCTTGCTAGCCAATAAAGACGACATCAACACCAATCTATGCTCAAGGAATCGACATCGAAAGCCCAAGTTCTTAAATGAAGTCAATGGAGTCAAGAGATACATTAACTAAAGTGAAGACGAAGTTCCTAATTAGATAGGAGTACAATATCTAGCATTAGAGCCTACTTCTATAGAGTAATGCAATAGCAGCATTTGCAAGCCAGATAGTTTAGATGCTAGTCTATTAGTGAAGTGTTTATTTCTGGTTCTTTTGTAAGAAGTTGCTTTATTCCTCTTCAACCTTGAATGTTCTCTGGATCTTTTGTAAAGAGTTGAGTTGTAACCTATAGTCATATCTTGGACCTGCTATGTTTCTGTTGTACCACTCCGAGGGATATAATACTAGTGGAATGGTGTTTTATTAGTGTTATATCAACCAGTATAGTGTACTACATCATGCAATGGTATGCTGGGTCACCACAGTCGCGTCGTCATTAACCTCACATCGCGGAGGGTTTCAAGCGGTGATAGGGGAAAACAGACAGATGGATCGGGCCGCTGGGTGCGGCTGGCCGGACAGGCCGGAGCACGACCCAAAAGCGACCGCGGCCGGACCCAAACGGACAGAAACGAACCGTTTCGGTCGGCCCCCTGGAGATGCCCTTATATATGAATAGAATTATGTGTACTTTATTTATGGCTCGTTCATTTGGGCTCTGCCGCGCCGCTGTGGGGCAGATTTCCCATAGTGCCGGCCTCCAAAGTCACTGCTAGGAATCTTGTGGGAAAGTCAGTGTTAGGAATCTTGTGGGGCATCCTTTGGGGCCGTCGGTGGAGATGCTCTTAGTAGTACTTGCTTGTCGAGTGGACTGTTGGTTTTTCTTCTTAGCTAAAACACCTCTAGCTTGTGGCTTGTGGCACTTGATAATAGGCAGCGAGGTTGTGGTTGGACAAGCTGCAGGCGGAGTGGCATGATCGACATGTGCGTGCGCAACGTACGGCAGCAGGAAGCTGCTAAGGAAACTACATATACGCTGGTAGGATATAAGATGAGCATGCATTACCATCGTCAATTCGTCGTTAAGAAAATCAATGGTCCAGTCCGGGCACAGGCTTCTTGGAATAGCCACGGCTAGGCTAGCGATGCCAACGGCGGATCTGAGATCTGATCGCGGCAAGGAAGAGGAACCCAAGGGTGACACTGCCGAAGTGGCCCGTTGAACAAGCACGATACAGCGACGCGTTTAATTACCAACTTGTCTCGTGCTGATGTCCGCCGCTCCGCTGCCGGCGTCGACAGATGCTTGGTGACGCGAACAAAGGGGTGCACGGGACACGCGAGGTGGAGTGGAGCCCCAGCAAGGCACGCCACGTGCGCATCGTTTGATACAACTGTACAACTTTTCCGTGCACGGATTCCAGGCTACTACGTTGAGTTAGTTGTCTTTGTGTCTGTGTCAGCGCGAGATTAGCCGGGATGCTCGCTAGCTACTCCAGTCGCTAATCAGCTCGGTCGGGGCTAGGAAATGGCATGGCATGTTTCCCCCTCAAAAGAATGAAAGAAAAGGGGACGGCCTGTCATTTTCTCCGTAGGATCTACCGAATGCAGAACCAACAGATCAGCCGTGAGTGACCCGTGATGTTTGTGTGACGCCGGGTTTGTGTAAATTCAAAGTGATTGAAGACGAATCTCACCTTTCTTACGAAGTCAAATGGGTGCATATTACGACTAGATGTCGATCAGGGAGTGTTCTGCCACTCCCCCTTCCCCGATGGCTAACGCGAGGAGTCACAAGAGTGCGGAACCGGTAACATTTCTCTGATCGCGTACCATGGGCATCTCCACCGGGTCGATCCAACCCGTCCGAGCGGGAACGTCTGAACTCGTCTGTGCGGACACGTGGGGCGTGTGCGGCGTCGCAGCGACACAACCCATCTGGACCGACGCATCCGGCTCGATCCATCCGTGCACCTAATTTGGGCAACGGTTGGGTCAGCCCGGACAGCGTGCGCGGCCTCCCGTGTCTTCCCGCGATGGGGGGGGGGGCGCCCGCTTGTTAGCGACCCAACGGCTGTCTTCCACTAACCATCAATGGAAGGCTGCTCCAAAGGCTGGTCGCATCGCTGCTGGCGCCGCCCGACGCTTGCCCTCCTGCCGCGACCCTTCAATGTCGTCGCTTCGGCCTTCACGCCTGCATCCGATGCCGGCCCTTTTTAACCGGATGCCTGCGACCATCTTCTCCCACACCACACCGCACTCGCCTCCTTCCCATCCTTCACTACTAGGACGACCACCGGGTCCCGATCGTGGACGACGAGGGAGGCGCGGAGGACGCGTCTAGAGCAACGCGCCGCCTCCCTCACCCTCACCGCCGTCGTTGCCCGATTATGTCGACTCCGGCATCAAGTTCGTCGTGACTATCGAGTTTTGTGGAGGTAGGGTTTATGGACGCGGCTACCTCGTCTGGGCTATGTGACACCCCCGGGATCAAGGCTAAACAAATACAGACCTTAGCCTGACATAAGCTTAACCTAGAGCTCGAGGATATCCAGTAACAGTAATCCTGCGACACAAAAATTATTACAGCAAGCTCATAACTGAGTGAAGAACCAAAATATTACAAGCAGAGGTCACTAACCACAAGCTTAGGGATGATCGCTAGCTAGTCACTAATCAGCTCGGTCGGGGTTAGGGCATCCACAACGTTGCCATAGCTAAATCTGACAGCAAACACAATTTGGCATCGGAGAAAAATTTAGCAACAACTCTATAGCGTAGCTGGTTCAAAATTATCCACAGCGTGGGTCCTAGAGCTGATAAAAATAACATGTTCCTTCCCCACGGTTCTCTCTCCCCACTTCTCTCTCATTCTTCACACGGTAGAAAAATTCCCCTTGTATTCTTCATTGCTCTCCTGCTGTTGCAAAATTTTCGGGTCTGCCTGATTCAAGTCAGATCTTCTCTCCCGTGCTCTTGGCAAGGTGTGGGAGCTGCTACACCTGATCTTCATACAAATCGCGGTGTCTTTTGGTCTCAGTCGAAGGAACGATGGTGGAGAAGACACTCTTCAGCCGGAGGTCTGCTGCTCCGCATCTTCTCTTCCTTGAGCTTGGCGACACGCCGGAGACCGGCCAGGCGGCCACCTTGTCTCAGTACTCAGTCTCCATCGCTCCACTACTCTGCCCACTCCTCACACAACGAGCGCATCTTGGCCTCGAGTCCTCCGCTACCTCGTGTCGCTGGCAAGTGCCATCCCGCTCCCTCTACGCCGGCCAAACGGTGCCCCTCGTCCAGCTTCCTGCCTTCAATTGCCGCATGAGCCACGGCGCCGACGAACTTTTCCAAGCTGAAGTGCTAGATGCGAGAGAGGCCCGAGAAGTGGCGGAGAATAATTTTTTAATCAGATCGGCGGATTTGGCATGGGAGCACGGGCTTGCGTAGGTTCCCTAATTTGTCAATTTGGAACTACCCTCACAATATTGGGAACCAGTTCCAAAAACCAAAAGGTGAATATAGAACCACATTTGGCTATACGTTGTGGCTGTCCTTAGAAAATGGCATGGCATGTTCCCCTCAAAAGAAAAGAAGAAGGAAAGAAAAGGAGACGGCCTGTCGTTTTCCCCGTAGGAACCCATCACCCCGTGAGGGACCCGTGCCCTGATGTTTGTACGTACGTGTGAAGCCGGGGTGGGGTGGGTTTGTGTGAATTCAAAGTGAATGGAGACGAATCTGACCTCTTTTTTTACGAAGTCAAATGGGTGCGTACTACGACTAGGTGTCGATCAGGACACCCGATATGGCTAACGTACGTAAGGAGTCACAGCAGAGTGCGGAAGCAGTAACATTTCTCTGAGCATCGTACGTAGTACGTTAATTTACCACACCACGGAGTAGCAGTACACTGTTCCAGGTTGAGTAATGCTCACACCTTGGGCACGCGCACCACGCCTGGAAAGTTTTCCATTCCCGACGAGAGAAGCGAAGATACACGGACGTACTACTGGGCGTCGTACTGTATTGCTATCTGTCTGTCTCTGCAACTGTTCAGTGGTTACAGTAGGATGTACGTACCACGTGGGTCTCCTCTCCCCAGCTTCGAACCACGGTGGAGGGAGAACGTGCTCGCTTCATCATCGAGCGCAGAGCCGGGCGGAATGCCAGAAACGGAACCGCTCCTGCGTCTCTTCTTCATAGTTCAATCCCCGACCCTAAAGAACAAAGAAATTACAACATAACCCTTTTCTCTTACAACTACCACCCTACGAGACTTCGCACCAACGCGATCAAGGCCATGTTTGCTGCCGATAAAGAATGGCCTCAAGGCACCTTCGCCGGCCGGGGACAGAGCCACTTGGTGAAGAAACGGCGATAACCGCCACACCATAGCAAGGACGTTGTAGATCCTATAGTAAAGGAGGAGGAAGATGATCGAATCGTCTTGCTCAAGCGCAGCAGGGCCACCCTCGTGACCGATGATAGAGAGGTGTCCAAACCTTGGCATCGCTTGTGCTTTGCTGGAGGAGTCGCAGATTTCGATGACTGTGCTAGGGGCGAAAGAAACCCCGAACTACCCTGAAGATCCGCTAGCAACTCCAACTCTGCTTTTCTCTCCCTCGCCACCACGGCCGGGCAAGAGGGGAAATAGTAGCAGAGCGCCAATCGAGATCTCAGAGCAGCCAAAAGGAGCCTTATTACTTGCGGAGATCCATGGGCTGGAGAAGCTCACCGCCGCCCTCCAACCGCCGGAGCAGAATGCAAAGAAGCCAGCTACTCGGGATGAACCAGATCCCGCCAAAAGGACCTAGTGCCCTACTCCAAACTAACGGCAAACATCCATAAACTAGATCTAAAACTACACCTAGGAACTACTCCGGCGCCTCCCCTTGGTCATCTCCGGCCGGCAAAGGATTAGGTTCGGCCCGGTCTCGACGAGTCAACGCTCACTCCTCGACTGGGAGCGGATGGGGAACCTTTTTATCAGGTACTATAGAACAGTGATAATTAAGCTTGTAATACGCTTATGTTGCACGTTTACTCCGCATCTCACGTGATCACACACCTAGTACACGATCCGGCTTACGAAAAAAGGAAGATGGTATCAATCCACGTCGTCGTTTGACGCTTCAAAGATTCGCTCTCGTTCCCATATCGATCACAGTACCAGCGAGGCAGCGATTATCAGTCCAATCAAGTTATCCTTGCGTTTCCGGCGGCTAGCTACTAGCCGTTGTCACGAGGCTCGAATCGACCGTGAAGACAAAAATGCAGGGGCCCGGTTCATGCCCAGGCCCAGCCAACTGTTGGTGTTGGGTACCCGCCTCGTTTATGGCGCAACAGCCTTGGCACGATATCTCTGCAGGTGCGCCACTTCGTGTCAGTACGACGGAGAGAAGACGGGGGACATGAACGGATGTGCCACTTCGTGTCGCGCGCAAGTACAGTGCGTGCACGCCACGTACGTGGTGCCAATCGATAACTGTTTTTCTGTCGATTGATTGGTGTGGTGGACCATGGGCAAGTTACAACATACTCTCTGTCTTAGGAATTGCAAGGCCTATGGGCCACTTCGATAGGATTAAGAAAGCCGATAACTCACCCTCTTAATTCTTGCATGCATCAATATCTATACATGTGTGAGAGAAGAGAAAGAAAAGAAAGACCATGCATTGGAGGAGATATGATCATAAATAAAAAGACCTTGTAATTCCTAACATTTTAAAAAGCTCTTATGCCTTGCAGTCCCTAACTGAGGGAGTACTACATGAACAAGTTAAGCATGCTATGGTAGTGGACTAAACACTTTGTTCTAAGACTAGTCACAATGGGAGTATCATATAGTAGTATCATGTATATGATACTAGTATATGATATTATCTATACAATGCATAGTATCATGTAGTATTATAGTCTTACTATATTTATTGTTTTGTAGAATCTCAATGCAAAATTGTGTACAAGATTTATTTGGGATTAGTTTTTCTAGTTCTACGTGCTATGATATCGTATCTACCTATGATACTAATACAACCTCTTTCATCATTAATTAGCATGCCACGTTAGAATTTTGCCAACATGGCACGCATGATACTACCTATGATACCCCTATTGGGACTAGTCTAAGTATGTTGGTTGTAGAGCCATGATGTCTATTTTTCAATTCAGGAAGCCTCTTGAGATGGTAATATTTAGATAAATTTGTGATATCTCATTTCGAACAAATAGAGTACTTATGGTTGAATTAAAGAAAAATCAGCTAAATAACCACATGGAGGTGTCAAAATACTAGGATTTCATCTCATCCCATGCGTACATATACCATATGTGAGGGGGTAATAAAGGGCTAGACCCTAGAGGCTCGCTCGAAAGTGCCAAATATCAAGTAGGCAAGACAAAAAAAAGGAGGTGTACTAAGCACAGTTCATTTTTTAGCACCATACCCGTGACTTGCTTTTATTTCCGTTTCAGTATGAGTAACAAAAAGACAGAGTTCCAATGCCGAAAATAATTGACTTACTTGCATTAATTAAACAGAAAAAATGATATACTCCCTCCATTCACAATTATCTCGCTTCCTAGGTTTAGTCAGAGTCAAAATTTACAAACTTTGACCATATATTTAGAAAAAATATCAACACAAAAAATATATAATCAATTGTATTAGAATTTTCATAATCTATATTTTTATATTATATGCACCGAAAATAATAGATGTCCATATTTTTTCTTATATTCTCGGTAAAACTTTGTAAAGTTTGACTTTGACTAAACCCAGAACGCGAGGTAATTGTGAACCGAGGGAGTATGTCACTTGGGTGTACACTTGTCCTGTCTTGCCTGGCAAAATCGACAAAGCTGACCCAATTTTGAAACAAATTCACAAAATAAATTCTGCGCGGAACTATTTTACTCAACCACCTAGCGACGACAACATATACTAGCCCGATTAATATGGACTGGAGGAGGTAGCAAATCTCTTGTCAACCAAGAATAATCATATACTCACTCTGTCCCCAAATACTAATCAAGATAAACCCAAATTATTTATTTTGAGACCGAGAGTAACTAAGATGTTAGTGCTAAGATCCCTAAAAAAAAGATGTTAGTGCTAAGATTGCAGAGTAGATATGGTGAACCATGACGATTTTATTCATTCTGGGAACTTTCTTGAAAAGGTAAGACAAACAAGGACGCATTTTGCTATGAAAACGTAGAGGTGGACGTTCGGTCATGACCAAAAATTTGGTTTTTGTATTTCGGTCTATTTTAGAAGCGGTCTTTAAAAAATAAAGACCAAAATTTACTTATTATTTTTACTACCTGATAAATTCGGGTACCTGATAGTTCGGGTTCGGCTTTGGTCATGACCGAATTGTGTGTTAGATATTATCAAATTTAAAAGTTGGATAATATTTTGTTAAAAAATTGGTACAATTTCAGTTGTAACCTGAAAATATAATGCACTTTGTACATTCATATCAATTGACGGGAATTAATAGTCAACAATACCATATTTGGCTCAGTCGAGGAAGATAAATATATAGTGACGGGCAACTTAGGCTTTGGGACTAAGCCACTCTCACGTAAATTTCGGTCAGTTTTGTCCATTCGGGTACGGAGAACTAATGACCGAAATAACCAAACTAAATTTGGTCTTCAAAATTTTCTACCCAATTTTCTGATCGGTCTTTTCGGTTTCGGCGCCGTTTCACTTGGTGTCGACCCCTTTGGCCTGCCTCCCAGCTGCTCTGTGTTGGCGCCGATCTGCACAACTCTGTTTTAAATGGCGCCGATCCTAGGGATCTGACTCCGAATTAGTTTTGCCTAGGAGTCACATTTAGTTGAAGTTCTTTAGTTCGGCCGGATTTGGCAAAAAATACCCAAATATCGTTACGCCTTTACTTTTTCAGTAGCAAAGCAACAGAGTTCCCGCGCCGAAAAGAATGCAGCTACTCGCATCAAACAGGAAAAATGAGCATGCCACGTTACCTGGGGTGTACACGTCTACTACTGTTTGCCCCATCGAAAATTGATAGTGGAATGCAGTTCCAATTTACACCGCAGGATTGCAAGGATCCAATATAGAAAGTAACCGAGTACTACTAGAACATTTGGGTGATGTAATATCGTTGAATCACTTTTTCCCTCATTTTTTTTTGAAAATGATCTAACAATATGAAACAAAGCCGAAGGCTCGAATGTAGGTCGCCTGGTCATGGATGATAGAGGTGTGGCACCACAAATCCACAAAGGTCCCAAATTATTATCCCGTGTGCACACCACCAAGACTGGCATACGGTCCTATGTGGTGGCCTTGAAGGTGGTAGTCGAAACCTTTACAACAAGGTGTTACGGCAATCTACACAACTTAATTAGGGGCTGTTGGGTCCGTAGCATAGAAACAAAAAATTTCCTACGGTGTGAACTACACGCCAAGATCTATCTACTAGGTACAGAGCAACGGGTGGACATACATCCAACGATAATTTACCATCGTAGACAACGGATTTTGTTAACGAGTAGGAACTCGTGGTTGATGTAGTCGTACACTTGCCGATCTCAAGATCGTGATGAAGTCCAACAAGTTCAGCTCCAGCACGTCCATCAGATCCAGCTCCGACACCACCAAGTCCAGCACCGCAAAGCAGCGATGCATCCGTGATCGCACACACATCCGGTACCCCGACAACCTCCATCCCTCGCTCCAGCAAAGCAGCGGAAGCAGCAACTCCTTTCCAGATAAAGTCACCGGGACTCATGTATCTCGCTAATCCGAGACCATGGGGGAATAATACTAGAGGGGGAGAGAGATCATTCACAAGGAGGTGTGTGTGAGAAGTGAGGAGAGGGTGGCCTTTTATAGGAGGAGGGGGTGCCCCTCCTTCATGGCCGGCGCATGGAGGAGGTGCCTCTTCACCTCCTCCATTCATGTAGTGGTAACCCCTCCACATTAAAATGCCTCTTCACATTCCCTTTTAAAGTCTCCACTTTAATGCATTAAATTTCTCCAAATTTAATGGTCTCTCATTTAATAAAACTCTTTTATTATTTTTATTCAGAATTTTGTTAATTACTTTAATTAACAAACATTCACATAAATCTCCTGCAACATTTCAATATTACATGCAGAACCAATTTTAGCAATTTTACCCGAAACAGTTTCGGTGTCTATTGAAATAATTCCAGCGCTTTCTTAAATCTTTATCTGAAACATATTTGCTTCAAACGGTGTCGGTATCCCCTAAGTGTGTCACCCTACGGTTCGCGAATAATGCAGCATGATCGAGACCCCTCTCCGATCAATAATCAGCAGCGGGACCTGGAGATCCGTACTGACTCCTACACATTCAACGATGACTTCTGTGATCGTGAGAACCTTTAACGCTTGTAACTAAATCCCTTTGTCTCGCGATATATTACATGTCCGAGATTCGATCATCGGTATCTCCATACCTAGTTTGATCTCGTTACCGACATGCACTCTTTTCTCGTTCCCGTGATATAACATTCTAGTGATCACATCACTTGCTTGCAAGCTATCTTAATGTGATATCACCGAGAGGGCCCAGAGTATATATATTCGTCATCAGGATTGACAAATTCCACTCTTGATCCATGAGCCTCAACATAACACCTTCGTAGCACTGAACCCATCTTTATAGTCACCCTGTTACGGTGTGACGTTTGATGTTATGAAGATACTCTTCCTGTGTTAGCAATTAACAGGATCTCATGGTCTAAGGATAAAGATTACTTCGTATAGTGTTATAGCAATATAAACATAATGACTTTGATCGTAGTGCTGTACTTCAGATGAATGTTCATCACATCATTCCACCAATATTGTGACCTTGTTATTAACAACATTCAATGTCCATGATCAGGAAATCTTGATCATCTTGTTAATCAACGAGCTAGTCTATAAGAGAGGCATAACTAGGAATCCTTTTTGTTTATTAAACACACATGTATTGATGTTTCCGATCAATACAATTTTAGCATGTAAAATAAACATCTATCATAAATATGGAATAAGATAATAACCACTTTATTATTGCCTCTCGGGCATATTCCCTCCAGTCTCCCACTTGCACTAGAGTCAATAATCTAGTTTGAAAAACTTTGCGTATTAAACACATATGGCTTTCTGGTGTTGCATATACGCGATTGCTAGTGGTTAACATAATCTCCGAATCTGACAGTTTCAGGTCCGTGTGTATTTGCATGTCTTTGCGTCTCTACGCATCACTCATTCTCAAATGAGATGGCATTGTATAAATTTGGTCCTTTTGTGAGACCTTTAGTTCGTTCGGCTCAAAATATGTTGATATTATTGTCACACAATATATCTTCATAGTATTAGCCCACTTTGAACCACACCTAGTTTGATAACAAACTACTTAACACAAATGCCCTCCTTTGCTGCTACTATAGTATCCGTCACAATGTCTCAACTTTGGAACTCATCCAAATCCATCATGGAACATTCTTTCCATTACATTGTGCCACCCATAGTCTAAATTGATATAAATTTAATTTGTATCTTGTGACAAAACTAATATCAATGTAACACTTTACAATGAACTACCTTTAACTATTTGTCACTTATACATTATATATTCTTAGTTCTTCCAAAGCTCATAAGAATATCTTTACTATTGTCCAATGATCATCTTATGAATCATTCTGGTATATGCTCATAACATTTAGAGCATAGGACATTTTGGATATATACATATCATGGTATAATCGATCAAAATCTTCATGTGATTTTACTCACCAAGTGTTGAAACACTTGAATTTTGATACAATCCTTTCCATGTAGTAAGAACCTTTCTTGTTATTTCCATATTGAACCCTTTCAATATCTCATATATGTATGTCTGGCACAACCATATTTGCGCCTTAATCTATCCATATAGATATTGATGCCAAATATTCCGGGTTTGCCCAAGTCTTTCATCGAAATCTTATTTTAATGAAATTCTTAACTTGCGTCAATACAAGATACATCATTTACAATCAACAATATGTCCTCTACATAATGTATTAGAAATATGTCTCAGCGCTCCCACTTAATTTCTTGCAAATGCAAGCATCTTCATCATCTCCGATGAATTTAAACTCTATTAACAGTTTCATAATGGTGAAGATTCCAACTCCGCTATGCTTACTTTAACTATTGAAGTTTACATGCCTTTTTAGCACCCTTTGAATTAACAAAACCCTTCGGACCATGTCATGTACATGTCCTAGGTTACCGTTCTATTAGAATACCTTGTTTTGTTTATTCAACTACCATATACCAAATTATATGTAGTGGTTGCTACATTCATCCGTCAAGACTATATATCGCTATGAAAGATCAAATCTTGCCATAGTCAACTCCTTGAACATTGTCGTAAACTTCTTTCCGACATGTCGACTATTTCATAGATGTTAAACATTCATGTCTTATTTCTTTATAGATCCAAACACAACTGATAGGCTTCATGCCTTTCCGGAGGGTCTTCCAAGTTCAGAAACTTGATTTCTCGTGTATGGATACTATCACGGATTCTATGACTTCTAGTCATTTTATGGAGTCAAGGCCCATCATCGCTTCTTTGCATGTAGTCGGTTCATCATTGTCAAAACAATAACGACTTTCTTATCAAATCTTACTATTTGATTCTTACCAATCCACACGGTTCTATAGGAACTCTAATCTCCGAGATCACACATTTTGTAATCATGAGAGCCATGAGCATTGTGGCCGCCACCGGGACACTTTCCGGCGCTACGCTACTTAGCACATATAGCTAAGGTTCAACAACCTTATCAAAGTTCTATTGTCTTCCCACTTAACTTTTCACGAAAAGTTCCTTCTCAAGAAACTTGACGTTCCAAGCGACAAACTCGTTTGTCCTCGGTGTTATGGAGAAATTCCCAACAAATTCTTTGGGATAACCTACAAAAACGTGCTTATCCGACTTTGGTTGTAAACATCTTACTTATGCATAGCATACCAAAATTTAAGAAAAGACAATTCGGGTTTTAGCCCAAACCATAACTCATATGGTGTCATTTCAACGGATCACGATGGTGCTCTTTTCAGTGTAAAAGCGGTAGTCTCTAAAGCTTCAATCCTTAAAACATAATGGCAGTTTTATAAATGACACCCTTGATCTTACCATGTCAAACATGGTTTGATTTCATCTCTCGAATATGCCATACTCCTATGGTTTATCGGGAAACACAAATCATGGAACAATTCCTCAAGTCTTAGGTGTTTTTGCTAAACATGTAACTCAAATATCTTCCTTTATGATCGAATCATAAACTTTTTATTTTCTTGTTACAATGATTTTCCACTTCATCTTGAAAGTCTTTGAACAACTTTCAAATGTTTCATACTTCTTCCTTATTAAGTAAATATACAAATATATTCACTCAAATTTTTGAAGAAAGCATATGAAGCAAAAAGATCCATCGCATATGGCTACACATAATGGACTATGCACAATTTCCAATAAGCTAGGCATCCGTTCCTCTCTGGACTATGGACGGAGTTTCAATTATCTCGAGAAAAGTCTCACATGCGTCAATTGATCAAAATCAAAAGACTCCAAAAATCCATCAACATGGAGTTTCTTCATGTTTTCTTTCCAATATAATTTAAACATCGATGCCACTTCATAAGTGATCTTTCAATCATTTGTCTTGCGGCATTTTAGCAATAGTGTTTATGGATGTGATTTCTCCCACTAGACTTGTAAAAGTTTATACATCCTTTATGGAATACGGTAATTATTTGAACAACCATTGTTCTCGTAATACCGGAACAAAATAACAATTATTAAAAAAAAATCTTGAAGGCTAGGTTTGACGACAACAAAAAGCACAATAACACTTTATTTGTTTTCGATGATCATCATCACTTATTCTCTTGCTAGTTACTTAGGCCATTGCAGTTCATGAATTGCGTTGTCCTGTATGACACTTCATACCAACCAATTCGGTATCCAATACCGATATACAATACCTAAGAACCACATTGTTTAATAAGCAAGGAATACAACCATAACATGTATATCTTCTATATACCCAAGTTGGACATCTCCAACCTTTTATTTTTTGCCAAATATTTTATAGATTCTCTTTCAGCAATTCCTTTTCTTTTAAAAGAATCTATCAACATCAATAGTGGTGTCATCAACATGACACATGGTACAAAGCATATATAGTCAAACACTAATACATTTGGACTTGCACTTTGAAGTGGATCACCATCATCAAATGTTTGGTGTTCTTTCAAAAATCCGTTCTTTAGTAATCTATTAGTATAGTAAACATTTTACTTACATCTTCTATTCATCCTTATTATTACAACTTTCATGATCAAGCTACTATATCTTATAAGGAAGAATCACGAGTATAATATCAGTTCCCAAAACCTTTTTGGTAGATTCAGATGCCTAGTATCTCCATCCTTCACAAATTCTCATACAATATGAGAACATGTATTTTGCTAAATTATACTCTATCATAATGCAACCAAAAACATTGTTTCAGATATCACAATATCTTTTACACATGATGGTTTCTGAAACAATTTTCAGCTCCAATATAATCTTGATATTAAAACAACTTTTTGAATATCAATAATCATGGAGGCAAACATGATACTTTAGATACTAACATTGGAATTCTTACTCTTGATTTAATACTACTTATTAAACTTCATGGAGTAAATAGAGTTTGCCGAAAGTTTGCAATAGGACTTATAAACTTTAAATTGACATTCAAAACAATACGATACCAGTTCGTAAAGTAAATATCCAGAATTCTATAGTTCTATTATCTCAAATAAAAAAGTAAGCATAAGGTAGAAAATGAATGCCAATGACTACAACAAACTATGCAAATTCACTTTGATTTAATTTATGACAAATTGAGTTCGACTAATCCAAATTACTAATAAACTCCCACTCAAAAACGACATCCCTCGTGTCTTTTTGGTGATTACATGAACCAAATCCACTACACCGAGTCCGATCATCACGTGAGTTGATGTAGCTTTAAAGGCGAGCATCTATATGGGCATCATATCAACTATATGACTCATGCTTAACCTTTCGGTCCGTGTTCTGAGGCCATGTCTGTACATGCTAGGCTCGCCAAGTAAGAACCTTAGTACTCGCATGTGTAAAACTATCTTACACCCGTTTGTATGAAAGCGTAGAGTCGAGTACACCCGATCATCACGTGATGTCTCGAAATACGATCCACAAAAATGGTGCATACTTAAGGAAGAACACATTTTTATCTTGATATCTAAATGAGGGATCATCTTACAATGCCACAGAAAGCACCAAACTAGCAGTATAAGATGCTAACATCTAATGTGTAAAGTGAGATGATATGGTCAATGCATTTGATCTCTATCATTTGCATCGTGGTATGATCTCTATCATTCCTTTGTGTGTAAGGCCAAGGTCTATGGAACTTACACATTGAGTGTGTTGTAAGAGTATCTATCATACATCTACTCACAACAATACCATATCAAGACACTAGCCCAGCAACGATCTAAACTAGACGCCTCTAATTTATCAATTGCAAGTTTTACATGACTTAGAGCTTTCGGAGATAGAACCGTTCTTTCCTACGAACATGAACCACAATGAGGATAACCAAGTTATTAGCAACTCGTTGTAAATCAGATATTGACTATAGTAGGAGAGACAGACACCCGCCAGCCACTTATGCAAAACAAGTTGCATGTCAGTCGTGTAACCGGTCTCATGTACGATGACATGTAAGGTTGGTCCGGGCCGCTTCATCCCACTATGCCACCAATATCCAAAATACATAGAAGATGCAATAACATGATCATCATCGCCCACATATAAACATATATGTACTACCCGTGCAAAGCACCTACGCATAGATCAGACTCTGATACCACTGTTGGGTCCGCAGCATAGAAAACAAAAAAATTCCTACGGTGTGAACTACACGCCAAGATCTATCTACTAGGTACAGAGCAACGGGTGGACATACATCCAACGAGAACTTACCCTCGTAGACAACGAGCTTTGTTAACGAGTAGGAACTCGTGGTTGATGTAGTCATACACTTGTCGATCTCAAGATCGTGATGAAGTCCAGTAGGTCCGGCTCCAGCACGTCCATCAGATCTAGCTCCGGCACCACCAAGTCCAGCACCGCAAAGCAGCGGTGCATCTGTGATCGCACACACATCCGGTAGCCCGACAACCTCCGTCCCTCGCTCCAGCAAAGCAGCGGAAGCAGCAACTCCTTTTCAGATAAAGCCACCAGGAACATGTATCTCGCTAATCCGAGACCATGGGGGAATAATACTAGAGGGGAGAGAGAGAGATCCTTCACAAGGAGGTGTGTGTGAGAAGTGAGGAGAGGGTGGCCTTTTATAGGAGGAGGGGTGCCCCTCCTTCATGGCCGGTGCATGGAGGAGGTGCCTCTTCACCTCCTCCATTCATGTGGTGGTAACCCCTCCACATTAAAATGCCTCTTCACATTCCCTTTTAAAGTCTCCACTTTAAATGCATTAAATTTCTCCAAATTTAATGGTCTCTCATTTAATAAAACTCTTTTATTATTTTTATTCAGAATTTTGTTAATTACTTTAATTAACAAACATTCACATAAATCTCCTGCAACATTTCAATATTACATGCAGAACCAATTTTAGCAATTTTACCCGAAACAGTTTCGGTGTCTATTGAAATAATTCCAGCGCTTTCTTAAATCTTTATCTGAAACATATTTGCTCCAAATGGTGTCGGTATCCCTTAAGTGTGTCACCCTACGGTTCGCGAATAATGCAGACATGATCGAGACCCCTCTCCGATCAATAATCAGCAGCGGGACGTGGAGATTCATACTGACTCCTACACATTCAACGATGACTTCTGTGATCGTGAGAACCTTTAACGCTTGTAACTAAATCCCTTTGTCTCGCGATATATTACATGTCCGAGATTCGATCATCGGTATCTCCATACCTAGTTTGATCTCGTTACCGACATGCACTCTTTTCTCGTTCCCGTGATATAACATTCTAGTGATCACATCACTTGCTTGCAAGCTATCTTAATGGGATATCACCGAGAGGGCCCAGAGTATATCTATCTGTCATCGGGATTGACAAATTCCACTCTTGATCCATGAGCCTCAACATAACACCTTCGTAGCACTGAACCCATCTTTATAGTCACCCTATTACGGTGTGACGTTTGATGTTATAAAGATACTCTTTCGGTGTTAGCAATTAACATGATCTCATGGTCTAAGGATAAATATTACTTCGTATAGTGTTATAGCAATATAAACATAATGACTTTGATCGTAATGCTATACTTCGGATGAATGTTCATCACATCATTCCACCAATGTTGTGACCTCGTTATTAACAACATCCAATGTCCATGATCAAGAAATCTTGATCATCTTGTTAATCAACGAGCTAGTCTATAAGAGAGGCATAACTAGGAACCCTTTTTGTTTCTTAAACACACATGTATTGATGTTTCCGATCAATACAATTCTAGCATGTAAAATAAACATCTATCATAAATATGGAATAAGATAATAATCACTTTATTATTGCCCCTCGGGCATATTCCCTTTAGGGGCTCCCAACACGACCAGAGAGCTTTCCAACCAAAAATAAGCTCCGAGGATGATCACTTTCGTTTATGGTTTCAAATAACCAAATAGTAACAAGATCTAGGTCTTCTCTCCCAAATCCTAAAGTATCAAGGAGTTTGGATGGGCTATGGAGAGAGATCTAGGAAGGTGAAGCTCAATGCATTAACGGGGGGAGAGAGAGTGAAAGTGGTAGCTCAACTTGGGGAAGAAGAGCTCCTTTATATAGGGTTCCATAAAATCTAGAAGCTAAGCACTTCATCGCGCATGGATGGTAGTACCGACCAAGCTAGGGTACTACCCGGTACTACCAGTCGGTACTACCGTGTGAGATCCTAGTATAGGGCACAATAGGATTGATATCCTGCGCATACGAACAAGTTGCAACTTCTTTTTTGGAAGCTCATATGAAAAGAACTCTGAGGTTCAACGTGCTTGGTCTGGAGCAATTTGAGGATGGGTGACCGATCGGAAAGATGTTCTTGAGTGAGCATAAAATACTAGTGTTGGTCTGTGGGGCCAGTCTAGAGATCCTAGAGAGCTGCCAGGGGTGAAAACCGCCGGTCTGGAGAGGCCGGGGCGGGTATGGACATATGGAGTATGGCACGCGTGGGCCTGAAGTGGCACATGTGTCAGAACTGGACGCACATATGTGTGCCAAGAAGGAACATTTCTTGATTAGGGTTAACCGACGAGGACGTCGATCTTCTAATGGTAGGTGTATGTAAGATCCTGGCATATGGCTTAATACGATTGATATGATACTCATACCAACAAGTTACAACTTTTTTCCAGAGCTTAGCTTCAAAGGAACTCCAGGTTAAGCATGCTTGACCTAGAGCAATATGAGGATGGATGACCGACCGCGAAGTTGTTCCCGGGGGTACGCACAAGTGAGGACAAAGTGCGCATAAAATACTAGTATTTGTCTGCGATGCTAGTCTAAAGATCCTAAAGAGCTGCCATGGATGACAGCAGCCAGTCCGGAGAGGCCGAGACATACTGCCCTACAACTGCCTTTCGCTAATAAAATGCACTGTTACTAGGAGAAAACATAGGCTCCGCATATGTACACGGTGTAACATCCCAAAAAATTCAGACACGAAAAGGTAGAAGTAGAATTTGTGCATTTACATTTTATTTTCAGAAATGTGCGGCTATGTGCATCCTAGTTATGCTGAGACCGGATGTAATAGTTAAACTTTTTAAATAATAAAGTGTCCATTATCAAAAAACATAATGTTACCACGGGAGGCCATAAGTAGTAATACATCTTCTCACAAACCATGTGGAACAGAGCCATTTAGAAGAAGGAGCTCCGAACAAAAGGCACGGGACACACCAAGGGAGCGCTTGGTAGGATGCACGATGGCTAGCTAGGCCTTGGGGAGAAGAAGTTGGGCTGCTTGGTTGCCTACCTGGTCTCCATGTTGTGGTTTGCACGAACTTTAAAGCACCCCCGACCTAGACCCGTTAAGAACTGTTGATTCAGTCGTTTCTAGCGATCCACCACCATCGAGCAGATGAGAAGACCAAAATTGAGAAGAAGTATTCAAGATTGTTAGCTGACGTGAATTCATGGTCGGAACTAATAAAAGGGTGCTCGAGTAGAACTTGTCCAGGATGCAGGATGACACTCCGAAATTTAAAGCATGGAATCGGTGGAGAAGTATAAGAAGATGATTGAAGCATTAAAGAATGAAGTAGATATGTTGAAACATGTACAGAAATCTCAAGTAGAGATACTGAAGACTAGGCATGAATAAGATGAGCAAAAGGAGGAGGAGGAGAAGAAGATTGAGTACATGTTGTCTGATATGCACAGTGCTAACTAGGTAAAGACAAGTTGAAAAATATCAATAAAATATGTGACGAGTGACGTGTAATTTCTGCCGATTACTGCTTATCGTTCCTAGGGGTAAAATGGTGAACTAGCTATGCTAGTTTGACACTCGTTTTTGATGTGATGTTAGGTTGACACCATTATTCTCTTTTGAAATGGCCATGTATGTGCTGTGAACTTTGTGGACATGGTAAGCTCGCTGCTCACAATTACTCCCT
The DNA here is from genome assembly GCA_910589775.1 of Avena eriantha. Classification (NCBI taxonomy): domain Eukaryota; kingdom Viridiplantae; phylum Streptophyta; class Magnoliopsida; order Poales; family Poaceae; genus Avena; species Avena eriantha. Next base: position 380,050,859 of record OU342746.1, read on the forward strand.
CTGTTTGGAAATATAAGATGTCTGGAGGGAGTAGTAGATAGGATAACCACGTAGAGGCAGCCAAATAGCTCCGCTTTACTTCAGCGCAGGCGAAAAACATGTCATGCTCATGCACCCTTCCAAACGTCTTGTATAGCCAAGTGAAAATCGGACAATAAAAATGGAAAGTTTCCACAGAGACGTACAACACGAGGCCTAGCCTAAGGGAGCCCCAAAATCTAGAGCACGTATTCTCTCCCTTCTACAATATAACTCTTTTTAGCAAGCTGGCTTAGGCACTCCACAGCGTGTGGCTTTTCGGTGCCTAGACCACTTTTGACATATCAGGCACCGGTGCCCTCCGCTGGTGAGACGGTGCTACTAACTTTTTTGAGGGAACCGGAGCATCTACTTGCTCCGATGCCTCAACCCTCTGGCAGATAAAAAAATGAGTATTTGTGCTATGCATGCAGCAGAAAGGAAGGAATCTGAAGAAAAAACATTGGTGATTGGTCTGGCCCTTTTGTTTATCGATTATGGGTCCTGCTATTTATTGTTGGGCAAAGTCACCACGCTGTGAACTCCGTGCTTCAATTTTTTTCATGGGATTGCCGATGTCATGGCAACTTTTTTGTGTATTCGGCATCGATCACATTGTGGGAGGCCTTATATTGTGAAACGGAGGTAGCATGTAGTGCACGGGGTTCCAGGCTACGTACGTAAACGTAGGCTTTGTGTTTTTGTGTCAGCACGAGATTAGCCGGGATGCTCGCGCAGCTCGAAGGACATAGCGTGTTGTTTTCTCCGTAGTCGCATAACCGATCAACCGTGACCTGTACGGTTTCGTTGTGTGCGACTGACACCCCGAGGTTGGTGAGAAGGTCAAGCCGGTACAATATCACAAACTAGTTGTACTACGAGATCGTGTCAGGTGCTACTCCTGATCGCTGCTGGCAGCGATTATTAACGTAAGAAATTACTAGCAGAGTGCGAACTAGTAGGTCATTAGTACGTTGGCCGATTGATGGTCGAGACGAGTGCGTAGGCAGCGCCGCTGGATTTGAGTCACGCGCATGCTTGGAAAGTGTCGACTCACGGATAACTGAAATTATGTCCATATGACTCTCAGTCCGTAACTGTAGCGTTACTCATTTGCAACAGAAGGGAGAGGCCGGGTGTTGCTCCCGAAAGGCGACGGAATTCCTGTGCTTACAGAGATACTATTCCAAAGACAGTGGAGGGTGAAAGTCGATGCCAATTCTTGAGGACAAAAATCCTGGAAGGGGACAACCAAAAACATCGTATATTAATTTGGGGAACCGAGGAAGTAAGGCCATCTCCAACCCCCCCCCCCCCCCCCCCTCTCCCCCGCAAAACGGACAGACCTTTTGTCCATTTCGGTCCGTTTGCGGCCGGGGTGGACAGGCCCTGGGACGATGTCCGGCCTGCCATGGCCGGTGCACCAACGGTGTCCCCTGTCCGGTCTTTTCAAACTGAACCAAATTTAAACCAAATTCTGAAGGACCAGCGGAGTACGAAAACATGACACATGGTTTATACAGGTCTGTAAACATAAATAGAGCAATCTAGGCATCTCCCTCGTATATCATCTTCCTCTTCTTCTCGAACCAACCCCGATGCTCCTCCTAGTCTTGCTGTTGCATGAAGAGCCGCCGTCGATAGGTGCCGTGTTCAGGTCAAGGGCAAGCACTGCCCGTGATCCGGCCCATTAGCAGCTTCGACATGAAGTGGTTTGTTCGCGGACACGGCCGAGCTCGCTGTTCCCGCGGCGAAGGCAGCTAGCTGCTGCTCCTTTATCATGAGCAAAGTGGCAGCATTCGTAGCGAGGGCCTCGGCGGTGAACTTGGCCTAGATGGCGGCGGCGTGCTCAAGGGTGGAGGCCCTTTCCTTGGCGGCTTGGGCTTCAGCAAGGCGCTGCCAGGCCTTCTCTCGCCGGTCAGCCCTCTTCCTCGACTCCTTCTGCTGGTCGTCCGTCAGTTCTTTCTTCACACAGACGATGCTTGCGGTAGAAGAAGCTTTGCCGACTGGTTTTGAAGGACTAGTAGCGGCCGGAGCGGGCTGACCAACGGCCGATGGCGGTAGATCAGATGCCTGAGCAGAGGCGGCCGGAGCCGGAGCAGCTCCTGGAGGCACGAACGGGCCACAACCGGAGAGGGCAGGTGCCGTGGAGGGCAGCGACGGCGCGTCCATGGCAGTGTGTGCTAGGGATTTGGTGGTGAAGAGTGGAGACTGGTGCCGATGGGTCTCTAGCTAGAGAGACCATGCAGGACACCACCCGGACGCGCGGCAATCCGAGCCCCCGCAAACCAAGCTCAACTTTCGGCCTGGTTCGCGCCGAAATGGACGGGTCCGGGGCCTCTCGTTTGCGGGTGCGCGTTAGACCGTGGCCTCGGTCCGAGAGAGCAGGTTCACACCGCGGGGTCTGTTTGCGGGAACCGTTGCAGATGGCTAAGATGGTGTTTACATTGGCTTAGCAAATGATAGCATCTACCGTACGTCGTCGCTTCATGTTTCGAAGATTCGCCCCCATTCCCATGTCAGATCGCAGAGACAGGGTCACGTAGGAGTACAGTCGTTATGGCATTGCAGCGATTATTATCGGTTGAATCAACGAATTCTCCGGGCCACGTCGTGTGGGTCTCCAGTGATTATCGGTTGCCTACTAGCCGGATACGACGAGTGGATGTGCCACTTCGTGTCGCTCGCCTGTACTGTACGTGCACGCTACGTACCCGATGTCGATTGTTTTTTTGTGATTGTTGTGGACCACGCGCAGCTAATCATACGAGCACCACGCAAATCGCTAAATCATGCGAGCGCCATGCGAAGCGCTACTTTGATTAGCCAAGATGCATTGTGATGTAGGGAGGAGTTTGGTAGCCTTCCTTCCGGTCTGCTTGGGCAGTGTTGAGGCTAGTACAACCACGCTCACACGAGCTCCTGGTCGGCTTATGCAACTTGTTTGATAGCCGGTGGTTCATTTTTTTCTTCACAGAACGAAAACGGGAGCAAATCGTTTGGTTGCATGCGGTTGCTACGAGTGTTATGAACACACATCTAGACGGCCCATTTGGAGGTTTAAACAAACTCGGCGACGTGGTGGGAATGGAACCTCATCTTCGATGTCTTTCTTTTGAAACGAAGCATATTTGTGTTGATTTGAAGGGGAAGAAGCACACCGTGGAAGAGGAGAGAGAAGTTCATCATCTACATTCCATCTTCAACCCACAGATCGATTCTTCTAACCGCATCAAAACGCAAAACTCGCAACACGAGAGTTGTGGGGAACAAAAGAACAAACTACTCCTCAAAGAAAACCCCGAACGGCTGAAGAAAAGCGCTCAAAAAGGTCCAACTTTGACCACGAATATGAGAAGATATAGGCCACGGACCTCGAAGCCGATGGTCGGAATGGAACCCCATCATCGATGCGTATCTTTTTCATGTAGAACTCGACTCGATTTGAAGCATATATGTGCTAATCTCAAGTGGTTGGGATGAACACCTTTGAGAGAGGGGAGAGAAGGCAGAAAGAGTCAGCCGCTTGCACGAGAGTGTGCAACCGTGAGCTCGTGCGGGTCAGGTTCACAAGAAACGCTCGATCTGAGCGTTGTCCCTGGGCTTGACTCTGGACTATTTTTAGAACCGCGCTGGACAGGCACTAGAGGGAGCACATGTAGCCAAACAGCCCATGTTCTTCCCCAGTGGGCCTTCCGGGAGGACTGCAAGCTACCAAACGTGATCTAGAACTCTAGAGACAGTGTTGTTACCAAGTAGCTAGCGTGCACATGTTCTTGCAAGGAGTCACGCGAGATCTCTTGCAAACTTGAACAAACTACTCTCTCTGGTTCATATTAATAGCCTTAACTTTATCTAGTTTCGTATGTATCTAGTTAAATACTTAGACTAGATGTATTCGTATCTAGATACATTTGAGGCCATTAATATGGACATGGGGGAGTAGTAAAATTTCCACGTTAAGATCGTAGACGAAGAATTTTTGTGTGCTGAATTGTTTGTACATCTACTAAACCACGCATGATATCGTTATCAGAGCATCTCCACTCACCCTCCCCCAAAGCCACCCGGCGGAAGTTTTTTTTGGGCCGGTTAGGGGGTGGCAGTGGTGTCCCGCGACGCATGGTTGGACGCGTTGCCCAGTTTCGACCGAGACGACCCTGATAGTTTTTGAAAATAAAAATGGCACAAATTAAAAATTATTTTTGATCACATAGTCTCACATGTAAAATGAATAAAATTTTAAGAAGTTCAACAAAGCGTGCTCATAAATTTAACAAGTTTTAAAATACATAAAACTAGGTGTTCTCTTGTGATCGCCCACAGGTGCTCCACCCGATCTTCTTGCAGTTGATGATGCGTATCTGGATCTCTGATTTCCTGACGCATGGCAACGAATGCAGCAAATGTGGCTAACACCTCGTGAGCAACATCCGCAAGAGGACTCTGCCAAAAAAAAACAATTGAGTGTCAATCTATGGTTTATCCCGCTCGCTATCAACGATCATATTGTGCATGACCACACATGCATTCATCACCTCCCACTTTTGATCTTTCTACTAGTTGAGAGCATGATACCGTGTATATGGAATCAAGCTTGGATCACACCAAATACCTGCTTGACATCCTTTCTTCAAGCCACTTGGCACTGAGAAAAGTGAGATATCTTGCCTCGACTGCTCTTGCGGTGCCCGACTTCAATCCTCCATGTCGTGGTTGTGGATCATCAGGAGTGTAGGACGACCAGACAAGAGAGGATCTTTAAATGCTCTTCGTCGTTGGCGGCAACAACAAATTCTTCTGCTATCTGAGCAGTGAACATCTGCTCGTTGTCCAAGTCCATGCCAAATTGCCGAACACCTCGTTGTCAGGGTATCCGCGAGGTGTGCTCAGAATTTCCGGTGCACCAAGGGATGGAAACAGATCCGCTGGAAGGGGGCGGAGGTCAAAGCGACAGCACAAGACCCTTTCTACCAACATGGGGGACAAAGGGGAGGGGCGAGGCCACCACCGATCTGGTGGTATGTGATACGTTGCTAACGTATCTATAATTTTTGATGTTCTATGCTTGTTTAGTATCTACTTTCTTATGTTTTGTCCACACTTTGGGGTACTTTTCATATGATTTCTTGGACTAACTATTAACAAGAGCCACAGTGCCAGTTGCCTGTTTTCTGCTGTTTTTGGTTCCAGAAAGTCAGAAAATGAATATTCTTAGAATTGGACCAGACAAAAGCCAAAGTCGTTATTTTCTCGAAAGACTCACAAAGCCAGAAGGAGAGCCGGAGAGGGGCCACAGGGTGGCCACACCATCCTGATACAATGCAAATGTATCTATAATTTTTGATGTTCCATGCTAGGTTTTATCTACTTTCTTGTGTTTTGTCCACACTTTGGAGTAATTTTCATATGATTTCTTGGACTAACCTATTAACAAGAGCCACAGTGCCAGCTGCCTGTTTTCTGCTGTTTTTAGTTCCAAGAAAGTTAGAAAATGAATATTCTTGGAATTGGATGGGATAAAAGCCAAAGTCGCTATTTTACCGGAAGACATTTGTAGCCAGAATATGAGACGGAGAAGGGCTGGGGCCTAGCCACACCACCTGGCCGCGCGGCCAGGCCAGGCCAACGCCAGGGGGTGGTCTGGCTGACCCCAGCACCCCCTCGGCCTCTCCTTCCGCCTATATATTGCCTTCGGGACCAAAACGGTAAGTACCCGATCAAAAATCCACGGTCTGTAGCCGCCGTCATCTCCATCCGTAGATCGGGAGGGATCGGAAGCTCTTCCCGGCACCCTGCCGGAGAGGGGATTTCACCCTGGATGCCTTCTTCATCATCATGCAAGCCTCCGGTGTGATGCGTGAGTAGTTCATCTCTGGACTACGGGTCCATGTAGTAGCTAGATGGCTAGTTCTCCTCCTTTGTGCTTTCATGTCTAGATCTTGTGAGCTCCGTTCATGATCAAGATCATCTATTTGTAATTATGCATGTTGTGTTCGTGGGGATCCGATGGATATTGAGATGCTATTTCAGATTGATTATTGATTCTATCATGTCTTTGTTATTTGTGATCTTGCATGCTTTCCGTTGTTAGTAGCTATCTTGGCCAAGTAGATGCTAGCAACTCCAAGAGTTAGTATTTATGCTCGATAGTGGGTTCATGCCTCTGGTAATCTGGAGAAGTGACAGAAATCTCTAAGGTACTAGATGTGTTGTTGCTACTAGGGAGAAAACAACAATCCTTTGTTCATAGAACAATCGTATTGTTTACATTACACGCAATTCGTAAAGCAATAATCTGTTGCCTGCAACTTAATACTGGAGGGGGTTCGGATGATAACCTGAAGGTGGATTATTAGTCATAGATGCAGTTGGATGGCGGTCTATGTATAATGTTGTAATGTCCAATCAAGTCTCAAAGGAGTCAAGATGATTAGTATATGCTTGTATGCTTTCTCGATGTTTGTCAATTGCCCCGCTATAATTTGTTCACCCAGCATGTTATCTATCTTGAGGAGAGCCACCTCTAGTGAACTATGGATCCCGGTCCTTTCTTTTACATACAATCTACAAATTGTTTAATGCTTTGTGTTTACTTTCTACAAATATTACTTCCTTCCATTCGATATGTTTAATCCTTTGTTTTCAGCAAAACCGGTAAGATTGACAACCTCATCGCAAGTTGGGGACAGAGTTCTGTGGTTGTGTTGTGCAGGTCTCCACGCTGCTACTAGCACTGGTAGTGCGCCCTGCCAAGGCTCAGCTAGCAACACCTTTGGGGTGTTTCCTTGCTCCTACTGGTTCGATTAAACCTTGGTTTTATAACTGAGGGAAACTTACTGCTGTGCTCATCATACCTTCCTCTTAGGGTTCCCCAACGAGCTTGTTAATACACGAGTCAACAAGTATTTTTCTAGCGCCATTGCCGGGGATTAAAGAATAAGAAGCTCCCACGTCAACCACGCGCCATCAAGTATTTTTCTGGTGCCGTTGTCAAGGAGTCAAGGACATCTTCAGAAGGGGAGTCCCTCATAACCAATCTCTTTACTTTGTTATTTTTGTTTTGCTTAGTTTACTTTTTGCTTTGTTTGCTTGTTTCTTTATCAAAAACACAGAAAAATTAGTTTTTACAAGTTTGCTTTCTTTATCAAAAACACAAAAAATGACTACTCTTGAAAACACTAAGTTGTGTGACTTCACTAGCACCAACAACGATGATTTTATGAGCACACCTATTGCTCCACCTGTGCCCGAAGCTACTTTCTTTGAGATTAAACCTGCTTTACTCAATCTTGTTATGAGAGAACAATTTTCTGGTATTGGTAATGAAGATGCTGCTGTCCACTAAATAACTTTGTGAGATGCAAAAACATAGGGATATAGATGGTGATATTATTAAGCTTAAATTGTTTCCTTTCTCTTTGAGAGGAAAAGCTAAAGAATGGTTGAATTCCTTAACTAGGAATAGTATTGATTCTTGGACTAAATGCAAAGATGCTTTCATTGGAAAATACTATCCTCCTGCTAAGATTATATCTATGAGAAGTGAAATAATGAAGTTTAAACAATCTGATAATGAACATGTTGCTCAAGCTTGGGAAAGAATGAAATCTTTGGTAAAGAATTGTCCCACTCATGGACTGACTGCTTGGATGATCATCCAAACTTTTTATGCAGGATTGAACTATTCTTCAAGAACCTATTGGATTCTGCTGCTGGAGGTACCTTTATGACCATCACTTTGGGTTCTGCAACAAAGCTTCTGGATAATATGATGGTTAACTATTCTGAATGGCATACTGAGAGAGCTCCACAAGGTAAGAAGTTAAGTTCTATTGAGGAAACCTCCTCCTTGAGTGATAAGATTGATATTATTATGTCTATGCTTGTGAATGAGAATGCCCATATTGATCGAAATAATGTTCCTTTAGCCTCTTTGGTTGCTCAAGAAGAGCAAGTTGATGTGAACTTCATAAGAAATAATAATTTTGGCAATAATGCTTATAGGAATAATTTGGATAACAACAATTATAAGCCATATCCTCCCAATAATGGTAATGCTTATGGAAATTCCTACAACAATAATAGGAGTGCACCCTCTGAACTTGAAGTTATGCTTAAAAACTTTATTAGTAAACAAACTTCTTTCAATAAAACAAGAAGATGGTTGGGGACCCATCATTAATATGAAAGTGAATGACTTTGATTTCAAAGCTTTATGTGATCTTGATAATAGTGTTTGTATTATGCCTAGAAGGATTTATGATATGCTTGATTTGCCTCCACTTAAAGATTGTTATTTGAATGTCCCACTTGATGATAATGCTAAAAAGAAACTCATGGGTAGTATTAATGATGTTCTTATTATAGTTAACAATGCCTATGTCCCTGTTGATTTCTATGTTTTGGATGTTGAATGCAATGCTTCTTGTCCTATTACTTTGGGAAGACCTTTTCTTAGAACTGTTGGTGCCATTATTGATATGAAAGAAGGCACCATTAAATATCAACTTCCACTCAAGAAAGGTACAGAACACTTCCCTAAGAAGAGAGACAATATTTGTTTTGCCTCTCCTATGAAAACAAAATTTGGTTTTAATGCTTCTTCATTTGAGAACACTTGATTCTTTTTCTTGCTTCTTATGCCTAACTTAAAGGCGTTAAAGAAAAATACTTATTGGGAGATAACCCAAAAGTTTTAGATGAGTCTTGAAAGTTATTACTTCAGTAATAAACGCTCCTTATCCTTTTTATTTGCTTTTTGTGCCAAGAGTAACCTCTAATGAGAGAGAAGTAATGATTGGGAAAGTTGCTGTCCCGAAACAGATTTCTGTGCTTTATCGTTTCGTGTAAAATCTCAGAACATCATTTTGAGGCGTGAATTTTTGTGTTTCTGCCCTAGGTTGTTATCTAACTTTCGTTAGTTCAACACTTTTTGATTTGAGCAACCGAAGGTCTAAGAAAAAATTCGTCTTTACCTGCTGGTCTGTTTTGGCAGATTTCTGCCATTTTCTGCATTTGCTTCTTGTTGGTTCCTTTTTGAGTTCTTTTGGGGAATTGAGCTTTTTGAGGGAAGTGCTACAGTATCTAGTGTTCTAATGGAAGTTTATTGGTGTTAGAACTGAACCTAAAAGACTTATTATCTTGAGTGCACTAATGTTGCTAATAAAGATTGTGTGAAGTTTTGTATGAAGGAAAATTTCAGGTGTATGGAAGGAATGAGTAATGAGATGAAGGATGGACTAAAGCTCAAGCTTGGGGATGCCACGCGTGTCACCCCAAGAAATATCCAAGAAGTAAAAGCGTCAAATCTTGGGTATGCCCAAGGCATCCGCCTCTTTATCAATAAAAATCTTAGGTTTCTTCCAAACGCTTCATTTTTATTGTTTCATGCACAGTTGTGTTGTTCTTGGAGCGTCTTATTTTTTGTTTTTGTTTTGGTTTTGGTTTTTCGTTTGCTTTGTTTGCTTAGTTTGCTGAATAAATTGGTTGGACCCCCTCTTTCATACATTGGTTTTCAAATAGTTTGGTTTGGTTTGGAAAAGAGTAGGAAAGTTCATGCTTAAGTGGTAAAAAGAACTTGTTTTTGACTGCGGCCTATGCTTTGTCATGCCAGGCTTGATATTGTTTTGGCTTTATGCTTAGTATTCTTTACTGTAGCATGACTTGTTATAAACAATTGAGATTGCTTAATCTGCCTTGGATGAATCATGCGTTGTTTTAGCATATTAAAGCATAGTATAGTGGTATTCTCCTTTGATGCTTTATTTGGGTTGACTTGGCGCATGCTCACACCATGTTCTGACTATCTCAAGGCACCATAGCCTTTATGATCCTATAGTTTTCAACTTGTAGTATCACTTTATGCTTTGATCAATGATGTTTTGTCGCTCTGCATGATTATGGCCATTATTGCTCTCTTAGTCTGTCGCTCCCAGTCTTTTGCTAGCCTCCACAACCAAGTATGAGTTCCACTCATGCATCCAACTCCTTAAACCAAGTTATTCAAAAGATTCCACCATACCTACCTACTAGCTTTTGCTATTCCAAGTATATTCATGCTTTTGTTTACCTTCTAAATTAAACTTGTTATGAGAAAACTAGTGATTAAAGCTCTCACGAACTTGATGACACACTTTACTTTCTGCATTTAATAAACTTGAACCATTGGGTCCTTCTTTGTTGCGTATATTCTTGCGCTTTATAAGTTGAAATTAGCAGAACCATGTATCATGGGGAACGCTTTCAACAATGCACCTGTACTTTGTACCCCGTTGATATCATGTTCTTTTGCTTATGGATCCCAGCGGTGTGAAATAAAAGTGGAACTTGTAAGATCATGGAGTTTGTATGTGTGTTAGATAAATGCCTGGGACGCTAGCCTAAGCCACGCCTAATCATGGTGGAAACTTGCAGCATCACCATAATGAGCACTCTATGAAGCATCCTCAATAAAAACCTATGCAAATAGCAAATAAAAAGATCGCTGAGATGCTCATTGTCTGCTTGCCTTGTCATTTTGATTATGGGATAGCTCCTGTATCATGTGCAAGGGGTACCCTGTTGGCGGTTCTTTATGATACATATGTACTTACAATGACAAGAGCTTACTTGTGACTAAAGTTGAGTAGCATGAGGTTCGGTGTTCGTAAGTAAGGGGCATGAGATTTCGGTTTATAACTTGTCACGCATATCCTCTTAGTTGTGTCACTTTAACCTTAATCACCTTAAAGATGCTTATGATAGGGGCAATGAGAGCTAAAAGCTAACAAGTACCATAATTTTTGGAAGCTCTTTATGAGACTTGAATCCCTAATTCCTTCTATGAAGGCCTTTCTTTTACCTTTATGTTGAGTCTCCACCTTCTATGTTTATGCACCTACTTTGAGAACATAGTGGCCATTCTTAGTTCTATGTGCATTGTCCCAAGACTAGTTGATTGATGCATAACTTGATATTGCTTGTTTTAAACTATTCGTATCTAGTCACTCTTATGAACTTTGAAGGTGTCCTATGCATTTATATTTGCTACTCTATGAGGGACAAGCTGAATACTATTATGCTATGTTTTCTTTATGTGAAACAAACAAACATCTTGCAAAGCATTGTTATTCATGAATCTTTTGTTTGTTCCTTTTCATGTTGCAACATAGTTGCTTTGTCTTATTGCTAGAACTTTGTATTTTATGTTATGATTGAAGTACTATGATCCCAGCTTTGAATGTTTTACAAATACTTTGATCAAGTCTTTGATGGTGCATGTCACCTCAAAAATTATTCTTTCTTTTTATCACTTACCTACTCGAGGACGAGCAGGAGTTAAGCTTGGGGATGTTGATACATTGCAAATGTATCTATAATTTTTGATGTTCCATGCTTGGTTTTATCTACTTTCTTGTGTTTTGTCCACACTTTGGAGTACTTTTCATATGATTTCTTGGACTAACCTATTAACAAGAGCCACAGTGCCAGCTGCCTATTTTCTGCTGTTTTTGGTTCCAGGAAAGTAAGAAAATGAATATTCTCCGAATTGGACGGGACAAAAGCCAAAGTGCCTATTTTTCCGGATGACATCTGATGCTAGAATACGAGACGAAGAAGGGCTAGGGGCCGGCCACACCACCTGGCCGCGCGGCCAGGCCTGGCCCGCTCCAGGGGGTGGTCTTGCCGATCCCAGCACCCCCTCGGCCTCTCCTTCCGCCTATAAGATGCCTCTGGTACCAAAACCCTCAGTACCCGATAAAAAATCCACGAAAGAGTCTGTAGCCGCCGTCGTCTCTGTCCCTAGATCGGGAGGGATCTGAAGCTCTTCCTGGCACCCTGCCGGACAGGGGAATTCACCCTGGAGGCCTTCTTCATCATCATGCAAGCCTCCGGTGTGATGCGTGAGTAGTTCATCTCTGGACTACGGGTCCATGTAGTAGCTAGATGGCTGGTTCTCCTCCTTTGTGCTTTCATGTGTAGATCTTGTGAGCTCTGTTGATGATCAAGATCATCTATTTGTAATTCTGCATGTTGTGTTTGCGGGGATCCGATGGATATTGAGATGCTATTTCAGATTGATTATTGATTCTATCATGTCTTTGTTATTTGTGATCTTGCATGCTTTCCATTGTTAGTAGCTATCTTGGCCAAGTAGATGCTAACAACTCCAAGAGTTAGTATTTATGCTCGATAGTGGGTTCATGCCTCTGGTAATCTGGGGAAGTGACAGAAATCTCTAAGGTACTAGATGTGTTGTTGCTACTAGGGAGAAAACAACAATCCTTTGTTCATAGAACAATCGTATTGTTTACATTAAACGCAATTCGTAAAGCAATAATCTGTTGCTTGCAACTTAATACTGGAGGGGGTTCGGATGATAACTTGAAGGTGGATTATTAGTCATAGATGTAGTTGGATGGCAGTCTATGTATAATGTTGTAATGCCCAATCAAGTCTCAAAGGAGTCAAGATGATTAGTATATGCTTGTATGCTTTCTCGATGTTTGTCAATTGCCCTGCTGTAATTTGTTCACCCAGCATGTTATCTATCTTAGGAGAGCCACCTCTAGTGAACTATGGACCCCGGTCCTTTCTTTTACATACAATCTACAAATTGTTTACGACTCTGTGTTTACTTTCTGCAAACTATTACTTCTTTCCATTCGATGCGTTTAATCCTTTGTTTTCAGCAAAACCGGTGAGATTGACAACCTCATCACACGTTGGGGATAGAGTTCTGTGGTTGTGCTGTGCAGGTCTCCACGTTGCTACTAGCACCGCTAGTGTGCCCTGCCAAGGCTCAGCTAGCAACACCTTTGGGGTGTTTCCTTGCTCCTACTAGTTCGATTAAACATTGGTTTCATAACTAAGGGTAACTTACTGCTGTGCTCATCATACCTTCCTCTTGGGGTTCCCCAACGAGCTCGTTAATACACGAGTCAGCACACCCCTAGGTGTGGGTCCCCCTTGGCTGCGCCAGGGCATGGTGTGGGCCCCCTGGCCAGCCACCGACCTTGCCTCTTTCGCCTATATATCTCCCCCGAGGCAAAAACCCTAAATCGTCAATCAGAAATCCACGAAAAGTTCCACAGCGCCGCCGCCACCGAAGGGGAGATTCGGGGGACATAAAGTCTCTGTTCAGGCAACCTGCCGGGATGGGGAAGTGCCCCCGGAGCCATCTCCATCGATCTCCACCACCATCTCCATCGCCGTTGCTGATTCCCATGATGAGAAGGGAGTAGTTCTCTCTCGAGGCTAAGGGTTCTACCAGTAACTATGTGTTCATCTCTCTGTATGCATGATCATATTGTGATCATGGGCTTTGTAATCAAGTAGATCTACTTTTCTACTCAAGTGCTTTAATAGATCTATGTTCTCCCCATGTGTGTGAAAGTGACAGCGTGCACACCATGGTGGCACTTAGGCTAGAGACTACAAATACTTGTTATGAGTTATATTTGGATTTGGATGTTTCTATGAAATTGTGGTGTTTGTTGGAACCATCTAGAGCTCAAGGTGACAGTGTGGGGTTATCTAGATGGGGAAAGCGAACTTTGAGGTGTGCTGTTATAGCCCTACCAACAATTAGAGTGTCCAACCGGAGAGTAGTTCAGCGTAGTATCATAAAGAAGAATATATTTATATGAGAGTGTTCACTAGTGAAAGTATGATCCCTAGGCCTTGTTTCTAAGCACTGAAACACCGTTTGCTATTAGATCTATTACATGTTTGCTTGCTTCTATCTTTATTTCAGTTTGCCTTTAGTCTTTTTCGCGCCATCAAGCTATTTTCTAGCACCGTTACCACTTATAATTATCCATACCACTTGTATTTTACCATCTCTTCGCCGAACTAGTGCACCTATACACCTGGCAAGTGTATTGGGTGTGTTGGGGACACAAGAGACTTCTTGTATCTTGATTGCGGGGTTGCTTGAGAGGGGATACCTTTGAGCACTTCCTTCCTGAGTTCGATAAACCTTGGGTGATCCACTTAAGGGAAAACTTGCTGCTGTTGTACAAACCTCTGCACTTGGAGGCCCAACAACTATCTACAAGAATAGAAGTGCGTAGACATCAGTATGTCGGAGCAGGGTGGCCTGGAGAGATGCGAACAGGGGCAAATTATATGATGTCTCGCCGACGGAGCTGGCTTACCTGTGCTTTTCCTTCATCCGGCTCCCCGCTCACCTCTATGGGTTGGGTTTGGCCTGGGAGCACCAGATATAAAAACAGCTTTCGCATGTTGAAAACATAAAAAATAGACCAAGATTTCTATCACGTGTGGGAGTAAAGGGATATGATCGTTGGAAAAGTGCAGGATGAGAAAAACTTATTAAGCAACCGAAACAGAGGTGTAGTAAGAGCATCTCTAGGAGCTATCTTAAATATCTCAAAACTGTAAAATAACTGCCAGTTTTTTGTCCCCCACAAAAAGGCGTCGATCAGTTAATGTAAACCCGCTTGGCCCACAAAAGTTTTTATAGGGGCGCCAAATTTTGCCCTCTACCCTAAACATTTCTTGTCTTTGCAGCCGAATCGAATGCGCCCTACACTTCCCCTCTTGTTTTGGTGGGACAGAAGTTTCTCCCTCCTCCCTTCCCTCTTCCCCCATCGTGTCGGCATCAATGTACCTCCCCACTCGCTCCCCACCGCTGCCGCCTCATGGATTTCCCTCCGAGATCTCGCCGGCCGCTGCTCAGGTTCCACGGCCGCAACCACCCCTCCCGTCGCTCTGGTAGTCCACACGGGCTTGTCGACCGCATCGCTTCCGTCCTAAAGAAGAGGAAGCATGTGTCAACATAAGTCATTTCCCCAACCACCATTCCCCTCGCCGATGCTGCTCAGGACATGGTCGTCGCTCCCCCGATACACGTTGCCTCGAAGGCTGCCTCCTGGAAGCCTGACACATCGAAGAAGCACGAGGGCACCAGGCCAAAAAAATATGTAGTCAAGCGGGAATAAGAAGTTGCCCGTGGTGGGCCCCATTCCTCTTCATCTTGTCCCACTGATGACCCACAAGTATAGGGGGTATATCGCACTATTTTTGATAAGTAAGAGTGTCGAACCCAACGAGGAGCAGAAGGTGTTGATGAGTCGCTTGTAGTAGGAATTCTCTGTAAATACTTAGCAAACGGATTTTTAGGGTTTTTTGATAATGCAGATAAATAAAGTGCGAGTAAATAAAAGACAATAATAATAAATGCAGCAAGTGGCCCAATCCTTTCATTAGCAAAGGATAAGCCGGTTGTATTACTTAAGATGACCAAGCGTTCTCGAGGACACATGGGAATACTGTCAAGTGCTTTTGCTTCATATAGTTGATTAATCTTCTTTAGTTTGATAAGTGTTGTGTGGGAGAATCTATGCTAATGTACTGCCCTTCCTAGGACTAATACATACTTGTGATTATATCCCTTGCAAGCATCCACAACTACAATAAAGTAATTAAGATAAAAACCTAACCATAGCCTTAAACTTTGAGATCCTACACTCCCTTGTGCAAAGGTTTCCTAACGGGGGTTCAGGTTTCTGTCCCTCCGGCAACCCCGCGATTAGTAGCCAAATACACAATACATTCCCCTAGGCCCTTAAAGGTGAAGCATCATGTAGTCGACGTTCACATGACACCACTAGAAGAATAACACCACAACTTAAATATTAAACCATTGAATCTTTCTCAACACAATTCCACTACTAACAACTTGACTTCTCCCATTTTGTCAAGAACTAAAGAAACTACTCACAAGACATCATATGGATCAAGATCAAAGATGAAATAATGACAGGTAACAATCTGAACATGAAAAATAATTCAATGGTTCCACTCAATAGCATCAACTACAACAAGTAATCAATACCGGGAAAGTTTCCCCTAATAACTATGCAAGATTCAACCCAATTGTTATAGTGGTATGGAGTGGTCATGATGGTGCTGGTGGAGATGGTGATGGAGATGATGATGATGATCCCGATGAAGTCTAGCTTGATGGTGGTGTTGATGGCGACAATCTCCCCTCTCCGGGAAAGAATTTCCCCAGCAGATTTCTGCCTGCCGGAGAGCTCTTTCTCTCTCTGTAGTTTTCCGCCCCACAGAGGTGGCAGAACCTTTCTATGGTTGCTCCCCGAGTCTTAGAGTTTCGGGAGGATTATATACGCCAAAGAGCAGAGCCATTGGTGGGCCAGGGTGGCCACACCACCTGGTGGCGCGACCTAGGCTGGCCTGCGCCAGGGGGTGGTTTGGGCCTCCTGTGGCCCATCTCCGCTCCCCCTTCTGGCTTCCCTCGTCTTCTGGAAAAATAGGATTTTCCATATATTTTCTGGAATTTTCTGATCTTCGCGAATTTCGCCTCCAAACAGTGACTTTTTATCAGAATCCTGACTTCAACGGTCCATCCTCTAAAAGTCATCAACCATACAAAAACAGATGAAATAACATAAGTATCATCTCTTAATATGAAATATATCAATGAATAAAAGTAAGTTATGATATAGAATAGTGATGCAAAATGGACGTATCAACTCCCCCCAAGCTTAGACTTCGCTTGTCCCCAAGCGAAAACTGAGCTCAATAAACATGACCTCAGGTTTATGGAGTGAAGTGTTGATTAAATAATATGGACAAGAAGCATCACATCCATCAATACACAAATCATAATAGAAGACAACTCACTATTATATAACTTAACTTGCAATAATTAAAGGAAACACAATAAAGATACACAAAGTAAATCATAATTGGTAATGGCAAACTTTGTTCTTAATCAAAGAACGGTTAACAATTTGCAGGAGTTTAAACATAATGGGGTTTTTAATGATAGATTTCAAAGTAATATTCACTAAGATAAGAGTAGTGTGCAAAACAAGGAACATAAGAAACATGATTGAATAAATCATCATATGAATGAATCAAACACAACAACTCAAATACTTGCTTGATATAGAAAGGAATAGGTTTACTGACTTAACTAAAAATTAAAAGATAGGCCCTTCGCAGAGGGAAGCAGGGATTTCAAGTTTCATAAAGAGCTTCCAAAAATTATGGTACTTAATAGCTGTCAACTCTCATTACCCCTATCATAAGCATCTTTAGGTGTTTAAGGTTAAAGTGAACAAATATGAGGATATGCTTGGCAAGTTATAAGCTGAAAATCTCATGCCCTTGCTTACGAGTACCATTCCTCATGCTACTCAACTTTAGTCACAAGTAAGTTCTTGTCATTGTAAGTACATGTGTATCATAGAGAACCGCCAATGGGATCCCCCTTGACCGATGATACGGAAAATTTACCATATCAAAATGACAAGGCAAGCACACAATGAGCATCTCAACGATCCTTTTTTTCCTATCAGCATAGGCTTTTTCCCTATTTGCATTTATTGAGGATGCTTCACAGATTGCTCACTATGGTTATGCTGCACGTTTCCACCATGATTAGGCATGGCTTAGACTAGCCATCCAAGCGTTTCTCTAACACATATACAAACTCCATGAGCCTTACAAGCTCCCCTTCATTTCACACCACCGGGATCAATAAGCAAAAGAACATGATATCAACTAAATAAAGTGCAATGTTGAAAACGTTCCCCATGGTAACATGGTTCTGCTAATTTACAACTTACAAAACGCAAGCATATACCCAACATAGATGGGCACAATGGTTAAAGTTTATTAAGTGCAAGAAAGTAAAGTGTGCCATCAAGTTCGTGAGAGCTTTAATCACTAATTTTCACATAACAAGTTTAATTCGGAAGGTAGATGAAAACATGAATTTACTTAGAATAGCAATAATGCTAATAGGTAGGTATGATGGACTGATACGTAGCTAACGTATCCATCATTTTTGATGTTCCATGCTTGGTTTTATCTACTTTCTTATGTTTTATCCACACTTTGGAGTACTTTCTATACACTTTCTTGGACTAACCTATTAATAAGATGCCACAGTGCGAGTTGCCTGTTTTCTGTTGTTTTTGGTTTCAGGAAAGTCAGAAAATGAATATTCTCGGAATTGGATGGGAGGAAAGCCAAAGTCAGTTTTTCACCGAGGGGGACACGGAGCCAGAATACGAGACGGAGAGGGGCCAGGGGCTGGCCACACCATGTGGTGGCGTAGGCTAGCTCTGGCTGTGCCACCAGGTGGTGTAGGACCCTCAGGCCACCACCGACCTTGCCTCTTCGCCTATAAGATGCCTCCCGATGCAAAAACCCTAAATCGTCCTGCCTCCAGCCACGAAAAGTTCCGTAGCGCCGCCGCTACCGAAGGGAAGATTTGGGGGACAGAAAGTCTCAGTTCCGACACCCTTCCGAGACGGGGAAGTGCCCCCGGAGCCATCTCCATCGATCTCCACCACCATCTCCATCACCGTTGCTGATTCCCATGATGAGGAGGGAGTAGTTCACTCTCGAGGCTAAGGGTTCTACCGGTAGCTATGTGTTCATATATCTCTCTATGCACAATCATATTGTGATCATGAGCTTTGTAATCTAGTAGTTCTACCTTGCTACTCAGGTGCTTTAATATATCTCTGCTCTCCCCATGTGTGTGTAGTTGATAGTGTGCACACCATGGTGGCACTTAGGCTAGAGATTACAAATACTTGTTATGAGTTATATTTGGAGCTGGGTGTCTCTATGAAATTGTGGTGTTTGTTGGACCCATCTAGTACTCAAGGTGACAGTGTGGGGTTATCTAGATGGGAAAGATGAACTTTGAGGTGTGCTGTTATAGCCCTACCAATGATTAGAGTGTCCAACCAGAGAGTAGTTCAGCGTAGTATCATAAAGAAGAATATATTTATATGAGAGTGTTCACTAGTGAAAGTATGATCCCTAGGCCTTGTTTCTAAGCATTGAAACACCGTTTGCAATTAGACCTATTACATGTTTGCTTGTGCACCTATACACCTGACAATTGTATTGGGTGTGTTGGGGACACAAGAGACTTCTTGTATCTTGATTGCAGGGTTGCTTGAGAGGGAATACCTTTGACCACTTCCTCCCTGAGTTTGATAAACCTTGGGTGATCCACTTAATGGAAAACTTGCTGCTGTTCTACAAACCTCTGCACTTGGAGGCCCAACAATTGTCTACAAGAATAGAAGTGCGTAGACATCAAACTATTTTATGGCGCCATTGCTGGGGAGGTAAGGTAAAAGGTACTCACATCCTCTGGTGTGAGTGCTCAAAGTTATTTCCTTTAGATTCTGCATTTTTGTCTTTTTGTTTCTTGTTTTCACTAGTTAGGCTTAATGAAAAAAATAGAGAGCTTTATAGTATATATCTTGAGTTAGGACATGAAGTGTTTGAAGAGAAAATTAAAAAACCTATGTAACTTTATTTGCATGCTAATAGCAATGTTATTAGTATGAATTCTTTGAACACCATTATTGCTGATGCTATGGAAAAGTCTAACTTGGGGAAGCTAGTTTTTATGAAAATGATCTTTTTAGTTCTCCAGCTTTGGAAGATAGCTATTCTATTGCTTATGATGATACCAAACCTCTAATATATGATGATTACAATGATGAGTATGATATTTTCAGTCCACCTACTATTGAGGAGAAAATCAATTATGATTAGAATAGGCCTCCTATATTTGATGATTATGGTGACGAGAATAATAATGATAGCTATTTCGTTGAATTTTCTCCCACTATAATTAATAAGAATGACTATGTTTATGTGGAGAGTAATAATTATTATATGCATGTGGCTCATGATAAGAATGTTTTATGTGATAGTTATATTGTTAATTTTATTCATGATGCTACTGAAAGGTATTATGAGAGAGGGAAACATGGTTTTATGTATCTCAATAATATTAAGTTTCCCCTCTTTATGTTGGAAGTCTTGAAGTTGCACTTGTTTTGCTTTCCTATGCTTGTTGCTTTGTGCTTTCATGACTTGTTTCTTTACAAGATTCCTATGCATAGGAAGTGGGTTAGACTTAAATGTGTTTTGAATTTGCTTCTTGATGCTCTCTTTTACTTCAATTCATATTT
This sequence comes from Avena eriantha, assembly GCA_910589775.1. Lineage (NCBI taxonomy): Eukaryota > Viridiplantae > Streptophyta > Magnoliopsida > Poales > Poaceae > Avena > Avena eriantha. Next base: position 380,070,865 of record OU342746.1, read on the forward strand.
CTTATGCGAGCATATTCTCAAACTATCATGCCTAACTTAAAGGCGTTAAAGAAAAGTACTTATTGGGAGATAACTGATGTCTACACACTTCTATTCTTGTAGACATTTGTTGGGCCTCCAAGTGTAGATGTTTGTAGAACAGCAGAAAGTTTTCCCTTAAGTGGATTACCCAAGGTTTATCGAACTTAGGGAGGAAGTGGTCAAAGGTATCCCCTCTCAAGCAACCTTGCAATCAGGATAGAAGAAATCTCTTGTATCCCCAACACACCCAATACACTTGTCAGGTGTATAGGTGCACTAGTTCGGTGAAGAGATAGTGAAATACAAGTGGTATAGATAATTATAAGTGGTAACAGTGATAGAAAATAGCTTGATGGCGTGGAAAAGACTAAAGTAAAACTGAAAAGATAGAAGCAAGCAAACATGTAATAGATCTAATAGCAAACAGTGTTTCAGTGTTTAGAAACAAGGCCTAGGGATCATACTTTCACTAGTGAACACTCTCATATAAATATCATCTCTTTATGATACTACTCTTAACTACTCTCCGGTTGGACACTCTAATCGATGGTAGGGTGATACGTCCAAAACGTATCTACTTTCCCGAACACTTTTGCTATTGTTTCTCCTCTAAACTTGTGTGATTTGGATGCAACTAACGTTGTTTTTAGTAGAATTACTTTGGTGTCTAGTTTTTTGTGCAGAAAATCAACTATCAGGAAAAATCCCGGAAAATATGCCAAAAATCCTATTTCACCAGAAGACTCCCGGAACTAGAATACGAGACAGAGGGGGGCTAGGCCCAGGCCACACCACCTGGCCGCGCGGGCTAGGCCTGGCCGCCCCAGGGGGTGGTCTGGCTGCCCTAGACACCCCGTCGGTCTCCCTCTTCGCCTATAAGATGCCTTCTGACCTAAAAACTCAGGGGGATCGACGTTTTTCAAGAAGGAGTTCCGCTCTGCCGCCACCACCAGATTCCACGAAACAGCACCAGAAACTCCATTCTGGCACCCTGCCGGGACGGGGAATTGGAGGAGATCATCGCCATCATCATCACCATCGCTTCTCCATGGACCATCCATGTTTCCCCCATCTATGAGTGAGTAATCCCCCGTTATAGGCTATGGGGATGGTAGGGATTGGATGAGATCGTTCATGTAATGGCATCAGATTATTAGGGAATGGTGCCTAGTATCTTCTATTAGTGCTTTATGACTTTGTCGCGACTTGTTATGCTTAATGCTTGTCACTAGGGCCCGAGTGCCATGATTTCAGATCTGACGTGTTATTGATTCATTATAATAGTATTGTTTATGGTCTTACCTGCAAGTTGTATACACACGTTGTTGTCCGGAACCAATGGCCCCGAAGTGATAGAAATCGGGATAACCGGAGGGAATGACTTTGATGTGAGGATCACATGTGTTCATGGAGTGTTAATGCTTTGCTCCGGTGCTCTATTAAAAGGAGAACCTTAATTTCCAGTAGTTCCCTTGAGGCCCCGCTGCAAACGGGCTGGCAGGACAAAAGATGTTGTGCAAGTTCTCATTGCGAGCACGTATGACTACATATGGAACACATGCCTAGGATTACCTAGTACTTGGATGCTTTATCTTATTTATCTGCAATTGCCCTATGTTCTGCTTGCCATGTGAATTGTCTTGTACATGCAACACCCATCCATCCCTATGCCTAGCGCACTCGAATCCTACTGTCTACTGCTATTATTACTACTGTCTTTACTTTACCACTGCTGCTACTTTACTATTCCTACTACAAAACTGTTGCTACTGATAAACTGCTGTGAGCAAGATTGTTTCCAGGTGCAGCTTCGAATCAATAAATTAGGTTTCACTTCCCTCGAAAATACTGCGATACACCCCCTATACTTGTGGGTCATCAAGACTATTTTCTGGCACCGTTGCCGGGGAGCATAGCTTTATTTATTAAGTTCACTTGGATTCTCTGTTGTTCGCTGTTATCCATCCATCATGGGTAAGTCTCGTGATGGCAAGGTTCCTATTTTACCATCCACTACAAGAAGAGATACGGTTCTGAACACCTCTGTTGCTCTTGATTCACCATCTGTTATGAGTAAGCTCGTTCCACCACCACATACACATGCTACACATACTGCTACTACTGCTGAATCTAAAACTTCTAATACTTATGATGTTGCTTCTACTGTGCTTGATAAGAGTGGTTCATTAGGTCCTTTCCTAGATGCTACGATTGCTAGAACTATAGCTGGAAATACTGAAACTCCTAATGAAGACACTACTACACCTGTTAGTTCACCTGAGTCTAGTGAGAGCTATGATATTGAGGACGGTTATATTGAGATGGCCGATGAATTTATTAAAGAATGTAAAAACACCCATGATAGGAGCCCTGCTAAGAGTCTCCTTGAGAGGCGTACAATTAGACCCAAATTGTCTCCTATTGCTAAGTTTGCTGCTTCTCCCATAAACATTAAAGATAAAGATTATGATTTCTCTCTTGATTTATCCTACATAGCTATTGTTGAGAAAAACCTTTTTGTCGGACTAAGAATGAAAGTGCGGTAGGACATATGATTGAGCTTTCTACCATGAGTGGCCTGTTTTATGATATTAAGATGCGTACTTACTTTGTTGCTAAGATTTTCCCCTTTTCATTGAAAGGAGAAGCTAAAACTTGGTTTAGTAATTTACCTCCTGGATCTATTGATAGCCCTGGTTGCTTGATTAGTACTTTCCTGCAGAAATATTTTCCTCCTAGTGCTAGACATGCTATTTTGCAGGAACTTTTTGATTTCAAACAGGGAGAAAAAGAGATATTGCCTGAATCATGGGTAAGGTTTTGTCCTTTGATTCATGCACAGGATGGAAGTCCATTACCTAAGAATGAGCTTCTTGATATATTTTATAATGGACTAACTCAAGAATCTAGGACATACCTAGATAGTTGTGTTGATTGTGTTTTCAGGAATAGGACTCCCAAGGAAGCTGAGGAATTAATGGCTAAAATAAGCAAGAATTATGAAGACAGGACTCCTCCTGAACCACTATACCTGAAATAATTATACCTGAACCAACTATTCCTGTGCCTATTCCAACATCAAAGAAGAGGGGATTTATTGAATTAAATGTTGAAGTGATGAAGGAAGCTAAGAAATGTCTTAACGAGAAGGGAATTAAAGCTGCAGATGTCAAGAATTTACGTCCTATAGAAGAATTATGTAAGCCTATCCCCTACTCATCCACTATTGAGGTACACTCTCTCCAACACTTTGATGAAGGTGATATCCCTTACTCGAAACCTACTGATCAATGCTTAGAAGAATTTGATATTTTTATTGTTAAGAAAGATAATTTTAATAAAAGGGTGCAAAATCATCTAATGGAAAACACTAGAGCTATTGTTGAGTTAAAAGATATTGTGGAAAGTACCTCTAATGATGTTAAAATGATTGTTAAACACTTTCAAATGGTTCAAACTCAAATAGATCAACTCATTAAAGTGCAAAAAGACTTGCTAATTAACGCTGCTAAAGAAAAACATGCTTATGAAATTAGAACTAGAAGTGGTGTTGCTACCCAGGATCCTCTATATCCCAAGGGGCATCCCAAAAGAATCGAGCAGGATTCTCAACAAGCTGAAATAGTGGCTCTACTCGTAAGAAAAGGAAAAAGAAACATAAAACTATTGTAGAACCCTCTGAACCTGCTAAAGATCCTAATAGTATATCTATTTCCGATGTTGAAACTGAAAGTGGTAATGAAGAAAATGATGTTCCTGATAAAGAAAAAGTTGAAGAAGAACCTGAAAAGCACACTAAGAATACTAAATACTCTAAAGAAGATTTTGTTGCTAAGAAACATGGTAGTGAAAGAGAGCCTTGGGTCCAAAAACCTATGCCTTTCCCTGATAAGAAACACAAGTCAAAGGAAGATGAACACTATAATAAGTTTTGTGAGTGGATGAAACCTTTATTCTTGCAAATTCCTTTGACTGATGCTATTAAATTGCCTCGTTACTCAAAGTATATGAAGGATATTGTCTCGAATAAAAGGAAGATCCCTAATGAAGAAATTTCTAGTTTGCTTGCCAGTTACTCCTTTAACGGTAAGGTTCCAAAGAAACTTGGAGACCCAGGGATTCCAACTATTCCTTGCTCTATTAAGAATAGTTATGTTAGAACTGCTTTGTGTGACTTGGGAGCTGGAGTTATTGTTATGCCTTTCTCTCTCTATAAGAGACTTCAACTAGAAAAAATAATACAACCTGATATATCTTTGCAAATGGCTGATAAATCTACCACTATTCATGTTGGTATATGTGAGGATGTACCTGTTCAAGTGGCTCATAATTGCTTGATATTAACTAATTTTGTTGTGCTTGAAATGCCTGAAGATGATAACATGTCTATTATTCTTGGGAGACCTTTTCTTAATACTACAGAAGCTGTTATTAATTGTAATCAAGGAAAGGTGACTTTCAATGTTAATGACAAGGAACATACTGTATATTTCCCCAAGAATATTGATAGGACTTATGGTTTGAATTCAATTGAACATGTTGAGGGCATTCAAGTTGGAGAAATATATTGTCCCATACCAAGTGAAAAATTTGAAACTATTATGATTGGGACCATTGCTATCAAAGTTGAGGTAACATAATCATTAGTGGAATAAAAAGTTTTGTCTCATATGAAATTGTTTTGGTAACAAGACCTGATCAACCTTGTTAACAAAAGGATTTCATTGAACAAAACTTACCTCCACTTACTTCTATTCTATCCTTTTAGTTTTTGTTTTCGTTTAGTTTTCTTCTCTGTTGTTAGTTGCTTGCATGTTAGAGTGTCTTAGAACTTCTGAAGTCCTAGCCTTGTTTTGTCTTTACATCATTCCAGAAAACCTTTTTCTGTCAGAAAATCATTCATCTATACCTGAAAATTGCCCAAAAATAAAGTGTCTCGAAAAATTCCAGAAAATTCATATTAAATTTTTACGTGGAAAAAGGGGCAGAGGAGTGCCTGGAAGGTACCAGGGGGCCCCACCAGGCAGGCACACCACCTGGTGGCGCGGCCAGCCTTGGGGCGCGCCTGCCTATGGTGTGGGCCACCCTGGCCCTCCACTCACTCTCTCCCGAGCAAACACCAGTCCATTGCTCGAAATCGCGTTCTTGCTGTGCTTGCCCTCGATTTTTCGATCTCCTTGCTCGGCCCATCTTTGCTGCTGAAATTTGGAGCATTTGTTCTCCGGTATGTGACTCCTCCGCTTGTCCAAGTAGATTTGTGTTTAGTGGTTTATACCTTGAGTATTTTGCTATTGTAGGTGACAGGTTATGAGAGCTTGTAAGCTTGTTTGATGCTTAGAGATATAGTTTTGATGCATGTTTAGGCCTCTTACAAGTCCCTATGAGTAGTGCCCTTCATTATATTCACTTTGCAATCACTTGTTTAATAGATGTTTAAATTTCAGAATATCAAACATGAACAACCGTACCTTTGGAGAAATATTTGAGAGAGATGCACCTAGGAGGTCAAGGCCCTCAAGATCAGCCTCTCAGTTCAGGCCATCATACAACGAGGATCTCATTGCACCTCGTATTGGTAATGAAGGAGATGATGGGGATGCTCACCCATCTACTTTTCCTTGTTTTACTTTCTTACAAGCTGCAGGGATTCTTGATGATTTCTTACTACTGATTCAGAGGGTTGGTTTGACCTCATACATGAAAGATGAGAGTGAGCAATACGCTATGCTCACCAAGACTTTTGTTGAGATCTTCGTGTTTACTAACACGCCGTATCAGTCAACTGTCTCTTTCAGAATTTATAATCTGCCCTTTACCATGTCATTGGAAAGATTTTGTAGTATTGTAGGTGTAAGCATGACAGGGACCGTGGAGAAGATTCAAGAGCGACCCGCTGATTTGCTGGAGCTTTACCGAGGGGTGACCAATGATGATAACCGCGTAGCTCAGCGCGGAAAGATAAGAAACATCCAACTCCCTGCTCTTAGATACTTTGCATATTATCTTGCTACTAGCATTCTGGGTAGAGAGAATACGAGTGGCACCACAAAGGCTTGACCTTGTTGCTATGAAAACACATCACTTTGTCACTGCTGACTCTGATTTGGACACTCTAGTATATAGGATGTTGTTTACTGACGGGGATGAGAGGGAGATCCCTTTGCCGCAATCTACTTTGTTTAGTGTTCACAGGAGACTGTGGTCGCGCTCCAAGGAGGAGGTGGACGAGCAGCTCCGCTTGCTGGGGTTCCAGAGGCAGCACCAGGAGGATGTGCCCTCCTACGATTACTCTGCGCACTACGGAGGGACGTACTCGAGCTCACACCAGGACGAGGGTACCTCCTCGTCGTACCATGGTGACACTTCATCCTGGCCAGCTTGGGATTGACACCCACTTAGGCCAAAAGCCTAAGCTTTGGGGGAGGTACACCGACATCGCACTCATCTCCATATCATTTTGCGTCGGTACTTTGTATATTCATGTTTCGTTCTCCTTTTAGTTTTCGTTCTTTCTTTGCTTTTGCTTTCTAAAACACAAAAGACCCAAAATATTTCTGTTGTTTCTCTTTGGTTTGCTTCTTTTTCTTTTTACCTTGGTTTGTCTTTCCCTTTTTGCTTTGTTTGAACTATTCGAAAAACCCAAAAAGATTTTGCTTTGCTTGTTCTTCCTTTTTGGTTCTTGCTTTAAAAAATCGAAAACACCAAAAATATTTGTTGTTCTTCTTTGGTTTTGTGAGTTTTCTTGCAGGGTTCAGCAGTGCTCAGTGGGATTTGGTTTCATATTATTATTCAAGCCACACAAGTGAAGGGCAATAATGAGGATTAATGACAACTTGAGGTGTGGTAAGAGGCTGTTAATGAACTCTATTTGTTTTCATTTTTGTACATATACTCATCATTGTGGGCATGCTTAGTCTATTCGTGTAGGGTGTATGTTATTTATGGATGCTTAGTAGTTCTTACTTTCATATGATTAGTTCCAGCTTGCTAATAGTTTGTAGCATGTCAATATGAATGTTTGCTTGCATTACTCTATTCATAACTTGGTATGACACGGTTGGTATGTGGATGTGCTACGGAGGCATAGCTTACGTTGATTCCTAGATTCTCGCAGAATTCTTGGAACTCCTTGGATGTGAAGTTCGTCCCATTGTCCGTGATGATGCTGTGTGGTACTCCGAAGCGATAGACGATGGACTCGAAGAACTTGACTGCGCTGTATCCTGACTGGTTAGTCACTGGCATGGCCTCTATCCACTTAGTGAATTTGTCGAATGCGACCAGGAGGTAGACATAGCCTCCTCGTGAGGACTTTGGGAGCTTGCCGACCATGTCGAGTCCCCATTGCGCGAAGGGCCAGGCCAATGGAATTGGCCGGAGCTCCGCGCCAGGTGTGTGTGGCTTGTCCGCGAAACGCTGGCAAGCGTTGCATTTTTGGACAATGTCCTTGGCGTCACGCATGGCCGTAGGCCAGTAGAATCCAGCTCGTAGAGCTTTGGTGACGAGGGCTTGACTGCCAGCGTGGTGCCCGCACGTCCCCTCATGGATGTCGAGGAGAACGGCTCTTCCATCGGCGTTAGAGATGCATCGTTGGAGTACTCATGTGATACCGCGCTTATACAGTTCGCTGTTAATAACAGCGAATGCCTTGATCGCCGTGCAATGTGTCGTGCGTCAGTCGGGTCGTCCAGTAACCTTTTGCTGAGAAGGTATGTGATGTACGGTTGAGTCCAAGATGGCTCGATCATCATGACGCTCATCGGTCCTTCGAGTCCTGTGTCAAGATCCAGGTTGTCGAGTGCTATTGGCTCATTGGGTGGCGCAGCCCCCCGAGTCCGTTGTCGCGCTTGTTTTCTTCTCTACGGCCTTTGGCTTGATGGAGCGTTCGCAGATGCGCTCGAGAAATACCCCATGTGGTATGGGGGTGCAGGTAGAGCCAATGTTGGCGAGTGCATCCGCCTCTTCATTGCTTTCGCGGCCTATGTGTCGTAGCTCGCAACCATCGAAGTCCCCTTCGAGTGTGTTGTAGAGGTCGCGGTAGGCGATCATATTATCATTCAGTGCGTCGCACTCGTGCATTGTCTGGTTGACAACTAGCTTGGAGTCACCATATATTATGAGCCTCTTGGCGCCGCAGGCTTTTGCCATCCTCATCCCATGCAGCAGGGCCTCGTATTCAGCTTCATTGTTGGAGGCGGTGAACTGCATTCGTAGAATATATTTCATCTTGTCTCCCTGGGGCGATGTCAGTATGACACCTGCGCTAGCTCCATCCTTTCGCTTGGATCCATCAAAGTGCATTGTCCAGAGGTAGGACATATCTGGTTTTTCAGGGAGCTGGTTCTCCATCCAGTGCACGAGGAATTCAGGGAGAACTTGCGACTTGATTGCGTCGCGTTTTTCATATGTAATGTCTCGTGGAGACAGTTCGATCCCCCAAAGCGCGACTCATCCGGTGGCGTCGGGATTGTTGAGGATATGCCCAATCGGGGCGTCGTTGACTACCACGATTGGGTGTTCCTGGAAGTAGTGGCGCAGTCGCCAGGCTATCATGAAGACACCGTACGCCACTCGAACTTGTTAGCTTTGCGGAGAAGTTAGTAGAAGGGCAGTGCCTTTTCGCCCATTCGACTGATGAATTGACTGAGCACCACGATTCGCCCAGCCAGCTACTGGACACCTCTTATGTTCTTCGGCTTCTCCATGGCCAGTATGGCTTCTATTTTCTTCGGGTTCGCCTCAATTCATCTAACGGAGATGAGATACCCGAGTAATTGCCCAGATGATACGCTGAAGGCGCACTTGTACAGATTGAGCTTGATCCGATAGCGGTCGAGATTGGCGAAGGTTTCGCGTAAATCGTCGATTAGTGAAGCTTCCTCTTTGGTCTTGATTACGATGTCGTCAACATAGACTTGGATGTTGCGACCAAGTTGGTTTTTGAGGCAAGCCTGCATGCACCACTGGTAGGTGGCTCCTGCGTTTTTTAGCCCGAAGGGCATTGTGTTATAGCAGAACACACCAAAAGGCGTTGTAAACACCGTTTTCTCTTGATCCTCCTCCTTCATTTGAATCTGATTGTAGCCTGAGTAGGCGTCCAGGAAGTAGAGGCGCTCACATCCCGTGGTGGAGTCGATGATCTGGTCGATTCGTGGCAGCGGGAAGTGATCCTTTGGGCAGTGCTTGTTCAGAGAGGTGAAATCCACGCACATCCGTAGGATATCCGTGTCCTTTTTTGGTACTAGCACCGTGTTGGCGAGCCAAGTGCTTTCCTTGATCTCGCATATGAATTTGGCATCGAGAAGTCTGTTGATCTCCATTCCGACTGCTTTTGCTCTTGGCTCAGACAATCGCCTAATTGTTTGTTTGATTGGCCTTGCGTCTGGGTTGACGTTGAGTGCGTGCTCGGCGAATTACCTGGGAACTCCTGGCATGTCCGCTGGACACCAGGCGAAGATTTCCCAGTGCTCACGGAGGAATTCGACGAGCGTGAGTTCCTATGCGGGACTCAACTTGTTGGCGATGAGGGTCGTCTTGGCGGGATCCGATGGGTGGACCTGAACTTTCTTCGTGTGCACCGACGAGTCGAATGATAGGTCGAGTGAACTTGGCCGGCTCAGGGGAGGTAGACTGTTGTATGGCGATGAGGGTCGTCTTGTGAGTTCTTCCTGCTTACCGAAGGACTGGGAAATTCTGTTGAACTCCTTGTCGCAACTATCGGACCTCTCAAAGCTCCCGTTGATTGTGATGACGCTGTTAGGGCCTTGTATTTTCATCTACAGATATGCGTAGTGCAGCACTGCCATGAACCTAGCGAATGCGACACGTCCGAGGATGCAGTGGTACTGTGAGGGCCAGTCGACGACTTCAAAGTCGATGCGCTCGCGTTGAAAGTTTTTCGGCGTGCCAAAGATGACGTTGAGGTTGATTTTGCTAAGGGGATATACTCCTTTGCCTGGGACGATGCCATGGAATGTTGTGTCCGCGGCCTCTAGGAAGGTCAGAGGGATCCTCATTGCTCGCAAGGTACTCGCGAACATAAGGTTGATGTCGCTTCCTCCGTCCATGAAGACACGGCTCATGTCGAAACCTCCAATTTGTGCCTCAAGTACGAGGGGACAGTGGCCTGGACGAGGTAGTTGGCGCGGATGGTCGCGCTTGTCGAAGGTGATGCAGGAGTCTCTTCCACTGAGGTACTCAGTGGTGGATGGCGGTGAGTTTGTCGCCAGATTCAATTGGCTAGGGATGGCCTTTTGCACCCGGTTGGAGGGGCGACCCTTCTGGATCATCATGGTGCCCATGGCCCGTGGGTACGGATCGCCTCCATGATGCTGGTCAGGCGCAGCTGCGTTTGGCGGTGGTCCAGGTGATGGTGGAGGAGCTCCATGTGCCACAGCGCCTGGGGTGGCTCTGTAGCCCCTGTTCACCGCGTCACGATTCATCCAAGCCAGACCCTCATGGAGTTTGAGGAACTCGCGATAGTCTTTGAGGAGGTGGCTGGATTTCTTTTTGCCATCATGCTTGTCGATGTAGAAGTGCACGGTGCATGGCCCAGACAGCTTGTCTTCAATGGATGTCGCGGGTGCCTCATCGCGAGTGCGGCGCTGCCATACTTGCGTGGTTTTCCTGGAGTCACGGTATCCACCGCTGCGGTAACAGTTGTTCCGGTTCCCGTCACGTCTGTCAGCGTAGCCGGCTGTGACCATGTTGACGTCGTCTGCGCTTGAGTTCTGCTTCATCATTGGAGTGAACGCGATTCTTCACCGAATTTTCTCCATCTGCCCATCGGTTCGCGATTTCCATCAGGTGGTCAATGGTTTTGGGCTTCGAGCGGCCCAGCTCCTCCCTGAGCTCTATGCGGCGAACGCCGTCGTTGAATGCGTCAATTGCGTGATCCTTCGAGATATTTTCTGCGGTGTTCTTGATGATGGACCACCTCTGGATGTACGAGGGTAGCGATTCGCCCGACCTTTGCTAGCAGCACCTCAGCTCTTCGATTGACGCGGGCCTTTTGTAGGTGCCCTTGAAGTTGCACACAAAGTTGTAGACCAGGTCTTCCCAACTGCGAATGGATCCGCGTGGGAGGTTGTTGAGCCATGCCCGGGCGACGCCCTATAGCTGTAGCTGCAGGCATTACATGGCCGTGCTTTGACTTCCGCCGTGGGGCCTGACGGAGGAGATATGGTCCTCTAACCAGATTTTCGAGTCCCGCTGACCATCAAACTTTGGGTTCTCTGATGGGAGCTTAAACCCCTTGGGCATTCGCTTTTGCCTGATGGCCCTGCTGAAGCATCTAGCGCCACAGAGCTCCACATCTTTGTCTTCTGAGTCAGTCGATCGGACATGTCACAACCTTGACTTGTCAATCTTGCGTTGCGTGATGTCATCACGCGCGTCTTAGTCATGGTCGTGTCGCCGGGAGCGGCGGCGTCGAGACAGATCGTGACTGTCATCACTGGATGAGGGCGAGGAATAGCGTTTTGCCAGAGCCTTGCCTTTCTTCGGCTCCGGTGTCGGCTCTTTGTCGAGAGCGGCCTCGATTAACCCCAAGCCTGCGATCGTAGATCGGTGCATGGCAGCTCGAGGATCTCTAGCTGGCGGCTGGTTGTTGAGGAGGTACATGGTGGCCGCCGTTACCGCAGCTTGCAGCGTTTTTGGGAGCCCGTTGCCACGCGTATCTACCGTCATGGAGCCGAAGTCGAGGACCTTTGCGGATTCTACATGCTCTTGTTCAGTGAGGTGGGCCGGTCAAGATCGCCTCTTGTTAGCAATGTACTCGTTGCACTTGGAGGAGGATCCTCCGTGGGAGGAGAGCCCAGCTCGTCGGAGGCTCGACTCGTCTGCCGCCTTTTTACGCGCCTCGAGTTGCGCGATTGTTTGCAGTTGGCATTTGTATTCCTCTTTCAGGAGCCAATGGTAGCCCATCAACAGTTCTTGCGGGGAGCCGAAAGGCAGAGGGTGGCCTCGTAGGGCTTCTCGGCAGCGGGCCCACTCGAGGTCGTTGAGCCTGATCACGACGTGTTCGCCAGTTTGCTCGTTTATCATAGTTGGAGGTTCGACTGCCCCTCTGTTGTTGATGGGGGCGCCATTAGTGGGGCTGCCGTTTGGTGGTCCGTGATACATTGCAAATGTATCTATAATTTTTGATGCTCCATGCTTGGTTTATCCACTTTCTTGTGTTTTGTCCACACTTTGGAGTACTGTTCATATGATTTCTTGGACTAACCTATTAACAAGAGCAACAGTACCAGCTGCCTGTTTTCTGCTGTTTTTGGTTCCAGGAAAGTCAGAAAATGAATATTCTCGGAATTGGACGGGACAAAAGCCAAAGTGTCTATTTTTCCAGAAGACTCCAGGAGCCAGAATACGAGACGGAGGAGGGCCAGGGGCTGGTCACCCCCCCTAGGCGCGGGCTAGGCCTGGCCGCGCCAAGGCCTGGTGTGGTGGCCCCAGGCACCCCCTCGGTCTCCCTCTTCGCCTATAAGAAGCCTTCTGACCTAAAAACTTAAGGGGGTTCGACATTTTTCCACGAAAATTTCCGCTACACCGCCGCCACCGAAGGGGAGATTCGGGGGACAGAAAGTCTCTGTTCTGGCACCCTGCCGGGACAGGGAAGTGCCCCCGAAGCCATCTCCATCGACCTCCACCATCATCTTCATCGACCATCATGTTTCCCCCATCTATGAGTGAGTAATCCCCCGTTGTAGGCTATGGGGATGGTAGGGATTAGATGAGATCGTTCATGTAATGGCATCAGATTGTTAGGGCATAGTGCCTAGTATCTTTTATTAGTGCTTTATGACTTTGTTGCTACTTGTTGTGCTTAATGCTTGTCACTAGGGCCCGAGTGCCATGATTTCAGGTCTGAACTTATTATTGATTCATCATGATATTATTGTTCTTGGTCTTATCTATAAGTTGTATACACACGTCATTGTCCGGAACCTATGGTCCCGAAGTGACAGAAATCGGGGTAGCCGGAAGGGAAAGGCTTTGATGTGAGGATCACATGTGTTCACGGAGTGTTAATGCTTTGCTCCGATGCTCTATTAAAAGGAGCACCTTAATTGCCAGTAGTTCCCTAGAGGCCCCGCTACAAACGGGCTGGCAGGACAAAAGATGTTGTGCAAGTTCTCATTGCGAGCACGTATGACTATATATGAAACACATGCCTAGGATTGTCTAGTACTTGGATGCTTTATCTTATTTATCTGCAATTGCCCTATGTTCTGATTCCTATGTGAATTGTCTTGTCCATGCAACGCCTGTCCATCCATCCCTATGCCTACCGCACTCGAATCCCACTGTTTACTGCTTTTGTTACTACTGTCTCTGCTTTGCTACTGCTGTTACTTTACTATTCCTACTACAAAACTATTGCTACTGATAAACTGCTGTGAGCAAGATTGTTTCTAGGTGCAGCTGAATTGACAACTCAGTTGTTAAGACTTATAAATATTCTTTGGCTCCCCTTGTGTCGAATCAATAATTGCCGGGGAGCATAGCTTTATTTATCAAGTCCACTTGGATTCACTATTGTTCAAGATAAGTTTATCTTTCTCCTTGTTTGCTTGTTTCTTTATCAAAAATACAAAAAAAAGTTAGTTCCTACTCTAGTTGTTATTTTCGTTGGTCTGTTTTTGTCTTGCTTATCATGCTTGTTGGCAATGGTTGGTTTCTTTGAAACTGAAGCTTATTGGCAAGGTGGGTTCACGGAAGATGAAAAATATTATTATAAGGAACACCGCTTGTCACAAAAAGAGAAACACTTATGGGAACAAATTGATAGACCGTATACCATTGCTAGGAACGTGTGCTCTACTTATAATGTTACTTATTGCTGTGATGAGTCTTGTTGCAGAAAGAGGTATAAACACCTCCCTTTTCAATGTGAGTATAGTGATAATGATACCATATCTTCCTCTGCTAAAGGAATTTATGACTTTGATGATGCGGAACAAATTGAAGAATTTATTGCTTGGAAGGGTGCTTTTGAACTTGCTAGTTTGCTTGAAAATATTGATGATTCACCTTACAAATATGAGGTGTATGGTATACTTAAATTTTGCTTTGATAATTACAAGGATGAAAATGGCTATATTCTTGAATGTTTTAATAGATGCTTTCCACAAATGGAAGAGACTAATGCCTTGCAGGATCCTATGGAAGAAGAAATTGATGAACCTGAAATCTCATTAGATGAAAAAGAGGAGGAGAGTAATGAACAAAAGGAGGAAGAATGGATTAGCTACCCATGCCTATCTTCTAATGAGAGTAACTCTTTATCCCTTACATTATTTGATTGTCCCCCTTGCTTACTAAAGGAGAATGAATGTTATGTTCCTGAGGTTTCTCTTGAAAATGTTTATAATAAAGCTCTAGTGCTTGTAGATCATGAAGAGCATGCTTTATGTGGTAGTTATATTGTTGAGTTTCTTCATGAGGATACTGAAAATTATTATGAGAGAGGAAAATATGGTTGTGGAAGTTTTCATGGTATTGAAACACCTCTCTATGTGCTGAAAGTTTTGGAGTTACTCTTGTTTTATCTTCCTATGCATGTCACTTTGTTATTTGCTTACACGATTCCTATGCATCGGAAGTGGGTTAGACTTAAATGTGTTTTGAATTTGCTTCTTGATGCTCTCTTTTACTTCAACTCATATTTCTTATGAGAGCATCCTCTCAAACTTTTATGCCTGAAGATGATAATATGTCTATTATTCTTGGGAGACCTTTTCTTAAATACTGCAGGAGCTGTTATTAATTATAATCAAGGGAAGGTGACCTTCAATGTTAATGACAAGGAACACATTGTCTATTTACTAAAGAAGATTGAAAGGACTTATGGTTTGAATTCAATTGAACATGTTGAGGGCATTCAAGTTGGAGAAATATATTGTCCCATACCAAGAGAAAAATTTGAAACTATTATGATTGGGACCATTGCTATCAAGGTTGAGGTAACATATTCATAAGTGGAATACAAAGTTTTGTCTCATGAAATTGTTTTGGTAACAAGACCTGATAAACCTTGTTAACAAAAGGATTTCATTGAACAAAACAATGTTTTCACCGTGATTATTTCTGTTTACTTCTATTCTATCTATTCTAGTTTTTGCTTATGCCTAACTTAAAAGAATTAAAGAAAAGTACTTGTTGGGAGATAACCCAAGAGTTTTAGAAGAGTCTTGGAATTTATTACCTCTGTAATAACCGCTCCTTATACTTTTTATTTGCTTTTTGTGCCAAGAGTAACCTCTAATGAGAGAGAAGTAATGATTGGGAAAGTTGTTGTCCCGAAACAGATTTTTGTGCTTCACCGTAAACATTCCTGAGAGAGCTCTGTACGTCGGATTGGATTGTAATTTTTTGTGCTGCTGCCCAGGTTGTTATCTAACTTTCGTTAGATCAACACTTTTTGATTTGATCAACAAAAGGTCTTTGAAAAAATTCGTCTTTACTTGCTGGTCTGTTTTGACAGATTTCTGCCATTTTCTGTGTTTGCATCTTGTTAGTTCCTTCTTGAGTTCCTTTGGAGAATTGAGCATTTTGAGGGAATTGCTACAGTAGCTAGTGTTCTAATGGAAGTTTATTTGGTGTTAGAACTGAACCTTAAGACTTATTTATCTTAAGTGCACTAATATTGCTAATGAGATTGTGTGAAGTTTTGTATGAAGGAAAATTTTCAGGTGTATGGAAGGAATGAGTAATGAGATGAAGGATGGACTAAATCTCAAGCTTGAGCGTGCCACGCGTGTCACCCCAAGAAATATCCAAGAAGTACAAGCGTCAAAGCTTGGGGATGCCCAAGGCATCCCCTTCTTCATCAATAAAAATTCCAGGTTTCTTCCAAACGCTTCATTTTTATTGTTTCATGCACAGTTATGTTTCTCTTGGAGCGTCTTCTTTTTTGTTTTTTCTTTGGTTTTTAGTTTGCTTGGTTTGTTTAGTTTTATGAATAAGTTGGTTGGACCCCCTCTTTCATACTTTGGTTTGCAAGTAGTTTGGTTTGGTTTGGAAAAGAGTAGGAAAGTTCATGCTTATGTGGTAAAAAGAGCTCGTTTTGACTGTGGCCTATGCTTTGTCATGCCATGCTTGATATTGTTTTGGATTTATGCTTAGTATTCTTTGCTGTAGAATTACTTGTTATAAACAATTGAGATTGTTTAATGTGCCTTGGATGAATCATGCATTGTTTTAGCATATTAAAGCATAGTATAGTGGTATTCTCCTTTGATGCTTTATTTGGGTTGACTTGGCACATGCTCACACCATGATATGACTATCTCAAGTCACCATAAGCCTTTATGATCCTTTAGTTTTCAGCTTGTAGTATCACTTTATGCTTTGATCAATGATGTTTTGTCGCTCTGCATGATTATGGCCATTATTGCTCTCTCGTTTGTCGCTCTCTTACTATTGCTAGCCTTCACTTCCACTGAGTGTTTTACTCAAGTTTCTGTTGGAGATATGCCCAAGAGGCAATAATAAAGTGGTTATTATTATATCTTTATGTTTATGATAAATGTTTACATCCCATGCTATAATTGTATTAACCGGAAACATTAATACTTGTGTGTTTTGTAAACATAAAAGAGTCCCTAGTAAGCCTCTTGTTGAACTAGCTTGTTGATTAATTGATGATCATAGTTTCCTGATCATGGACATTAGGATGTGATTAATAACAAGGTTATATCATTGGAAGAATGATATGATGGACACACACACCCATAGTAAGCGTAGCATAAGATCAAGTCATTAAGTTCGTATTGCTGTAAGCTTTCAAATACATAGTAACCTATTCCTTCGACCATGAGGTTATGTTAATCACCATCACCGGATGGATACTTTGATGACATCAAACGCCGCTTCGTAACTGGGTGGTTATAAAGGTGTCATTGGGTATTCTAAAAGTATGTGTTGAAGCGCATGAACCAAGATTGGGATTTGTCCATCCATATGACAGATAGATATGCTCTGGGCCCTCTCGGTGGAATGTCATCTAGTTAGCTTGCAAGCATGTGACTAGGTCACAAGGGATGACATATCACGGAACGAGTAAAGAGTACTTATCGGTAACGAGGTAGAACTAGGTATGGAGATACTGACGATCAAACCTCGGATAAGTATAGTATCGCGTGACAAAGGGAATTGGTTTCGTATGTAAGTGGTTCAATCGATCACGAAGTCATCGTTGAGTATGTGGGAGCCATTATGGATCTCCAGGTCCCGCTGATGGTTATTGATAGGAGATGTGTCTCTATCATGTCTGCATATTCAAGAACCGTAGGGTGACACACTTAAGGTTCAAAGTTGTTTTAAGTAGATATGGAATGTGTGTTGGAGACCGAATGTTGTTCGGAGTCTCGGAATGGATCCGGGACATCACGAGGAGATCTGGAATTGTCCGGAGAATAAGATTCATATATAGGGGATCATTTTCTGAGTTAGGAAATGTTCCAGAGTGTTTGTATGAGGATTCTAGAAGGTTTCGGAATGTTCCGGAATGTTCCGGAAGGTTCTAGAAGATATCTTGGAGTTTGCTTGAAAATCAAGATAGGGATCGAGGAGTCCTGGTGGGTCAAGACTAGGAGTCGTGTGGGAGGAGGACTCCCCCCCACTCCCCAACCCACCGGCCACATTTTTCATATGCTCTCCTCTTATAGATAGGACAAACAAAGAACAAAGTTTTTCGATCACTTACTTCGCTCGCCGGCTTTTGATCGGTTTTTTTAATGCAAATAGATTCAATCTAGTAATTTCTTTTAGATTAAGTCTTAGGTCTTCTTTGACCTGTGAAAGACCTCCTTTGTTGAAATGTTCTGTTCCAAAAATTCCTAAAATAAAAGGAAAAAAACTTTCCACTTTCCTAAACTAAGTACGGGAAGGAAGAAGGGGAGCATATCTTCTAAATTAATCATAATCAACTCAGCCCTTCCTGGGGTGGGGTATTGTTTGTCCCGATAAATAGCTAATTCCAGCAGTAATAAATAGGAGTAAATAAAATAAAGTATTGATATAATTGGAATTGCAGAAGCAAATACCCATTTAACTAAAAAAAATAAAAAGGTATCTAATCGAAAGAGCTTATTTTATTTGTTAGGATTAAACAAAAGGGTTCGCAAATAAAAGCGCTAGTGCCACAACTAGTGTCCACCGTCTCTTTCTCAGTTCTGTTCAATGGTGACCGCTTGGAAAGTTTCAAGCCATCCAGGGGCACCTACCCATCTATAGGCAGGGTGATCCAATCTCTCCCTATCTCTTCCTGTTGGCAGCAGAGGGCCTTTCGTGCCTCTTGAAACATAGAAACCATTCATCAACACTTCAGGGTATTTTGGTGGCACCGTCAGCTCCGTCGGTGAACCACCTTCTCTTTGCAGATGACAACCCGCTGTTTTTTAGGGCGAATAGGGAGAGTGCTCCGGAGGTAAAGGATGTGTTGCAAGTTTACTGCCATGCCTCGGGACAGCAGGTAAATCTGGACAAGTCCTCAATTCTTTTTGCTAAGGGCTGCCAGAATAATGTATTTTCCCGGATTTTCTGATCTTCGTGAATTTTGCCTCCAAACAGCACCTTTTCCATCAGAATCCTGACTGCAGCGGTCCATGCTCCAAAAGTCACCAACCATGCAAAAACAGATGAAATAACATAAGTATCACCTCTTAATACGAAATATATCAATGAATACCAGCGAATTATGACATAGAATAGTGATGCAAAATGGACGTATCAGTTACAGGTTAGGGTTTTCCCTTTAAACTTTCTATCTTTAGCTTCTTCTTGTTCCGCAAGCAATCGAGAGTCCGTAGGTTATTCGAGTTCTCCATTTGGGCCTTGGCAACGTCGTGGGCTTCCACCGTATTCAGCCCGTATATACCAAGCTCGAGTACCTGTAGGGTATACCCATGTCACTAACAGAAAAACAGGGACACTAGCTCTCCTAACTCTATTTTGTGAAACATTATTAGAAGTATCCTTACAGAGGATAGTGTGTCCATCTTCTACATATTTAGTGACAAAGTCTTCCACATTTGCTATTACAGGTCCAACATCTATTTGTTCATCAGGTTCAACAGCTTTATTTGTACTTTTATTAACCATACTAGCTATCATAGAATGTTCCTTTACCTTGACTAGGAAAGGCATTTTCTCAATGTAAGGTTCGGGTAAAATATGATTAGCAGTATAAACTTCGGTATCTCTTGCATGAACACAATTAGCAATATCTTTATATGGCTCATGATACTTATTCCATTTCTTTTTAAGAATTTCAATATAAGAAGCAAAAGCCTTAAAATAATTTGCAATACTTGGAGAATCAATACCATAAGCATTACTAATATTATGAAAGTCATCAGTTCCCATAAAAGATTTAATGCATTCATAATCATAATTTATACCTAACTTTCTTCCTTTATCATTCTCCCATGCTTCAGCATTGTCCTGAATACAGTCTAGAAGATCGCATTTAACTTCTTCTTCCATGCATGTAAATGATCCAACACAAGAAGCATCCAATAGATCCTTATCATGAAGAGAAAGTCTTGCATAAAAGTTATTGATAATAATATTGTTAGGGAGCTCATGAATAGGACATTTGAGCATTAGTAACTTCAATCTCCCCCAAGCTTGAGTTGTACTCTCTCCATCACGAGGCCAAAAGTTGCATATTTGATTCCGATCTTTATGAATCTCACTAGGAGGATAAATTTTTGAATAAAAGAGAGGTACAACTCCCCCCCCATTCAAGAGCTTGACCATTCTTCAACAACTTGTACCATTCCTCAGCTATTCCTTTCAGTGATAATGAGAATAACTTCTTCTTGACTTGATCTATTATAATACCTGCACACTTGAACAACCCGCAAAATTCGTGTATAAAGAGCAAATGATCACCGGGATGGACAGTTCCATCTCCAAAATAGTAGTTATCCATAACACGATCAATAATTCTTGTAGGTATCTTAAAAGTATCATTTTCAGCAGGTGGTGGTTCATCTACTACCTTAGCAGTGGTAGGAGCATTACAAAATAAGAAACTAAGTGAATTATCCATATTGAAATAAAGTAACTAACAAAAATAAACAATATTCACAGTAGAAGTTTCCTTTACTAGTTCCACTCTCCAATAGCGCTTCACTCCTCGGCAACGGCGCTAGAAAATAGTCTTGATGACCCACAAGTATATGGGGTGTATCGCAGTATTTTTGATAAGTAAGAGTGTCGAACCCAACGAGGAGCAGAAGGTGTTGACGAGTGGCTTGGAGCAGGAATTCTCTGTAAATACTTAGCAAACAGATTTTTAGGGGTTTTTGATAATGTAGATAAATAAAGTGCGAGTAAATAAAAGACAATAATAATAAATGCAACAAGTGTCCCAATCCTTTCTCTAGCAAAGGACAAGCCAGTTGTATTACTTAAGATGACCAAGCGTTTTCGAGGACACATGGGAATACTGTCAAGTGCTTTTGCTTCATATAGTTGATTAATCTTCTTTAGTTTGATAAGTGTTGCGTGGGTAAACCTATGCTAATGTGCTGCCCTTCCTAGGACTAATACATACTTGTGATTATACCCCTTGCAAGCATCCACAACTACAAGAAAGTAATTAAGATAAAAACCTAACCACAGGCTTAAACTTTGAGATCCTACACTCCCTTGTGCAAAGGTTTCCTAACGGGGGTTCAGGTTTCTCTCACTCCGGCAACCCCGAGATTAGTAGCCAAATACACAATGCATTCCCCTAGGCCCTTAAAGGTGAAGTATCATGTAGTCGACATTCACATGACACCACTAGAAGAATAACACCACAACTTAAATATCAAACCATTGAATCTTTCTCAACACAGTTCCACTACTAACAACATGACTTCTCTCATGTCCTCGAGAACTAAACGAACTACTCACAATACATCATATGGATCAAGATCAAAGATGAAATAATGAAAAGTAACAATCTGAACATGAATGATAATTCAATGGTTCCACTCAATAGCATCAACTACAACAAGTAATCAATAACGGGAAAGTTTACCCTAAGAACTATGCAAGATTCAACCCAATTGTTACACCGGTATGGAGTGGTGATGATGGTGCTAGTGGAGATGATGATGGAGATGATGATGATGATCCTGATGAAGTCCAGCTTGATGGTGGTGTTGATGACGATGATCTCCCCTCTCCGAGAAGGAATTTCCTCAGTAGATTTGTGGCTGCCGGAGAGCTCTTTCTCTCTGTAGTCTTCCGCCCCACAGAGGCGGCGGAACCTTTCTGTGGTCGCTCCCCGAGTCTTAGGGTTTCGGGAGGATTACATACGCCAAAGAGCAGAGCCAGAGGTGGGCCAGGGTGGCCGCGCCACCAGGGTGGCCCGCGCTAGAGGGTGGTGTGGGCCCCTTGTGGCCCATCTCCGCTCCCCCTTCTGGCTTCCTCCGCCTTCTAGAAAAATAGGATTTTCCATATATTTTCTGATCTTCGCTAATTTTGCCTCCAAATAGTGCCTTTTCCATCAGAATCCTGACTTCAGCGGTCCATCCTCCAAAAGTCATCAACCATGCAGAAACAGATAAAATAACATAAATATCATCTCTTAATATGAAATATATCAATGAATAACAGTAAATTATGATATAAAATAGTAATGCAAAATGGACGTATCACCCACTGTTGGCTAGAGTCACCATCCTGCAAGTCACCGAGGTCAGCGCCCATAATGCATCCGGCCAAATGCCTTAAATGTACGAGGCAGAATTTGTCCCCAATTCCTTTGTCGACCTTCTCAATGAGACCAAAGTGTGCATCGCCGAGCCAACACTCGGTGTGTACGACTTGGATGGGGATGATGTTGGTGAGGAAGATGGGGAGGAGGATGCATTGGAAGAGATGGATCAAGCGGCCTACGATGAGGCGAAAGAGAAGAAGAAAGGAGCAGGAAGTACACCATGATCAAAGGCACTTGCTTGGTGCGAGCATGGTCCAACGCGGTTCACGGCACAGACCAAACCGAAAAGCGCTATTGTATAAGGATTGAATAAAAAATTCAAGATCATGCCATGAGTTGCTTCCTCGGTGACCCGCACCTATCGATCACTACAAGGCAATCCGGATGTGATCAAGTTGTGATGTAGCCGATCGAGTTTGGCAATTGAGAAAGTCCAAGTGGTACCTCCAAGTGGTGTTAACATAGATGAATATGTGAGTGAATTTGCGGTGGATTGATTGTTTGCATATGTTGCAACATACCCAAGATTTAACTTGCATTCCTTTGTGTTTTGTAGGAATGACTTGCAATGGATAGGTACAAGGCAATGGCGGGCTCCAAAGGAAAAGCATTCACACTCTAACATTGTTGGAAGTTGCTCGAGCACATGGGGAAGTGGAAATTGAGGGATCAAGAAGTAAAACCAAAGAAGGGAGATTTTCTACTATTGGATGATAGTGATGAGAAGGGAGGAAGGAAGAATGGGAAGTCAGAAGGAAACAAGAAGGCAAAAGAGTGGATCAAGCTTGAGAAAGAGTCATCCAACTTGGCCTCCAAGATTGATTGGATTGTGAAGTCCAAGGAATCAATGAAGATTAAGACCTTGGAGGCAAAGATGATCATGAAAGAGAGGAAGAATGATATGAAGCAAACAAGGTGGCAAACAATTCCTGACTTGGAGGAGAGGAACATTGCGCTTGAGGAGACGAAGGCATATGCCAAGATCCTTGCCGAGGAGAATCATTCAATGATGATGGATCCAAGCACCATGGATCCGTACACAAGAGAGTGGTGGGAAATGAGGAGGCTCAAGATCATCAAAAGGAGAAGGCAAGTCATGGAGGTTGTCGCTTCGGCTCTAGAGAGTGGAGGTGCTTCGACTTCGGTGAGTGGCGATGGAGTCCGAGGTGCTACAGAGGACGGTGGTGCGGCTTGAGCTCGCCTTGTATATGCTACTTTGCGTATTTTTTGGGTGGATTTGATGCGAACATCGTTGTGATAATCTTCGAACACTTGTGTCTCATGCTGTAATAATCTATCGAACTTGGTATGAGGGTTACGAATCTTGTGTTTTGTGGTTCCAGTTTACGGTAGCTGCTCGGCGCCGACTCTCGCGGGTACGGAAATCGTGTTTTACGCGCCCTGTACTCACGCGTTTGCGGTTCACCTTTTACGATAGCTGCTAAAGATGCTCTAAGCACCATTCGTTTTTGAGCAACACCTCTCTTGCATACTTTCATTTCTGCTTTCAGTAAAAAGGATAGAAATCCCATGCCCGACAAGAGTTCTTGTACTTTCCATTCTGAAAAAGATATCGCAAATTTATCTAAATTTAAATATATCTATATAAGAAAGAGTGTCTACATAAATCTAAATTTAATAAATTTGTGACATTCTTTTTAGGACAGAGGGAGTACTCTTGTTGTTCCCATTGAAAAGAACTACCAACTTTCACCTCAAAGGCTAGGATCTAAAATGGAGTGTTAGAGCATTTCCACGAGCATCCCCTAAAGGGTTGTCGTCAACTGCGCTGGCAAGCCAAATGGGGCACCCGCCCAATCCACCAGCAGTTTTGGGTGAGCTATCTGGGAATATGCCCTATAGAAAATCATATATATATGAAATCATGTATGATATAATTTCCAATCTATTCATAAAGTTATTAAGTATTATTGAATATGTGATTTAGTTGTAAAACTATATATTCATGTTGTTCATACTAGATGTCCTTAGTCACTGAGGTTGTGCTAGACACAAAACTTAGACTAATGTTAAAGTTGGCTCATGACTTAGTTCCATTTGTCATGGGCATGGTGATGCTACTCCGACTTACACGGATTTGACTAAAGAGTTTAGCGAGTTGAACCGACTCATATTGAGGTACATTGAGTAAGCCGTCATTTGTATGTCTCAATCAATGTAATCCTTAGATCTGAGATTATTGCATAGTCAAAGTTGTGGATCAACCGACTTAGGTTCTATCAAACGATATTCCGTCATAGCGCAGTTATAAAGGCGGAGTTCGGATCAGATGAGAATCAAGCTGTGTGATATGGATAACTAAGATGTGATTTTGTCCCTCTGACTAGAGAGATATTCTCTAGGTCCTCTCGTGTAATATGGTTATGATAGCACGGCCATGCACAGCTCGGTTAAGTGCCATCGTCGCTCATAGTAGTCGGCTAGGAGCACCCGATGGTTGATTGGCTTCTCGGTCTGCTCATAGTATTCATCGTCGTCGACTTCGGCGGCAACTTCGAACTCCTCCGCCTCTTCTTCCATGGGCTGTTGCGGCTCTGACTTCTCCGTCTATGGGTAGGAAGCACGAGCGCCTGCCGAGAGCTGAGCCCAGGTGGCGGAAAGGCGGCGAGACATGGAGTAGTAGTTTGATGATTTGTATCAACACTATGAAAATTGTTAATAGAGCTTTTCAGGGTCATTTGAACACTACTTTTTAGATGGTAGTATATCATTTTGAGATTAGTTTTGTTTTTTTTCTTTCAATTTTCGACCTAATAATAATACTCCCTCCGACCCATATTAGTTGATTTTGATTTATCTAGATTTAGATGTATCTAGTACTAAAACATGTTTAGGTACATCCGAATCTAGACAAATTCGAGTCAACTAATATGAAATTCGAGGTAAATGTTTGCAGTTTTGTTGTGACTTGTCAGGCCAACCGTCCAACGGCCGGGCAAGCCGGGTACCCCCACTATCCCAGCTCGGTCGTGCAGCCGTGTCGCTGTCCCTAGACGCGACGGCCATAGCATCACATCACAGGCTGCCAGTCGACGCACGCGGCCCGGTGAACCTGAAGTGAACGCCTACTTCACTAGGCCGCACCACCACGCCTCCTCACTCCTCCCACTGCCCTGCCACTCGAATCTCCCCTCATAGCCACCCCAAATGATTTGACGCCAGAGTTCGTTCGTTGCGGACCAGCGCAATGCCGGCGCCGGTAGCGGCATCGCCGGAAATCGCGGCGGCGTCTGAGCCGACGGCGCTCGGTAGCAGCGGCGACCACCTCCGGGGCCACGCGCACCTCACCAACTGCATCCACCTGCGCCACCACCACGCGCACGGGCACGGCAGCGCGTCCGGCCGGAGGCGCAGCCCGACGGCCGAGTCCTCCGCGTCCGCGTCCGCCTCCGCCTCCGCCGCGCTGATGCGGGACCTCCTCGCGATGCAGCGCTCCCGCTCGCTCCGGGACCCCTCCACGCGCCGCTCCGTCGACTCCTCCTCCAACAGGGTGGCCGCCGACCCCGACCCCGACGCCGACCCGCCCGGCCGCGGGGCGCTCAAGACCCTCCTCGACCAGCTCGCGGAGAACCCGCAGCAGCCCAGGCCCGCCCGCCGCCCGCGCCGCCGGTTCAAGCGCGGGACAGGACGCCGCGCCGCGCCCTCCGCCGCCGACGGCGCTCTAGATCGCCCCGCGGCGGCGGCCAGGGCCGCCTTCTCCGCCAACTCCAGCTCCCAGGAGGCCGTCTGCGGCAACAAGTACTTCTTCGGCGCCGGCGGGGGCGACGACGGCAGCGGCGGCGAGGAGATGCAGCAGCGCCCGCAGGCGTCGCAGGACGCGCGCAACGTCTGCGGCATCCCCTGGAACTGGTCGCGCCTCCACAACCGCAGCAGGTCCATCCTCGACATGGCCGGCCGGAGCCTCTCCTGCGGCCTGTCCGACCCCAGGTCGGCCGCGCGGAGGTCCGAGGCCGCCACCTCCGCCGGCTCCTGCGGTGGTGCCTACATGAACGGCTCGCGCTCGCATCCGCACTTCCCGGTGACCGCCAGGCTGACCTCCTCCAACAGTTCAGACTCCGACTCACTGCCGCTGCTCGCCGAGGGCGCGCGGAGTGGCATCCGTGGCATTCCCAGGAGCTTCTCCGGGGAGCTGGGGATTTTCTCCAATCAGAGTAGCGAGCTCGATTCCGACCTCATGTCCGAGGCCCGTTCCGGGCAGAAGTCGCGTGGCTCGCGGCATGGCCGGCACCGGAGCCTCACCCAGAAGTATGCGCCCAAGACTTTCAAGGACGTTGTTGGGCAGAGCTTGGTTGTGCAGGCGCTGTCCAATGCCATTCTGAAGAGGAAGATTGGGTCCGTTTATGTCTTCTACGGGCCGCACGGTACAGGCAAAACATCCTGCGCCCGGGTGTTCACCAAGGCGCTGAATTGCCACTCTGCTGAGCACCCAAGGCCCTGCGATACATGTGCGTCTTGTATCGCACACAATCTGGGCAAGAGCAGGAGTTTGGTGGAGATTGGGCCTGTCGGTAACATTGACCTGGACAGCATTGTGGATATCCTTGACAATGTGATGCTTTCGCCGCTACCAGCCCATCACAGGGTGTTCATAGTGGATGATTGCAACACTTTGCCGCCTGATACATGGAGTGTAATATCAAAGGTTGTCGAGCGTGCACCTCGGCGCGTAGTTTTTGTTCTCATCAGCCCCAATCTCGAACTCCCGCACATAATTATGTCAAGGTGCCAAAAGTTCTTTTTCCCGAAACTGAAGGAATGCGACATTGTCAACACTTTGCAGTGGATTTGTACTAGCGATGGCCTAGATGTTGATAGAGATGCATTGAAACTTATTGCTTCACGGTCGGATGGGTCATTGAGGGATGCACAGATGACCTTGGATCAATTGAGTTTGCTTGGGCAGAGAATTTCAATCTCACTTGTTCAAGAACTTGTAAGTTATCCAACAAGTCATTAAATTACTTCTTTATTAGGTCATATATAGAATTGAATAGTTTCAGGCTAAGGAGGAATGATAAAAAAATGTTTAATTGGGGAAGTTATTGTTTAAGTAGTATAACTCTGAACATGTTTTTTTTGACAACTCTGGAACATGTTATATAAAGCTGATTAGCAATATTGTCATCACATGCTTCAAATTCTCTTCAAATGTTTGTTTCCATTTTGGCATACCGGGGGAGCAAATATTTTTGGTACAATACTTATATTTTTCTCCCTAAAGAAAACATTCCTTCTATTCTAAGTGTAGTGATATGAGTGCCATGTCTAATACTTCACTATCTGACAGTAACAACCAAAATTGTTTGTCTATTGACAGGTTGGCTTGGTTTCTGATGACAAATTGGTTAATTTGCTAGATTTAGCACTATCTGCTGACACTGCCAACACAGTGAAAACTCTACGTGATATTACCGAAACAGGTGTTGAGCCTTTGTCCCTGATGTCTCAACTTGCCACAATAATAACTGATATCCTTGCTGGCACATACACATTTACACAAGGAGGAGTTCGAAGAAAATTCTTCAAACGTCCAACCTGTAAGCAACAATACTCCTTTTTATTTTACTTTATTTATACTTTGAAAAGATTTACAGTAAGGGAGCCATGTATTACAGGAAAGTCTTCTTTTTTAGAAATGATTACTGCATGAAAGTCTACTACAAATATTCTGTTTTCACAACGTAATATATTGCTACACTGATCACAGTATCAAAGGAGGATATGGAAAAACTGCGCCAAGCCTTGAAAACACTGTCGGAAGCTGAAAAACAGTTGAGGGTCTCTAATGATAAGATGACCTGGCTTACAGCTGCTCTGCTTCAGCTTGCTCCTGATAAACAATATATACTTCCGAGTTCATCCACAAGTACTAACGAGATATATGGTGGTCCCCATGGCTTATCAAGAGGATCTGATCAGGAAAATCAGCAGTACAGAAATGCTAATCTGGGGATTTGTTCTAGCAACGTCATGGCCAACACTTACCATGGTGGAAGGAGACCCATGGAATATACAGGAGATGGCTATAAGGTGCCAGCAAGTGCTACCAGAGTGAATGAAGGATCTAGGTGTAGTAAAACTGACAATGAGCTGATTTGGCAAGCTGTTCTAGAGAATGTTCAGTCAGATTCACTGAAAAAAATGATGGCTAAAGAGGGACGGCTTATTTCTGTCAGCCTTGGCACAGGCAAGATTCCCCCTTATCCCATTTCTGTTTGTATTGTAGAATATGCCTACGGAGAATGTTGTCTTGTCATTGTTAATTTTCTTACAGCACATCTGAATGCAAAAGTAGAAGTTGTACTGCATGTATACTATATAGGATAATCAAACAACAGATTATAAGTGGCTTGCCTTATTATGTTAGCTCTGGTGATCATTTGTAATATAGTGGCCAAGTGTCCATTAGTTGGCCACTGTCCATTTGAGTCCATCTCCTTGTATATATTGCTTCTAGGCCATTTTCCATCTCTACTAGGTATGTTATATTTTGTGTTTGGCTTGACGAGCTCTTCACAATTGCTAGCAGATTTAAAACTGTGTTTAAGTGATTCCAAAATACACAGAGAGAACTATAACTAACCAATTATTAAATTGTGCTATTTGTAAGGGTACTGTTTCAATAATCTTTGTTCTTTTCTTCCTGCAGCACCAACTGTGCAGTTAATGTTCAGCTCTCGTGTGAATAAGTCCAAAGCTGAAAAGTCTAGAGGACAAATTTTGCAAGCATTTGAGTCTGTTCTTTCTTCTGCTGCAATACTTGAAATCCGATACGAGTCGAAAGAGGATGGGGGAGGTGTTCCAGCTATTTTACCTTACCATGAGGATACCTCTTCTAACATGGCTTTAAGGAGATCTTTCACGAAACACAGTTCAGTTTCCTCTGGAGGTGATGATTTAGTTAGGAGGCTCCAGAAAGGTAGAGTAGCCCAGGGAGCTAGGTCAAATCAAACAAGGTGGATGCAATCTGATCCTCACATATTGACTGAAGGTGAAATTATTGAAGTGGGTCCTTCACAAACGGAATGGTACGGCGAACAAGATACTGGTGCTGTTGCCACAGATAAAAGAAGACATAGTGTACGGAACGCAACAGCTTTGTCATCACAAGACCAGGAAAATATAGGTCCTCGAGGAGGAATAAATGTGAATAATGAACATGATCGACAGAAAAACATAGTAAGAGGTAAGGTATCTCTTGCTCATGTTATTAATAGGGCGGAAGGTTGTTCTCAACAAGGAGGCTGGTCGAGACAAAAAGCCATGTCAATAACAGAGAAGCTAGAGAAAGAGAATTTGTAAGTAATGCCATACTACAATCAACTGCATTTCTTCAACTCTACTATGCTAGTTATTTTAACCTTCAGCGTCCGGTATTCTGTATGTAGGAATAGAGCCTGGGGGTCTATATCTCGTAATTTGATTCCAGATTATTGAAATGTGAAAAGTTCCATTTTTCTAGAATCTGATTCTCTGGAATGTTTACCCATTTGCAGGAGATTGGAGCCTAGGTCGAGTCTTCTTTGTTGGAAAGGTTCAAGCACTACTAGACGGAAGGTAATGACCCGAGATCACACAAACTGAAAAATCTTTATCCCTAGGGTAGTTTATATATTTTCCACTCCAAAGTAACCAGTGCCTGGGAGGAGGCATTTAAGACACATGGCGTGATAGCTGCCCCTGCATACAACATGAAAACGTATTGCCAGTAAACAAGTTTATAAATGTTCTGAAACACATCAAGACTGGATAGCTTGAAACTTGTTGGTAAGTTCCCACTGAAGAACCAACTGTCTTTGAAGAGTTGTTCGCCTTAGGGATGACCTTCATATATGCTTCAAAAAGATGAAATAGGTAAACAGTAGTAGCTTCAAGGCAGCGCCAAATAGAAACTGTAAAGTTCTTGAAAGTATACATCTTCAGCATGACATCTTAGTTTAGTACCGACTGGGAAGTGGTTTTATGTCGCGGTTTACAAGCATTTCTTGGCGATCATATCATATCCCCCCTTGCTGAGTGACACCGTGTCATTTCGCTGCAGCTCTCAGCGTTGAAGATCAGAACCCGAAGATCGCGAGCTCTGTCAAGGCTCGTCCTGTGCGGGAGGTGCATCTCGGTGAAGTCTCCCAAGACGACACGCTGACGCGGAGGTCCCACCGGATTTTGCATGTAGCTAACTCCATGTCCCATGGTTTATTCTCTGTGTAACTGTAGCGATCAGTATGAGTGTAGGTTATTCTGTACATCGTTTAACATGTAGTAGTCCTCTGGAAGAATGAAAGGAATTCCTTCATGTCCATTATTTTCCCTGAAAAATATTTGAATGGCAACAACAATTGACACGCTGCACGGCGCACCTGCATGCTACGATCACAGTTTTTTTTACGGGAAAATTGACCATCATAGAAAATTGAAAAGCATGTGTATACCCAGAAAATATATGTGAGCGCACTTGCATTTTAGGACTGTCTTTAGGTAATTAGCAGGACATGCTTCATGATTGTGTAATCCGGGCATCTCTCTTGGTTCTTTTTGTCGAATTGAGGAGCCCTTGCTCTCCTGGTTTCATTGCTGAAACCAGTAGGCCACACGGTTCAGGTGTTACATCATCCGGTGCTGACCACGACCACAACCAGTCAGAACCACAAACTGATCCACGTACCAGCCATAAGCCCATATAAGCTACACATACCTATCTAAACACATAGGAACCATGCATACGTGTCCTTTTGTGATGTTCTTGTTGGTCCCAAAGCCTCGGCGACCACTGAAGAACTCACCCTGGACAGTCGATGCTCTGCCTCACGTATAGTTTATCTTTCAGCATACCTGCATTTTTCATTTCGGATCTTCCATTGCTCCCAAAACCTGTAACGTTTTTCTTTCTGTCTTGTTTACTTACGTGAACTTGTTCTGAACCTCTACGTGATTTCGTTAATGAAATCAGTTAGCAAGGTCGTCCAAACTCCCGCTAAAATTCACTATAGGCAGATATGCGTACATGTTACAAGTTGTGCTCTTCTACCCTAAGGGTGTCCGTAGGGAAATTTATATGGAGAGCCGGTCCTAGGGTAAATAAAGAGTTCTTAGGTGATACGTTTACAAAGTGCTTGACGAATTAGACAGTTATGCCATGTCTTTTACTCCAAGTTGTATAGCCCTCAAGCTTGAGGTGGACACTCCCGTTTGGATTTTCTTAAGGTGTCCGGGCCTCCGTCTTCGATCTTCGCACGCTAGGCCGCCCGGTATGCTAGCTGGCACTACCACTAGTGGGTCACCCTGACTTGCTAGAATAACTCCATGTACCCCTAGAACGAATGCCACGGAATCTACGTTTATTCATTACCTTTCCAATCCCTTTGAATAAGGACATTCTTAGCTAGGTACTACTTTCTAACAAAGCACAACTTCCTATGTATTCACTTAGGTTGACTAGATTTTTTATTTGACGGGAAAGCATGAACTTTATTACATACCACAGTTGTGAAAATTGCCCTTTAATTACAACATTAGTGATATGAGTTGGGATAATAGAGCTTGACACCTGAACTGTACTAGACGTGCCGATGGAGCCTAAGTTTGCAAATTCATGAGTAGCATAGTTCACGCTCCTTTTGCAAGAACTGATAAAACAACTAGAGAATTAGGTTCTACACTGAATTTTGAGATCCTCGATGATGGACACAACTAGGGAGAAGTCCGATGTCTTACTGTTCATAGCATATGCAAAGGTTGACTAGATTTTTTATTTGACGGGAAAACATGAACTTTATTACATATCACAGTTGTGAAAATCGCCCTTTACAACATTATTGATATGTGTTGAGATACTAGAGCTTGACACCTGAACTGTACTAGGAGTGCTGATAGAGCCTAGAGTTTCAAATTCACGAGTAGCACATTTCATACTCCTTGTGCAAGAACTAATTAAACAACTAGAGAATTAGGTTTTACACTGAATTTTGAGATCCTCGATGATGGACGCAGCTAGGGAGAAGTCCGATGTCTTGCTATTCATAGCATACACGACAAGCTAGGTATCTTTCTCAAAAGATTGAACATAAACACTCCATTCTTTTTTTCGAGAGGATACCAAGGGCATACGCACAAGCTCTGTTAGATTTGCGACAAGTAAATAACAAAGAACGAAAACAAAATCACAGCAAGGGGACACAGATTTAACGTGGAAAATCCTCTCCAACAAAAAGAGGGGAAAAACCACGGGCGCCAGCCAGCGAAACTTCACTATAACGGAGAGTGTTTACACAACGCCGGGGATTTCACAGATGCAACTTATCCCAGCCGGCGGCTTACAAGAAGTATATATAGCGGTGGTAACCTAGGTCATCAACGATCCGTACCCGACGACGGGCCTCGCTCCGCTCCGTCAGAAGTTGGCCTCTACTTTGTAGAATTTGGATCAACATATAACAAGCTCAGGAAGGAGCTCTCGCACCTACGGTCCGACGTTCTCCGGTGACCTCCGGCCGGCGGTGGACACGACCAAAAAAATTTGTACAGAGTAGCTGAGAATCTTAGGCAATTTTAGACATCCCTTTATTTACAAGAGTCTGAGAGGCTGTTGTGAATAGTGGCATCAATTACACCCTCCAACAACAACTTAAGATATAATCTCACCATATGTTGGAAAACTCCAGCTCCTGCCAAAGTCCACATCTTCAAGTATTCCAAGGTCCTCAAAGCTAGGTTGAGCCGCTGCCGCTGACTACCGAATACCCTAGCATATCTCTGCTTCCGCAAGCTCCATCTGATTATGATCACCATAGAACCAAACTTCCATCATTGATTTGGACATGGCTCTAATACCAATTGTAGACCTAAGTTCAATGATTGAGAGGTACACGAGAAGTTTTTGCGCAATATTCAACTTGCTGCTTCTCCGGAATCAAAATCAAAATGTGACATGGCTTGCGCCACGACACTGTCTAGGTCATGCCCTCTCACGACCTACAGTATGCTCCACTCTCGATCGAACCTGGCCAATGGCCCGGCTCATAGCACGGCATGGCCCGATAAGAGATTAGTGTGCCTGACGTTGCACGGCCCACCAAGGCATGTTAAGCTAACATGCCGACCCATTTAGCCCCTTTAGGCTATTTTTAATAATAAACTAAAAAATAATTCGAAAAATATATAAAAGGCTTAACGGGCCATGCCATGCTAGTACGCTAGATTCAGGTTGAGGCCCATGCATGTATGACCAGTTAAGTCCCGTGTCGAGCCGGCCCATGACGAGCCGAAGCACACATGCCTCGTGCCACCCCTCGAATGGCACAACCCATCCACGACCTTACCATGGATCATAAGAACTTGTTCGCTCGGGAACATAAAAACTACCTGAAACTTAGATGAAACACTAAATGTTGAAACTGGGACCTAGCACCCGTTACTATGAAGAAACTGAAGAAAACGGGTACATCCATTACTCATTCGATGCGCTGGGGGGGAGGAGGGGGGGGGGGCGACGGGGCTTATGCCCTCCCGTTTCAGGTACACAAAGAATACTCACTACAATCTAGATATTTATTATGAGAAGCTTTACGGTGCACCATTTTCCATGTCAGCCGTAGGTATTGTTTGATCTACTAGATATTAATCCTCTTACCTTATAGTAGGTGGTGAGTGTGTCAAACAAGTTAGAACTGTGTAAATGGGGAAATGCATAGGAGCTCCCGGTGCTACTCTCATTGATGTCTCTACCTAACATATGTCTTTGGGAGCACTGCATGGGGATGTATTCATGTTTGTATAAGAGCAATTCCAACAGTATAGCCGGCTTGCTGGTTATAAGGTCATCTATAGACAGCTTATAGTCAAGTAGTACAATAGTTACCTTTAAAGATTTACTACTTTATGTCAATGGCCCACTCACATACTCACAAAGTGCCTAAGCACGCGCAAGAGCCGGCTATTGCATGAGAGCCTACCTCTCTTTTCTCACCTCTTCTCTCTCATCCAACTAAGCAAAACAATACTAGTTTAATCCTTATAGCCAGCTGATTAAGACTTATTGTACTTGCTCTAACCGTGCGCATTGATCTTTTACACAAGCACCCTAGGCCTATCTCATTAATACACTATGTGCTAAAGCGGTGTCCAAAAGTCAATCCGAACGTCGGAGGTTGCTTTCTTCGCCAGCATCCTCACCACACTATATTTCCCTAATGTTCCATCCATGTATATAACCGGATCATGTTCATCTTCACCAATGACACTTTCTCCGCCTTTTGTTAATTGACATGAACTATTATCGCCGCGACTCTTCACATCCAAGATTGGGGAACGATGATGACGAGCTCTATCCAGGGTCATCTTGTGATGAAGATTTGTCGCCGAAACTCCTGGCATTGAGGACTGTAGGTTCATCTGCATATCGTTTTGCATGTAGAGGAACGAAAGCAACTCTCCATCAAGTCCATCTCTTCTTCTCCGCGAAATATTTGAACTCCAACATGTTGCTATGGTAATTGGTAAGCTGCAAGATGCAACTGCGAGCGGGACTGCAAGGTCTACAGGAAGCACACCAGTTAACCATCACAGCTAGACGCAGACATGTAAGTTTAGTCCCAGGAACAACTGAACGAACTAGCATTGCAAGATTCGCCTTGTGGGACGCATCTGTTGAATGCTGCTCGAATATCTCATCTGTTGGAGCAGCTCAGATGAATAGCAGGGCAATTCTCCTTTGGCACGCACGAGCATGGCTAGCTAGCTGCACGCAGTGATCATGCCACCGTGCCAAAGGAGAAGCACCCTGGGATTCACTCGCTACACACATGCATGGACCATAAAATTGCTCGCCCTGCCTGCCTAGCTCGGTGTTGTGTAAGTTCTTAGGCTTGTTGTTGAACATGTTCTGCGGCTCGGCCTCGCTTATATACGGCGCAATCGGCCTCAGGATATGGATCTTCAGGTGGCATATGCTACGAGGGCTGATCGACTATTCTGGTGGTCTCCCATCATTTCCCCCCTTTGGAATGTTCTCCAGGGGGAATAACGATCCTCCTTGTCAGCTCAACCAGCTGCATTTTCTGATCTTAATTAAGTATATGTGAATGATGTTCCATCTTGATGAAACATGAAAAAGGTATTTTAGCGCTGAGTATTGTGTCGCCGCAGCAGCGAAACGTCAACGCATTCGATGCCAGATATGAATAGATTTTGTTCTTTGGCTATCTAGCTTGCTTTTTTAACTGAACTCACCGGGGCATTCCACATGGACAGAGAGAATAACTTGTGTTAGACCATCGAGAGCCACAAACTCAAACCTTGTGATGGTCTGAGATGGTACATTCCATTGGATCTTCCCTATGCATCTGATAGCTTTTCATGACAGAAACTCTACGCATAAAGTGGGCAAAGCTCTCCAGGACCAGGACAGGCTAGCCTGCTGCGTGTGGCGACCAGTACTGGGAATGGAATTAAACTTTGATACAAACGAGATCTATTAAACTTTTGATAGTGGGACACCAATGTATCTGAAACTTGAATTGGGAGATGTCCAGGTTTATATCGAGTCTAATACCAAAGCTTCGCAGGGTTATTCAAACTTTGTTTCAGCTACTTTGCGTTGTTATCTCAAGCAGGGGTCTTAATTCTAATGACACTAAATTTATTTTGGTATATAGTAACTTCACAGGGTACGGTTTTTGTGAGATTCTGTAAATATATATTAGGAAAAAAGAGTATACCTTGGGCCATCAACTATTGTCAAAACCTAAGTTTCCTTCAACTACTAATACCAATTTTACTTCCCTCAAGTGGCAAGACCATTTAGATTTGGTTCTCTTCAATCCAGTGAAAGCAGTCTTAGCGATAATGTGGTGACGAATATGTAGGGTGAGGCAACCTAATCAACAAAATAATTGAAAAACATACGGAGAATGAGGAAAATAAGAAGAAAAGTTTTAATAAACACTATATTTGAAACCTTAATTAATTTTGAGGAAAGTGGTAAATGAATTAAAAATTTGGAAAACTGAGAAAAAATCATCAAAAATTTAGGCTGCAATTACTTTATTGAAAAGACTTTTATTAATGTAGATCTCGACAATGAAAACTAAACAATACGAATTTCGAAAAATCATGAATATGAAAATAATAATTGAAAACTTAAACCAATGAATTTACTATATTTTATTGTTTACCAAAACTTTATTGAATTATATCGCTTTCGAGAACATTTCTCACTCTTTTAAGTTTCATAAGATCTTCCGTAACTTTACTACGCACCTAAATTTATGGATGTTCTGTTTTTTATTTGGCACTTGTTTTTCTTGATATTTGTTAATTTTGACGTTGCTGAGCTACAACGTGTTAGAACCATCTCACCATCATGATCAAAACCGTTTTTAGCGAACCACACATTGTAATGCAGGGAGTGATATCAGATGACGTGATGAAATCATCTAATTAACCAACCCTGCTAGGGTTTAAAAAAGTACTAATACTACTATTACTAATTTGGCGTTCACAAACATGAGGCTAAGCGGAAATCCAATTCGGCTCAAGGGTGCAAATAAACTCATTGTGTGAAAACATATTCTCAAATATAATTTTTTTTAGGAAAAAATATATGCAAGTACATCTAGATATTATATGGTTGTACACAAATTTGCAGGTGAAAAGAACATCTTAGGTGCCCCATGTAAAAAGATAAATTTCGGGGCTCTAACTTTTCTATCCACGAACACGTTTCTTTTTGTCTTTTCACACAATCCACATAAAATGTTCATTTTTTCTGAAAAGGTGTGTACAATCATAGAATGTCTGGATATACATGGGAGTTTTTTTTCGGATTTTTCTACGATTTAAATTTATTTATTTTATGTATTTTTTATAATGGGTTCATTTGCACCCGGGAGCCAAAACACCACCTCCGAGGTTAAGAAACATTTTCCATCCTTTGGGATTTCAGTTGCTTTCTCCCACAAATTCTAGTGGTCAGGCATATATCCAAGACATACATGAACAACAGATGTTGCCGACGGCCGTATCAACACCGACGGCCATATGTCGGGGCCGTCGGTGTAGCAGGAGAACGCCCACGGCTGAAAAACTCCTGTCGGAACAAGTCCACTGTCGGCGTAGAGAAGGCTAAGCCGACAGCCACTGACAGCACCACAACACCATCGGCATAGGGCAATCTAAGCCGACGGACACCGTCGGCGTCAAACGGCCTTCAGCACAGGTAGGCACCATGTGGTTTTCTCATCTCCAGCAAAAACTGTGTGTCGACGGTGTTTGTAGTAAGATCCATGCCGGCGGTATTGTCGTCGGCTTAGGTATTTTCCATTTATTTGTTTCCAACGCTATTTTTCTTTTACTTGTAGGGGAGTGCCAACGCGCTGTAGGCCGCGGTGGTGCCGACGGCCACCGTCGGCTCAGTGGTACTGGAAGTCGCTGCTCTAGCGTGGTAGTGCCGACGACCACCGTCGACTCAGTGGTGCTGGCAAGCGCTGCTCTAGCGTGGTTGTGCCGACAGCCACCATCGGGCATACGTGGTGCATATTCCTGCTGCTTGAGTTTTATTTGTGTTTTCAAAGGGACATTTATATGCTGGTCACAGAATTTTCCCTTTTCTTTCTTTCTTTCTTTCTTATATGCTGCTCACAGATTTCTAACAAAAGTGAGTTGCTAGTACAAACTTTGTTATCTCTTCCTAATTTTGAGTAGACGCTGGCTGTTGGTAATTGTTTGATGAATTAGTGTTGGTTCGTGCAGAAAATAATTGCAATTTGTGGCAAAGTTATGGCAGGCTTGGCTCTACCAACTGAGTTTATCGTAGTGTAGTGTCGAATCAGAGATACTCAGTGGTGTTGTGGTGGTGCCGGCGGCCACTGTTCGCATAGGTGGTGAGGACAAACACCGCCGGCTCAGTGGTGCTGGCAGGCTCTGCCCTAGGGTTGATGTGCCGATGGCCACTGTCGGCATAGGTTGTTCCGTGGTAGTGCCGATGGCCACAGTGGGCTCAATGGTGCTGGCATGCGCTGCTCTAGTGTTTTTGTGCCGACAGCCATCGCCGGCATAATTGGTACCAGGTTTAGCCTATAAATTTTAATTTCTCTCCCACATCATTTTTCTTTTAGTTTACTTGCAGGTGGTTTCCAAGGGCTATGTCATGGTTCCAACAACCTTTTTTGGTGGAACAAGTACATTATACTTTAACTTGTAATAAATCATACAAAATTGAATTGAATATTAAAATATTTCATATGATCACATATATATGGGCTCACATGCATTGATATACAGGGAAAATTCCCATGTCGGGTCAATCAGAGGGGATAATTGGGAATCTTGGGCTCAACCTTGATCTCCCATGTTGTTGTGGACTAAACAAACCTAAACAAAAAAAGTCCTTTGGTCAATCCTCATACGTAGAAAGCTAGGGTTAGACCTACATGGCCCACATGATAGGGTTTTGTTGGAAAAGGACCGCTAGAGCGCCGAAATCCACGAAAACTTGTAAGTGGCCCTAGCATATGTCTACAAGTGTGGTGGCATATCCGTAGATGCAATGTCTAGCTCCCAAGTGTGACCATCCTCCCACGCATGCGTTGATACTCACCGAAATGCTGGACATGTAGGAGGAATCTCCCGCTACGGATCGAACAGAGGGAAACTGGTGAAATCTTGGGCTCAACCTTGGTTTCCAATGTTGCTATGGACTACACAAACAAAAAAGTCATTTGGTCAACCCTCATATGGAGAAAGTTAGGGGAGAGACCTGCGGGGCCCACATATTAGGGTTTCGCTGGACAAGGACCGCCGGAGCGTTGGTCATGTTTCTAGGCCGACGTGACATGTGTCGATGCAGCTACACCGACAACCACCGTCAGCACAATATATGCCGAGAGTTTAACTACTAATGCCGACATAAATTGCCATCGGTAGCTCCGCTACTTCCTGTAGCGAGAATGGGTGATGATCACAAGCTCACACACCCTTGTAGATCGATCAAGCCCACAAGACCGACAGCTCTCGAGATCCAAATGTAACGTAATTATAGTCGATACTACACACTTATTACAGGTAGAAGAGAAAGAAAGTTAATTAAGTCCTACAAATATTTCATCTCGAACTAGGCTTTTGCCCCGCTTTATAAATAAAGCCAAACGGCTAAACTGATACAAAGTGACGAGGAGTTGCTCTTACAAGCAGATCAAAGATAAACACTAAAGCCTAGGAATCAACAAGCTTGCCACCAAGGACGATGAGGATAAGGAGACCGGAGCTCCACGACAACGCCTCCAAGAAGGTAACGACGACCCAAGCGCCACCGTTGCCGAGATCACAGGGGTCTAGGGTTTTCACCCGAAGCCCTACTAGGGTGAGAGTAGCCACAACAACGCACCCAAGAGGGTCACGACACCCACGGGTGTCGCCATTGTCGGCGCCGAAGCACTGGGTTTTCGCCTGGAAAAACTCTCGCCACAATTGGTACCTCGGACCACCATCATACTTCAAGCCGAGGTTCAAAAACGTGATCCGGGTGCTGCCACCACCAGGAGCCCCCGAAGCCCTCTCCTTTCCACCCGCATGGACCAAAGAGAAGGGCCACCACCACTGCAACACCGCCCCGCCGCCGAGACACCAGTGTAGTCCACCTTCCGGGCACGCCGCCTCGGCATCCACGAACTCGCGTCAAGGCTCCAACAAGTGTCGCACCGCAAAGCCGCCGGGCAGGGCGCGGTATGGCAGCACCGGGTCAGCAGGTGTCGGGCCACCCGGCCGCCTATGGGAGGGGAATCACCCTCCATCCCCATAGCCATGGAGATTGTCGTACGGAGCCGCAGCAGCAGTGCCAACCTGGCCAAGATCAGGCCTAGATCAGCCCGGCCCGCCGGCCAGGCCTAGATCAGGCCTGTCGGCTCTGCCGCCGCCCTGCTGCAGCCAGGCAGCCTCGCCATCGTCGACCTGCGACCCGCGCCTCCCTACCCCACCGAAGCCGCGCAGGCCAAGCCTCCATGTCTCGCTGCCGGAGATCCTCGGACATGCCGCTGTAGCAGACCCGTCCCGCGTAGGTGACCGGTGAAGGCCGGAGCGCCCTTGCCCGAAGCAGTGCCGCCTCCGCACCACCCTGCGACCACGCTTCTGCCGTGCATCCCCACGAATGTCGCCGGATGAGCTCACCACCACCCGTGCCATCCGCCACGGCCATAGAGCCTGGGTCGCCGCCGCCACAGATGCACCATCAAGCCGCCATGTTGCCGCTAGAGCTGCCGCGCCGCCGCACCCCTCACTTGCAAGGCGCCCTGACGGGCCATCTCGACCCGCGGCGAGACCTCCACACGAGGGGGATGGGAGGGCCCCGCTGCCGCCAGCGCCCGGCCTTTGGCTGGCGATGCCGTCCGGTGGCAGCGAGGGAGGGAGGAGGGTTCTGGAGGCGGCGGGCTAGGGTTCCCTCCCCGTCGCCGGCGGGAGCGACAGGGGAGGGAGAGGGGCTCGGGTCAGTCGGTACTCCCCTTACTAGCTCATGAACTCACGTCTCGCCCTACAGATGTTTCATGCGAGATCTTCCCTTTCCCGGCCTTCCTGGAAACACCTAACATATCTTCCGATATCTATTCAGCTTGTGATGCGGATAATGCCAATTCGATCTCCTGGCCGGCTGCATATCCGTGCGCACATATATATTTGTCGAACTAGGAGGAGAAACCTCAGACGCGCATATGTACTGTAGTAGCGATGTGAGCTTGTAGTAGCCACAAGAGGAGTGGTGCGGTGGTGAAGTGTCTGCCCGACACATAGGCCCATGCATTACTAGGCGGCACCAGCGGGCTCTAGGTTTTCCAGTCCTAGGATTCTTGTTTAGACTTGCTAGCTTCCCTTGGTTGTGTTATCTCTGTGTGTCTGTGTCCCCTTTGTAAGCTGGTTACAACACGTCATTAATTTATCGCCGGGCTTCGGCCTGTTATAAAAGAATTTACTGGACGGGTCTGCTTTGGCAGTGGCCTGAATCATGCCGCTTGAGAAAACAACCTGCATCCACTGCCAAAGGAGATTTGTCCAGCGATACGGCTTTGTTTGTGGCCAGGCCACGTGATCATGTGTAATTCGTAGCCGCATCATGCACTTGACTGCATTTGCAAATTGCAGTTGATGCAATCTGGTGTGTGGGAGAAGAGACGCATGCATGCATTAGGCCGAATCTTCGTTTCCCGCACCCAGAAATAAGCCCGTTTGCTAGGCTAGGCCGGATCCGTTGCTCGCATAGCACGAGTTTTAAATCAAGCCATAACTGGCCCGCTGAGAACACCTAAATCGATCATTTGCATGGAGCCAGACTCTGGCGAGCACCGCGTGCCCCGTGGTTGCACGCGTTGGGAAGCACGGGAGACGGTCGTTTTCCCTTCCCACTCCACTCTCCTCACCGACCAAGCAACTTGCTCACCCCTCCATGGCCGGCGCACCTCCGCCACTTCCTCCGTTCCTCTCCCTCACAATCGGTGAGATGTCGGTCCATGAATAATGGGCGGCAACCCAGCTGGACAAGCTCGCCGTTGGAGGCGAGGCGGCCTTCGCGAGGGCACTCAAGGCCCCCTCCCCATCTACGTGATTCCTGGAGCAAATCGAACGACAATGGCCGCGG
Organism: Avena eriantha; assembly: GCA_910589775.1. Classification (NCBI taxonomy): domain Eukaryota; kingdom Viridiplantae; phylum Streptophyta; class Magnoliopsida; order Poales; family Poaceae; genus Avena; species Avena eriantha. The sequence continues at coordinate 380,112,243 of OU342746.1, forward strand.
CGGTGGCGACCTCTTCTTCCTCGGCGGACGCATTTTCTTCCTCGGCGTCCGCATCTACGACGGGAAAGGCCCCAGCCATCCACGTGCTAACCCTCAACCAACTAACCAGGGTTTTTTCGCCTGTGGCGGCGGCCCCAACCCCCATGCTCGACGCGGCCACATTTCCACTATAAGTTTCTGATTTTCCCAGATTCGTCTAGTGGTTAGTGTTTGCGTGATTGGAGTGCATAAATCCAATCAGAAATTAGGACTGCGTTACAATTAGGGATTGAATCGACCAAACAAGGATTTGAAAGCGATTTGGGAGTGAAATTTGGGTCTTTTTAGTATTTCATTGCGTGCAATCACAATTAGGGATTCGAACTGCCGAAATGCCCTGAATTGGGGATCGAACTGCTGAAATGCCCCAGGTATACTACGTTGACATGTGAGGGCATAGTACTAGTTCATGTGCACTTGTATTCATGTGCATAGACCTATTTTGGAAACTTGATCATGGAATTGTACTAGTTCGTGTCAACTTTAGATTAATGTGCATTGCTCTATTCGGGAAACTTGGTCACGGTATTGTACTTGTTCATATTAACTTTGATTCATGTGTATTGCCCAATTTGGGAAACTAGATCATGTGCATTGTGCTCGTTCATGTCGACTAATATTCATGTGCATTGCCCAAATTGGGAAACTAGATCATGTGCATTATGCTTGTTCATGTCCACACATATTCATGTGGATTGCCCAATTTTGGAAAATAGATCATGTGCATTGTACTTGTTCATGTCGACTTTATATTCATGTGCATTGACCGATTTGGGAAACTGTACTAGCATAGCTCAACTTGAAATGATTCATATGTTGTGCATCATCTACTTTTGCTTCCTGCCAAGGTTCTGAAGCTCGATTGTGATACGGTCGGGAGGGGCTAGCATCCCCCACCATGGTATGAGGATGTGCTCCCTGTCAACCGCTGGCATAGGGCAATGAAGCCAGTGGTGCTCGGTAGGCTGGAGGCGGCGCACCAACCGACCAACAAGCATTGTCTTCAGGCCAAGTTGGGGCACCACCCTAGGGCCGAGATCCCTCGCCGGTTCATTATCTAGCTGGAGGAGGCTGACCTCCACTTGCTGCTGATACTGCCAGTGTTCTAGAAGGGCCTGAGGGACTGGATCAAGACCCTATGCCCCACGACGTGCCGGTTTTAGCCACTGGTGTGATGAATGGGGAAGGTGGACTGGCTCAGCGGCTAGGTGACGCGGAGGAGAACTGGCTTGAGCTAGTGTACAAGTACAACCTCCAGTGCGACAATGTCGTGGAGTTCAAGCTCAAGGCCATCTTCATGCAGATGATGATATACAAGGCCAGCTCCTCCAGTCCTAGGCAGTACACCTGCCCTGACCATGGCTAGACGCCGGCATGGTGATCTGCTATATTTACTTAGCTACGTAAGTATGTAAGTATGTAGTTCTAGTTAGTGGTGGTGAACTTGTGACCGTGAACTGCTATGATGGATTTTGATAAGGGGTTAAACCCCTGGTGGTTCAGGGGCATGGAATGACCTGTTGATGCTGCTTTTGATCAGGGGTGTTAGTAAAGCTCCTGATTCTTGCTTGCAAGTGTCGTGAATATCCTTACTATGTATTAACTAGTTATGTCCTCATGTATGTGATCTGTGTGCTATGTGTGTTGTGTTTTAGTTGTATGTTCATGTCAATGTGGTGGTCAGATCTCCCAATTTAAAATAGGTGACCATAACCCATGTGATCAAGTGCAAACTAAAGCACCAAACACCTGCAAATTGCATCAACCCGGAATTAAAACACAAATGCGTGCAATCAAACAACTTGGACAAATTGCACGAAACGAAAATGCAGGAAGCCAAATAAAAGGCCATTCTTTGTCCAAGCCCAATACAGCTGGATGCAGCATTCTGCGGGTAAAACCGGGAAATGTAAGTCCGACTAACCAAACACGCCCCTAGGTACGCTGGCCGCGATCTGCTAGATTTCAGGAAAGCTTACCATGGACATACTTACGTTCACTTTCTAAATGTGCATGCTCATTTCTCATAGGAAAACGCTTGTATTCCTCCGGAGGTTCCATCCTTCGGGTCCTCTGACCTGCGCGCCCGCCACACGTCCTCGTAGGCCCACCACTACTCGCTATTTGCTTTTCGTCCTTATCTCTTTCAATCCTTCCTCTTTCCATGACCGACCAACAAATCTCTCGCCGACGAGCTCGTGCCGCTGCTCCTTGCTTTAGCCGGAGCTCGCGCCGCTGCTTTCCGTCCGCCCCCACCACCACGCGCTTCGTCGCGCCGCCATTCGCCGCCACCCAAGTCGCACTCTCCTCTCACTTTTTCTCCTTCCCCGCACTCTCCTCTCACTTTTTCTCCTTCCCCATACATCTCTCTACAAAAACCCGACGCCCAGCTCGGCCTACGCCACCGGTGCCCCGCGCCGCTGCTCGCTGCTGGTTCCTAGGGCGAGAGCTGCTACCTAGTGACAAAATATGCTGTTAGCACTAATCTTGACTTAGCACATGTTTTAGATTATTTATGTACTAGTCTGCACGTTGTGTTGTGTACGTAGCAGTAGTGAACTTCTAGTGATCAGTGTGCTGGCCAGACTCGTTTGGATTTGCCGCGTGCGGGCGTGGCTAGAGTGTGGCAGCAGAAGACTCGGATCAAGATGGATGCATGGCTAAGGAATGACCACTTCTTCAGGGCTGCGTTAGCTGCAGATTTTTCGTCAGTGCGAGGAGGCAAGAGTGGTGTCCGAGTCTTGTGGATCATGGGCTACGCGCGTGGCGCATGCAACAACTAGCTAGGCTATTTAAGTTGTACTACTTCTACTGTTGATGAAGCGAGGATAGGTAATACAGAGAAAAGGCATTTGTTGCCGAAGTGTACTGTGTCTTTCACCGTCTATCTTTTCTGTGTGAGTTTCAGAGGTAGAAGAAAGGAGCTGTGCGTCGCAGCTCCATCATATGCTACATACGCCAGCAGTCGCTGCTACCTACGGCGGCGAGAGATGCTGCCAAAGGCAGCGGGAGCTGCTACCAACGGAGGCGGACTCTGCTACCTACGCTGGGGGGAGCTGCTACCTATGGAGACGGGAGATGCTACCAACAGTGGCGGGCTCTGTTACCTAAGGCGGCGAGAGATGCTAGCAACGGCAATGGGCTCTGCTTCCTATGTTCGGTGGTCGAAGCTACCTACGTCGGTGGCGGTTGCTATATACACATCTCGCTGCTGCTACATACTCCGGCTGCCGCTGCTACATACACCTATGGCTGTTGCTATGTACGCATATCGCTGCTGCTACATACTCCGGCCGCCGCTGCTACATACACCTATGGTTGTTGCTACGTACACATATATCTCGCCATAGCTACATATTCCAGTCGCCGCTGCTACATACGCGGGCCACCGCTGCTCCAACAGCCATGGCAGAAGCTGCATGCGGAGGTCAGCTACAAGGGCATGTCAGAGCTGCTACAAGGTCAAAGCGGTGCTGCTACAACGGCCACGATGATGCTGCCCTGCCCAGATCAGAGTTTTGCTGCAATTGGTGGTCGGAGGTGCTCCCAATGATTATCGGTGATGCTGTCAACTACGGGTGCGGTGTTTCCGGCAAGTTCTCTCGCCGGACTTGTTTTTGCGATGAGGGTGATGCTACGGTTGTGGCGGGGCGGGCTGTGGGGAGAAGCGTCTCCGTGTGGGGGATTGCTGGTCGGGCTTTTTTTAAGGGGAAAGGACAAGTGGTGACATGTGGACCCGGAGGACGCTCAGCAGGGCCCTTTCTCATACTAGGATGTTTTTCTACAACATACTAAAGAAGAAGGCACAAACTACGAAAGGATAACATGAGAGAAAACACAAGAATAAATGTGGCACAGAAAGAAATGTTTACGCGCTAGACTGCCACCCGTCGGATCAAGAGCCATTATACTTTTGTACTGCGAAACCACACTAGCTCTCAGCGTCAACTCAAACAAAGAGCCATGTGGACTGGAGTTAGGGAACTTCTGTAGTCCTCTTGGAATCCAGCAGGAGTTGGAGATTTCCTAGCCTTAGCTCAGGGTCTCTCGGGCGCGTATCGTAGGCAAGTGTGGTTTACTTTCGTGGCGCAATGTTGGGCGCTTTGAAATATTCGTAATAAGCTTGCGATTGAGGGTGTCCTGATCGCCAACCCGGCTGATGCTATATACAAAATGTCTATCTATATGCAGAGTTTGAGGGCACTGGTCAGACCAAGGGACAGGGACTTGCTGGACGCGGCGATGGGCGAGGTTAGGAGGTTACACGCGAGGAGCAGGGCTTCAACATGAGCAGGAGTGGATTTGTGCCTCGCCTGTGGGGTGTATGTGCTGGCCTGTACTTTGTATCTGGACTATCTGTTTGTGTGTTGGACTCGCGTGTGTGTAGCTTTGATCCAGGGCAGATCTGGACTTGTATGGTATCTGTAATCTGAATCATTGTGGTGTTGCCGATTGTGGCTTTATATATAAAGCTGGGCCATTGACCTTCAGTTTAAACAACTACACAAGGACGGGAGCTGAGCCAAGAGAGGCCACCATTCGATAATCCCATTCCGTAGGCATGATGACGCTCCAGTGCTGGAACATGGTTTTCATGGACACACAAATTTATCATATATGGTTCCTACTATACGCGTATCCAGAAGTTCAACATAGATGGTACTTAATTTTCGCCCATCATGTTGCCCTTGTTCCTTAAATTGGTCCCTAATGGTGAGTGGAACCATCTGATTTTGATGTAAGAAGATAATGATTTTTTTCTCACTCACTCAACTCTCTAGTGCATAGGCCTGAACTCAAAATAGAACTTGTGAGCATACGGCAATATGCAACAAGACAAATAATTTTTTAAACCCATCGGCAGAGCTTTTTATAAATTGTCGTAATATTACAGACAATACGACAATCTCTATCCTGTTTCCTTCTCCTTGGAAGGAGACCCTGTGCTCTTCTTCCACCTTACTTAGCGAAAAGTTGTAACAGCTCGTACCAAAAAACCTAGGCCAGACAAGCAGGCTGCATGGTTATTGCAAACATGCGCCAAGAGTGAACACCATGGTAGTGGAATAATCAAGTGGCCGGGACTCCTAACACCGCCATCTCCGAGTGGGGCGCCTTTCACCATGTCGTCCCGCCGGGCTAGCCTTCTTGGGCTCTATGCTGGAGAAAGCTCCTCTTTAGCTTTCCACGGATCAACCATGTGAGAGCAGAGACCAATCCACAACCACAGATCACGGTTGTATGTATCAGGTTTTCTAAATCAAGTAGTGAGATCTGGTGGAGCGAAGCGGCCCCTTCCTCCATGGCGCCTTGGTCTCGTCGGGACGGGGCACCGCCGCTCCGGTGGCAGGCGGAGGCCGTTTCCGTCCTCCCGGGCGGGAAGCCCGGCCTTTTCTAGGCCACCGTCCTCCTGCGCCTGGCGTCCCGCAGAATCGTCCTGCTCGACGAGACGGCGGCGGTGGTGGACGCGCGCCGGTTGCCCCGCGGCGAGTTCGTCCGCGTGGGTTCCACCGTCTCCTTCCCGGCTCACCGCGCTCAGCTAGGCCTGCATGTACGCTCCCCTCCCCCCGCTCTTCCCTTCGCAGGTCCCCCCGGTGGCAGAGCCCCCCCCGCCCATCGGAGGAGACACCGGAGCTTCCTCTCCCATCGCCGGAGGAGGTGGCGGCTTTGGGTGATCTTCATGGCCGTGCCTAGGTGGATTTCGCGGACGAGGTCGACGTCGCCCCGGGCGTGGACCCGCTGACGCTGGCTGCTTCACCGCGGCCGGCAAGCTGGGACCTTGCCCCGCCGGAATGCGGTGTGGAGATGCCTCGCTGCCCATCTGCCTTGCGCCGACCGTCGCTAGGGGACTTTCTCCCCCAGGTGCGGTTGGGGCAGGGTGGTCGGCGGCAGGCGCGTCTTGGCCACCCTGGCGAGAGGCGACGGAAGCCTCTGTCGACGGCGTCGGAGCCGGCGCTCGGGGCGCTTCAGGGGGTCGCAGTGACGGACCGGTCCGGCGTCGCTGGGCCGGGAGTGGGCCGTCCTGTGCGAGGGATGGGGGCGGATGGTGGGCTGCGCACATCCAGAGGCCCAGGACGGGCCCAGCCTACAGCCTGCCCTAATTCCTCCCAGGCGCGCATCGGGGTCGGGAACCACGCGACCTTCCCTATCCTTCCCCAGCGCCGCTCTCACCCCCCATCTGCGCCGTCGCTGCAGCCGCTTGGCGCCGCGGCCACCGCGGTTCCGTCCCTGAGGCCCTCCTACAAGGAGGCCCTCATGGCGAAACGCCCGTGCAGCCCGGCCCCATCCCGATAGCCATCCCCACGCCGCCATGCCGCCTCCCCGCGCCGGCCCTCCCCTCGCCGTCGCAGCCCGTCCGGTCGCTCGTCGCCCCAACCGCAACTCCCCTCCTCTTCGCGCCGCCAGCTCGGGGCATACCGACACCCGGCGCGTCGGTCTCCTCCGCCCCTGCAGGCTGCTGCACCTCGCCGTCCCTCCCGTTCGCCACCTAGGCAGCAGAGGCATGGTCAGGCGCTGCAGCAGGAGGCCCCCGGCCGACAACCCCCTCCCGAGGCCGTCCGACGAGAGGACCGACCCCGATAGCAGGTGGCACCCTCTCGCGGGCATCTGTAGGAGGGTCGCGGTGCCCCTGGTCGCGCTGATGCGGTCTCGTGGTGCGATCCCCAGCGACAGGCCTCCTCCCAGGCGTCCGAGGGCCAGATTGTGCCGGAGGCCGCAAGCCCCGTTGCCACAGCGAAGAAGAAGAAGACCAAGAAGAAGAAGAAGATGCAGGCGGTCGCCCCGCCTCCGGGTGCGCCCGCATCCTTGGCCCCTTCCCCAGCTCCGCGCCGTGGGCACTAGTGTCTTGAGTTCTATGGGCACGGTGTCGATGGGGGCTTCTATTTCATCAACATGTGAGGGGTCAAGATGTCGGTTCCGAAGACCCTCGCTATGGTGACTATCCTGGAGCAAGATTCCCCTTGCCAGCTGGTGATCACGGAGGAGATGATCCACCAGGAGTTTTGCGAGGTCCTCCTGGGCCATGAGTGGCCAGTGCGTCGGGTCTCGGCCACGGAGTTTGCGGTCTCGTTCCCCTCAGTGGCGATGCTACGCATGTGTGCCTTCGGGGCATCTTTCACTCTCCCGCTCCACCAGCTGAAGGTCCTGATCAGGCCCTCATCCGCTGATCCCGAGGAGTCTGCCACGCTGTCCGAGGTCTGGATTTGCCTCTTCAGGGTTCCGGCTGAGGCGAGGAAGGAGGGGATTGTCGCCCTCATCTCCCAGACTGTGGGCAAGATACTGGAGGTGGACTCTGGATCTCTAGAGGGGCGCGGGGTGATCCGGCTGCGTATTCTTTGTCCGGACCCCTCTGTGTTCCCCGTGTCGATCCCTCGCTTCTTCTTTGACCGCTCGGCCCAGGACCTGCTGATGGAGCTTGACACGGCTCCGCCCACGCCTGAGCCACACTCTCCGCCCCCTTCCCCGCCTCAGGCCGACGGCGGAAAGGGGGGCTCGGCGGACAAGTCTGCTGACGTGGAAAAGTCCCAACCGAGGGACCCACCCGCCCCCCCTCTTCCACCTACAGAGCAGGGTTCTGGCGGAGGTACGTCTCACCTGCCCTCGCGGCACACTACGGCGTCGGAGGGGTCACTCCTTCTCGACAAGAGACCCCTCGCCCGGAGTGCGCCAGCCAAGCTGGCCCCGGTGGACGTCCCTCGCTGTACCCGACCCTACCAGCAGGCCCCGCTCGACTTCGACATCGCGCAATATGGTTCCAACCTCGACACGTCGCAGATGTTCTTAGGGGGGCTTCAGGCTGGGGGGATGGATGCCCCTCCCCCCTCTCCCTAGCTGGCGCCCTCCTCTAAAGATACCTCGCGGAGCGCGGGTTTGGATGTTTTCCCCCAGTCCTCACCTCGCTCGCCCGGGGTCGTGTGCTACTCCCTCGCCCCTGACACGCATGACCTTGACGCCGGGGGCCTGGCCATGGTCGCCACCACCACTCCCGTGGCCCTGGGTGGGCGCCGACCTCGGGGACCTCGCCAGCCGCCTCCGCCACCATCCCGCCACAATGTGCGCCTGGCGGGCGCCAGAGCTGGTGGGTTTGGACCGGAGCCCACGGTGGCCGAGAGGGCTACTCAGCGGGTTACAGCTCACGGCGAGTTCTCAGGTACTCCCCCTCCCCCTCCCCTCCCCTTCCTTCCAGTTCTGGTTCAAGTTTGCCTTCGGGTTCCAGGTTTTCTGTCCTTGAGGAGGTGTCCCTTGATCACCTGAGCATGGTCACACTAGACAGTGGCATCATATTCCGGGGCGAAAAGGGCCCGCGGGTGGAACAGATCGCTGCTATGAAGGCTCGAGAGGTTTACGAGGGCCAGATCGCCGCTGCCCGAGCACGGGATGCTCGGGAGCGGGATTGGGCCCTCATACTGGCAGGACCGGGGTCAGATGTCCCGGGATCCAGCACGGTTCCACCTCTTGAGCCTGATAGTGGTGGTCCTCCAGGGAGGACTCCCAGACCTAGGAGACCTCGCGGGAGACCCCTGAAGGCCCTGCCTCGCGCCCGCCCGTCAGGCCATGCCCGCTCCGCCCTAGTCAGGGGGCCGCCATCGAGTGATCTTCCCTATGAATATCCCTCGAGCCATCCGGGCGTTCATTTGGAACATCCGGGGGTTTGGCCAGGACGGTAGGCGCCGTCAGATCAAGGAATATTTGCGCCAGGAAGATGTAGACATTGTGGGGCTCCAAGAGACGATTCGACATGATTTCTCGGTGGTTGAGCTAGAAGCCCTGTCTCGAAACAAGTTTGCCTGGACCTGGCTTCCGGCTAATGGCCACTCTAGGGGTATTCTCCTTGGCGTCAAGGAGGATACCTTTGAGGTCGAGGATATGGACCACGGGGATTTTTTTGTGAGCATGGCCCTCACCCATAAACAATCTCACCTCAAATGGGAGGTGATTATTGTTTATGGCCGCGCAGACCATAGGAGGTCCCATGAGTTCCTGCTGGAGCTCAAGGCTAAGGTGGAGCGTAAGGAGACCCCGGTCATTGTGGCAGGGGACTTCAATCTCATTCGCTCCGCCGAAGACAAGAGCTCGGCGAACATGGACCTCCATAGGATTCGCATGTTCAATGACTACATCGATGACCTCACTCTCAGAGAGATTACGAGAGTCGGAGCTAGATATACATGGACTAACAAGCAACTTGACCCAGTTCGCAGCGTCCTGGATCATGTTTTTGTTTCTGTGGAATGGGAGCTGGCCTTCCCCCCGTGCTCACTCCGCGCGGTCACCAGGGTCGGGTCGGATCATACCCCCCTTCTTCTGTCGTCGGGCGGTGGGTCCCCTCTGAGACTGAACCGCTTCCACTTCGAGAACATCTGGCTTAAACATCAAGGGTTCGAGGAGGCGGTTCGGACGAGGTGGTTAGAGGCAGCGGCCTCCTCCTGCACATATTGTGCTGTTGATGTCTGGCACCATTGCGCTCTGATGTCACGACAACTGATGTGGGGCTGGGGGCGAACCTGGGTGCTGCCCTTAGAGGGCAGAAGGATGCAATTCTGCTGGAAATCCGAGCCCTGGATCAGGAGGCGGACCGGGTGGGGCTTTTGCCTGATGCCTGGTCCCATAGGTATTCCCTTGAGACCTCCATTATGGAGATCTATAAGGGAGAGGAGGCATTCTGGAGACAGAGGAGTCGCCAGAACTGGACCGTCCAGGGAGAATCGAACACGGCCTACTTCCATGCCATTGCAAATGGCAGACGTAGGAAATGTTCGATTCCTTGCCTCTGGGACGCGGATTCTCTGCTGGAGGACCAGAGAGAGATCTCGTCCCATATTTATGCGTTCTACCGGGACCTCTTCTCGGTGAACCCAAGGTCGGGGTTGGCGTTGAGTACGGACTTCTGGCTAGAGGATGCCAAGGTAACCACGGAGGAGAACCTGGAGCTGACACTCCCATTTCTCCACACCGAGGTTGCTGAGGCAATCAAAGCGATGAAGTCCAACTCGGCCCCTGGGCCGGATGGGCTCCTAGTGGTTTTTTTCCAGACCTTCTGGGACCAACTTCGCCCTGTGATTATGCAGATGTTCCAAGAGTTCTACACTAGGACTCTTGTCATGTCGCGGCTGAAGGCGTGATTACCCTGATCCCCAAGCTAGTGGGGGCCACGGATATCCGCCAATTTCGACCAATCACGGTGATCAACGTCATCCATAGGATTTTCGCCAAGGTCTGCGCCATTCGTATCGCCCCTGTCATGGAACGCTTGACCCATCCGCTACAGTTTTCCTTCCTGAAGGGACGCCTGATTCATGATGGTGTTCTAGCGCTACATGAAATCATTCATGAAGTAAAAGTTCGCCACCAGAAAGGGGTATTCCTGAAGCTGGACTTCCAGAAGGCTTACGATAAACTGGACTGGGAGTTCCTTAGAGAAGTCCTCCAGCGCCGAGGCCTTGATGACAGGGTGATCTCTTGGATTATGCAGTTTGTCATGAGTGGTAGCACGACCATCAACGTCAATGGGGAAGTGGGTCCATATTTTCGAGCCTCCCACGGAGTTAGACAAGGGGACCCAATCTCCCCCATCTCTTTAACTCTGCGGTGGATGCCCTAGCAGGGATCTTGGATAAAGCCAAGATCGCTGGCCACATCACGGGTGTGGTAGGGCATCTGATCCCCGGAGGTGGTATCTCCCACCTCCAGTATGCGGACGATACCATGATCATGGTGCAAGGGTCGGAACTTGACATTGTTAACCTCAAGTTCCTACTAATGTGCTTTGAGTCCATGTCGGGCCTCAAGATCAACTTCGACAAGAGCGAGGTTATGATCTTGGGTTTCCCCGAGGAGAATAGGCAACGCATCGCAGACCACCTGAATTGCCGCTTGGCGGAATTCCCGATTACGTACCTGGGTATGCCCATGCGGGACTCTCGGGTGTTGATCAGGGACCTTTCCCCCATGGTCGCGAAGGTGCGTTGCAAAGCCGAACCTTGGCGAGCGCGCCTCACGTCCAAGGGTAGCAAGACCATACTGATCAACTCCTGCCTGTCCATCCTCACCATGTATCAGATGGGCCTCTATCTGCTACCGGAAGGGACCCATGCAGACGTTGCAAAAGAGCTGTCTAGGTTCTTTTGGGTGGCAAGAGATGGGCACCAGAAGTATCATATGGTGAAGTGGGCAGATGTTTGCACCCCCAAAATTCTTGGGGGTTTAGGAGTCCTTGACTCATGCCGTTTCAACGTGGCCCTGCTGCTAAAGTGGGTTTGGCTCATCCTCCGAGATGATGGAGGGCTCTGGCTCCAACTCATTAAGGCAAAATACCTCCGGGGCCGTCCACTGTTGGCGTGCGAACGCCGGGAGGGTTCCCAGTTTTGGAGGGCTATCCAAGACATTAAGCACTTCATTCACCGAGGGTCCCACTTTGTGGTGGGGGATGGTCGGGAGGTCCTTTTTTGGCTCGACCCCTGGCTGCAGGGAGTCTCCCTCTGCCAGGCTTTCCCTGCTTTGTTCGCGATTTGCGCAGTTCCCTCGTTGTTAGTTGCTGAGGCAGTCCGAGAAGGCCATTGGAACATCCCGTTCCGGAGGACCTTCAACGATGCAGAGGCCGCTGACTTCGTGAGGCTGCGGGGCTCCTTGCCCCTATCCCTCTCTGCTGAGAGGGATCAGGTGACTTGGAGCCAGTCTCCCTCGGGAGCCTTCTCGGTTAGCTCGGCCTATCGGACCCTCTTCCAGGGTCCGGATTTACCTTGGACGTCACACCTTTGGAAGTCCCCCTACCCCTGAGCCTCCGAATCTTTGTGTGGCAATTGCTGCGTGATCGGCTGCCTTCAGGGGTGGAGGTCTCAAAACGCAATGGCCCGGGCAATGGGCAGTGCCCGCTATGTGGGACGTCAGAGACGTGCACCCACATTATGTTCACTTGCCCCGCCGCTCAGTTTCTATGGAGCTTCATCCGAGAAGCTCTTGGGCCTGCTTGGCAGGCCCAGGACCTCGGCGAGTTCGTGGAGACCGAGGCGAACCGTACCGGAAGAAGGCACCACCTATTCTGGTTGGTGTTCGCGGTCATTACCTGGACGCTATGGAATATTAGGAATAAGATGGTGATTGAGCGGATCTTTCCTCGCCGGGCTTCTGACTCTGTGTTTTCTTTGCTTGCCTACCTTCAGCAGTGGTACCCCCTGTCTAGGCAGCGGACAGGGAGAGCGTGGACGGCATCTTGCAGGCGCTCAGGGTGTTGGCGCAGCGCTTCATGGCTCCGGCTTCGGCTCCCGCGGCCTCGTAGTGGGAGTACATCAGGCTACTCCCTTTACTCTTTTCCTTTTTTGTTGCCTTGGGCATGTTGTGCTGTGGCCCCAGCAGACTTCTTTTCTTTTCGTTTGACGCCTGGGCGTCGGTGACTCGCTTGTGTGCTGGATGACTATTGCTTTATTTATAAAGCTGGGCGTAAAGCCTGTTTCGAGAGAGAATAATCAAGTTCTGGGCTATGCGAAAGTCGTCTTCAGTTGATTTATTTTTCCCCATGGCGCTCATTCCTAAGGCATAGTCGTGCCAGCACAGTAATTGCAGCAAGGCTCTCACTTAATGAAACAGAGCTATAGGATGAAGAAATAGTCTCATACTTGTTTACTTGGCGACATGGGTAGTATATATAGAGAGGGAAAATATACGATGGTAGAATAGTTGGCTCGACTTTACTCATTTCACACAATTGTCAAGGGTAAGATAGCCATTATTGAATTTTGCACTTACAATGGTGTACCATGTGGATTATTACACACTGAAATGTGAAAAATACAGTCTTAGAATAGCTTACCAATAGTCAACACCAGAAAAAGATGCCATTATAGTTTAATATTTATTTGAAGTATGTGTTTCAAGTTCTTCTCGATCTGCTGCATCTTGAATGGCAAAATAAACAATGATGGCCACAATAATTCTGCTCCAGCCAGGGTTTTTTCCTCCTCCAAAACTATTTTTTACCGGAGGGCACCTGAATATCGGGTTCCGATGAAAACATGAGGGCACTGGAATATACAGTGGTATGTGTTTGGTATTTTGCCATTTGATTTAATCTATAACCGAATCTAGGAAGTTCTATCTATCAGAACTAAATAACAAGGTGCTGCCTTATCACAGTCCCAGAATCCTGGTATGCTCGAGTTCTAAAGGCTCGTTATTTTGGCAATTCTTACATCCTCCACGCTAGGTGTCCGACCAGAGGCTCAGTCACCCGGCGTAGTATCCTTCGTGGTAGGGATTTGCTTGCTCATGGTTTAATTTGGAGGTTGGGTTCGGGTCTCAAGTCGATATTCGGAATATCAACTGGATACTGAGGGTAAGAGCACAACGGCCACTGGGCCAAAAGTGTGATACAATTGTTCAGAAGGTTTCAGAATTGCTGCTTAACCAAGGCACTGATTGGATGTTCCAAAGCTAAATCATCTTCCATGAGTTTGATGTTGCTGATATCAAGTCGATTGCGATGAGAGCAAGGAGCTGGCTTTAAAATACACTGTTAGCATGCTATCACTACGGGAACAAATCAAGACGTTGACAGCTATATGTCGGGGCCGTCGGCGTTGGCTCCGATGCGGGCAGCCGGGCAAACCGGCCGTCGGCCTATGTTGGCCATACACGTAAGATGGGATAGGCCGACTATACCTGTTGGCGTAGACCGGTCTGTCGGCGTAGTAGATTATCTATGATGGCGATGCGACGGCGTCAAGACTACACCGACGGCTTAGCCGTCGGCCTAGGTTTCATACCTACACCAACGGCAAAGTCGTCGGCATAGCTATTTTTCCTTTTTACCACATTAATTCTAGAAAAATCATAACTAAATCATTCTAATTCAGAAAAATACATATAATATATCAAAGTTTACAGAAAAATAAGATCTATCTATCTAAACTCAAGTATTACATATTTTAGTTGAATAAAATATAAAAACATTACATATACTTTCAAAGAAAGTTTCAAAATGGTACCACCCAATTTTTCAAAAATCCTAGATCACCTTGCATGCAAAATGTTTCAACCAGGATATCTTAAACCTATCCATCCACCCCTCGAAAAATTTTTCCTGCTGAATCGGTATGAAGTGGGTCAGATTTGAACTATATGTACATGATCTGATACTCATGATTTTTCACAATAGATTCACAGTATGCTATTTTATCAGAGATCTAATGTAAGTTTAGCTAGGCTCAGCCCCTATCTAGCTAAGAATCTCCATGACCGCCGTTTTGACCATAGTTTGAAACATGCATAAGAAATTCAAAAATGATCCGAACAATGTAAATCCTTCGCGTTACGTCATATTATGTGACATAGTTGTAAGGAAAAAATCAAACTTTATATATTGATTGCATATCAAAAAAACCTTCTCAGAAATGAGCTATCATGTTAGAGGTTTCATGGCTTTCAGGCCAAACGACCAATGTTATGGCTAGAATCGTAACATAGTTTGCGATAATGTACGCATATTATGCACGCATGTGCATAATGGGATGACAAATATTGTTGCTGGATGAAGTTTTCCTTTTCGTCGCACCAAAAAGCCATTAGTGGATCGCCTTTTAAGTTTTGTAAAAAATAAACGAAAATGATAAAAACTTCAAAACAACAATTCTTTTGAGATATAGTTATTTTTCGGGGTATATTTATAGGGAAAATTGAAAAAACATGAATTTTAATATATTGCGAAAAAAGTCATGTCTCGGTAAAACGGTTCTAGATTTTGGATGCGACCTCCGTAGAAAATCTTTAACCTATCAAAACGATCGTCTCGAAATTTCCATGCTCTCACGCTTCGCTGAAGCACACACTGAATTGCCGCGCTCGCGCTGGCGTGGCAAAAAATCTGTCAGAGATAACTGCGTTAGAGAAAGTGCAACGTTGGCGCTTTTTTGGATCGGGATAATGTCATCCGTGGATCTAGCGCTTCCGCGACAACAAGGGGTTAACGCCTCGGTCCATTGTAGGTCGGCACTATGTACATTCCATGGCAATTGTGATACGATGACACAAACAAACTGCCTAGTCCGATATATGTTGGCAGATGTGTCGGGTGCATAACAATATAATTAAATTGCTAATTAATCAAGAATGTTTTATATGTAAATATAAATCACATGTGTAAAATAATAAAAACTCATAATATAAAGAAAACTAACTAATTATTTAATAATTCACATAGCTCAGATGCAAATACTTCATACCAATTTATTTCACATACATCTCTAAAAATCTAACTAATTATTTTATAACAACGGACTTAGATTTTATAGACTATTACGATCAAATAGCCCTCATTTTCTTTAAACTCAAAAGAACAACATCCCCTTCTTACAGATTCTTCTGAACAACATAGTCCGCCCAATTTGAAGTTAAAATGATAGTGCAATCATTTCCAAACTTCACACGAACTTCTCGGATGGTCTCATTGCCACCGTAATCTTTCATCTTGTCTCCGTCTTCATGAATATGAGGAATGATAGATATGTGCGTAAAAGGGCATAAAAAGTACTACACACGAAGACAAAAAATAATTACTGGGTATGTATGAACATGAATAGGACGAAAAAACAATTATTAGTTGTGGTAAAAAAGCTATTATGTTTTCTTTGGAGATGTTCTTCTTGTTCATGGTGCAAATGTAGTAATGGATCATTGGCTTGTATCTTCTGACCATCCTCCTCATGTTTATCCTTCTTGATCTATTCATGTTGACACCATTGCAAAATCTATAGCGACGATCGCACTTGTCTGCAAGTCAGACATCTAATCCTGAAATGAATTTATATTACTTGACATGCATAGTTCATATGTTATTGATCAAGTCTCACCACTATACCTCGCAGGGTAGAGGGCATGTACGGACAATAACTAGTTACCTTGTCAGGGTTGTTCTCCGCAATAGACATTTCTAACCTACAGAGTCCAACAAAGCTACCTTATTCTCTTACAATAGAAATTCCTAACATATAGATACCACCAGATCAACAAGATTTAATCATCGGCTAACATATGAACCAATCTGTTAGGAAAATTGCGGACAAGAACTAGGTACCAGGGGGGACGCTGGAGAGGTGCGCGCAGCCATGGTCGAGGACACCAGAGAGGTGTATCCAGCCATGGTAGAGGGGGCTGGAGAGGTTTCCACAACCGCAGTCGAGGGCCTCGGAGCGGTTCGAGCAACCGTGGTCGAGGGCGCCAAATAGAACTATGCAGCTGCGGTCGAGGGTGCCGAAGAGATAGAGGGTGAAACTAAGATCTAGAGGTGGAGAGTGAAAGTAAGATCTGGAGGTGGGCAATTTCTTTCGGATAAGATTGAGATCTAAATTTTGGTGGGTTTTGGCCCATTAAACAAGTTTTTAGATAGGTAAAAATTAGGAAAACAATGCATTCTAGAAAAAACCAGATATGCTGGCAATAATTATCAAAAAATGAAATAAATTAAAGTACCCAGATAATAATTATACAATACATATATAAAAATAACAATTATAAAATACATGTTCAAACTAAATTAAAAACACATGAACTACTACTCATTATGCACTAATCCTCCTCAATAGACTCAGCAGAGTTAACATAGTCTACATCGTCATCCGGAAATTCATTCACGTCACATTGAATTAATTGAGTCATTCTACTAATAACGTCTTCCCTGTTGGCATTCCGTGTTCTGCTCGCGGAGAAACTGGTCCGCCTCTTCTTGAACTATGCTGTTGGTTTTCTCAGAGTGAAATGCCTTATGTGACTTGCACACCGCTTCTTTATGTTTAAATCGATTTCAGAGACAGCACACCACGCGCAAAAGGTACATAGACTTGTGCTCCGAATCATGCCATAAAATGGCACTGCAGATGGGACCCTCTTGATCATATACAGCGAACCTATGGCCGGTGTCACAACTCCGTCGAGGGTCACACATAACTCTGTGACGCGGTGGAAGGCCACACCCACACAAAAGTTCTGTATACATCTCGACGAAATTCCACGGCGGGTTGTCATTAGTAGCATCAGGTGGTAATCCAGGCAGAATCTGCAAGATGGGTGACAAAATGTGAAAACGATATTTTCCCCAAATGTGAAAACCTAGATGGATCTCGATCAAGAAACCCCCAATATCCGCCTAAATAAAAATTAATATACATAAAAAATGCTTACGTCCATCTCATAGTCGATCTTTGTAGCGCATCGCCTAGCTCTCGTCGAATTCACCCTACCGCCGATTGAAAATTTCGGGGCAGAGAGAAGGTGAAGAAAATTGGGGAGTGGAGACGTTGAAGAGTATGAAAGATATACTTATAACCGCCTATTCGACGCTTGCCTACCATGGTGGGGCTCAGCGGTTAGTGGAATGGGGCTAACCTGCCAGCCCAGATGGACCCACTATATAGGTCACGTATAATCCATGCCGCTGGTTAATGTGTATGCGCCTAGTCAACCACGACAAGCAACAATGCCACACTTGCCTACCACCTATCACGACACAATTTTGTGCTAGTATTCGTAATACCACAACATAAATATGTGTGCCGCCCTTGATAGCCGCCGTGAACCCTCATCCGTCGGGTAACCAACTTTTGCAGATATTTTTGGCTCATACTGCCCCAAGTGCCACTTATAGGAGGGTAATTTGTTAGTGAGATTGAGACCTGAACTATACTAGGAGTGCCGAGGGAGCCTAACTTTGCAAATTCATGAGTAGCACCATTCATACTCCTTTTGCAAGAATTAATAAAACACCTAGAGAATTAGGTTCTACACACTAGTAGAAAAAGGGCCTTTGGTTCGGGCCACTAGTCCCGGCCGTGGCTGGGGCCGAGACTAATGGTCCGAACCGGACAACCCGAGGTCGTCGAATTCTGTGTCCCGATCCGTAAGAGGACACTAGTCCCGGTTTGAGACAGAAACCGGGACTAGTGGGTCTGGGCACGCCCGCGTGGTCCTGGCAGAACCATTAGTCCCGGTTTGTGTCTCAAACCGGGACTAATGGTCGGGCCCTATATATATGCACCCAGCCCTCCACTCTCTCCTGTTTTCCTATGTGAGGTGGGTATAACTTTGTGCTAACTTTTTTTCTTCATATGCACTAGAGGTGTTCGGTGAAATGCTTGTTAGAGCGATGCCACTTGAGTTCACACAAGACAAAACATGATATGAGGTGCCAGAGCGACACTTAAGGTTTCTCCTCTTTGTTTTGAAGTGTCCTAAAAGGTTAGCAACTATTTTCTCGTTTTGACCGTGCGGTACTAATTTAAGCATCGTGATTGCGTTTGATATATATGCATGGTTGTATGATGCAGATGAGCCACCCATGGATGTACGGTGACCGACGCTCTGACGCTTACAGAGAATACGTGCGTTCTTTTCGCCTTGTGGCCGAGGCGAACAAACGGCAGGATGGTTTTATGTGTTGTCCATGTGTTGAATGTCGGAATGAGCAGGCTCACACTTCCTCAAGAGTCATTCAGAGCCACCTGCTTCGGTCTGGTTTCATGTCCGGCTATAATGTTTGGACCAAGCACGGAGAGGGGTTATGATGGAAGACGGCGATGAAGAAGAGAACAATGATGACAACTACCGATCTATGTTCCCTGAATACGATGATATCGCAGTTGAAGATAATGAAGAAGAAGGGGGTGAAGAACGGGAACCAGATGAGCCTGTTGATGATTTTGGTCGGGACATTAGTGATGTAAGGTGAGACTGCGACACAGAAAAGGAGAGGTTGCAGTTCGAGCAGATGTTACAGGACCATAACAAATTGCTGTACCCAACTTGTGAAGATGGCCAGAAGAAGCTGGGTAGCACACTGGAATTGTTGAAGTGGAAGGCAGAGACCGGTATGACTGACTCGGGATTTGAAAAGTTGCTAGTAATAATGAAGAAGCTGCTTCCAAGAAATAACCAATTGCCCTCTAGTACGTACGAAGCAAAGAAACTTGTCTGCCCTCTAGGATTAGACGTGCAAAAGATACATGCATGCCCTAAGGACTGCATCCTCTACCGCGGTGAGAAGTACGAGAATATGGATAAATGGCCGGTATGCACTGCATTGCGGTATAAGATCAGAAAAGATGACCCTGGTGATGTTGAGGGCGAGCCACCCAGGAAGAGGGTTCCTACCAAGGTGATGTGGTATGCTCCTATAATACCACGGTTCAAACGTTTGTTTAGAAATAAAGAGCATGCCAAGTTGTTGCGATGGCACATGGAAGACCGTAAGAAAGACGGGATGTTGAGGCACCCTGCTGATGGTCGGCAGTGGAGAAAAATCGAGAGAGACTTCCCGGACTTTGCTGGTGACACAAGAAACTTATGGTTTGGTCTAAGTACCGATGGCATGAATCCTTTTAGGGAGCAGAACTGCAGTCACAACACTTGGCCCATGACTCTATATATCTACAACCTTCCTCCTTGGTTGTGCATGAAGCGGAAGTTCATTATGATGCCAGTGCTCATCCAAGGCCCGAAGCAACCCGGCAACGACATTGATGTGTACCTAAGGCCATTAGTTGATGAACTTCTACAGTTGTGGGACAAACCAGGTGTACGTGTGTGGGATGAGCACAAACAGTAGGAATTTGACCTACAAGCGTTTCTGTTCGTAACCATCAATGATTGGCCTGCTCTTAGTAACATTTCAGGACAGGCGAACAAAGGATACAATGCATGCACGCACTGTTTAGATGAGACTGAAAATATATATCTGGATAAATGTAGAAATAATGTGTACCCGTACAATCGTCGTTTTCTTCCGCCCAGTCATCCCTTAAAGAAGAAAGGCAAGCATTTCAATTGCAAGGCAGAAACCCGGACGAAGCCTGTCCCACGTAGTGGTGCTGATGTATTTGGTATGGTCAAGGATTTGGATGTAATCTTTGGAAAGGGTCTTGGAGGACAACCTGTTCCGAAAGACGCCGACGGACACACACCCATGTGGAAGAAGAAATCTATATTTTGGGAGCTACCCTATTGGAAAGTGCATGAGGTCCGCTCTGTAATCGACGTGATGCAACTGACGAAGAATCTTTGCGTGAATATTCTAGGCTTCCTGGGCCTGTATGGGAAGTCAAAAGATACCACGGCAGCACGGGAGGACCAGCAACATCATAAAGGACGAGACGGCAAGCATCCAGGGCAGTTTCAAGGGCTTGCCAGCTACGCTCTTACCAAAGAAGAGAAGGCAATCTTTTTTGAAGTCCTTTTCAGTATCAAGGTCCCGTCTGGCTTCTCGTCGAATATAAAGGGAATAGTAAATATGAAAGAGAAAAAATTTCAAAACCTAAAGTCTCATGACTGCCACATGCTTATGACGCAATTGCTTCCGGTTCCATTGAGGGGAATTCTACCATAAAATGTTCGACTAGCCATTGTGAAGGTATGTGCATTCCTCAATGCAATTTCTCAGAAGGTAATCGATCGAGAAAGTCTATCAGGTTTATAGATTGATGTGGTCCAATGTCTGGTCAGCTTCGAGTTGTTGTTCCCGCCATCCTTCTTCAATATTATGACGCACCTCCTAGTTCACCTAGTCGAAGAGATTAGAATTCTCGGTCCTATGTTTCTACACAATATGTTCCCCTTCGAGAGGTTCATGGGAGTCTTAAAGAAATATGTTCATAACCGTGCTAGGCCAGAAGGAAGAATCTCCAAGGGCTATGGAACAGAGGAGGTCATTGAGTTTTGTGTTGACTTTCTTCCTGACCTTAAGCCGATTGCTGTTCCTGAATCTCGGTATGAGGGGAGGATGACTGGAAAAGGCACACTAGGAAGGAAATCAATTGTATGTAGGGACGGTCATTCTTTCACTCTAGCACACTACACAGTTCTACACAATTCCATCGTGGTGGTTCCGTATATCGAGAAACACAAGAATATTCTACACTCCGAAAACCCGGGGAAGCCTGAAACCTTGATTAAAGGGAACACGAGAAGAATTTTGGTAGTTGGTTGCAGACACATCTCATGAATAACACCACTGTTGGAGATGAGTTGTACTCGTTGGCTAGGTTACCATCTTCGACTATATGTACTTTCCAAGGGTACGAGATAAATGGGAATACATTTTACACGATCGCCCAAGATAAAAAGAGCACCAACCAAAACAGTGGTGTCTGCTTTGATGCAACATATGACAATGGGCAGAAGGACACATATTATGGGTACATAGAGGAGATATGGGAACTTGACTATGGACCTACTTTTAAGGTCCCTTTGTTTCGGTGCAAATGGGTCAAGCTGATAGGAGGCGGGGTACATGTAGACCAAAAGTACGGCATGACAACAGTGGATCTCAACAATCTTGCGTACATGGATGAACCATTCGTCCTAGCCAACGATGTGGCTCAGGTTTTCTATGTAAAGGACATGTCTACCAAACCGAGAAAAAGGAAAGATAAGCAAAAGAATATAGAATACGATGAGCCAAAGCGCCACATAGTTCTTTCAGGGAAAAGAAACATCGTGGGAGTGGATGACAAGACAGCCATGTCAGAAGATTACAATAAGTTTCATGAAATTCCGTCCTTCAAAGTGAAAACTGACCCAAGCATCCTGTTAAATGATGAAGATTCTCCATGGCTACGGTGCAGAAGAAAACCACAACACTAGATGTTGGTGATGTGTAATAATGTACGAAACCTTTTATTTGAGACATAAATCTATGTAATGTATTAAACCTTTTATTTGAGACATAAAGGTCCCCTTTCATGTAATACATCTTGCTCAATTAAACTAGACGTTGACGACCGGGTTCTGAGCCACGGGAGGTGATCACCCAAAGAGAAGGAACCATCACAAGAGAAGGAACCCACAAACACTAAGGATACATATCACAATTGAAAATTTTGATACATAGCACAACTGCAAATTAAGAAACATGCCTAATGTTGGAGTGATTCCGTCATGCTCCTGCCTGGCCCTGTAATACGCGCCACTGGAGTCGTCGTAGTCGCCGGCGCCGTCGTCGCTGTCATTGTTGGGTCGCCGTAGTCGAACCTTGAAGGTTGGGCACGCGTGGGCTGGATTTGAGGGTACCGCAAGCGGGGGTTATTGTCGGTCGTGTTGTAGGCCATGACACTCTAGAGAGTCTGGCCGCGCCACCACAGCCGACGGCCGGCCTCGTTGAAGTTTGAAGGAGGTGGGCCGTCCTCCTCGTGCCTGGCGAGTGCCCTCTCACGCCAATTGATGAAGAAGGCTTCCCAAGTCGGGAAATAGTCGGGATGCCAGTTGGGATTCCTCCGCTGCTCTGGCGTGAGCTCGAGGTAGTAGTGGTTTGTGATGGCCATCCGACGCTCCACACCTAGAGGGACAGGAGGGACCGGCATGCCTCCGGCGCTCAACATCTAGCTGATGGGGACGCGGTATCCCAGTGGGCAGGGGTAGTTCAAGGCGCAAAGTGCCTCCGCCTCCCTGGGGGTTAGAGGTATGGTGGAAGCCATGGGAGAGAGTGGAGAGAGGCGGCAGATATGAGTCTAGATGTGCTATGGCAACGACCAAGCCTACATATATATAGTGAGAAATGGCGGGAAGTCAGAGGAGGGAAGCGGTGGAAAAGGCGGGAAGAAAACGGGCGGGAAAAATAAGGCGCGAAGAAATAAGGCGGGAAGAAACAGACCTTTAGTACCGGTTTCGCGCGAATTTTTTATCAACCGGGACTAAAGGGGCTTATTTTTTGTAATAAAATAATAAAAAAATGCGGTTGAAACCCGAAACCGGGATTAAAGGTGAACAAATATGACATTGATTTCCATGTTGAGATACATATGTGCGCCGAAACCCGAAACCCGAAACCCTAACGGTCGCTGTAGGATATTCTTACAGTAAACTTGCAATTTTAATTCATAAACAGGTTCTAATCTTTCTTGTGATTCCGTAGTCATATTATTTGCAATTTTTTGATTAGTAATTATTTTCTTATGAATTTATTACTCCAAAAAGGGTATTAATCCTATTTAAATAATCACGACAAATACTTACAGTAATATTCCAAAAAGGGTATTAATTCATAAACTTGGCGCGCGTGGCCCCCAGTCTAGGGTTTCGTCGGAGGACGACCATCGGAGCGTCGGAATCACATGAAAACTTGCATGTGCCCCTAGGATATGTGTGTGAGAGTGGTGCAAGGTTGGTAGGTGCCATGTGTAGGCCCCAGGTGTGACCCCCTTCCCGGACATGCGTTAACACTTAGTGAAATCCTGGATCTGTACGTGAAAACTCCCGCCGCGGGACAATCGGGGCCTGGAATGTGGCAAAGTTGGCCCAACATTTGCTCTCCATGTACATATGTCCTAAACAAACCAAAAAAAATAGAAAGGTCCACCGCGCTACCCTCATACGGAGAAAGCTATAGGGGTAGACGATCCGGGACCCCCGGTCTAGGGTTTCGCCGGAGGAAGACCACCGGAGCGTCGGAATCACATGAAAATGGCAAAATGGTTAATAGTTTGACTAGTTAGAATAATTATTTTATAAAACAGAAAATGCTACACACCGGTACTAAGGTGCTAAACCCTAAACCCTAAATATAATAGTTAAACCTGAAACCCTAAACCCTAACCCTAACCCCTAAACCCAAAACTCTAAACCCTAAACCCCAAACCCTAACCCTAAACCCTAAACCTTAAACCCAAAACTCTAAACCCTAAACCCGAAACCCTAAACCCGAAACCCTAACCCCTAACCCCTAACCCTAAACCCGAAACCCTAAACCCTAAACCCTAAACCTGAAACCCGAAACTCTAAACCCTAAATCCTAAACCCTAAACCCTAAAATATTGTAAACTTTTATTAGATTTAATAATATTGATATATAGTAGTTTATTTAATAACATAGTATGCAATAAGGCGGGAAACAGAGGTTGTAGTCAATTTTTTAAAAAAAGGTGCCTTTAGTCCCGGGTTGTGGCATGGCCCGGGACTAAAGGGTGCTATTGGCGCGCACCCCGTGGGCGGTGCCGAAAAGCCTTTAGTCCCGGCGCAAGCCACGGGCCGGGACTATACCTTTAGTTCTGGTCCATGGCTCGCCCCGGGACTAAAGGCCCTTTAGTCCCGGTCAAAGCCACAGACCGGGACTAAAGGTTCATCCACTTAAATACGCGCCGCTTCGCTCCCCCAATCTCCATCTCCACACTCTGCAGACGCGCGCGAGGACGACGCCGACGCCGACAGGCTGCCAAAATTTGGACTGCCTCGCCGCCTCTCCAGCCGCCCCTCCGTGCCTCCGCCTCTCCAAACGTCACGGACGTCCGCCCCGCCGCGCGCCGCGCCTCCTTCCTTCCCCCCGTTGCACGCCGCACCTCCTCCATCGTCCCCGGCCCCGGCGAGCTCGCCGGAGGTAACTCCCTCCCCCTGCCGCACACCGCGCCTCCTCCATCCCCGGCCCCGACGAGCCTGGGCGGCGCCCCCGACCGCGCTGCCTCTCTCTGTCCCTGCCAACCCCGGGCACTTTTTTTAAATTTTGTGTATATTTTTTATAGTATATTGTATATATAGTATATTGTATATATTATATGTTTTTTATAGTATATTATAGATATAGTATATTGTATATATGTTTTTTATAGTATATTATAGATATAGTATATTGTGTATAGTATATTTTATAGTATATTATAGTATTTTGTATATATGTTTTTTATTTCGTGTATATTTTTTATATGTTAATAATTATTACTAGTATATAGATATAGTATATATATATGTTTGTGTATAGTAATAGAATATATATAGTATATATATATATGTTTTTTTATTTCTTGTATCTTTTAGATATAGAATATTGTAATATAATAGATATAGTATATTGTATATATATGGAGTATATATAGTATGATGGTGAGAGGCCAACGGCACTATCGGTTGTCGACGATGCGTCGATGACTCGGTAGTGCTCGTGGGCCGCCCGGAGATAGGGTTAGGGTGGTGGTGCTCGCGGGCCGCCCGGAGATAGGGTTAGGGTGGTGGTGCTCGCGGGCCCCCAGACTTAGGGTTAGAGTGGTCGTGCTCGCGGGCCCCCCAAGATAGGGTTAGGGTGGTGGTGCTCGCGGGCCCCTGGACTTAGGGTTAGAGTGGTGGTGCTCATGGGCCCCCGGAGATAGGGTTAGGGTGGTGGTGCTTGCGGGCCACCCAGACTTAGGGTTAGGGTTAGGGCATCACTAGAATTTGCTATTGTTTAGTATTATTGTACAAATTGCGTGTTCATATTATTGTTTAGTATTATTTTATGCATCAATATTGAATGAGAAATGTTATTGTGTGCATTTTGTAGAAAACTATGGATCCAATCCAGAGAGACCTAGCACAGGAAGAAATTCTCGAGGATATGATCAACGACACCCCCCATGTTGATCCACCCGAATCTCCGTCGATTTATCTGAACCCCTCCGGTGAGGGAGAGGAGGTCGACCGAAATGATCAAGGAGAAGCCGACGGCTCCGGTGGTGGAGAAGCCGACGGCTTCGATGGACCCTTAACAAAGTCTGGCGAGGTATATATATAAAGTCTGGTGATCAGTAGATGCATTAACTGAGTTGTATATATATAAATTGACGAATGTTTCTTCTCTTAGGCCTCCACATCGAGCAAAAAATATTCCAAACGAGGCCCGGCCAAAAAGTTGGACGCATCTACGCGTTATACAATTACGGTGGTATCACCACGTGGTGAACCGTTGGAACCCGAAAAGGCTAAAACTGTATTTAAACAACAATGCGGAGTTATGGTTAGGGATCGAATCCCGATCACCGTTCGTGAGTGGAATAAGACCAAAGGGGTGAAAGAGGGTTAGTATGTCGCCGACTAGTACAAAGAGGGTCTTTGGAATGACCTCATGACACATTTCACCCTGCCAGAATGTGAGGATGATGCCGACACAACTGCATTGAGGAAGAAAGTCAAGCAGCGGACTCTTATGAAGATGGCCGAACTATTCAAGGACTGGAAGAAAGCATTATGGCAAAAGTATCAGAAGACGAAGACTCCTCCTAAATTTGAATGCTATCTAACGAAGCAGCATGCTAACTGGGATGCATTTGTGAAGTACAAGGAGTCAGAACCTGCTATGGAAAAGTCGGAAAAAACAAGAAAAATGCCGCGATGAAGAAATATCACCATCACCTGGGGCTAGGGGGCTACGCGGCTGCCATGCCAAAGTGGGATGCTAAAGAGAATGAGCTGCTTGCTAAAGGGATCACTTCAGAACCAATACGCGAAGAATGGGATCTGAGGGCAAGGAATTCGTTCCTTGGGCATGGGAGTGAGTATGACGAAAGTACAGGGGACCTTATTTGCGGCGACGGGATTAGGATACCCCGGGATACATGGCAGAAAGTGGTGAAGGAGATTAAAGAGGGGACAACAAAGTTCCGTCCCGATAGAGAGAAAGACTTGCTGACAAAGGTCCTCGGGAATGACGAACGCGGAGGACGTGTACGAGGCCTTAGCCCTAGTTATACGTGGGAGATGGGGTTTCCCAAAGACAGAGATACTTATAGGAGCCGAGAGAGAGAGCAAAGAGGCGACGACAGGAGGAGGGAGACAGGTTCACCGAGTTGCCAGGAACACTTCGAATGCATCAGCAACAGATTGACGAACTTCAAGGAGCAGCGCACCTGCAAGATCCTGTACTCGATATTACCGCCGTCCCATCTCAGCGGAGAAGCACCGTGGCTGAATCGGAGGTCCCTTCTGACGATGCACGTATGGTAGATGGCGGTCCCGGCTACCCCGTGGATGGAATCAAGGAGCAGGCATCTTGTGAGCACCATCAGAAGGTTAAGAACCTATCCATCAAGGTGGCGGTCGGATGTGCTTTACCTTGTCCACCTTGCGCACGCTGGCATGGCCGTGAGATTCCAGCTGGCTATGCTAAAGTTGTTGTGGATGAAATCGCAATGGGGTCGGACTCAATGGAGCTTGACATCCCTGGACATGAAGGTGAGAGGACACTCGGAGAAGTACTGGGTGGTATCATTCTATGGGACAAGAACAACATCAAGCTTCCAGGCTGGACGCCAAAGCCAACACCGCCTCCGAGTCGTCGCATGTCACCTTCACCTCCATCACCTCCAAGAAGCCCATCCCATGACTACGACCACCACAACCCGAGTCCATCTCGATCTCCGCCGCAGCCTCCGATTAGTACTAAACAACACAACAACCCAAAACAACAAATGTCGCCCCTCCCAAGAGTACCTCATAAGAATCTTCCCATCAGACCTTACGATCGTACTGATGAGGAAAACGACATGAGCGTAAAGGCCGAATGTGTTGCGCAGTTTCAAAAGAAGAAACCCGAGCCTGCCCCGGTATACACCGAGAAGCAAAAAGCGTATGCAATTTCTTTTCTGAACACAAAATCGCAATATAAATTGCACCATAAGCCAGATGACTATCGACGCACACTTCAGAAGGAAGTGAAAAAGAGCAAATCAAGTAGAAGTGCAAGCGGGAGCAAATCATCAGGTCAAAGTGCAACCAGGAAAAGAATGGACGTCCCCCAGCTCGGGAAACAGGCCAAAAAATTGATCCCACCCCTCCAGGTGTTATCCTATGACACTCCCCTATAGGATATGGAAGAAGCTAAGAAGCTTGCGGCTGCTATGAATGTGACTGTTGAGGAATTGCTAGGTGCCCAAGACGACAAGTTACCCAAGGCTCAGGTAGTCCCTACATATGTCCCAGGGAAGCCTCTAGTCAGCTTTGAGCAGTTCCAACAGCTGCCAACACAAATGCGGAGTTTACATAATTGCTACTTGAAAGTCGTAAAGCAGGAGAGAATAATGATCGTGGCGAAAGTCCCACATGACTACGACTTCCGAGAAGAAGAGGTCCATGTTGAGTTTCCAGAACTCTTCCAGTTATACAGTTTCGATGCCCTCGACAAAAGTCTCATGAGTTGCTATTGTCTGTAAGTTGTTGAATTTATTGTCTATATATAAGTTGTTCATCTTTTCAGTTGTTCAGTTCATTGCATATAATTATCCTCATTATATCCTTTTGTACTCTGTTATTATGCAGAATGAAGATCATGGAATGTAAAAGAAGGTCACTCTTTAGTGTTGGGTTCATTGACCCAGATAAAATACACTGTAAGACGCTAAAGGATAAACCCAAGGAGACGCAGGAAAACCTTCTAAGGTTTCTAACAGAGCAACATTTCTGTGACCACATACCGTTTTCTTACAATTTCCGGTGAGGGTCTTACTATGTTGTACACATTCACTTTTTCTTACTCGATGTTAAATGTAATTGATGAGTTACTGATGTATATATAAACGTGTGCAGTTTCCACTGGATTCTCATGGACATTCAACTTGATAAGGGAAGAGTTGAAGTCATGGACCCATCGAAGAGACCCCTGGAACAATTTAGGGACATGCAGGACATGCTCCAGAGGTAATTTCCGTGCTACATCGGTCTCTTTATTTGATTTCCTGAGATATCACGTAATAAATAACTCATTCATTCATTTTCTTTGCCGGGCAGGGTTTGGAGCATGTTCAAGAGTAGGGTTAAGGGTTCCTTTAGTAAGGAGCTGACGTTTACTCCGGTCTCGGTAAGTAATACGTGATATGTTCGCGCATCTCTTTACTTCTAGTTTCAAGACAATTATGATGCTAGATTATAATTTTGATTGAATTCTATTCTCGTAAAATGCGCGAGGCAGCCACAGGGGACGAATCTATGTGGATTCTATGTTTGCGAGTTTATTCGCACGTTTTCCACTGAGCACAAAGATTATAGAGTAGATGTAAGCAATACATTCACAATATTATTTTATTACCGTCACTTTTTGTTATCATGATTGATATTCATATTGATCTCCTTTTCTTATATAGTTCGATAGAATGCGGGATCAGCTCCTACCAGAGCAACGCGTACTAGGAATTGCTGAAGAACTGGCAGGATTCTTGATGAACGAGATGATAGATGACGCCGGGGAATTTAGCGTGAATAGGCGCTACCGATGATCCCCGGCCGTGTAATTAAATCGTCGAATTGTGATCTCCATGTAACTATCATGATCATGTATATATTTGTATGCTCGATCTTAAGAGAAGTTATCTTATGTATGCACGAACGTGTACGGTATGTGGTAGCGTAGAAAACTATTTTTGAAATGAAAAAGAGAAAAAAAGATACAAATTGAATTCTCTGCCGCGGCAGAGAACCATTTGTCCCGGTTCGTAATACGAACCGGGACTAATGGGGGGCATCCAGCGCCCGTAGAGACGTCCACGTGGATAACCATTGGTCCCGGATGGTAAGCGGTCCAGGACTAGTAGGGGGGCCTTTAGTCCCGCCCCTCCAGTCCCGGTTACCAGGACCGGGACTAAAGCCCCTTACGGGCCGGGACTAGAGGCCATTTTTCCACTAGTGACACTGAATTTTGAGATCCTCGATGATGGGCGTAGATAGGGAGAAGTCCGATGTCTTGCTGTCTATAGCATACGCGACAAGCTGGGTATCTTTCTAGATGTTGATCCTAATCACCCTGACTAGATTTCATGACAAGATATAAAGATCGAATAGAAACACTCCATTCTTTTTTCTGAGGGTATGACAAAGGCATACCATAGTTTTAAAGAAGGTAGGTATGTATTTACAAGAGTCTGAGAGGCCATTGTGAATAGTGGCATCAGTTACACCCTCCAATAAAAACTTAAGCTATAATCTCACCACATGTTGGAAAACTCAAACTCCTGCCAAAGTCCACATCTTCAAGTATTCCAAGGTCCTCAAAGCTAGGTTGAGCTGGTGACGCTTATTACCGAAGACCCTAGCATATCTCCACTTCTAGAAGCTCCATTCGATTAGGATCATCATAGAACCAAACTTCCATCATTGTTTTTGCGCAACGTTCAATGCAACTTTCTGCCGTTCTGTTTTTCTCTGAAATCAAAATCTAAACGTGACATGTCTTGCACCTACTGTACGCTCCACTCTCTTTTAAATCTAGCCAATGGGCTGCCCCATGGCACGACACGACCCAGGACACGTTTAAGCCAACGGGCTATGTCGTGCCAGCACATGGGCTCCATACTAAGGCCCAAACATGGCACGTTAAGCTAATGGGCCAACCCATTTAGCCCTTTTGGGCTATTCTTTAATAAAAAACTAACTAAAAGAAAAATACATAAAATGACTTAATCGGTCCGTGCCGTGCCGACACACGGGTTTTAGGTCGAGGTGCCTAGGCACGGCCCAAACCCGGTCGCGGGCCGGCAACGTCCCGTTAAGTCTCGCGCGGTACTGGCCTGTGACAGGATGAGGAATTTCTATCGGAAAAGAAGAATTTCCAAAAGGCCCCTTGGTACCCATTGTTACAGATTAGGAGCTCCGCGAATGGCACGACCCATTCGCCACGGTTGCTCTGAATTCTAAGAACTCGTTGTCTGAGAAAGATTAAAATTATCTGAAACTCAGGTTAAACACTAAACGTTGAAACTTAGACTTGTTTGATCTACTGGATATTAATCCGCTTCCCTTATAGGTGGTGAGTATGTTAAAGTAAAGGGGAAATGCGCAGGAGCTCTTGGTGCTACCCTCGTCGACGTCTCTACCTAACATCTTGTTCTGATAGTCTCTACCTAACATCTGTCATTTGGATCATTGCATGTGGATGGATGTATTCATGTTTGTATGATCAGGCAGATTGATATTTTACACAAGTACCCTGGGCCTAACCGGATCATGTTCATCTTCACCAACGACACTTTTTCGCCTTTGTTGATTGACATGAACTATTATCGCCGTGACTTTTGGCATCGAAGAACGGGTGACCTTCGCATCGAAGAACGGGGAACGATGACGACGAGCTCTATCCAGGATCGTCCTGTGATGAAGATTTGTCGCCAGAACTCCTGGCATTGAGCACTGTAGGTTGATCTACATATCGTTCTGCATGTATAAGAATGAACCAACGTGTTGCTATGGTAAGCTGCATGCAAGATGCACCTGCGAGCGAGGCTGCAAGGTCTATGGAAAGTATCCCAGTTAACCATCACAGATAGACGCAAGAACGTAAATTTAGTCTCAGGAACAACTGAACGTACTTGCATTGGAAGATTTGCCTTGTGGGACGCATCCTGCATGAATGCTGCTCGAATATCTCATCTGTTGGAGCAGCTCACATGAATCACAGGGCAATTCTCCTTTGGCACGCACGGCACGGCTAGCTAGCTGCACGCAGTGATCATGCCACCGTGCCAAAGGAGAAGCGCCCTGGGATTCACTCGCTACACACATGCATGGACCATAAAATTGCTCGCATTGCCTGCCTATCTCAGTGTTGTGTAAGTTCTTAGGCTCGTCGTTGAACATGTTCTGCGGCTCGGCCTCGGCTTATATACGGCGCTATCAGCCTCAGGATATGGATCTTCAGGCGGCATATGCTCCAAGGGCCGATTGGCTATTCCAGTGCTCTCCTCATCATTTCTCTCCTTTGGAATGTTCCCCAGGGGGAATAATAATGGCCCTCCTTGTCGCTCAACCAGCTGCATTTTCTTATCTTCACTAAGTATATGTGGATGATGTTCTATCTTGATGAAACATGAAAAAATTATTTTAGCGCTGAGTATTGTATCGCTGCAGCAGCGAAACGTCAACGCATTCGATGCCAGATATGAAGAGATTTTGTTGTTTGGCTATCTAGCTTGCTTTGTTAACTGAACTCACCGGGGCATTCCACGTGGATAGAAAGAATAACTTGTGTTAGACCATCGAGAGCCACAAACTCAAACCTTTTGATGGTCTGAGATGGTACATTCCATTGGATCTTTCCTATGCATCTGATAGCTTCTCGTGACAGAAACTCTACGCGTAAAGTGGGCAAAGCTCTCCAGGACCAGGACAGGCTAGCCTGCTGGCTGCTGCATGCGGCGACCAGTGCTGGGAACGAAAATGAACTTTGCTACGAATGAGATCTATTAAACTTTTGATAGTTGGACATCAATGTATATGAGAACTTGAATTGAGATGTCCAGGTTTATATTGAGTCTAATACGGAAGCTTCGCACGGTTCTCCAAACCTTGTTTCAGCTACTTTGCGTTGTCATCTTAAGCAGGGGTCTTAATTTTAATGACACTAAATTTATTTTGATTGTACATGTTAGGGTTTTTGTGAGATTATGTAAATATATATTAGGAAAAAATAAACACTATTTATGAAACTTTAATTAATTTTGAGAAAAGTGGTAAATGAATTACAAATTTGGAAAACTGAGAAATAATGCCATGAAAAATTTGGGCTACAGTTACTTTATTGAAAAGACTTTTCTTAATTAACCACGCATTATGAAGATCCTGCTAGGGTTTTAAAAAGTACTAGTACTACTAATACTACTAATTTGGCGTTCAGAATACTACTAATAAACCTTTTCCATCCTTTGGGTTTTCAGTTGCTTTCTCCCGCAAATTCTAGTGGTCAGGCATATATCCAAGAACAGGTGATGATCACAAGTTCACACACCCATGTAGATCGATCAAGCCCGCAAGATCAACAGGTCCAGAGCCTTGCGGTTAATCAGATCCAAATTAATCATAACGTAATGAAATGACTGGACGTCGAGATCCTAACGTAATGTAATTCTAGTCGAGACTACAGAGGCTATAGTCGACAAGTAGCAGAGAGAGAAACTTAATTCAGCCATGCATATATTTCACGCGAGATCTTCCTTTTCCTTTCCCGAAAACAACTACATATTTTCTGATATCTATCCGGCTTGTGCTGCGGTTAATGCCGATTCGATCTCCCGGCCGGTTGAATATCTGTAGGCACATATTACAGATATATTGGTCGAACTATAGGAGGAGAAACCTCAGACGTGCATATGTAGTGGCGATTTGAGCTTGTAGTACCCGCAAGAGGAGTGGTGCGGTGGGGAAGCGCCTGCTTTGGCAGTGGCCTGAATCAGCCTGCCTGATCAAACAAAACAACGGGCAGACACTGCCAAAGGAGATTTTTCCAGCGATGCAGCTTTGTAACCTTTGTTCGAGGCAACGAGATCATGTGTAATTCGCAGTCCCGCACCATGCACTTGACTGCATTTGCAAATTGCAGTTGATGCAATCTAGTGTGTGTGAGAAGAGACGTACGTATGCCGTATGCCGAGCACCATGCAATGGCAGACGATGCACTCTACTTGATTTCGGAAAAACTTTTGGACCATGGACATGCTTGCGTTCATTTTCTAAATGTGCATGAACATTTCTCGCAGTGGGGTTTTTTCTACCACATAGTACAAATCAATTGGGTTGTAATTGTTCCATACATGTCTTATATTTATGTATGTCGAGATAGAATGCCACAGGTATGTTCCTCGAAATTGAAAAGTTACTAGACGGGTTCGCGCTCTTCGCAACGCCGTTTGTCCTGCGTTAGTTGCTGCATTCGTTGTGGTGTGTGTTGTGCCATGGCGTCGGTATTCTATTTGACTGTCGTGGAAACGTGGTTCTTATTTTGCGCGGAAGATCGTTTCAGTGCGCAAGATAGGTTGGAAGTCTTAGTCCTCATTTGATCCGTGGTTAATGGCAACTACAAAAAACCAATTCACCAACATGTTTGAAGCCGGTAACTTTGTATAAAGAGTGAAGCACCTACCTCTATACTGTAGTGACTATGATGTTGCATTATGTGAAATATATAGGCAGAAACAATTCAAGACACTTCAGTTCCTATATGCAATATATTTTTGGAAGATAGCAAATTCTATAAGACAATATAAATTATTAAGAGCATAGGTGAAATTACAATGTAATCCCCTTCATATTCATTGATAGTTGATCATCGGATTCAACACGGTGCTAGTGTGATCTAATATTGACTCATGACATGCATGCAAACTCACATGACAAAACTGCATGCATTAGAAATACTAGAAGATATATTCAAGAATTGAAAGATGATACAATAAACATAACTTGGGCTGCAAATAATGAACTGACATCCAACCTCAAGCATTTCATTATTTGGAATATAGAGGTGATATGTTGATTCATTCAAGATCAGTAAAGTAGATGGTGTCACCATGAACTTGCAAACCAAAAACCTTCACCTCTACAACCTCACAATAGTGCCCAACATAGTTTTCTCAAAACCTAAAGCGAACGCCTGGTAAGCGAACTTCTCCACAAGACCAAAGTTTGATTTCTATGTATACTAACTACCCCACATCGGATTCATAGAAAAAAAGAGAAAGGAATCACAAACAACTTTACATGCATATGCATTCTCGCACACACCAATGCTTCTTCTAACGCAGATAAAAGGTAATATGACCTGCATATCTCAAATAAGAATGGGTATATCCTAAAATTGGCATCATCATGCACCTGCAGCAAACCAATGGTAAGATCAATTACTGAGATGCAATGATGTCTACTGATGTTTCAGAAAGGATTAAGGGGGGAGGGGCTTTTCAATGGTGTTGTAATATACCTGTATGCAACTGGGTAGGAGAGATAACCAATAAACCCGGAGCGCTATTGGCACCTCCGGCGATCATGAGTCATATATGAATTAGAAGGTTGCATGTACACACTTTTTAATGCATGAATGCGTGACTCGGTAATCATATTCTTAGATTTGGGTCTGGTGTACATCAATAAATTAGATGTGCAGAGCTATAAACATTCTACCGTGATAGACAGTAGGTCCTTTGCTTTTTCTATGACACGGCAAATTGCTTTGTTCATTGGTTTGGAATTTCAACTCCACATCTGCACATAACCTAGAATTGGGACATCAAATTAATCTAAACAGAAGAAAAAAATCTACATCAAAAGCATACATTTTTAGTAACCGATAGTCTGCAAGGCTGCACATATCGTACCTAAAAGAGAAAATTAGGAACCTCGGGTGTAACTAAAAGACTCTAAATTTACAATGTCCATGGATTCTGATAATTCACCTTTTATACATGGAGAAAGGAGATATGATCCCCATTTCAAAAATAGACCTTAGGAACAATTCAAAGACGTCTACCTACATGTAGATGATAATAACACTCTTCTTCCAGCAAGCACAAGATCCATACACGGTACACTAATGTGTGACAAAATTCAGCTAGAGAGGAGTATTTAAGTAACAATTAAAATAGAGGAGAAGAGCAAAAAAAAAATCTAAACCTTTAGCACTTATGGGACATTCCATCAAACATCTGCAAGGTAGTATACAAATGGTCTTGCACCCGTGTCATGCCAATTTATCCCCGTGATTGGTACAACGCAACCGCAGTACAAAACTGAAAAGTCACATGAGAATCAGTTGGCAAGAAATAAATTAGCAAATACAGGGCTAGCCAATCGCCATTAAACGACTCCCGTGGCTAATTTGGGGATAGAGGAGAGATGATCAAGGACTCACCGTGGATGGAGAACCCCTCCCTCGCATATTTCGACGCCCGCAGAAGAACCTCAACATGATGGAGTGAGCAGACCATTGGAGAAGAAGAGGGATCCGTGGACGATCTCTCCTTATGACCCAACAGATTCCCCATCAATGTGAACAACTCACCTTCCAGGAGGGCCGGGGTGACACTGGAACGCCCGACCGCACATCACCAATGATAGCATGATTTGGCCACAGAGCACACGGAACTGCCCATGCCCGTCACCGTGAACATCTCAACGCGTCAATCGGGTCAATGCACCGGATATACCAGGGGAGACGATCCTCCACCCCCATGAACCAACACAAGAAAATTACCCCATCAAAAATACATCTTGAATGACAAACTGGGCCCACAAATAAAGGGCCACCGATCAGGCAGAAAAAAACACGCCGCACACCCACCCGACCACATGAGACAATGCATGCGCAAGCCCATCTAACATCCACGCGAAGCAGCGCGGAAGCAACGCCTCGGCAGGACCACAAACTGCGACGATACGAACAAATGCCCACATGCAGAGATACGAAATCGCAGCGCGCACTAAGCTTAAGCTATAGATATATGTCAAGCACTACAGGAAAAAAATGAGGTGCCGACGGCCGGATGCCGTCGACACAACGCCAAATTGCCGTCGGCACAGGCTGTGCCGACGGTGGCCGTCGGCGTAGCCCCCTCGGCGTAGCTCCTTGACGGCACATCCCCTTGGCCGTCGGCTCAGACACATCCCCTCGGCATAGCAATCGCAGCGGGCCCCACGATGTCAGGCGACGGCCGTTACGAAACGGCCCAGCCTGGAGCTACGCCGACGGCCAGGCCGTCGGCACAGCCTAAAATATTTATTTATTTTTTTTATTTTTTTTCCAATTTTTTTATCTTTGAATTGTTTGACTAGTTAATCTCTCACTTTGATCATTTTTAACGCTATTTATACTTAATAATTGATTAAATTGCAGTCTTAGTCAAACTTCCTTGTCGGTCACCCATCCTAATACTACTCCAGCTT
This sequence comes from Avena eriantha, assembly GCA_910589775.1. NCBI lineage: Eukaryota > Viridiplantae > Streptophyta > Magnoliopsida > Poales > Poaceae > Avena > Avena eriantha. Next base: position 380,148,687 of record OU342746.1, read on the forward strand.
CAGCACGCTTAACTTCCTCGTTTCTTCAGAATCTCTTTTCGCAACGCAATTTACACATTGTTATCAATACTATGATATCAATCCTATTAACTCTTATATCATCATGTCACATGGTTGTATTTTTTGAAATTACAAGCAATTATTTAAGTAAATAACAATGAATAAGTAAAAATATTATTGAATTCAAATAAAAATATAATGATTTTATTTTTTTGTATTTTTGATTTAATATGGAATAAATAATATCTTTAAATCTGTAAATCGGAATTCGACAAATAATATGTCTAAATTGATTAGAAAAATGTGAGGAATCCAAATGTGATATCAATATAAACTTATCACAAACTATGCCATGATTGTTATCATAATTTTATTTGCCCGTTTAAAATGGCACGCATAAAGATTCTTAGCTCGGGGCTGAGACTCGCTAAACTTGAAGTGGATCTCTGATGAAACAACATATTGTGAACCTAAAAATGATTTTTGTAAAAAATCATGAGCATCCGATCATGTACCTGTAGTTCATATCTAACTCACTTCCTACCGATTCGGCAGGAATTTGTCTTTTTCATCAGGGATAGACAGAAAGGTTTGAGATCCCCCTGTTATTATATTATCCATGTAAGGTGGTCTAATATTTTTCAAAAATATGATGGTGGCATTTTGAATTAGCCATTTGGTGATTTCTTCACAAAACGGTCCGTTTTTTACACTCGGAAAATGGAAAACGGATTTTTGGTGCGACGAAAAGGAAAACTTCCTCCTGAAATATTGTTCTCCATCCCATGATACACATATATGCATAATATGTACATATTATTACAAAATATGCCTTCATTCTAGCCATAACATTGGTCATTTGACCCGAAAGCCAACCTCGAACGAGATAGGTCATTTTGTAAAGGATTTTTTTAGACATAATCAATATACCAAGTTTGATATTTTTCCTTCTAACTATATCACATAATATGACACCACGCAAAGGTTTCACATTGTTTGGATCGTTTTTGAATTTTTAATGCCCGTTTTAAACTACCGTTAAACTTTGTTGAAGGGCGGGGATGAAGATTCTTAGCTCGGGGCTGAGACTCGTTAAACTTGAAGTCGATCTCTGATGAAACAAAATATTGTGAACCTAAAAATGATTTTTGTAAAAAATATGAGCATCCTATCATATACCTGTAGTTCATATCTGACCCACTTCCTGCCGATTCGGCAGGAATTTGTCTTTTTCACCAGGGATAGACGGAAAGGTTTGAGATCCCCCTGTTATAATATTATCCATGTAAGGTGGTCTAGTATTTTTCAAAAATATGATGGTAGCATTTTGAATTATCCATTTGGTGGTTTCTTCACAAAACCGTCTGTTTTTTACACTCGGAAAATGGAAAATGGCTTTTTGGTGCGACGAAAAGGAAAACTTCCTCCTGAAATATTGTTCGCCATCCCATGATACACATATATGCACAATATGGACACATTATCACAAACTATGCCTTCATTCTAGCCATAACATTGGTCATTTGACTCAAAAGCCAAGAAATCTCGAACGAGATAGGTCATTTTATGAAGGTTTTTTTGAGACATAATCAATATACCAAGTTTGATATCTTGCTTCTAACCATATCATATAATATGACACCACGCGAAGGTTTCGTATTGTTTGGATCGTTTTTGAATTTCTAATGCCCGTTTTAAACTATCGTTAAACTTTATCGAAGGGTGGACATGAAGATTCTTAGCTCGAGACTCTCTAAACTTGAAGTGGATCTCTGATGAAACAACATATTGTGAACCTAAAAATGATTTCTGTAAAAAATAATGAGCATCCGATTATGTACCTGTAGTTCATATCTGACCCACTTCCTACCGATTCAGTAGGAATTTATCTTTTTCATCTGGGGTAGACGAAAAGGTTTGAGATCACTCTGTTATGATATTATCCATGTAAGGTGGTATAGTATTTTTGAAAAATTTGATGGTAGCATTTTGAATTAGCCATTTGGTGGTTGCTTCACAAAACCGTCCGTTTTTTGCACTCGGAAAATGGAAAACGGATTTTTGGTGCGACGAAAAGGAAAATTTTCTCCTGAAACATTGTTCGTTATCCCATGATACACATGTATGCACAATATGGACACATTATCACAAACTATGCCTTCATTCTAGCCATAACATTGTTCATTCGACCCGAAAGCCAAGAAACCTCGAACGAGATAGGTCATTTTGTGAAGTTTTTTTGAGATATAATCAATATACCAAGTTTGATATTTTTCCTTCTAACTATGTCACATAATATGACACCACGCGAAGGTTTCGTATTGTTTGGATCGTCTTTGAAGTTCTAAGGCCTGTTTTAAACTATATACAATGTTTTATGTTTCACTTAATTTTTTTTTACAAATATGTAATATTTGAGTGTAGATAGATAGATCTTATTTTTCTGCAAATTTTGATATATTATTTGTATTTTTATGAATTAGAATGATTTAGTTATGATTTTTCAAAAATTAATGAGGTAAAAGAAAAAATCTGGAGGCCTACGCCGACGGCCTAGCCGTCGGCACAGACCAAACAATTTTTTTCAAAAAGCTGTGCCGACGGCCAGGCCGTCGGCACAGCTTGGCTACCTAACGCCGTTTTCATCGCCGTGTCTGAACTGGGGCTACGCTAAGGGCTATATCAACGCCGAGGGCCACCGTCGGCACAGCCCTCTCTACTACGCCGACGGCCACGCTACGCCGAGGGTTACCCTCGGCACCGTCATCTACGCTGACGGCCGTCCCTACGCCGACGGCCGGGCTGGTCGGCTGGCCGGGGGAGGCAGCTACGCCGACGGCCCCGACATTTGGCCGTCGGCGTAGCCGGCCAGCCGTCGGCGTCTCAGTTCTTTCCTGTAGTGAAGGTCTCGGTGTTTTCTCGGTCTCCATCAGTGTTCTCACCAAAAAATGCTTGACGAAACTAGTACAAGTGACTAAGCTCAAAGATTTGGAAAGGACACATGAGCGTCCCTTCCATATATGTGGGATCCCAAGATTGATATACGGACAATGTTAGGGGAAATAACCCTTGCAAGATATGCAAGTGAATTGGTCATTTGTCATCGAACCACTAAAGAAGAAGGCACAAACTACGAAAGGACAACATCCATTTCAAAAAAAAAAAAACGAAAGGACAACATAAGAGAAAACACAAGAATAAATGTGGCATCACAGAAATAAATGTTGACGCGCTAGACTGCCACCCGTCGGATGAAGAGCCATTACACTTTTGTACAGCGAAACCAGTAGCTCCCAACGTCAACTCAAACAACTACACAAGGACGGGAACTGAGCCAAGAGAGGCCACCATTCGATAATCCCCTTTTGATGCTCCAGTCCTGGCACATGGTTTTCATGGACATGCAAATTTATCATATATGGTTCCTACTACACGTGTACCCAGAAATTCAACATAGATGATACCTAATTTACGCATCAGGTTACCCCCGCCCCTTCAATTGGTCGCTAAAGGCGAGTGGAAGCATCCGATTTTGATGTAAGAAGATAAGGACCGTTTGATCTCTCACTCCACTCTCCAGTGGATAGGATTGAACTCAAAATAGAAGTGTGTGAACGATACATAACGCAGTATGAAACAAGACAAATAAAATTTAAAACCGATAGGTAGAGATTCTTATAAATTGTCGTAGTATTACAGACATTATTTCAATCTCTGTCCTATTTCCTCCTCCTTGGGAAGATACTCTCTGCCCTTCTTCAACCTTACCTGGAGAAAAGTTGTAACAGCTCGTACCAAGAAACCTAGGAGACACAAGCAGGCTACATGATTATGGCAAACATGTGCCAAGAGTGAAGACCATGCTAGTGGTACAATCAAGTTCTACGCTATGCAAAGATCCCATTGAGTTTAGTTATTTTTCCTGATGGCGCTCATTCCGAAGGCGTAGTCGTTCTAGCATAGTAATTGCAACAGGGCTCTCACTTAAAGAAACAAAGCTAGGTGATGAAGAAATAATCTCATGCTTGTTTGCTTGGCGATATGGGTAGTATATGTAGAGAAGGGAAAATATATGATGGTAGAATAGTTGGCCCGACTTTACTCATTTCACCAAATTGTCAAGGGTAAGATAACTTATTGGATTTTGCGCTTACAATGGTGTACCATGTCGATTATTACACACTGAAATGTGAACAGTAAAGTCTTAGAACAGCTTACCAATAGTCAACACCAGAAAAAGATGACATTATAGTTTAAGATTTATTTGAAGTATGTGTTTAAACTTCTTCTCGGTCTACTGCATATTGCATGGAAAAATAAACAATGATGGCCACAATAAATCTTCTCCAGCCAGGGTTTATTTCCTCCTCCAAAACTATTTTTTACCGGAGGGCACCTGAATATCCGGTTTCAATAAAACCAGGAGGGCACTGGAATATAAGGTTAGATGTGTTTGGGATTTTCCATCTGATTTAATCTATAACCGAATTCAGAATGTTTTAGCTACCAGAACTAAAAAACTAGGCGACGGCTTCTGACTGTGCCAGAATCCCTATGTGCTAGAGTTCTGGAGGCTCGTTATTTTTGCTAAATGTTTTCCACAATTCACTCATGTGATATGTCAATGTAGTGGTTTGCTTTATTTTGTCATCATATTGACACAATTATCATTTAAATTAGAAAAGAATACAATAGGCAAAATCTCAAGGGAACACAATAGAATTTTGGTGGTAATTTTGCACTGAGATGTTTTACTGATTGTACGGACATTAGTGAGTGTAAATGCATGGGTTATCTATGTCTTCTAGAGAAAAACTAAAACCAATTAATTCCATACACACCGTCATATTGTTTCTATCATTCTCCTCTAAATCAGTTGTAACTTTCCTCCAAGGTAAAATGCTATTGAAAAAAACCGGTGTTATACAATATTGATCTTCCAAATTCTCAATTGACTAAGAAATTAAATAATTATATCTAAATTGATACTAAGAACCATCCGATGTGATACACCGAGATTCCTATAAATACGAAGTATAAAGGGACACGAAAACAATGGTCATATGTCTGCCAACACGTATTGAAAAACAATATTTCTAAGTCGTTAGGCACTTGCTAAAGATTTTCGCACTTTGTGTGCCTTTATTGTTTTTATCAATTTGAAAGTTATGAAATGATAATATCGTTAATGTTAAGTTGAAAAATATCATTTGATTTTCAGGATTACGGGTTAGACTTTAGATTTAATCGGTGGATTTTATATAATGAAAATAGATTTTATAAATCGAGTTGTATTCGCTATTAACCTAATAAATTATGTATTTATTATTAGTTCTATGAGCTTGTTACTGATAATCTTGATTAGCCCGTGATCAAATAAATGTGTAGATCCCGATTTCAGCTTAAATCAACAATACGTCTTGCTGGTGCAGTTAACATGTATGAGATGTAAACTATAAAACGAAAGCGGGTCCACCACGTTTCCGGGCGATCGAATAGGTGATCGTGAGTGTGCTAGGGTTTCCTGCGCGTGGGTGGAGTTTTCGGTGGCGGATCGGATCTCGGCGGTGAGGTCTGGACTGCGCGCAGGAGTGGAGCGCTTCTCCTCGTCGGGTTCTCGCGGAGGACGGACACCTAGGGAGACTGATGGCGTCTTCGTCATCGCGGTCGCCGGCTAAGGACGGATCGTTCTCTGGATCGGCACGTCGGCGGAGCTCGCGAGTGGACAAATTGGCAGCTGGTTTGTCGGCGAAGATGGGCGATCTTCTGCTGATGGACAAGGAGGCCACGGGACTGGTGATCAGGAGCGACGAGGCTAGAAATATCCCTCGACCGCGCTGGGCGCGCTGGAGCGGGCTATGCGGCGAGCTTGGGGCCTCCATGGCCCTGCTCAATTCGCGGACATCGGGGACAACCGGTTCATGGTCAGATTCGCGTCGGAGGGGGACTGGAAACATGTGATGCGGTTAGGTCCCTGGCAATTTGATTTTAATGTGGTTCTGATCAAGGAATTTGACGGCTCCGTACGTCCTTCTGATATTGTCTTTGACTCACTCGAGGTCTGGGCAAGGGTCATTGATTTACCCATGGACAAAATGAACAGAGTTTATGTGGAACTGATGGGGGGCTGGATTGGAAGATTCATATCGGTGGACGTTGATGAGGATGGTTTTGCATGGGGAAAGGATCTGAGGATCCGAGTTGCTGTACAAGTGGAGCAGCTGCTCCTGCGGGGAGTTAATCTGAAGGAAGATGATAACACTGCTAGTACGGAAGGTGAGGAGGAGGAGAAAATTGGCAGCTGGTTTGATTAGAAGTACGAAAAGATCCCGCACCTCTTCTTTGACTACGAGCGACTTGTTCATCCAGAAGGGCATTGTGTTAAGGAGAAGGAGGCGGTTGCGCAGTGGGGCGAATGGCTTCGGGCTTCACCAAAGAAAAGCTATAAACCACCACCCCCAGCCCACCCATCTATCTCATCCGATGCTTTTCAAGCAGAACCTCGGGTGGGCATTCAAGGTTTAAGGATGGGGTGTTTAGTCGTGATATTCCGCCACGGCGCAATCTGTTCAAAGAGACAAACTTGTCTAGTCAGTCCCGCACTGGTGGTCATGATCAGCGACGGGAGAAAGGCGAGGTGACAAGCCCGAATAAGTTCAAAGGAAAGGAAGACAGGGTTTACGACGAGCAGGTCAGTGAACCCCAGCCCCAAAACGTAACAAATCAAGGACCTATGATCATCATCCTCGTAAGGCTGGTACCGAGAAGAAAGACAAGACTCAAGCCCCTGAGGGGGCATACAGCCGTAAGCGGAGCCCAAAACAGGTTTGGGTGCCTGTCCCAGTTCGTGTGCTGGGAGAAGATAGCTCGGAATCTACTGGCAAGCGGTAGAGGACAACGGAGTGTGTTTGATAGACTTCATGACCCAACGATGGTCCCTGCGGCGCCGCGCCGCCAAGATCAATAGATCTTTTGGGCCTAAACTGCCGCGGTTTGGGGTTGGACGCGGCAGTGGGTGAGCTTTGTGATCTTTCGAGATCCTTCAACCCGGGGTTGGTTTTTTTGTGTGAGACAAATATGAAGGAGCGCGCCATGGATAAAGTAAAATGGAGTCTTGGTTTCAAGCATGGTGTGGCAGTGGACTGTGTAGGAAAGAGTGGAGCTCTCGCTCTCTGGTGGTGAGATTGTATTGACGTGTCCGTCCGCTCGTGGTGTCAGAACTACATTGACACAAAGATCACCTTTGAAGGCAAAACGTGGATATTCACAGGTGTTTGTGGCGAATCGCGGTGTGAACTGAGGCACATGATGTGGTATGTACTGAGATACCTACGAGCTCAGGAAGACCTTCCATGGATATGTGCATGCGATTTTAATGAGGTCCTGCTGCAGCAAGAACAACATGGTGGTAAACCGCGGAGCGAGACAAGGATGGAGGCTTTTAGAGATTGTTTAAATGATTGCGGTCTAAATGACTTAGGTTTCAAGGGGTACCCTTTCACCTAGAATAACAAGAGGGACAATGCAGAAAATATTCAGGCTCGTCTAGACCGAGCAACGGCGACGGTGTCGTTTCTCACCATGTTTCCGCATTCTCAGGTGTAGCATATTCAGACCGAAGAATCTAACCATGCGTCATTAATAATTCGAGTAGCAAAGGAGCCGGGCCGAAATCGCCAAGCCCACCAGGGTTTTACGTATGAGGAGATGTGGGCTAAGCATGAAACCTATGAAGAAATGATTAAAGCTGACATGGGAGGATGGTACGACCGTGAGCCTGGCATTCATGGGCTTTGGAATAAACTCATAGATATGTCTAGAACCATGAAGAAGTGGAGTTTCGATGTTTTTGGTTCTGTACGTGCTGAGCTAAAGGTTTTAAAAGATAAGCTAACAGCAGCTAAACTTGAGGCTCTTGACTCAGGCTGGCTACTGGTTGTGAAAGAGATCGAAAAACAGCTACATGATATGTATGAGAGGGAGGAGCTGATGTACAGACAACGCTCGAGGCAAGAATGGCTTAGAGCGGGGGACCGTAACACCAAGTTTTTCCAAAACTATGCCTCTCACAGGAGGAGGAAAAACACGGTTCGTAGTCTGAAAAGAGAAAATGGCTCTATTTGCAATACCAACATCGAGATTCACGAAATGGCACTGCCTTTTTTTGCTAACTTATATAATTCCGAAGGCTCCACGGATGGCGAGGAGGTGTTGCAACTAATTGAGTCGTTGGTGGACGACAAGATGAATGCTGCGCTCACTGAAGCTTTCTCGGATAAAGAAATTGAAGCAGCGCTCTTTCAAATGGGGCCCACGATAGCCCAGGGTCACGACGGTCTACCTGCCCTCTTTTACCAAAAACACTGGTCTTTGTTAAAAGAGGCTGTTTGCAGGGTTGTATGTGATTTTCTTCAAGGCAAGGAATGTCCGGAAGATTTTAATGACACTATTTTGGTTCTAGTTCCCAAGGTCAGCTCACCGGAGTTCCTGACCCAACTTAGGCCTATTGGTCTTTGCAATGTTCTTTAAAAATAGCATCAAAAGTTGCTGCTAATAGGCTCAAAACGACCCTACCTGTCCTTATCTCAGAGGAGCAAAGTGCATTCGTCCCTGGGCGCTTAATTACAGATAATGTGATGGTGGCATATGAGTGTGTGCACGCCTATTCACAAGAGAAATATGAAGAGGCCTTTGCGTGCGGTGAAACTTGACATGATGAAAGCATATGACAGAGTCGAGTGGTATTTTATAGAGAAGATGATGCTCAGAATGGGTTTCTCCGAGGCTTGGGTCACCATGGTGATGAGATGTGTGAAATCTGCTCGAATCTCAGTTAAACTAAATGGCAGGATCTCGGTCATGTTTCTTCCTTCGAGGGGGTTGCAACAGGGAGATCCTATCTCTCCGTACCTCTTCTTATTTTGTGTAGAGGGGTTCTCGGTGCTTCTTCGTCAAGCTCAGTTGGAAAGACAAGTTGCAGGGGTGAAATTTGGAGCGGCTGGTCCAACTATTACCCACATTTTATTCGCTGACGATAGCATGGTGTTTCTTTAGGCCAGCGATGTGTCCCTCTCTGCGCTGAAAGGGGTCCTACAGAAATATGAGGACTGTTCAGGCCAGCGAGTAAATCTTGATTGGTATCTCTTGCGAGGCTTTGTCTGAGAAATATCTCGGCCTCACGACAGCGGTAGGTTGATCGAAATATGGTGCTTTTAAAAATCTTCCAGAGAGATCTTGGGGCAAAGTGAAGGGCTGGAAGGGGCAAGGTATGTCTATGGAGGGGAAGGAAACTCTCATAAAATCGGTGCTTCAGGCAGTTCCGACCAACCCCATGAGTTGTTTCAAGCTTACAGATGGCATGTGCAACAAGCTCACCTCGATCTCGTCTAGTTTTTGGTGGGAAACGGTGGAGGGAAGAAGGAAAACATCTTGGATGAGCTGGGATAGGATGAGTCCACCAAAAAGAAATGGAGGGCTAGGGTTTAGAAATTTTTTAGCTTTTAACCAAGCGCTCCTGGCCAAGCAAGCTTGGCGTATTCTCACTTTGCCGAGCTCTTTGGTTGCACGTGTTTTACAAGCGCGTTATTTCAGCCGGGGTGACTTCATGTCGGCAGAGTGCCCATCTGGCTGCTCCTTTACGTGCAGGAGCATCATACATGGCAGAGAGTTGCTCAAAGAGGGGTTGATCTGGAGATAGGAGGAGGAGAAAACACCAATGTTTGGGATTGCAATTGGATCCCACGTGCGAGTTTAAAACGTCCACTGGGACACATACCGAATAAAACTGTAAGTATAGTTAACGAACTACTTTTGGTCGATGGTCTGGGATGGAATGAAGAGAAGTTAAATTATGTGTTTTATGAGGGAGATGTCGATAATATTCTAAAACTTCCTGTTGGTAGAGCTGGAGACTACATGGCGTGGAATTACACAAAAAAGGGGTTATTTTCAGTTAAATCGGCGTATCATCTCAATATGCAACTCAGGAGCATGCGAGCTGGGCGGGCATCGTCGTATGAATCTATGAGTAATCATGCTGGCTCGGTTTCGCTCTGGGCTGCGGAGGTCCCGGGAAAATCAAAAATTCACGTGTGGAGGGTGATAAAAAATGACCTCGCTCTTGGTGTTGAGCTGCACAGGCGGCACATCAAAGAAGGGGTTAAATACTGTCGTTTGCAGCAGAGAAGAAACTCTCCTCCACCGTTTTTGGGACTGCCCACACTCTTTAGATATATGGAGTCATGCTAGAGACCTTTCAGGTTTGCAAATGTCGAGACCGGATGAGTCGGTTCGTCAACTTCGTGATCTCTAGGGTTGGCTGCTGGATTGGCTGGGTAGTATGAAAGATAAGGAGTTGTCGATCTGCATTATGATTATGTAGCAGATGTGGTTAGCAAGGAATGAGGCTAGAGAGGAGCACAACATTGACGAGGCCCCCAACATAGTCCGACGATCTCATGCTCTGGTGGAGGAATGGATCAATGTCACTCGCAAAGAGAAGGAGGCAAAACATTCGGTACAGGAGCACTGGCTCCCCCCCCCCCCCGGCGATCGGCTGGTGCAAAGCGAATGTCGACAGGGCTTTCCTCCTAGAGGATGGTATTGGAGGGTGCGGTGTGGTTCTTAGGGACCATGATGGCCGCTTCTTGTCAGGAGAAAATCATTTTTTGACCTCTATACCGGATGCTGAGAGGGCGGAGCTCATGGCGTGCAAGCGTGCACTAATCATCAGAAGGGATGTAGGGATTAACAATATCTGCCTCGAGTCAGATTGCCTTGCTGCTATTGCCAAGATGAAGAGTTCGGACGTCGATCGTTCGGTTCATGGGTCTTTGGTGGAGGAAATAAAGGTTCCGTTGAGAGGGTTTACGGCCTTCGGAATTAGACATGCACGTCGATCATGCAATGGCGTTGCGCACGTTCTAGCAAAAGTAAGCTGCTGTAATAAGAGTAGTTATTCTTGGGTGGATTCTCCCCCGATTTCGTTTTAAACTTATTGGCTTCTGATGCCGGTGGATTAATATAAGAGCAGCTGTGATCTCAAAAGAAAAAAACACGTATGAGATGTTCCGGTAGGTTCTTGCCATTTGCTTTTCATTGTAGACCCTTCTAAGGTATTTTCATATGTTTGATACTCTCACTGAATGGGTCAATATCGTGTCTCCATTTATACCTCGGATTCATTGGTGCATATTTGCTCTACCTGTTCTCGTTGTGTATATGTAAGGTAGATTTACTTTAAAAAAAAAAATCTTTGAGCACTCCGTTTTTCGGCCAGCTGGTTCTGCATCGACTCGCGTATTCGCTCGCCTATCGACATGTTATGCTCGTCCTTCCTAGTTTCCTCTTAATCCCTCCGGTCCAAATTAATGTTCTTAAATTTATCTAGATTCGGATATATATAGTCATGTTTTAGTGCTAGAAACATTCAAATCTAGACAAATCTAAGAACATTAATTTGGATCGGAGGAAGTATGTAGCGACCGTCCCCGATTTTTTTTTGTATGTGTCAGCCGTGGACTTACTTTGTGCTTTCACATCCTGCCTATATATTTACCTTGCACGTTTGTCTGTACACGACTCATGGTACATAACATCTTTTATCTTGTTTTTCCTTCTTGCCTTTTACATGTAACCCGCGGGCTTTTATGGTATTTTTTGAAAAGGGGAGTATAACCCGACATCTGTATCGGTTGATGCACACGTCCTTTTATTAAACATCCATCGTCCAAAGGTATTACACATCACAGTTTGCTTAAAGTTGATACATGAATCAACCAGCAGAAAATAAGAAGCATGTGACTACTAAACATCCTGTAGTCGACTAAAAAGCTGCCAGCCAGACTGATCGAAGATATCCCGTGTGACCATAAGGAGCCAACTACACCTAGTAGTCATAATATCCCGCTGGTCTTGCGGTTGTAGCAGTGCCCAAAACTATACCCAATATGCCACAATGTTAATAATCTAGAAAAGATTATTATTTTTTGATTGGTTAAGAATAATGTCATCTCTGCATCTCCAAATAGACCAACATAAGGCTGAAACACCAATTCGAATTTTAGCCTTAGATATTTTGCGAACTCCGTTTAGCCAATTTCCAAATATATTTGTTATATTAGATGGAGGGGTAAATCATAAGCAAAATTGAAAATGCACCACAATAGGCAGGCAAAAGGGCATAAAATAAACAAATGCTCTATGGTTTCCTGCGACCCATAGAAACAACACTTGGTACATCCTATCAAATTCCTTTTAAGCAAGTTAAGAAGCACTTTATTATTTAGGAACCACATAACTTTTTTGATCTTAAGTGAGATTTTAATTTCCAAAGATATTTTCAAAGAAAGACTGTATGATCATTCATAATGTCTTCATAAATGGTGTTCACTGAGAACACCCTGGATGTTGTTAGGTTCTACACAAACCTATATGTATCCTCCGATAGCCGCAGCATCATAAGCGTTTGGCAGAAGTGTAACCAATCATTCCACTTATTAACACTAAGTACTCTTCTGAACCCAATGTTTTTAGACACTTGAGCTAAAACCTATGCCATGATAACATTATTTCGTTGCACAATATTATATAAAGATGGATATTGATGTGCTAAAGCTGTATCATCCAACCATGTATCCTCCAAAAACCTAGTATTAGAGTTGTCCCCAATTTTACAATGATGCCTAGCAAATAATTCATATTTACCTACATAAGGCCCTTCCAAAATTGCGAGTCGGTCGACTTTGCTTGGACTTTGGACAAAATTCTTTGAGTTAAATATTTATTTTTAATAACTCTTGCCACACTTCTTCTTCATTTAGTAGTTTAAAAAGCAATTTGCTAAATATACATCTATTTTTGTTTTTTAAGATCTTAATACCTAGACTACCATGGTCTCTTGGTCTACAATTATATTTCATTTCGTTAATCTATACTTTCTCTTATGTTCATCACTTTGCCAGGAAAAGCAAGACCTATACAAATCTAGTTGCTTCCTTACCCCTTTAGGTATCTTCAGAAATGATAGCATAAATATAGGTAAACTTGTTAAAACAGAATTTATTAGAACCAAGAGATCACCATACGAAAACAACTTTCCCTTTCAGCAACCCAACTTACCTTCAAGTCGAGTTTCCACATGGTATCAATCTGTTTTTTTTAAAATTTTCTATAATGAATGGGTACTCCTAAGTACCTAAAAGACAAAGACCTAGCCCTAGAACCAAAAATTAGTTTGTACTATTGTTCGTCGTCTTTACCTTTGCCAAAACAGAAAATATCGTTTTGTGAAAATTAATTTTCAACCTTGAAAGTTAAAAATATATTTTAACCTCTTTTATGGTACGCGTCTGATGTTATGTAACATCTTTTATGTTTTAATCTCAACCATAAATTATAGATTTAACAGTAAAAATATTTTCTATATCATCTTTTACTCTTAAGTACCTGAAAGTCAAAGATCTAGTCTCATAACCAAAATTTTGTTTGTACCACTGTTCCTCGTCTTTAGCTTTGCCAAAACAGAGAATCTTGCTTTTGTGGAAATTAATATTTAACCCCGAAAGTAAAAATATCTGTTTAAATCTTTTATGGTACGCGTCTGATGTTATGTAACATGTTTTATGTTTTAATCTCCACCATAAATTTTAGATCTAACAGTTAAAATATTTATAATGTTGTGGAATAACCCGGTGGCTTCTTTAAACATCGGTATATTTTTTGAAGTATATATAATAGAATACATCAAGTCCATCAGTTGTTCGCCGTGAAAATAATTTAACACCAACAAGAAAATGCCCCGGCCCGAGGCTGTATGGTCTCCGGAAAGTACACAAGTTAATCATCACAGAGAAATGCAAGCACATATGTAATCTCAAGAACGCATGTACTCCCTCCGTTTCAAAATATAAGATGTTTTAGCTTTGTGAATGGAGTGTATTTAGACCCCGCTTTTAGTGTATAGATTTATCTAGGTTTGAAGTGAACCCACACTAAAAGGGGACTAGATACAGTCTTTTCACAAAGCTAAAACATCTTATATTTTGAAACGGAGGGAGTACATACCTGCATTGCAGGATTCGCCTTGAGGGATGCATCCTGCATGCATGTAGCTTAACCAAGAGCAGCCGAGGTGAATTGCAGGGAAATTCTCCTTTGTTTGGCACGCACGGCTAGCTAGCTGCATGGACTAATCCATTGGCCTGGAGCTTCTTCGTCTGCGCACTCACCTGGCTAGCTTAGCTCCTTTCAGTGCATGCATGCCACCGTGCCAAAGGAGAAGCGCCCTGGGATTCACACGCTGCAAGCACGGACCAAACTTTGCTCTCCCTGACTGCCTTGCTCGATTCGTCGATAAACACATTCTCCGCCCTCTTATATACCACGCGATCGGTTTCGTGGATGGATCTATAGACGGCATATGCTCCTAGGCCGATGGACTATTCCAGAGCAGCTGCCTTTTTTGCCGGTGGTCTCTCTATCTTTTTTTTTTGCTTTGGAATGTGCCCCACACGGAATAATACGGTCCTCCTCCTGATCTTCAGTACATATACCTTTTGCCGGTGCAGCAATCAAAACTAAGTGTATGCGAATGATGTTACAACATGACAAATTTAAAGTGTTTTAGGGAAGAGTAGCATCAGTGAGTATTGTATCGCCCCTGCAGCAAAACGTCAAAACATTTGATGCCAGATATGAAGAGATTTTATACTAGGATATCTGCCTAGCTTTTAAACTGAGCTTCTGTTGTTGGCATTCCACATGGAGCAAAAGAATAACTTACGTTGGCCACAAACTCTAACCCTTCTCATGGTCTCAGATGGCACATTCCATTGGATTTTCCCCTTGAAGCTGGTAGCTTTTCCTCACTGAAAAACCACCTGTAAAGGGCAGAGCTAGCCAGGACCAGGACTGGCTAGTTTGTTGTGTGGAGCGACCACGTTTATGTGTTGGGAATAAAAATGACAATATGCTAATTAACAAATGAGGTCCATTAAAATTTGAATAGTTTAGCACCAATTGTATTTGAATATCTGAATCTGAGATGTCTGGTTTTACATAAGGTCTGAGAGTAAAGCTTCACAATGTTCTCTGGACCTTGTCTTAAATCTTTTGTTTTGTTATCCAAAGTCTAACACTAGATGTCTAATTATGGTAAATTTTCTTTGGAAATAACCAATTTACAATTTTGTGACATTTTACCTAAGCCGAGGTGAATCGCGGTGAAATTCTCCTTTGGCACGCACGACACAACATCAAAACACTAGTGTAACTGATTAGTGAAGCACGTCGTCATCACATAATGGAGCTTCATAGTGGAGGTTACATGTCAAGTGAATTATCATTCCCAATGCCCGCTCATCCCTATGGCATGACCATGCTAGAATAGCTATTGCAGCAGGACATTTCTCACTAAAAGATATGAAGCTAAGGCTACAGCTAAAGAGATAGTTTGCATATTTGTTTGCTTGGCTACATATATGGGTTGTGTCACCACTCATATCCGGAGTAAATGTGTGGTTATATCCATTGCACTAAAACTAGGCATTATTTTTAATTTTCCAGATACCGCAGTGAAAATTGTCATGTGCTTAGGACAAACTGAAACCATGTTCACAAGTACAACAACTTTTATTTTCTGCCACCTACTAAGTACTTCCCATGTGTCTCATTTCAAAACAAGCGACGCTGGGGGCATCGTGGAGTAGTATCCTGTGAGGGCAAGACACGCAGACCCACGGGAAATTCCCACTGTCTATCACCGCTAAAAAGTGTCACCCACCCCATACATCGGTGGGCACGCGGCAATTCCCAACGAATCTTACATGCAACAAGAAACCTTCTAGTTGCTTTCTTCAGCATATGCGGACATCAGATCATGTGTATGTAGTTTGCCAATAAAAACCAAGTGTATGTAAATGATGTAACAACATGAAAAAGTTAAATTGTTTTAGGGAAGATTAGCGACACTGTTTGTTTGGGCTATAGCTGTTGAGAAGTAGCTACTGCAAGTATAACTTTGATGTTTGGAAGGAGTGCTTTTTATGGCTGATGTTACTGCTGTTTTAGGATGAAATATCTAGAATACCCCCGAATGCTGAGGAAGTTGCATAAATGATGATTCGAAGCAAATTAGCTAATTCTAGCACTTTTAAAATAACTGACATGCTTAACAGCCAAATTACCTCAAATAACATATTTTTTCGCTAAAATAATTGTAAATGTGCTTTTTACCAAATTAATTTTTGTGTTGTTTGTTAGGGTTTTGGCTTTTGGCTTGTAAGTTGAAATTTCCGAGCAATTATATTACGAGACTTCTCCATTTCGTATGAAACATAGAACATCACATAAATTGAGCAAATTAACGATGTCAGACACATATCTATCCCCTATCCATATTGTATGTAAAACAAGTATTGCCACCTATTTGAGCAAATTAAAATATCACTGTTCACATATTTGAGCATGGCCATTGAACTACCAAGCTAACTAGCCAAAAAATTATTTCAATGGCAGCAGCAGCTGCCAATTCTTTAGCATAGTATGATTCTTTAGCCATCTTTTGACTGAGTATTTCTATCCCATCTTCTTCAAATTCTCAATTTCTGCAACCTGCAGGATCGTTTCTTTCAGGCTTCAAGTGACAGACTAAACTGAAAGGAGATGAATTTAGTAGCATATGATGTTTACCTGCATGAGCACTTGAGATTTTAATGGTCACTCCTTACTATCTTCAGCTGTTCTAGAGGGAATGTCATGACTTGAGAATTCATATATTTGAGCAAAATGCCAGATATGAAGATTTTTTCTTGGCTACCCTGCTAGCCTTTTAGCTGCGATGTCACTCTTAGCATTCCACATGGAGGAAGAGAATAACTAGTGTGGAGAACCACAAACTCAAACCGTCTCCCGAGAGTGTCTACATTCCAATGGATCTTCCACATGCAGCTACTGGCTTTTCTTGATTGAGTGGACAAGCATTAGGGGAAAAATGTTTCATTTGCTGGGAATGAAATGATTTTTTTAACAATTTTTTCGATAAGGGAATGTACCCCAGCCACTATTTCAATTGATTCATGCCACCTTTTGATTCATTATTAAATTTCAGTTATTACAAAATAATGTATCATGGTACAGACATGATCATCAATACATATATCAATCATTGAACGATAATAGAAACATGGAGAGACAATACAAGAATATGCACCAGTTGCACTGGCTATATAAATCCCGTACAACCATAGAACATAAGTTTTAACCATGTTGGCAAATTTAGCCTGAGATGGAGAATTTGGACCTCTTCCCTTCTTCTTGAAAGAGGATCATCCTCCCTTGTTCTTGAAAGGAAAACATTTTCCCTTCTTCCACCTCACAAGCACCAAAAATGTTATAGTAGCTTGTACGAAGAAACCTAGGCCAGTAGAGAACACAACATGCTTATCACACACACATGCCAAGAGTGAAGACCACTCTAGTGGCATATTCAAGTTGTGCACTACCTAAACTTCCGATGATGTAGAGTTATTTTCCCCGGTGCTGCTCATGCCTAAAGCATAGTCATGCCAGAATAGTAATTGTAGCTAGAATTCTCTCACTTAAAGACACAAAACTAGATGGTACATAAATAGCCTCATACTTTTTGCTTGGTTATAGGGCTAGCATATATGGAGGGGGAATATATCATGGTAGACTACTTAGCACAACTTTACTCACTGCACCAGTATTGAATTTTGCACTTACAATGGTGTAGCATGTGGCGTAGAGCATCCGTACAAGATCACGTAAACGTTTGTGCTATAAATGTGTTTTAAAGTCTACAGTAAACCAGGCATTTTCTCCTAGGAATCCTGCAGGAGGCGATCAGAAGGCACCCAAGTTCCTCCCCTCGGTCGTCGGCGCTGCTGCCGCTGGTTCCTCTTCCATCCAGCTGTGATGGCAAGAGGGTGGGGGAACCTTGGATCGGATCCTCATAGAGTCTTTGAGTTATTTTCTCTCGTGTAGGATCATCGCCTTTGATGAGAATAAATGTCCTTCAGCCTTCCCCAGATCGTTTTTCTTCCCTGGAGGATCGTCGATGGATTAGAGTTTGGAACTGATCATCGAACATTAGTTTTCTTTATTTTTCCAAAATGGGGAGCTTACCCCTGGCCTCAGGGGGGGAGGCAAGGGGGGGCTAGCAGGGGTCAGACTCCCCCTAATGTTTCGCCCCCTCAAGGAAACGCAGCAGGATCAGCAGTACAGGTCTTGCGCTAATTGCCGTACATAATCACCTAACTGATTTTCTTGGGCCCTAATTGGTTTTGGTTGTTCACGCACTGAAGCCCAACCAACCGCCCATCTTCCTGCATGTCCATGTATAGGCCACCGATCGTGATCTCCCTTGTCTTTCTGCTCTCACCGTGTCAAGGGCTGGCCTATCAATCAGATTTGATCGATCTTGCTGCTAGGTATAGGACCCCCGCCGCTCGCTCCAAGGTGACTTGATTGGCAGATTATTGTTAGCGGCGGCTATGGTGGCTGCCGCCATGACC
Source organism: Avena eriantha (assembly GCA_910589775.1). NCBI lineage: Eukaryota > Viridiplantae > Streptophyta > Magnoliopsida > Poales > Poaceae > Avena > Avena eriantha. The sequence continues at coordinate 380,167,220 of OU342746.1, forward strand.
TTCGTTGCTTGCCGTCGTCTGTATAATCAGATTCCCGAACAAGGTGCGTATTAGATATATTGTATATTACAAGTATTGTTTGTCTGATCTAATCATCCCTTTCACTTTAATTAACCTACAGCTGGTTAGTTCAAAATTTGTAAAAAATAGCAAATTTCTTGGGTCTCAATTCTTCCCAAATTAGCCTGGCCAAAATGCTAATTTTTTTGGACCAAGCTGTTATGAATTAATATAGAAGATGTTTATATGTACTTTGTGAAAAAATAGCCAACAAATGTCCGCTTGCTGATAAATTTTCTTTAAATTTTATTGTTTGAAATCATTTATATTAATATAGCATTGTTTGTTTTTTGGAAAAAAATGATTGCTATATTATCTCAGTTTAGACTTTGTTAGCGCTCCCCCCTATACTCAAATCCTGGCTCCGTCCCTGCCTGGCCTCTCCATCATGATGATGCACATAGCATTTTTATTGCAGCATTGAAATCATTCCCTGTATTACAATCATGGATCACAGAGAGTTGAGACATGTGTCAACCATCTGAAGAGTAAAAGAAATAAAAGGCCATGCATCATGGAGTGGCCTAGTGCGTTGCCACCCAATAGCCATGAATTATACGTCATGCCTCCTCTCACAAGCGTCCTTCATTCCATTGTCTCATAAGCGTCCTTCTTTCCATTGTCTCACAACGCACATGAAATAGGCGTCAGGCCTCCTCTCATAAAAGAAATCAAGACATCTTATTTCAAGAATAGATAATACAATTTAGCACCATCAGAGAATAAAAATAAAAAGTAGTTAGGCTCATGTTCTCCCTCTTCTCCAACTTAATCTTCTCTTTAACAATGTCCTTATTGAAGACCCTCCAGCCTTTTATCTCGGTGTAGAAGTGCGAGATGGTCGTGATGCGCACATCGTACTTCAGGTGCTGGTGTAGCAACTTCCTCACAATAGTAATCAAGACCTTGTCCGCCTTAGCCTTATCCTCGAGAGCCACTTTATAAATGTAGTACAATCATGCATAAAACAAAAATGGTGAGACTCGTGAGTTACCACAGTGGGGTGATGAACTATGAACAAAACTCGACAAAATAGTGACTTGTGTGTTTTTCAAAAAAGTCTTACCCAAAACTTTTGGTCACATCTATCGCAAAGGTCCCATATCAGATCATAAGATTTTTTAAAGAATCAAAACATTTCTACAGTATGATTTTATGTGATATATTAGTAGTAAGTAAAGGTACAATGCAATAAAAAAATCAAATGCAAACATGAGTATATCAAAGGAAGTGGAAGCATTAATGGAAAAAGGAGAAAAATAGATATACCAATGGGATTGCCGTCAGCATAGGTATGAGGTGGGCTATGCCGACGGCCCTCCGTTAAGGAAGTTGGTGTATGTGTAACGCCGTCGAGCTGCCAGCGCCACATGGCAGGGACTTGTGCCGATGGCCAGGCTATACCGACGGTACCCGTGGGTATAGCGCCAGATAAACCGAGAGCCAAGGTATACCGATAGTGGCTGTCGGCACATGTCCAGCTAAGCCGACAGACAAACTACGCCCACGGTTTTATCCCGGCCGTAGGCATATCGAGCCTATGCCGACGGCCTCGATAAATGGATGTGAGTATTGTACTTCAGGTGCTAGTGAATGATGTTACAACATAACAAAGTTAATGTGTTCTAGGGAGGAGTAGCGGCAGTGAGTATTGTATTGCCCCTGCAGCAAAACGTCAATGCATTCGATGCAAGATATGAAGAGATTTTATTCTAGGCTATCTACCTAGCTTTTTAACTGAGCTTTTGTTATTGGCATTCCACATGGAGCAAAAGAATAACTTGGGTTAGCCCTTGGAGAGCCACAAACTCAAACCTTTCTCATGGTCTGAGATGGCATATTCCATTGGATTTTCACTAGAGGTGGTAGCTTTTCCTCACTGAAACAACACGTGCAAACGGCAGTGCTCGCCAGGACCAGGACTGGCTAGCTTGCTGCGTGGAGACGACCAGGTTTATGTGTTGGGAATGAAAATGAAACTTTCTAATTAAAAAATGAGGTGTATTAAAATTTGAATAGTTTGAAACAATCATTTGAATATCTGAATATGAGATGTCTGGTTTTATATAAAGTCTTAGAGTAAAGCTTTACAATGTTCTCTTGTCCTTTTCTTAACTTTTTTGTTTCGTTATCCGAAGTCTAACTCCAGATTTCTAATTACAGTAATTTTTCTAGAAATAATCAGTGTACATTTTTTGTGAGATTGTACCTCTACTGAGGTAAATCGCAGGGCAATTCTCCTTTCGCACTTGCGGCACAACATTTCAACATCATTCTAACCTATTAGCGCAACCATGCATCGTAGTAATGAAACACCCCGTCGTCGTCATCACATAATCGAGCTTCATAGTGGAAGTTGGCAGAGCTGAATCTCTCAGCTCGTCTGAATATCTCATGAATACAGAGAGTCAGAGACAGAGTTTAGCCTCGGCTGCCTAGCTTTTCTTCTCTATTTCATAGTTCAAATTAAACATGATTACATGACCTTAAGTACTGACGCGCACACACATAGATGAGGCACCACTGATACCACACGACTCGGCTAACATGCACACACCTATCAGCTAGCTAACACCTCACATGCTGCTAACAACCAACGACTCAAATGGATCAGCCCCAGGCCTTCACCCGCCTGCCACTTCCCATGCTGCATCGCACAACACACTTGCATCACGCTATACACCCGCACCGCACAGAGCCTGGCATCCCTCGGTACACGGTCAGGTGGAGCTGCACCCGCTCGACGACTACTACATGTAGAAAGGAAAACTAATGCAGAGAGAAATCAAGATTAAAGCCAACAAATGTTTTCAGTTGAATTATGTTTCCCAATGTCGCCAATCCCTATGGCATGGCCATGCTAGAAGAGCTATTGCAGCAGGGTTTTTCTCACTAATAGATATGAAGCCAGGGCTACAGCTAAAGAGGTTGTTTGCATATTTGTTTGCTTGGCTACATATATGGGTCGAGTCACCACTCATATCTGGAGTATGTTAACTGATTGTAGACTCAATGGTGTGGTTATTATATCCATTGTACTGGAAACTAGCCATTTCTTTTAATTTTCCAGATACCACATCATACATTGCCATGTGCTCAGGACAAACTGAAATCATGTTCACAAGTACAACAGCTTTTATCGTCTGTCACCCATCACTGGGTACTTTCGATGTATCGCATTTTAAAACAAGCGGCACAGGGAGTATCATAGAGACAGGGTCGGCTCTATATTTTTCGGGGCCCTTGGGCGAAGTCGACAAATAGGCCCCTACGGTCAATATATATATATATATATATATATATATATATATATATATATATATATATGCTTATATTCAGTTGCAAAAAGTAAAAAGTTAATATCTAACCATACGTTCATAGTCTGAGATGTTTATAAATAATTATCAAGAATAAAAGCAATGTCACATTACGATAGAAATAATAGAAATGGTAGCAAAATGTAACTAGTATTTCCTCCTAATTTGATTACCTCAAATAAGAACCCAATCTCAATGAGTCCGTCGACCATCATTCTTTAGTGCTTCTGAAAAAGCTTCTTCTCGCATTTCTCGATGCAAAATCGTCAAGGACAGTATCAAGATCAATGTTGTCTAATACATCCTTTTCAATACAACATGTAGCCAAGCCATTCAATCTGTCTTGTAACATAGTTGACCTCAAACAATTTTTTAGTAGCTTCAGTTTAGAGAAACTTCTTTCAGCTGAGGCTACAGTCACAAGTATAGTCAAGAGTATCCGATAGGCAATCGAGTCATTTGGATAGCAATCAACAACTGTAACAAATTGAAGAATCTCAGGCGCTGACATCAATTTATCTGGCAAAGTTACTTACAACACTTTTAACTCAGAGAAAAAATCATCCAGATCAACATCACACTTCTTCTTATGAGTAAAAGTTTCTGCAAAAGTAGTGCAAGATTTTCGTAGCTTACTCTCATCCATGGACTTCGGATTGTTTGAGTTAAATAAGAAACCAAAAACCTTTGCAAATGCATTCAACTGCTCAAATCGACTAGTCAACGAAGCAATTGCAGTGTCAACAATAACAAGAAAGTAAGTAACTCTGAAGGATTCAATAGCTGACTGCTGTAGCTCTTCATCTTCATCATTGATTTCATCAAAATGCTTCTTCCTTTTACTTTGACGTTTTGTGCGGAACTTTGACTCTATGTCCATAGAAGATGCAAAGATTTTGGCACTCTCAATACTAGCATTGAAGCCTTCATCTCTAAACTTCTGAAAATATGAAATGACCCCCTCAATGTGCTTGAGAGTAGTATCAATGCAAACGATTTTTTCCTGCAACTTTTTGCTCACCATATTTACATAAAATAGAATCTCGTGCCAAATAACCATACCAACTAAAGTCTCAAACTTCCCAAGTGCATTGAACAAAGATTGAGCATCACTTACTGCAGCTGGATCATCAGTAGAAGCCTTCTCTAATTCCTTTAAAGCTGATCTTACTTGGGCAGTTTGGAACCTTATAGGTTGCACACTCTTTATTCGACTCTCCGAACGAGTATTAGACAAAGGTTTGAGAGTCAAATTTGGAATATTATCAAGCAAAATCTTCCACCTTTTAGTAGAACGTGCAAACAATACGTATATACGTTGGATAATACCAAAGAATGAAATAGCTTGTTCGCAAGATTTTGCCATGTCCGAAGAGTGAGATTCAGACTATGGCATGCACATGGCATATATAATGCTTTCGGGTTTACCAGAAGCAAACGATTCTAAACACCTTGATTTTCGCCCTTCATGTTAGAACCATTGTCATAACCTTGCCCCCTCACATTATCGATATTTAGATCAAGAGAATCCAATGTATCTAATAATACATTAAAAAGCCCCAATCCCGATGTGTCATCAACCTTTAAGAATTCTAAGAAAAACTCCTCCACTCTCGGAATGTTACTTGACATATTGACACAACACACAATTAGCGTCATTTGTTCTTCATGGCTCACATCCGGGGTACAGTCCAAGATAACAGAGAAATACTTAGAATCTTTGATGATCTTTAAGATTACCTTTTTCACAGCATCAGCAAGTAATGAGATCAACTCATTTTGAATATTGTGGCCAAGATAATGGTGATAAATTTCATTGTTTTGAATGCGGCTAATATGCTCTTGCATCACAGGATCAAATTCAGAAATCATTTCAATCGTGCCTAGAAAATTACCATTATTGTCTTCATACAACTTCTCACTTGATCCTCGAAATGCCAAATTACGTTTTGCAAGAAACTTCACAGCAGAAACTATTCGTTGCAAAACCTGTCTCCATCGCTCCTTTTCCTTTGCAATCCCCCATTGCATGTCATCATCAATTGTTTGTTTTTTGCTTAACCTCAACCTTACTTCATTCCATGTATTCATGTTTGTCAAATGCTCAAAACCTCTCTCGTGGTCTTGGAGTCTTGAACTAAGACGCTTCCAATCTGCTAATCCATCAGATGCTAGCAAAGAGTACTTGCTCTTATTTGTTTTGAACAATTTGCAACAAAAACAATAAACTTTGTCTACCTCCTTGGAGTAAACTAACCACTTTCTATCAACAACCTCACGATTAGCTAACTTTCTGGAGTAGTAAGCATAAGAAAAATGTCTCCCACCGGCACCCTCGAGGAACTCCAAACCCAATTCTCTCATATGACCCTTTTCAATTAAAATATCCCTTTTGCAATTGTCAAGATTATCCCATGTTCTAGGATCACAGATAGATAAAAGAGAATCATCTTGTTCATCACCATTATGAGTATCAGATGAAGGCCGCAAATTTTCTTCTCCTGAACTGTCCTCATTAACATTACCATCAATATCCGCATCTAAAACAAAAATTGTAGTTAGTTAATTAATTTACTTACAATTGGAAAAATTTACGCGAGTTAGCTACTTACCATTATCCGAGGATTGATCATTGGTCTCAAGATCTATATTTGAATTATGCCCATCATCTTGTTCCGCATCACATTCTTGGCTTTGATTATTATTGTTAGGATCAACACTAGTGGTTGTTAGAAAATATTTATTTAAAGCACCTCTCTGCGATGCAATCAACTGATTTTCTCGCTTCCTTTTTTTCTTCTTTGCAGCACCAGACAATTGTCTCGGCGGCATTATTACCTACAATCGATTAAAAGTAAAACCCTAATTAAAATATTGCATCACGGACAAGGCCCAAATCACGGACTCGCGGTTCACAGACTTGATAAAGGAAAGGGGAACTTACAGGTTAGGGCCTTAGAGGACGAAACGATCGGAGCGATGAGCGATGTACAGAGTCACAGAGGCCCCGGACAGCCGGACACGACGAACTGACGAAGACTAGGAGAGCAGGCAAACCGCGAGCAGTTCAACCTTCAACGCGATGTACAATCGCGAGCAGGCAAGCTGTGAGTCACAGAGCTCCCTTTTTTCTTCTATAATCGTGATCCTGTCGCGATTCGTGAAGACCGAAGAGGAACAGCCGCCAGGCCCTTAGCCCCTGACCGTCGCGATCGTTAAAAGCGTGCTAGCTGCTACTGTGTGTCCGTGACCGTCTCGATTCTGAACTGGCACCTGTTCCGATCGTAGACACAAGCATCGATCAGCTGTTTCAACGCTAGCTTTTGTGGCCCATTAGCAAAAAAACAGCCCAGCCGGATGACAGGGACACATAGTACATATAGCCTATACTAAATCTTGGGCCCCCCCCTCGCCATGGGCCCCTGGGCGACGCCCAAGCTTGCCTGGGGTTAGAACCGGCCCTGCATAGAGAGTAGCATCCCATACTCGTACCCGCGAGGGTAAGACACACAGACCCATGGGCAATTCCCACCATGTGCACGCAACAATTTCCACTGAATCTTACATCCAGCAAGTAACCTGTGAGTTGATTTCTTCAGCCTATGCAGACATAAGATCATGTGTGTATGTAGTTTGCCAATAAAAACTAAGTGTATGTGAATGATGTTACAACATGAGAAAGTTAACGTGTTTTAGGAAAGAGTAGCAGCACTGAGTATTGTATCGCCGCTGCAGCAAAACGTCAACTCATTGAATGCCAAATACGAAGAGTTTTTCTTCTTGGCCACCCAGCTAGCCTTTTAGCTGTGTTGTGCCTCTTGGCATTCCACATGGAGCAAGAGAATAACTGATGTGGATAACCATGAACTCTAAGCGTTTCTTGAGATTGTGTACATTCCAATGGATCTTCCATATGCAGCTGTTGGCTTTTCCTGATTGAGACATCAAGCATAAGGGGTAAAATGTTTTATTTGTTGGGAATGAAAATAAATCTTTTTAACATTTTTTGAGAAGGGAATGTATCCCGACCTCTGCATCGATTAGTTCATGCGGCCTTGGTTTAATTATTAAACTTCAGTTATTACAAAAGAATACATCATTGGTCACACATGATCGATACATGTATCAACCATCGAAAGATAATAGACAACATGGAGTGAAAATACTACAATATGCAACAGCTGCACTGTCTGTCTAAATCCCGTACAACTATCCACCATAAGTTTTAGCGATGTTGGTGAGTTTAGCATGACATGGAGAATTAGGACCAAACAATTGCATGACAAGTTAAACTTGGTGGACTAAAGTGTTTCCACCCGACAAATTTGTGTGCTAACAATGGAATAACTTCTAAAATTTACAAACCATCTGTAGATTTTTTATAGATTGTTGTAGTATTACATGCAACTGCGTTCTCTATGGATCTATCATCCTACCTTCTACTTGGAAGGGGATCATCTTGTCTTCTTCCATCTCACAAGGAAAAAAAAGGGTTGTAATAGCTCGTATGAAGAAACATAGGATAGATGAGGATCCCGCATGATTATCACAAACATGCGCCAATAGTGAAGACCATTCTAGTGGCATATTCAAGTTGCGCACTACGAGAACTTCCCACGACGAAGAGCTATTTTCCGGGTGCTGATCATTCCTAAAGCATGATCATGCTTGAATAATAATTGTAGCGGGACTTTTCTCACTTAAAGACAAAAAACTAGATGGTACAGAAATTGCCTCATGCTTGTTTAATCGGCGACATGGCTAGTATATGTAGAGGGGGATATATGATGGTAGAATACTTAGAATGACTTTACTAGATACACCAAATCCAAAAGGGTAACGGCCATTTTTTAATTTTGCACTTACAATGGTGTACTATGTGGCTTAGAGCATCTGTGGAGGACCCCGTAAACCTTTGTACTGTAAACATGTTTTAAAGTCTACCTTAAAACCAAGCGTTTTCTCCTAGGGCTCCTGCATGAGGCGATCACAAGGCGGCCAAGTTCCTTGTCTCTGCCACCGACAACACTACCGCTGGTCCTTTCCATCCACCAGCCACCATGACGGCTAGAGGCTGGGGGAACCTTGGATCGGATGATCAGTTCTTATAGGGCCTTCGAGTTTATCATCTCTGGTGTAGGAGCATCAGCGGCAATGAAAATAAAGGTCCTTCAGCTTGCCTTAGATCGGTGGACTTGAATAATTACAATCGAGGTAGAGATGAAGGATGTCGATGACCAAGATTGCTGAATCACTTCCATACCCTAGTTCATCACATTTATCGACTACCATGAAGATACAAGGAGGATGAAGATAGATGAAATATGAAAGAAGATAGGTGGAATCTGAAAGAAAGAAATAATTCTACATGCTAGTATTTTACAAATTGTTTGGTTGAAGAGAAACTCCTAGTTTGAAGTATAACAATGAAAATTGGTTGAATACTTTTCTCGTGTGGTTCATCCGTTAGGTCTTGTCACATTCTTAAATTTCTCTTTTCTCGAAGATGTGAAACCTTGGTGGAAGGGATGCAAAATCGAGCACAAGAAATAAAAAATGTGAATATGTTAGATAGCTCCACTGCGCGTTCCACTCATTCACTAGTAGGAAAACCCTTATAGTAATCATTTTGTTAGTCGCCTCCCAAGTATAAAGCACGTCACCACTTGTAGGTGAACTAGTAGTGGCGTTGAAGTAATACTGAACATCACTAGTAATACCCAATAGTGGCATCCGCATAAATGTAAACGCCACAAGTAAATGGGTCCTACATACGCAACCGGGGCAAAGATGATACTGGCGTTCGCTCCAGTGGAACGTCACGAAAGGGTTTCTTGTAGTGTCGTTCGCTTCAGTTGAACGCCACATATACTTACCACCCCTCGCGTGTACGACACACTCCTCGACTCCGGCCTCTCGATCCCCCCTAGAGCCTTCAACACTCCGCCTCCCCCTCTCCCTCCCACCGCTGCCCCGAATCGTATGCCCGCCCTCTGCCCTGCACCTCTCCTCATCTCTCCATACCCGCCACCACGCGCATCCACTGCTACCCCGGCCGCATTCGATGACGACGCCGCTCGATCTGCCTCCGCTGGTCGCTGCAACCTCCCCCTCCCCGAGCCGCTGGTCGCCACAACCTCCCCCTCCTCGAGCCGTCTGTCGCTGCAAGCTTCCCCTCCCCGAGCCGCTGGTCGCTGCAACCTCACCCTCCCTGAGCCGCTGGTCACTGTCGGTCACCGGTCGCGGTGAGCAACCTGCGCCTCCAGTTTTTTTTATAGCAATTTAGAAATTTTAGATGTATATGTTAGATAATGATCTTAAAATTCTAGATATGTATGTAGTATATGTTAGATAATGATCTTAGAAATTCTAGAAATTATGGATACTAAACTTAGGGTCAAATTCTAGATATATATGTTAAATAGTGCTTTAGAGATATTAAATTTAGGCCCAATTTCTGGAAATATGAATGCTAGATAATGATCTTAGAAATTCAAGATATAGATATGTTAGATAGTGTTCTAGGTACCGAACTTATCTCAAATTCTAGATATATATGTTAGATAGTACTTTAGAGATAGTGTTTAGATACTAAAGATGGGTTCAAATTCTAGATATAGGAATGTTAGATAGTGTTTTAGAGATATTAAATTTGGGCTTAATTTCTAGATATAGGAATGTTAGATAGTGATAGTAAAGGCCGACATTTCTCTGTACTTGATGTTGGTCTTGTAGGCACTCTTTTTTCCTTGTGTGTCTTTATATGAGAAAAATGCAGCAATTGCTAACATAATCCTAACCGACTTTAGCATCGCTACAGGAGAGAAACTCTCACCGTAGTCAACTTCTTGAATTTATAAAAACCCCTTTGCGAAAATTCTAGCTTTATAGATGGTCACATTACCATCAGCGTCAGTTTTCTTCTTGAAAATCCATTTATTCTCAACGGCCTTTCGGTCATGAGGTAAGTCCACCAAGGTCCAAACCTGGTTTTCCTACATAGATCCCATCTCGGATTGCATGGCTTCTAGCCATTTGTTGGAATCCGGGCTCATCATCGCTTCTTCATACGTCGTAGGGTCATCATTTCCATCTATCATGAAATTTATGATAGGATTTCCATATAGTTCAGAAACTGCACGTGTCCTGCTAGACCTGCGAGGTTCGGCAGTGTCCTCTTTTGAAGTTTCATGATCTTTATGATCAGTTCCCTCTTCATTTTGTGAAATAAACTCCGGAACAATTTCCGGTGCTACGCCACTCGCCATCGCATGAAGAGAAGATTCAATAACCTCTTCGATTTGTACCTTCCGACTATTCATACCTTTCGCGATAATCTCCTAATCTAGAAAGGATCCATTCTTGGCAATGAAAACATTGCCCTACGATCTGTGATAGAAGGAATACCCAATTGTTTTGTAGGGTATCCTATGAAGACACATTTTTCAGTTTTGGGTTCGAGTTTATCAGGTTGAAGTTTCTTCACATAAACATTGCATCCCCAAATGCTTAGAAATGATAGTTTTGGTTTGTTTCCAAACCATAATTCACACGGTCTCGTTTCAAAGGTTTTATACGGCGCCCTATTTAAAGTGAATGCAGATGTTTCTAGTGCATAACCCCAAACAAAAAGTGGCAAGTCAGTCAGAGACATCATAGATCAAACCATATCCAATAAGGTACGATTACGACGCTCTGATACACCATTAATCTGAGGTTTTCCGGCAGGCGTGAGTCGTAAAACTATTCCACACTCTATCATATGTGTGCCAAACATGTAACTTAGATACTCACCTCCATGATCAGATTATAGAAATTTAATCTTTCTCTTACGATGATTTTCCACTTCACTCTAAAATTCCGTGAACTTTTCAAAGGTTTCAGACTTGTGTCTCATCAAATAGATATACCCATATCTACTCAAATCATAAGTGAAAGTAAAAAATAACGATATCCATGTCACACCGACACACTCATTGGACCACATACATTAGTATGTATGATCTCCAATAAATCTGTCGCCTATTACATTGTACCGAAAAATAGGGTTCTAGTCATCTTGACCATAAGGCATGACTCACATGTATCAAATGATTCAAAATCAAGTGAATCTAAAAGTCCATCATAATGGAGCTTCTTTATGCGTTTTACGCCAATATGACTTAGACGGTAGTGCCACATATATGCAGATATATCATTATCAAATTTAATCCTTTTGGCATCAACATTATGAATATGTGTATTAATACTATCGAGACTCAAAACAAATGACCATTCATCACAGGTGCATGACCATAAAATATATTATTCATATAAATCGAACAACCATTGTTTTCCGACTTAAAAGAATAACTATCTTGTAGTAAACACAATCAAGGTACAATGTTCATGCTAAACGCAGGCACCAGATAACAAAGATTAAGGTTTAAAACTAATCCAGATGGTAAATGGAGAGGCAGCATTCTGACGGCGATCACATCAACTCTTCATCCATTGCCGACACGCATTGTGACCTCATCCCTTGCTAGTGGTCGCCTGTTCCGCATCCCCTGATTCGAGTTACATATATTAGCAACCGATCCGGTATCAAATACCTAGGTGCTACGATGAGTACTAGTCAAGTACACATCAATAACATGTATATCAAATATACCAATGGCCAGTCCCCTTATAATATTAGCACTCAGTATCAGTCTTAAGTCCAACCCGGGTCTTCTTCTTAGCCGGAACAACATATTTTCTGCTCTTCTTGAAGTTACCCTTCTTGTCCTTCTTGAAATCGGTGGTCTTATTGATCATCAACACTTGATGTTCTTTCCTTAGCTCCACTTCAGTAGTCTTAAGCATTGACAAAAGCTCGGGGAGAGAATTCTTCATGCCCTACATGTTATAGTTCATCACGAAGCTCTTATAGCTTGGTGGCCGATATTGGAGAACACGATGTATGCCCAAGTCAATGGTAATCGTTATTCCCAAGGCTACAAGCTTATCGGCATACCTAGACATTTTGAGTACATGCTCACTAACGGAGCTGTTCTCGTCCATCATGCAACTAATTTTTTTTCTGAAGCATCATAACTCTCCGCTGCAGCATAGGTATCGAAAATCATTTTCAATTCACCCATGGTATCAAAAGCATTGCCATTTTTGAAATCCTTTTAGAGTTCCAGTTGTTGCCCATACAGTATGTCGCAATGAACCATGTTGTGGTCCTCCTGACGACTTAAGTAAACATTCTTTACATCGTCAGGAGCATCATCAGGTGGTGGGTGCCTAACGAAGCTTCTAGAATATATTGCTTTTGTGCAGCAGTGAGGAGAATCCTCAAGTTCAGGGCCAAGTTGGTAAAGTTTCCACCATTCGTTCAAGTTGCTTTTTCTCCATGAACACATTGAAATTAAAAGCAGGTGGAGCCATCTACAAGAGAATTTGCAAAGTATATTTAGACTAAGTTTATGATAGAGTCATATAAGCTAATCCATAATTACAAATGAACTCCCATTCAAAAACATCCCTCATGTCTTTTTGGTGATTACATGAACCAGATCCATTATGCCTAGACCGATCATCACGTGGATTGGTGTAGCTTCAAAGACAAGCATATAGATGGTCATCATATCAACCATATGAGTCATGCTTTATATTTCGGTTCATGTTCCTAGGCCATGTCAGTACATGCTAGGATCGCCAAGAACCTTAGTACGCCCGTGCGTAAAACTGTGTTACACCCGTTGTATGCAAACGTAGAGTCTATCACACCCGATCATCACGTGGTGTATCGAACCGACGAACTTTCTTAATGGTGTATTCTAAAGGAAGAACACATTTTTATCTTGATATTGAAATGATGGATCACCTTAATTATAATGCTACAAAAGCGCCATACAAGCAATATAAGATGCAAACAAGCATCATATGCAAAAAGTGATGTGATATGGGTCTTGCACTTGATCATTATCTTGTGCATCGTGGTATGATATTCATCATTTCTATATGTGTAAGGCCAAGGTCTATGTAACTTACACTTTGGTATGTTATAATTTCCAAGAGTATCAAGCCATACTACAAATTATAACATTACCATATCATAACAATTGTCTAACAACAACTAAACTAGACGCTTCTAATTTATCCTTTGCCTGTTTTTACATGGCTTAGGGATTTCGGAGATAGAACCGTCCTTACCTACGAACATGGAACCACAACGATGATAATCGAATTATTAGCAACTCGTTATAAATCAGATATTGACTATAGTAGGAAATACAGACACCCTCTAGCCACTTATACAAAACTACTTGCATGTTAAGCATGGAACATGTATCATGTGGGAGGACATGTAAATTTAGTCCGGGCCGCTTCATCGCCTATGCCACCAATATCCAAAATAAATAGAAGATGCAATAACATGATCATCAGCGCCCACATAATCATATATGTTGTACCCATGCAAAGCATCCACACATAGATTAGGCTTTGATACCACTGTTGGGTTCGCAACATAGAAACCAATTTTTTTCCTATGATATGAACAACTAAGAACCAATATCTATCTACCTAGATACAATCAACGGGTGGATTTACATCCATAGAGAACTTACCCTCGAAGATCGACAAAGCGTTACGAGATTAATCTTGTGGATGATGTAATCGTTCACTAGCCGATATCAATATCGTGATGATGTCCAACACCGCAACTCAGTAGTGCTTCCGTGATTGCACAGACGTCCGGTGCCCCAGCCACCTCCGAGTCCTCACTCCAGCAAAGAAGTGGAAGAAACAAATCCTTCCAGAGAAAGCCACCAGGAATATGTACTTCGCTAATCCGAAGCCATGGAGAATATTCTAGAGGGGGAGAGAGATCCTTCACGAGGAGGTGTGTAGTGAGAGGAGGAGGAGGGTTCCTTTTATAGGGGCTCAACTCCTCTACATTTGTGTTGGTATTGTACACATGCTGTAGCTATTAAGATCTGCCATCCTTTCTAATCCAAAGGTTCTGCTCTCTCTAGTATAACTGTGTTGTCGATTGGGAAAAAAGGCATGGCCCTAGAAACGCCGGAGAAACAACAGACGCCACACCGGTGGTCTCAATGCTTGAGACAGCTGGCCGACGGGACCGTTCCGTGGTATGCATAGCCACGCAGGTGGACCCCATGCGCAGGCCGTCAGCGATGGTGGGGAATTGGGCCGCCTTGTAGATGAGCTGAACAACAAAGCATCGGCAACTGAACAAGGTGTCACTCGACCTGCAGCAATTGTTCGATAAATTCATAGCAATGCCCGATCTGAAAACCAAATATAGCATTTTCTATCCCAGATCATGTATCGAGAGAATTCGAGCTCCAATTCTTCTACTGCTAGTTAACTATCTAGCTTTACTCCATGCTCCAGCTAGTTTGGTATTCAAGAATGTATGATGTCTACGCACTTCTATTCTTGTAGACAATTGTTGGGCCTCCAAGTGTAGAGGTTTGTAGAACAACAACAAGTTTTCCCTTAAGTGGATTACCCAAGGTTTATCGAACTCAGGGAGGAAGTGGTCAAAGGTATTCCCTCTCAAGTAATCCTGCAATTAAGATACAAGAAGTCTCTTGTGTCCTGATGGCCCAAAATATATCGAGCTCGTTGGGGAACCCCAAGAGGAAGGTATGATGAGCACAACAACAAGTTTTCCCTAAGTATGAAACCAAGGTTTAATCGAACTAGTAGGAGCAAGGAAACACCCCAAATGTGTATCTAGCTGAGCCTTGGCAGGGTGCACTACCGGTGCTAGTAGCAACGTGGAGACCTGCACAACACAACCACATAACTTTGCCCCCAACTTGCGATGATGTTGTCAATCTCACCGGTTTTGCTGAAAACAAAGGATTAAACGTATCGAGTGGAAGAAAGTAATAGTTTGCAGAAAGTAAACACAAAGCAGTAAACAATTGATTGTCGATAGATTGTAAAAGGAAGGACCGGGGTCCATAGTTCACTAGAGGTGGCTCTCCTTAAGATAGATAACATGTTGAGTGAACAAATTACAGCGGGGCAATTGACAAACATCGAGAAAGCATACAAGCATATACTACTCATCTTGACTCCTTTGAGATTCGATTGGGCATTACAACATTATACATAGACCGCCATACAATTGCATCTATGACAAATAATCCACCTTCAGGTTATCATCCGAACCCCCTCCAGTATTAAGTTGCAAGCAACGGATAATTGCATTACGAATTATGTGTAAAGTAAACAATACGATTGTTCTATGAACAAAGGATTGTTGTTTTCTCCCTAGTAGCAACAGCACATTGATGGCTCGTGATTAATGTAGAGCTTGTTGGGAACCCCAAGAGGAAGGTATGATGAGCACAACAGCAAGTTTTCCCTCAGTTATGAAACCAAGGTTTAATTGAACCAGTAGGAGCAAGGAAACACCCCAAAGGTGTTACTAGCTGAGCTTTAGCAGGGCGCACTACCGGTGCTAGTAGCAACGTGGAGACCTGCACAACACAACCACAGAACTTTGTCCCCAACTTGCGATGAGGTTGTCAATCTCACCGTGTTTTGCGGAAAACAAAGTATTAAACGTATCAAATGGAAAGAAGTAAAAGTTTGCAGAAAGTAAACACAAAGCAGTAAAAGATTGTAGATTGTATGTAAAGTAAAAGGACCGGGATCCATAGTTCACTAGAGGTGGCTCTCCTTAGATAAATAACATGCTGGGTGAACAAATTATAGCGGGGCAATTGACAAACACCGAGAAAGCAATACATGCATATACTAATCATCTTGACTCCTCTGAGACTTGATTGGGCATTACAACATAATACATAGACCGCCATCCAACTGCATCTATGACTAATAATCCACCTTCAGGTTATCATCCGAACCCCCTCCAGTATTAAGTTGCAAGCAACAGATTATTGCTTTACGAACTGCGTGTAAAGTAAACAATACGATTGTTCTATGAACAAAGGATTGTTGTTTTCTCCCTAGTAGCAACAGCACATCTAGTATCTTAGAGATTTATGTCACTTCCCCAGATTACCAGAGGCATGAACCCACTATCGAGCATAAATACTAACTCTTGGAGTTGCTAGCATCTACTTGGCCAAGATAGCTACTAACAACGGAAAGCATGCAAGATCTCAAATAACAAAGACATGATAGAATCAATAATCAATCTGAAATAGCATCTCAATATCCATCGGATCCCCGCAAACACAACATGTATGAGTTACAAATAGATGATCTTGATCATGAATGGAGCTCACAAGATCTAAACATGAAAGCACAAAGGAGGAGAAACCAACCATCTAGCTACTACATGGATCCGTAGTCCAAGGATGAACTACTCACGCATCACACCGGAGGCTTGCATGGTGATGAAGAAGGCCTCCAAGGTGAATTCCCCTATCCGGCAGGGTGCTAGGAAGAGCTTCAGATCCCTCCCGTTCTAGGGACAGAGACGACGGCGGCTACAGACTCTTTCGTGGATTTTTGATCGGGTACTTAGGGTTTTCTTCCCGAGGGCAACTTATAGGCGGAAGGAGAGGCCGAGGGGGTGCCGGGAGCAGCCACACCACCCCCTAGCGCGGGACAGGCCTGGTCGCGCGGCCAGGTGGTGTGGTGGCTTCCTGGCCCTTCTCCGTCTCGTATTCCGGCACTTGATGACTTCCGGAAAAATAGGTACTTTGGCTTTTGTCCCGTCTAATTCCGAGAATATTCATTTTCTGACTTTCCTGAAACCACAAACAGCAGAAAACAGGCAGCTGGCACTGTGGCTCTTGTTAATAGGTTAGTCCAAGAAATCATATGAAAAGTACTCCAAAGTTGGAACAAAACACAAGAAAGTGGATAAAACCAAGCATGGAACATCAAAAATTATAGATACATTTACAATGTATCAACATCCCCAAGCTTAACTCCTGCTCGTCCTCGAGTAGGTAAGTGATAAAAAGAAATAATTTTTGAGGTGACATGCACCATCAAAGACTTGATCAAAGTATTTGCAAAACATTCAAAGCTGGGATCATAGTACTTCAATCATAACATGAAAGACAAAGTTCTAGCAATAAGCAAAGAAACTATGACGCAACATAAAAAGGTACAAACAAAAGATTCATGAATAACATGCTTTGCAAGACGTTTGTTTGTTTCACATAAAAAAAACATAGCATAATAGTACTCAGCTTGTCCCTCAATAGAGTAGCAAATATAAATGCAAAGAACACCTTCAAAGTTCATAAGAGTGACTAGATACAATAGTTTCAAACAAGCAATAACAAGTTATGCATCAATCAACTAGTCTTGGGACAATGCACATAGAACTAAGAATGGACACTATGCTCTCAAAGTAGGTGCATAAAGATAGAAGGTGGAGACTCAATATAATGGTGGAAGAAAGGCCTTTTGTAAAAGGAAGTAGGGATTCAAGTCTCATAAAGAGCTTCCAAAAATTATGGTACTTATAGCTTTCAGCTCTCATATCCCCTATCATAAGCATCTTTAATGTGGTTAAGGTTAAAGTGACACAACTAAGAGGATATGCTTGACAAGTTATAAACCGAAATCTCATGCCCCTTACTTACGAAGTCCGATCCTCATGCTACTCAACTTCAGTCACGAGTAAGCTCTTGTCATTGTAAGTAGGTGTGTACCATTAAGAACCGCCAACGGGGTACCGCTTGCACATGATACGGGAGCTTTCCCATAACCAAAATGACAAGGCAAGCAGACAATGAGCATCTCAGCGATCTTTTTATTTGCTATTTGCATAGGTTTTTATTGAGGATGCTTCATAGAGTGCTCATTATGGTGATGCTGCAAGTTTCCACCATGATTAGGCGTGGCTTAGGCTAGCGGCCCAGACATTTCTCTAAAACACATACAAACTCCATGATCTTACAAGTTCCACTTTTATTTTACGCCGCCGGGATCCATAAGCAAAAAAAACATGATATCAACGGGGTACAAAGTACAAGTGCAATGTTTAAGCATTCCCCATGATACATGGTTCTGCTAATTTCAACTTATAAAGCGCAAGCATATACGCAACAAAGAAGGACCTAATGGTTCAAGTTTATTAAATGCAAGAAAAGTAAAGTGTGCCATCAAGTTCATGAGAGCTTTAATCACTAATTTTCTCATAACATTTTTAATTTGGAAGGTAGATAAAAACATGAATATACTTAGAATAGCATATGCTAGTAGGTAGGTATGGTGGACTCTTTGGAATAACTTGGTTTAAGGAGTTGGATGCATGAGTGGAACTCATACTTGGTTGCAGAGGCTAGCAAAAGACTGGGAGCGACAAACTAAGAGAGCAATAATGGCCATAATCATGTAGAGCGACAAAACATCATTGATCAAATCATAAAGTGATACTACAAGTTGAAAACTAAAGGATCATAAAGGCTTATAGTGACTTGGGATAGTCATAACATGGTGTGAGCATGTGCCAAGTCAACCCAAATAAAGCATCAAAGGAGAATACCACAATACTATGCTTTAATATGCTAAAACAACGCATGGTCCTTGCAAGGCACATTAAGTAATCTCAATTGTTTATAACAACTCATGCTACAGAAAAGAATACTAAGCATAAAGCCAAAACAATATCAAGCATGGCATGACAAAGCATAGGCCATAGTCAAAAACAAGCTCTCTTTACCACTTAAGCATGAACTTTCCTACTCTTTTCCAATCCAAACCAAACTATTTGAAAACCAATGCATGAAAGAGGGGGTCCAACCAATTTATTCAGCAAACTAAGAAAACGAAAAACCAAATCGAAAACAAAAAAGAAGACGCTCCAAGAACAACGCAACTGTGCATGAAACAATAAAAATGAAGTGTTTGGAAGAAACCTGTGATTTTTATTCATGAAGAGGGGGATGCCTTGGATATTTCTTGGGGTGTCACGCGTGGCATCCCCAAGCTTGAGCTTTAGTCCATCCTTCAATTCATTACTCATTCTTTCCATACACCTGAAAATTTTCCTTCATACAAAACTTCACACAATCTTTATTAGCAACATTAGTGCACTCAAGATAATAAGTCTTTAGATTCAGTTCCAACACCAATAAAACTTCCATTAAAACACTAGCTACTGAAGCACTTCCCTCAAAAATATCAATTGTCCAAAAGAACTCAAAAAGGAACCAACAAGAAGCAAATGCAAAAAATGGCAGAAATCTGTCAAAACAGACCAGCAGGTAAAGGACGTATAGATATTTTACACGAATTTTGCGGTGAAGCACAGAAATCTGTTTCGGGACAATAACTTTCCCAATCATTACTTCTCTCTCATTAGAGGTTACTCTTGGCACAAAAAGCAAATAAAAAGGATAAGGAGCGGTTATTACAGAGGTAATAACTTTCAAGACTCATCTCAAACTTTTGGGTTATCTCCCAATAAGTACTTTTCTTTAATGCCTTTAAGTTAGGCATAAGAAGCAAGAAAAAGAATCAAGTGTTCTCAAATGAAGAAGCATTAAGAGCAAATTTTGTTTTCATATGAGAGGCAAAATAAATCTTCTCTCTCTTCTTAGGGAAGTGCTAAATACCTTTCTTGTGTGGGAGTTGATATTTAATGGTGCCTTCCTTCATATCAATAATGGCACCAACAGTTCTAAGAAAAGGTCTTCTCAAAGTAATAGGACAATAAGCATTGCACTCAACATCGAAAACATAGAAATCAACGGGGACATAGGCATTGTTAAGACTCCCCATGAGTTTCTTTTTAGCATCATCATCAAGTGGAACATTCAAATAACAATCTTCACGTGGTGGCAAATCAAGCATATCATAAATCCTTCTAGGCATAATAGAAACACTACTATCAAGATCACACAAAGCTTTGAAATCAAAATCATTCACTTTCATATTAATGATGGGTTCCCAACCATCTTCTTGTTTTATAGAAATAGAAGCTTTATGTTTCATCTTTTCTTCTTTAATCTTTATGAGAGCATCAGTAATGTGTTTTGTAAAGGCCATGTTCATAGCACTAGCATTAGGACTTTTAGCAAGCTTTTGTAGGAACTTAATAACTTCAGAGATATTGCAACCATCAAGATCAAAATCATAATTATCATCTAAGGTAGTAGAGCTATGATGACCCACAAGTATAGGGGGTGTATCGAAGTATTTTCGAGGGAAGTGAAACCCAATTTATTGATTCGACACAAGGGGAGCCAAAGAATATTTATAAGCCTTAACAACTGAGTTGTCAATTCAGCTGCACCTCGAAACAATCTTGCTCACATCAGTTTCTCAGTAGCAACAGTTATGTAGTAGGAATAGTAAAGTAGTAGCAGTAGTAAAGTAAAGACAACAGTAACAATAGCAGCAAACAGTGGGATTCGAGTGCGGTAGGCATAGGGATGGATGGACGGGCGTTGCATGGACAAGACAATTCACATAGCAATCAGAACATAGAGCAATTGCAGATAAATAAGATAAAGCATCCAAGTACTAGATAATCCTAGGCATGTGTTCCATATATAGTCATACGTGCTCACAATGAGAACTTGCACAACATCATTTGTCCTCCCAGCCGTTTGCAGCGGGGCCTCAAGGGAACTACTGGCAATTAAGGTGCTCCTTTGAATAGAGCACCGGAGCAAAGCATTCACACTCCGTGAACACATGTGATCCTCACATCAAAGCCATTCCCTCTGGTTATCCCGATTTCTGTCACTTCGAGGCCATTGGTCCCGGACAACAACGTGTGTATACAACTTGCAGATAAGACCATAAACAATACTATCATAATGAATCAATAACATGTTCAGATCTGAAATCATTGCACTCGGGCCTAGTGACAAGCATTAATCACAACAAGTCGCAACAAAGTCATAAAGCACTAATAAAAGATACTAGGCACCATGCTCTAACAATCCTATGCCATTACATGAACGATCTCATCCAATCCCTACCATCCCCATAGCCTAGAGCGGGGGATTACTCACTCATAGATGGGGGAAACATGGATGGTCGATAGAGAAGCGATGATGATGATGGCGATGATATCCTCCAATTCCCCGTCCCGACAGGGTGCCAGAACGGAGTTTCTGGTGCTGTTTCGTGGAATCTGGTGGTGGCGGCAGAGCGGAACTCCTTCTGGAAAAACGTCGAACCCCCCCAGAGTTTTTAGGTCAGAAGGCTTCTTATAGGCGAAGACGGAGACCGAGGGGATGCCTGGGGCGGCCAGACCATGCCCTGGCGCGGCCAGGCCTAGCCCGCACCTAGGGGGGGGGGGGTGGCCAGCCCCTGGGCCTCCTCCGTCTCGTATTCTGGCTCCATGAGTCTTCCAAAAAAAATAGGCACTTTGGCTTTTGTCCCGTCCAATTCCGAGAATAGTCATTTTCTGACTTTCCTGGAACCAAAAAACATCAGAAAACAGGCAGCTGGCACTGTGGCTCTTGTTAATAGGTTAGTCCAAGAAATCATATGAAAAGTACTCCAAAGTGTGGAAAAAACACATGAAAGTGGATAAAACCAAGCATGGAACATCAAAAATTATAGATACATTTGCAATGTACCAACATGCCCAAGCTTAACTCCTGCTCGTCCTCGAGTAGGTAAGTGATGAAAAGAAAGAATAATTTTTTAGATTACATGCACCATCATAGTATTTGTAAAACATTCAAAGATGGAATCATAGTACTTCAAGCATAACATGAAAGACAAAGTTCTAGCAATAAGACATAGCAACTATGTTGCAACATGAAAAGGCACAAACAAAAGATGCATGAATAACAATGCTTTGCAAGACGTTTGTTTGTTTCACATAAAGAAAACATAACATAGTGGCATTCAACTTGTCCCTCATAGAGTAGAAAACATAAATGCATAGGACACCTTCAAAGTTTACAAGAGTGACTAGATACAAATAGTTTAAAACAAGCAATATCAAGGTATGCATCAATCAACAAGTCTTGGGACAATCCACATAGAACTAAGAATGGCCACTATGCTCTCAAGAAAGTGCTCAAAGAATATGTGGAGACTCAACAAGTAAAGGAAAAGGTTTTGAATAATTTGAAAGGCTTCCAAATGCTGAAAGTATGGTACTCATTAGCTTTGAGATCTCATTGCCCCTATCATAAGCATCTTTAATGTGGTTAAGGTGAAAGTGAGGTCCAATCTGAGTTATATGCTTGACAGACTATAAACTGAAAATCCCATGTCCCTTGAGTACGAGGGACGCTCCTCATGCTACTCAACTTTAGTTACCGGTAAGTTCGTGTCATCGTAAATATGTGCGTATCATAGAGAACCGCCAACGGGGTACCCCTTGCCCGATGATACGGAAGAATCCCCATATCAAAATGACAAGGCAAGCAGACAATGAGTATCTCAGCAATCTTCTTATTTACCATGGGAAAATTGTGCTTTTTCTCTCTTTCCTCTTTTCATAAATCTCTTTTTTTCCTTTTTCTCAATAGCTATCTCTCTTTTTTTATAAGAAGAATGCTTCATAGATATCATTATGGTTACGCTGCAGGTTTCCACCATGTCAGCATGGATTAGACCAGCGGCCCAAGCGTTTCTCTAACACACATACATAACTCCATGGACTTACAAGCCCCCCTTTTATTTCACATCGACGACATCCGCAAACAAAAGAGCAAGGTATCAACTGGGTATATATTTACAAGTGTTGAAAGCATTCCCCGTGACAGCACGGTTCTGGTAATCCCCAGCCTATAATTTGCAAGCATATAACTTTCATGGACAGTCACAATGGTTCAGGTTTATTAAGTGCAGAAAATAAAGGGTGCCATCAAGTTTGTGAGAGCTTTACTAACCAACTTTCTCATAAAAAGCAAACATTTTATTCGGAAGAAAACAAGGCATATTGAATATGCACGGAAGTAGCAAATGATGCTATTAGGTAGGTATGGTGGACACTTTGGCAATTTTTGGTTTTAGGGAGTTGGAAACATGAGTAAAACATACTCAGTGAAAGTGAAGGCTAGCAATAGTAAGGGAGCGACAAACGAGAGAGCAATAATGGCCATAATCATGGAGAGTGACAAAACATCATTGATCAAAGCATAAAGTGATACTACAAGTTAAAAACTAAAGGATCATAACGTCTTATGGTGACTTGAGATAGTCATAACATGGTGTAAGCATGCGCCAAGTCAACCCAAATAAAGCATCAAAGGAGAATACCACTATACTATGCTTTAATATGCTAAAACAACGCATGATTCATACAAGGCATATTAAGCAATCTCAATTGTTTATAACAAGTCATGCTACAGCAAAGAATACTAAGCATAAAGCCAAAACAATATCAAGCATGACATGACAAAGCATAGGCCATAGTCAAAAACAAGCTCTCTTTACCACTTAAGCATGAACTTTCCTACTCTTTTCCAATCCAAACCAAACCATTTGAAAACCAATGCATGAAAGAGGAGGTCCAACCAATTTATTCAGCAAACTAATAAAACAAGGAAAATGAAAAACCAAAACGAAAACGAAAAAGAAGACGCTCCAAGAACAACACAACTTTGCATGAAACAATAAAAATGAAGCGTTTGAAAGAAGCCTGCGATTTTTATTGATGAAGAGGGGGATGCCTTGGGCATCCCCAAGCTTTGATGCTTGTACTTCTTGGATATTTCTTGGGGTGACACGCGTGGCATCCCCAAGCTTGAGATTTAGTCCATCCTTCATCTCATTACTCATTCCTTCCATACACCTGAAATTTTTCCTTTGTACAAAACTTCACACAATCTTTATTAGCAACATTAGCGCACTCAAGATAATAAGTCTTAAGGTTCAGTTCTGACACCAAATAAACTTCCATTAGAACACTAGCTACTGTATCACTTCCCTCAAAAAGCGCAATTCCCCAAAAGAACTAAAAAAGGAGCCAATAAGAAGCAAATGCAGAAAATGGCAGAAATCTGTCAAAACAGACTAGCAGGTAAAGACGAATTTTTTCGAAGACCTTATGTTGCTTAAATCAAAAA
The DNA here is from genome assembly GCA_910589775.1 of Avena eriantha. Lineage (NCBI taxonomy): Eukaryota > Viridiplantae > Streptophyta > Magnoliopsida > Poales > Poaceae > Avena > Avena eriantha. Next base: position 380,191,584 of record OU342746.1, read on the forward strand.
GTGTTGAACTAATAAAAGTTATATAACAACCTGGGGCAGAAGCACAAAAATTGACGCCTCAAAAAGACGTTCACAGATTGTACACGCATTTTTACGGTGAAGCACATAAATCTGTTTCGGGACAGCAACTTTCCCAATCATTACTTCTCTCTCATTAGAGGTTACTTTTGGCACAAAAAGCAAATAAAAAGGATAAGGAGCGGTTATTACTGAAGTAATAACTTCCAAGACTCATCTAAAACTTTTGGGTTATCTCCCAATAAGTACTTTTCTTTAACGCCTTAAAGATAGGCATAAGCAAAAACTAAAATGGATAGAATAGAAGTAAGCGGAGATAATCATAGTGAAAACATTGTTTTGTTCAATGAAATCCTTTTGTTAACAAGGTTGATCAGGTCTTGTTACCAAAACAATTCCATATGAGACAAAACTTTCTATCCCACTAATGATTATGTTACCTCAACCTTGATATCAATGGTCCCAATCATAATAGTTTCAAAATTTTCTCTTGGTATGGGACAATATATTTCTCCAACTTGAATGCCCTCAACATGTTCAATTGAATTCAAACCATAAGTCCTTTCAATCTTCTTGGAGAAATAGACAGTGTGTTCCTTATCATTAACATTGAAGGTCACCTTCCCTTGATTACAATTAATAACAGCTCCTGTAGTATTTAAGAAAAGGTCTCACAAGAATAATAGACATATTATCATCTTCAGGCATAATAGTTTGAGAGGATGCTCACATAAGAAATATGAATTGAAGTAAAAGAGAGCATCAAGAAGCAAATTCATAACACATTTAAGTCTAACCCACTTCCTATGCATAGGAATCTTGTATGCAAATAAATTCGCAAAGAACAAAGTGACAGGCATAGGAAGATAAAACAAGAGTAACTTCAAAACTTTCAGCACATAGAGAGGTGCTTCAATGCCATGAAAAGTTCTACAACCATACTTTCCTCTCTCATAATAATTTTCAGTAGCCTCATGAATAAACTCAACAATATAACTATCACATAAAGCATGCTTTTCATGATCTACAAGCACTAGAGGTTTATTATAAACATTTTCAAAAGAATCCTCAGGAACATAACATTCATCCTCCTTTAGTAAGCATGGAGGACAATCAAATAATATAAGGGATAAAGAGTTACTCTCATTAGAAGGTAGGCATGGGTAGCTAATCCATTCTTCCTCCTTTTGTTCATCACTCTCCTCCTCTTTTTCATCTAATGAGATTTCAGGTTCATCAATTCCTTCTTCCATAGGATCCTGCAAGGCATTAATCTCTTCCATTTGTGGAAAGGATCTATTAATATATTCAAGAATATAGCCATTTTCATCCTTGTAATTATCAAAGCAAAATTTAAGTATACCATAAACCTCATATTTGTAAGGTGAATCATAAATATTTTCAAGCAAACTAGCAAGTTCAAAAGCACCCTTCCAAGCAATAAATTCTTCAATTTGTTCCGCATCATAAAAGTCATAAATTCCTTTAGCATAAGAATATATGGTAACATTATCATTATACTCACATTGAAAAGGGAGGTGTTTATACCTCTTACAGCAACGAGATTTATCACAGCAATAAGTAACATTATAAGTAGAGCACACGTTTCTAGCAATGGTATACAATTTATCAATTTGTTCCCATAAGTGTTTCCCTTTTTGTGATAAGCGGTGTTCCTTATAATAATATTTTTGATCTTCCATGAACCCACCTTGCCAATAAGATTCAGTTTCAAAGAAACCAACCATTGACAACAAGCATGATAAAGCAAGACAATAACAGACCAACGAAAATAACAACTAGAGTAGGAACTACTTTTTTTGTATTTTTTATAAAGAAAGAAGAAAACAAGGCGAAAATAAACTTAGCTTGAACAATAGTGATTTGAAGTGGACTTGATAAATAAAGCTATGCTCCCTGGATACGGCGCCAGAAAATAGTCTTGATGACCCACAAGTATAGGGGGTGTATCGCAATATTTTCGAGGGAAGTGAAACCCCATTTATTGATTCGACACAAGGGGAGCCAAAGAATATTTATAAGCCTTAACAACTGAGTTGTCAATTCAGCTGCACCTGGAAACAATCTTGCTCATAGCAGTTTATCAGTAGTAACAGTTTTGTAGTAGGAATAGTAAAGTAGCAGCAGTAGTAAAGTAAAGACAACAGTAACAATAGCAGCAAACAGTGGGATTCGAGTGCGGTAGGGATAGGGATGGATGGACGGGCGTTGCATGGACAAGACAATTCACATAGCAATCAGAACATAGGGCAATTGCAGATAAATAAGATAAAGCATCCAAGTACTAGATAATCCTAGGCATGTGTTCCATATATAGTCATACGTGCTCGCAATGAGAACTTGCACAACATCGTTTGTCCTGCCAGCCGTTTGCAGCGGGGCCTCAAGGGAACTACTGGCAATTAAGGTGCTCCTTTGAATAGAGCACCGGAGCAAAGCATTCACACTCCGTGAACACATGTGATCCTCACATCAAAGCCATTCCCTCTGGTTATCCCAATTTCTGTCACTTCGGGGCCATTGGTCCCGGACAACAACGTGTGTATACAACTTGTAGATAAGACCATAAACAATACTATCATAATGAATCAATAACATGTTCAGATCTGAAATCATGGCACTCGGGCCTAGTGACAAGCATTAATCACAACAAGTCGCAACAAAGTCATAAAGCACTAATAAAAGATACTAGGCACCATGCTCTAACAATCCTATGCCATTACATGAACGATCTCATCCAATCCCTACCAACCCCATAGCCTACAACTGGGGATTACTCACTCATAGATGCGGGAAACATGGATGGTCGATGGAGAAGCGATGATGATGATGATGATGGCGATGATCTCCTCCAATTCCCCGTCCCCGCAGGGTGCCAGAACGGAGTTTCTGGTGCTGTTTCGTGGAATCTGGTGGTGGCGGCAGAGCGGAACTCCTTCTGGAAAAACGTCGAACTCCCTGGAGTTTTTAGGTCAGAAGGCTTATTATAGGCGAAGACGGAGACCGAGGGGATGCCTGGGGCGGCCAGACCATGCCCTAGTGCGGCTAGGCCCAGCCCGCACCTGGGGGGTGTGGACAGCCCCTGGCCCTCCTCCGTCTCGTATTCTGGCTCCGTGAGTCTTCCAAAAATAGGCACTTTGGCTTTTGTCCCGTCCAATTCCGAGAATATTCATTTTCTAACTTTCCTGGAACCAAAAAGAGCAGAAAACAGGCAGCAGGCACTGTGGCTCTTGTTAATAGGTTAGTCCAAGAAATCATATGAAAAGTACTCCAAAGTGTGGAAAAAACACAAGAAAGTGGATAAAACCAAGCATGGAACATCAAAAATTATAGATACATTTGCAATGTATCAACATCCCCAAGCTTAACTCCTGCTCGTCCTCGAGTAGGTAAGTGATAAAAAGAAAGAATAATTTTTGAGGTGACATGCACCATCATAGTATTTGTAAAACATTCAAAGCTGGAATCATAGTACTTCAAGCATAACATGAAAGACAAAGTTCTAGCAATAAGACATAGCAACTATGTTGCAACATGAAAAGGCACAAACAAAAGATGCATGAATAACAATGCTTTGCAAGACGTTTGTTTGTTTCACATAAAGAAAACATAGCATAGTGGCATTCAGCTTGTCCCTCATAGAGTAGCAAACATAAATGCATAGGACACCTTCAAAGTTTACAAGAGTGACTAGATACAAATAGTTTAAAACAAGCAATATCAAGGTATGCATCAATCAACAAGTCTTGGGACAATGCACATAGAACTACGAATGGCCACTATGCTCTCAAGAAAGTGCTCAAAGAATATGTGGAGACTCAACAAGTAAAAGAAAAGGTTTTGAATAATTTGAAAGGCTTCCAAATGCTGAAAGTATGGTACTCATTAGCTTTGAGCTCTCATTGCCCCTATCATAAGCATCTTTAATGTGGTTAAGGTGAAAGTGAGGTCCAATCTGAGTTGTATGCTTGACAGACTATAAACTGAAAATCCCATGTCCCTTGAGTACGAGGGCCGCTCCTCATGCTACTCAACTTTAGTTACCGGTAAGTTCTTGTCATCGTAAATATGTGCGTATCATAGAGAACCGCCAACAGGGTACCCCTTTCCCAATGATACGGAAGAGTCCCCATATCAAAATGACAAGGCAAGCAGACAATGAGTATCTTAGCAATCTTCTTATTTACCATGGGAAAATTGTGCTTTTTTCTCTCTTTCCTCTTTTCATAAATCTCTTTTTTTTCTTTTTCTCAATAGCTATCTCTCTTTTTTTATAAGAAGAATGCTTCATAGATATCATTATGGTTACGCTGCAGGTTTCCACCATGTCAGCATGGATTAGACCAGCGGCCCAGGCGTTTCTCTAACACACATACATAACTCCATGCACTTACAAGCTCCCCTTTTATTTCACACCGACGACATCCGCAAACAAAAGAGCAAGGTATCAACTGGGTATATATTTACAAGTGTTGAAAGCGTTCCTCGTGACAGCATGGTTGTGCTAATCCCCAGCCTATAATTTGCAAGCATATAACTTTCAAGGACAGTCACAATGGTTCAGGTTTATTAAGTGCAGAAAATAAAGTGTGCCATCAAGTTTGTGAGAGCTTTACTAACCTAGTTTCTCATAAAAAGCAAACATTTTATTCGGAAGAAAACAAGGCATATTGAATATGCACGGAAGTAGCAAATGATGCTATTAGGTAGGTATGGTGGACACTTTGGCAATTTTTGGTTTTAGGGAGTTGGAAACATGAGTAAAACATACTCAGTGAAAGTGAAGGCTAGCAATAGTAAGGGAGCGACAAACGAGAGAGAAATAATGGCCATAATCATGCAGAGCGACAAAACATCATTTATCAAAGCATAAAGTGATACTACAAGTTAAAAACTAAAGGATCATAAAGGCTTATGGTGGCTTGAGATAGTCATAACATGGTGTGAGCATGCGCCAAGTCAACCCAAATAAAGCATCAAAGGAGAATACCACTATACTATGCTTTAATATGCTAAAACAACGCATGATTCATCCAAGGCACATTAAGCAATCTCAATTGTTTATAACAAGTCATGCTACAGCAAACAATACTAAGCATAAAGCCAAAACAATATCAAGCATGGCATGACAAAGCATAGGCCATAGTCCAAAACAAGCTCTCGTTACCACTTAAGCATGAACTTTCCTACTCTTTTCCAATCCAAACCAAACTATTTGAAAACCAATGCATGAAAGAGGATGTCCAACCAATTTATTCAGCAAACTAAGAAAACAAGGCAAACGAAAAACCAAAACAAAAACGAAAAAGAAGACGCTCCAAGAACAACACAACTTTGCATTAAACAATAAAAATGAAGCGTTTGAAAGAAGCCTGGGATTTTTATTGATGAAGAGGGGGGATGCCTTGGGCATCCCCAAGCTTTGACGCTTGTACTTGTTGGATATTTCTTGGGGTGACACGCGTGGCATCCCCAAGCTTGACCTTTAGTCCATCCTTCATCTCATTACTCATTCCTTCCATACACCTGAAATTTCTCCTTTGTACAAAACTTCACACAATCTTTATTAGCAACATTAGCGCACTCAAGATAATAAGTCTTAAGGTTCAGTTCTGACACCAAATAAACTTCCATTAGAACACTAGCTACTGTATCACTTCCCTCAAATAGCTCAATTCCCCAAAAGAACTAAAAAAGGAGCCAACAAGAAGAAAATGCAGAATTTTTTTCGGAGACCTTCTGTTGCTCAAATAAAAAAGTGTTGAACTAACGAAAGTTATATAACAACCTGGGGCAGAAGCACAAAAATTCACGCCTCAAAAAGACATCCAGAGATTGTACATGAATTTTTACGGTGAAGCAGAGAAATCTGTTTCGGGACAGCAACTTTCCCAATCATTACTTCTCTCTCATTAGAGGTTACTCTTGGCACAAAAAGCAAATAAAAAGGATAAGGAGCGGTTATTACTGAAGTAATAACTTCCAAGACTCATCTAAAACTTTTGGGTTATCTCCCAATAAGTACTTTTCTTTAACGCCTTTAAGTTAGGCATAAGCAAAAACTAAAATGGATAGAATAGAAGTAAGCGGAGATAATCATAGTGAAAACATTGTTTTGTTCAATAAAATACTTTTGTTAACATGGTTGATCAGGTCTTGTTACCAAAACAATTCCATATGATACAAAACTTTCTATCCCACTAATGATTATGTTACCTCAACCTTGATATCAATGGTCCCAATCATAATAGTTTCAAAAGAATCAAGTGTTCTCAAATAAAGAGCATTAAGAGCAAATTTGTTTTCATATGAGAGGCAAAATAAATCTTCTCTCTCTTATTAGGGAAGTGCTTAATATCTTTCTTGTGTGGGAGTTAATATTTAATGGTGCCTTCCTTCATATTAATAATGGCACCAACAGTTCTAAGAAAAGGTCTTCTCGAAGTAATAGGACAAGAAGCATTGCATTCAACATCCAAAACATAGAAATCAACGGGGACATAAGCATTGTTAACCATAATAAGAACATCATTAAGACTCCCCATGAGTTTCTTTTTAGCATCATCATCAAGTGGAACATTCAAATAACAATCTTCATGTGGTGGCAAATCAAGCATATCATAAATCCTTCTAGGCATAATAGAAACACTACTATCAAGATCACACAAAGCTTTGAAATCAAAATCATTCACTTTCATATTAATGATGGGTTCCCAACCATATTCTTGTTTTATAGAAATAGAAGCTTTATGTTTCATCTTTTCTTCTTTAATCTTTATGAGAGCATCAGTAATGTGTTTTGTAAAGGCCATGTTCATAGCACTAGCATTAGGACTTTTAGCAAGCTTTTGTAGGAACTTAATAACTTCAGAGATATTGCAAACATCAAGATCAAAATCATAATTATCATCTAAGGTAGTAGAGCTATGATGACCCACAAGTATAGGGGGTGTATCGCAGTATTTTCGAGGGAAGTGAAACCCAATTTATTGATTCGACACAAGGGGAGCCAAAGAATATTTATAAGCCTTAACAACTGAGTTGTCAATTCAGCTGCACCTGGAAACAATCTTGCTCACATCAGTTTATCAGTAGCAATAGTTATGTAGTAGGAATAGTAAAGTAGCAACAGTAGTAAAGTAAAGACAACAGTAACAATAACAGCAAACAGTGGGATTCGAGTGCGGTAGGGATAGGGATGGATGGACGGGCGTTGCATGGACAAGACAATTCACATAGCAATCAGAACATAGGGCAATTGCAGATAAATAAGATAAAGCATCCAAGTACTAGATAATCCTAGGCATGTGTTCCATATATAGTCATACGTGCTCGCAATGAGAACTTGCACAACATCGTTTGTCCTGCCAGCCGTTTGCAGCGGGGCCTCAAGGGAACTACTAGCAATTAAGGTGCTCCTTTTATTAGAGCACCGGAGCAAAGCATTCACACTCCGTGAACACATGTGATCCTCACATCAAAGCCATTCCCTCTGGTTATCCCAATTTCTGTCACTTCGGGGCCATTGGTCCCGGACAACAACGTGTGTATACAACTTGTAGATAAGACCATAAACAATACTATCATAATGAATCAATAACATGTTCAGATCTGAAATCATGGCACTCGGGCCTAGTGACAAGCATTAATCACAACAAGTCGCAACAAAGTCATAAAGCACTAATAAAAGATACTAGGCACCATGCTCTAACAATCCTATGCCATTACATGAACGATCTCATCCAATCCCTACCAACCCCATAGCCTACAACGGGGGATTACTCACTCATAGATGCGGGAAACATGGATGGTCGATGGAGAAACGATGATGATGATGATGATGATGATGATGGCGATGATCTCCTCCAATTCCCCGTCCCCGCAGGGTGCCAGAACGGAGTTTCTGGTGCTGTTTCGTGGAATCTGGTGGTGGCGGCGGAGCGGAACTCCTTCTGTAAAAACGTCGACCCCCCCCCCCCCCCGCCATGAAGTTTTTAGGTCAGAAGGCTTCTTATAGGCCAAGAGGGAGACCGAGGGGATGCCTGGGCGGCCAGACCATGCCCTGGCGTGGCCAGGCCCAGCCCGCGCCTGGCAGGGGGGGGGGGGGGTGGCCAGCCCCTGGCCCTCCTCCGTCTCGTATTCTGGCTCCATGAGTCTTTCAAAAAAATAGGCAATTTGGCTTTTGTCCCGTCCAATTCGGAGAATATTCATTTTCTGACTTTCCTGGAACCAAAAACAGCAGAAAACAGGCAGCTGGCACTGTGGCTCTTGTTAATAGGTTAGTCCAAGAAATCATATGAAAAGTACTCCAAAGTGTGGACAAAACACAAGAAATTGGGTAAAACCAAGCATGGAACATCAAAAATTATAGATACATTTGCAATGTATCAAGCTATTACTAGCTTCAACATTAGTGGTAGTGATAGTAGAAACACAAATGTTTCTAGCAAGTTCATCTTCTCTCTCCCACTTAGCATGCAATTCAGCTAATAGTCTAACATTTTCATCAATTCTAACTTGTATGGCATTAGCAGTAGCAAAGGGATTCTCAATAGTTTCAGGTTTAGCAGCCATTTTATTTAAAGAAGATTGAGCTTTAGCCAATGATGCTATATTTCTCTCAGCATTAGAGAGTTTTTCCTCAATAGTTTTATTGAAAGCAGTTTGTTTACTAATAAAATATCTAAGCATAACGTCAAGTTCAGAGGGAGCACTCCTATTGTTGTTGTAGGAAATTCCATAAGCATTACCATTGTTGGGAGGATATGACTTATAACTGTTGTTACCAAAATTATTCCTGTAGGCATTATTGCTAAAATTGTTATTTCTTATAAAGTTCACATCAACTTGCTCTTCTTGAGCAACCAAAGAGGCTAAGGGAACATTATTTGGATCAATATGGGTTTTCCCATTAACAAACATAGACATAATAACATCAATTTTATCCCTCAAGGAGGAGGTTTCCTCAACAGAATTTACCTTCTTACCCTGTGGAGGTCTTTCAGTATGCCATTCAGAGTAGTTAACCATCATATTATCCAGAAGCTTTGTTGTAGCACCCAAAGTAATGGTCATAAAGGTACCTCTAGCAGCAGAATCCAATAGATTTCTTGAAGAATAGTTCAATCCTCCATAAAAGGTTTAGATGATCATCCAAGCAGTCAGTCCATGAGTGGGACAATTCTTTACAAAGATTTCATTATTTCCCAAGCTTGAGCAACATGTTCATTATTATATTGTTTAAACTTCATTATTTCACTTCTCATAGATATAATCTTAGCAGGAGGATAGCATTTTCCAATGAAAGCATCTTTGCATTTAGTCCAAGAATCAATACTATTCCTAGTTAAGGAATTCAACCATTCTTTAGCTTTTCCTCTCAAAGAGAAAGGAAACAATTTTAGTTTAATAATATCACCATCTATATCCCTATGCTTTTGCATATCACAAAGTTCAACAAAGTTATTTAGATGGGAAGCAGCATCTTCATTACCAATACCAAAAAATTGTTCTCTCATAACAAGATTGAGCAAAGCAGGTTTTATCTCAAAGAAAGTATTTTCAGCTACAGGTGGAGCAATAGGAGTGCTCATAAAATCACTGCTGTTGGTGCTAGTGAAGTCACACAACTTAGTGTTTTCAAGAGTAGTCATTCTTTTGGGTTTTCAAATAAGAAAGCAAACAAGTAAAACTATTTTTTTTGGATTTTTGATTAACAAAACAAGCAAACAAAGCAAAAAGAAAACTAAGCAAAACAAAAACAACAAAGTAAAGAGATTGGTTATGAGGGACTCCCCTTGTGAAGATGTCCTTGACTCCCCGGCAACGGTGCCAGAAAAGATCTTGATGCGCTCGACTTTCGACGTAGATCTCATTGGGAACCCCAAGAGGAAGGTATGATGAGCACATCAGTAAGTTTTCCCTCAGTTATGAAACCAAGGTTTAATCGAACCAGTAGGAGCAAGGAAACACCCCAAAGATGTTGCTAGCTGAGCTTTGGCAGGGCGCACTACCGGTGCTAGTAGCAACGTGGAGACCTGCACAACACAACCAGAGAACTTTGTCCCCAACTTGCGATGAGGTTGTCAATCTCACCGTGTTTTGCGGAAAACAAAGGATTAAATGTATCGAATGGAAAGAAGTAAAAGTTTGCAGAAAGTAAACACAAAGCAGTAAAAGATTGTAGATTGTATGTAAAAGAGAAGGACCGGGATCCATAGTTCACTAGAGGTGGCTCTCCTTAGATAGATAACATGCTGGGTGAACAAATTACAGCGGGGCAATTGACAAACACCGAGAAAGCAATACATGCATATACTAATCATCTTGACTCCTCTGAGACTTGATTGGGCATTACAACATAATACATAGACCGCCATCCAACTGCATCTATGACTAATAATCCACCTTCAGGTTATCATCCGAACCCCCTCTAGTATTAAGTTGCAAGCAACATATTATTGCTTTACGAACTGCGTGTAAAGTAAACAATACGATTGTTCTATGAACAAAGGATTGTTGTTTTCTCCCTAGTAGCAACAACACATCTAATACCTTAGAGATTTATGTCACTTCCCCAGATTACCAGAGGCATGAACGCACTATCGAGCATAAATACTAACTCTTGGAGTTGCTAGCATCTACTTGGCCAAGATAGCTACTAACAACGGAAAGCATGCAAGATCTCAAATAACAAAGACATGATAGAATGAATAATCAATCTGAAATAGCATCTCAATATCTATCAGATCCCCGCAAACACAACATGTATGAATTACAAATAGATGATCTTGATCATGAATGGAGCTCACAAGATCTAAACATGAAAGCACAAAGGAGGAGAAACCAACCATCTAGCTACTACATGGATCCGTAGTCCAAGGATGAACTACTCACGCATCACACCGGAGGCTTGCATGGTGATAAAGAAGGCCTCTAAGGTGAATTCCCCTATCCGGCAGGGTGCTAGGAAGAGCTTCAGATCCCTCCCAATCTAGGGACAGAGACGATGGCGGCTACAGACTCTTTCGTGGATTTTTGATCGGGTACTTAGGGTTTTCTTCCCGAGGGCAACTTATAGGCGGAAGGAGAGGCCGAGGGGGTGCCGGGAGCCACCACACCACCCCCTGGAGCGGAACCAGCCTAGCCGCGTGGCCAGGTGGTGTGGCCGGCCCCTGACCCTTCTCTGTCTCGTATTCTGGCACTTGATCCCTTCTGGAAAAATAGGCACTTTGGCTTTTGTCCCGTCCAATTCTGAGAATATTCATTTTCTGACTTTCTTGGAACCAAAAACAGCAGAAAACAGGCAGCTAGCACTATGGCTCTTGTTAATAGGTTAGTCCAAGAAATCATATGAAAAGTACTCCAAAGTTGGAACCAAACACAAGAAAGTGGATAAAACAAAGCATGGAACATCAAAAATTATAGATACATTTGCAATGTATCAAAGATCAAGTAACATATTACTTTGCAATCTTAAATGTAACTTAATATAGGATTTTATGACTCCTAGTCATTTCTCACACTTAGGTCCATCACGCTTCTTTGTAATTCATAGGTATGTCTTTTTCATAAACATGACAAGTGAATCAATAATATATTTCCACGAACTTGCAGTGTATATATTTTTGAATCCTACTTTCTTTAGTAAACGTATTCATTGAAACTTTTATGATCATTATCATTAGTTTCTCCTCTATTTGTAGAGTTCGGTTTCACGAAACAAATTCCGTTGCGCCACTCAACAATTCGGAGGCAAGGTCAAATACCTTGTTTTGAACTTTTACTTTCTTCCACCTGTATCTTCATCAAGACACATCAACTTTGGACAACAACAGGTTTGTCCTTTATGGAAGATGCATTAATAGCTTCCTAAGAATGCTCTACAAAGGCTTGTTTATTCGTCACGATTTCAACTTATCGAAATCTCCAGAAACTCAAACATGCCATAACACTTAAGGTGTTGTTTCCACGAATCTTTAGATGTTCCTTTGTATTTCAACCGAGTGTTCGCTCATTTCGATCTCTAACTCTAAACGATAACTATAACCCCGACAAGAGATAATATTATAACATATGTATCTAATACATAATGATTATGATATTTAGACACTTCAATACACTTTGAAATTGCCCTTATTATCATAATTTGTGAAACCTCTTTCACATATCCTTTTATGCTAAAATTAATTTAAATACTTTAGTCATGTCGATCAAATCGAAGAGACTTTTGTATTCTTGTTAATTCAATATCCTGCTTCACTTTGAAATCTTTTGAACCATTCAAAACTGTTTCAAACTTATGTTTCATTAAGTAAATACACCTATTTACTTAAGTCCACAATTAAGTATGAAATAATGATTTCCACTATTTCTTGAAAATACGATACATCACTATGTATAAATTTCAACATTTCTTTGCATATCACCATTTTACCAGAATGCGCAGTTTTAGTCATTCTTCCCAACGAGGCATGGTTTTGCAAAGTCTCTAGATTAAGAATCTAGGACCCCGATCTTCATGAAGAACATGCAATAACCAAAATGACTTAAACTATAGTGTCATGTCATTACTAAACCTTGGATATCTTTTACCATTCTAATCCTTTATAAATGTTTAAACTATTATCATTAACATAGTGTTGAGGGTAACTCATTTATAATTGATAACAGTATTGTTCATAAGAATAGTACAACTGTCTTGTAACTCGTTCATATGAACAATCGTCTCGCCAAAAGCAAGACACACAAACAAGGATTACAAATTATATCCAAGTCCACTAATCCAAATGATAAACCTTTGAGGAAAGGGGTGATGTCGGCCATCAACTATTTTGCTTGCCGTCATCTTGCCACATTGCCTCAATTCAAGCAATTCTCAAGCAGACCATCCTGTTTTCACAAAACGGGACAAGTATCCAATACTTACTACAACGATTTTTGCAAGAATTACATTTATAACTTTGTATATCTAACATATACCATTTTTTCATTCATGACCTCCATTGCAATCAAGCCCTTCTGAGAGTTCATAACTCTAATGCAAGATTGCTAAGTGTTTCTTCAAATATTCTCCTTTTCATCCATCATGGAAGAAAACTCATCCAACGGCTCATACTTTATGTGCCTAATCATGTAGAATACAAGATTGTAATCCAACTCTCCATTGAATGGAGAATGGCTTATTGGATGATTACAGAGAACACACAAACATTGCAAAGTCATCGGATTATCTCCTAATGGTCATAGTATCAAGAAGAGAAGATCACCTTTTACGAGAATATCCCTCAGGCGTGGGTATTAATTTATGAAGTTGGACCCTTTTGCTAAGTTCCATATCAAGAAGTATATTCCCATGGTTGCAAAGGACCTCAATGGGATAGGCCATGATCTACTAAGATATTTGCAAACAGACATCTAGACTAAGTTCATAACATGAGTTCAATCCTAATTGAGCTCCCACTAAAATTGTCATCCCCTGTACGATTTTAGTGATCACATGATCCCAATCCTCTGCACCTCCCCCGATCGTCACGACCATTAGTGCAGCATCAAAGGTAGACATTCCCTAATGTCAATCACATCAACCATGTGACTCATGCTCGACCTTTCAGTCTCTTGTGTTCTGAGGCCATGTCTACACATGCTAGGCTCGCCAAATCTAACTTGTGTGTATTCGTTGTGCAACATGGCTTACACCCACTGTATGCGAATGTAGATATGTCTAGCCCCCGATCGTCATGGCCGGCTTCATAACGGCAAACTTTCTTGGTGGTGCACACACAAGGGGAACACTATCATTGGAATTATATAGGGATAATATTATTTGCTACCGTTGAGTATCCAATACTAGCATACAATAAGATATAGAGTAGGTATCAACATCACATGTAAATTTGTGATATGATATGGTCCTTCTTGCGCCTTAATCTCCATCGAGCGCTCCGGCATGATCTCCATCTTGCCCCTGGTTTGACGCCAAGTCCATGACGCCACCACCCGGTCGTCCATCGGAACGATGGCTATTACTACTTAACTTAGTAACATAAAAGTAAACTACTTTACCTTCGTAACGACCTATACCATATCATAACACAAGCCCTCCTGCAAAATAAAGTTAGACGCCTCTACTTTATCTTTTGCAAGTTTTACGTTGTTGTTAGGGCTTTCGCAATAGAACCATTTCTAATCTACGAACTTTCCAACCACAACATGGATCCAATAGTTGTCTCTACTACACCCTTTTCGGGGCCCTCCGTTGTAAATGCTATATCAACTATTGAATGAGAGGCAGACACCCGTTAGCCACTTATACGGAACAAGCCATATGTCGAGCGTGGAACTAGTCTCGCGTACGAATACGCGTAAGGTCGGTCCGGGCCGCTTCATCAAACAATACCGCGATATAAAAAAGTACACGTTAGAGGGTAACAACTAAGGGATCAATGCCTGCACAATACATGTGTGTACTGGCCGTACATCAATCCTACGCATAGATCGGCTCTGATACCACTGAAGGGTTCCGCAGCAGAAAACAAAAAATTTCCTACGTTGGAACCTCCTAACGCCCAAGATCTATCTATGTAGTAATGCAGTAATGGCCAGAGCATATAGAATACATACCCTTGTAGACCGTATGCAGTTAACGTTCCGAGGGGAACGTGGTTGAAGTAGTCGAAGCCGTAGCCGACCTCAAGGTCGCGATGCTCCTCGCAGGTCACCCCTTGCTCCTTCTTCATCGTGTAGCAGCTCCATCTCACGACATCCAAGGTGCCTCAAGTGAGGCCCCTCGTGGTTTCGTACACATACGGTGTACGATGACGACCTCTAACTCCTTGATCCCTGTCGGGAGTGCGGAAGTAGATCTCCGGCTTGGAATCCCTGCAGCACAACGGCGTGCTGCAGGTGCGGTGTCTAATGCTCGGACAATCCTTACTTGGGACCGTACCAATGCATGGAGACGAGAGAGAGAGAGAGGGAAGGAGAAAGTTAACCAAAGGACTTCTCCAGATATTGGTGTTTCTATTCCCACCCATGGGCACCCCTTTATATAGGGGGAGGGGGTGTGCCCTCCCCTTTGGGTTTCCCATGTGGGACTAAACAAGGGAGAGGGGGGGGGCGCATGGGCCTTCATGGGCCAGCCGCCCTGGGGTGGGCCCCACCCCGCGCACAACCCTAGGCTGGCCGGGTGGGCCCCCCTTGAGGCACCCAGGCCTTGGCCCTTGGCCCTTCCCTCCTTCGGTTTTCCCTAATGGGCCCTTTTTCCCTAGGAAGTTTGGCCCATTAGTGGAATACCCCTTCAAATTAGATTTTAATATTATATTTAATATTAATTACATTAATTAATATGTTAATACATATTACAAAATCCGATTTGACCCGAAACACCTTTCGGTTCCCTTTCAATTTCCTCCGAATGACTTCGAAACTTTCCCGGTTCTCTCATGGAACTTTTCCGGTTTCCTTTTCTCTTTCATATGGTGATTCCAACTTACAGAGGATCTCTAGCTCATCGTACCCTTAAGTGTATTTCCCCACGGCTCGGGAATGACACATACATGATCTCCATCAATGATCAATAGCGGGACCGGGATGGCCATATTGACCCCTGTGCATTCCACGATGACAATGTCATTTGAACCGTAAACAGTCGTTTCCCATTCCCTTTGCCTCTTGATACCTAGTTCATCCGAGATTTGATCTACGGTATCTCCATACCTTCGTTCGATCTCGTTACTGATGAACTTGTTTTCTCGTTTCCGTGTCGTTGCATTCCGTGACCCAGTCACACGCTTGCAAGCTTCGTTAATGCAACGTCACCGAGATGGCCACTAATGTATCTGTCTGTTACATGGATGGGCAAATCCTGGTCTTGATATGTACTCCTCTACACGCTCCTTTGGGAAACCTGAGTAGCACCTTTTCGATCACCCAGTCACGGAGTGATACTTGATAACCATCTAAGCTCCCTCTAGAACGGTGATTTGCATTATCTCACAGTCTAAGGACAGGTCGTGAGGTTTCCTTAGTTTTATCATTAATGGTGAACTTTGTAACTAGATATCATTAAGATACAACTGGTTGGGTTGTTTGTCTATCACACCATTCAACTAATGATGTGACCTCATTATCAATTGGCATAAATGCCCATGATCTCGAAACCCTAGATCATCCTCATGACCAATGAACTAGTTCGCTAGAGGTAACTAGAGACACGGTTTGTTTACATACCACACGTGTATTAACGTTTCGTATTAATACAGTTATAGCATAGTATGAAACTGTTATGAACTAACTGAGATATGACAATAAAAACCTATTTATTATTTGCCTCTAGGGCATATCTCCTTCAAGGTCGGTGGCCGACCAGGGGGCCCACACCATGCCCTGGCGCGGCCAGGGGGACCCGCGCCTAGGGGTGGTGTGGCCCCCCTTCGTCTGTCCTTCTAGCTCCATGAGTTTTCCTGGAAAATAACGACTTTGGATTTTGTCCGGTCCAATTCCGAGAATATTGATTTTCTGACTTTCCTGGAACCAAAAACAGCAGAAAACAGGCAACTGGCACTGTGGCATCTTGTTAATAGGTTTGTCCAAGAAAGTGTATAAAAATACTCCAAAGTGTGGACAAAACATAAGAAAGTAGATATAAAACAAGCATGGAACATCAAAAAATTATAGATATGTTTGCAACGTATCAGCATCCCCAAGCTTAACTCCTGCTCGTCCTCAAGTAGGTAAGTGATAAAAAAGAAAGAATAATTTTTGAGGTGACATCCACCATCATAAACCTGATCAAAGTATTTGTAAAACAATGATAGCTGGGATCATAGTACTTCAATCATACCATGAAAGATAAAGTTCTAACTATAAGACAAAGCAACTATTGTTGCAACATGAAAAGGCACAAACAAAAGATTCATGAATAACAATGCTTTGCAAGACGTTTGTTTGGTTCACATAAAGAAAACATAGCATAGTGGCATTCAACTTGTCCCTCATGGAGTAGCAAAACATAAATGCATAGGACACCTTCAAAGTTCATAAGGGTGACTAGATACAAATAGTTTAAGAACAAGCAATATCAAAGTTATGCATTGATGCGCTCCACTTTCGATGTAGAGCTCGTTGGGAACCCCAAGAGGAAGGTACGAAGAGCACAACAGTAAGTTTTCCCTGAGTTAGGAAACCAAGGTTTAATCGAACCACTAGCTGAGCTTTTGCAGGGCGCACTACCGGTGCTAGTAGCAACGTGGAGATCTGCACAACACAACCACAGAACTTTGTCCCCAACTTGCGATGAGGTTGTCAATCTCACTGTGTTTTGCGGAGAACAAAGGATTAAACGTATCGAATGGAAAGAAGTAAAAGTTTGTAGAAAGTAAACACAAAGCAGTAAAATATTGTAGATTGAATATAAAATACAAGGACCGGGATCCATAGTTCACTAGAGGTGGCTCTCCTTAAGCTAAATAACATGCTGGGTGAAAAATTTACAGCGGGGCAATTGACAAACACCGAGAAAGCAATACATGCATATACTAATCATCTTGACTCCTCTGAGACTTGATTGGGCATTACAACATAATACATAGACCGCCATCCAACTGCATCTATGACTAATAATCCACCTTCAGGTTATCATCCGAACCCCCTCCAGTATTAAGTTGCAAGCAACAGATTATTGCTTTACGAACTGCGTGTAAAGTAAACAATACGATTGTTCTATGAACAAAGGATTATTGTTTTCTCCCTAGTAGCAACAGCACATCTAGTACCTTAGAGATTTCTGTCACTTCCCCAGATTACCAGAGGCATGAACCCACTATCGAGCATAAATACTAACTCTTGGAGTTGCTAGCATCTACTTGGCCAAGATAGCTACTAACAACGGAAAGCATGCAAGATGTCAAATAACAAAGACATGATAGAATCAATAATCAATCTGAAATAGCATCTCAATATCCATCGGATCCCCACAAACACAACATGTATGAATTACAAATAGATGATCTTGATCATGAACGGAGCTCACAAGATCTAAACATGAAAGCACAAAAGAGGAGAAACCAGCCATCTAGCTACTACATTGATCCGTAGTCCAAGGATGAACTACTCACGCATCACACCGGAGGCTTGCATGGTGATGAAGAAGGCCACCAGGGTGAATTCCCCTCTCTGACAGGGTGCTGGGAAGAGCTTCAGATCCCTCCCGATCTAGGGATGGAGATGACGGCGGCTATAGACTCTTTCGTGGATTTTGGATCCGGTACTTAGGATTTTCGTCCCGAGGGCAACTTATAGGTGGAAGGAGAGGCCGAGGGGGTGCCGGGAGCCACCACACCACCCCCTGGCGCGGGCCAGGCCTGGCCGCGCGGCCAGGTGGTGTGGCCGGCCCCTGGCCCTTCTCCGTCTCGTATTCTGGCACTTGATCCCTTCCAGAAAATAGGCACTTTGGCTTTTGTCCCATCCAATTCCGAGAATATTCATTTTCTCACTTTCCTGGAACCAAAAACAGCAGAAAACAGGCAGCTGACTGTGGCTCTTGTTAATAGGTTAGTCCAAGAAATCATATGAAAAGTACTCCAAAGTTGGAACAAAACACAAGAAAGTGGATAAAACCAAGCATGGAACATCAAAAATTATAGAGACATTTGCAATGTATCAACATCCCCAAGCTTAACTCCTGCTCGTCCTCGAGTAGGTAAGTGATAAAAAGAAATAATTTTTGAGGTGACATGCACCATCAAAGACTTGATCGAAGTATTTGCAAAACATTCGAAGCTGGGATCATAGTACTTCAATCATAACATGAAAGACAAAGATCTAGCAATAGGCAAAGAAACTATGATGCAACATAAAAAGGTACAAACAAAAGATTCATGAATAACATGCTTTGCAAGACATTTGTTTGTTTCACATAAAGAAAACATAGCATAATAGTATTCAGCTTGTCCCTCAATAGAGTAGCAAATATAAATGCATAGGACACCTTCAAAGTTCATAAGAGTGACTAGATACAATAGTTTAAAACAAGCAATATCAAGTTATGCATCAATCAACTAGTCTTGGGACAATGCACATAGAACTAAGAATGGCCACTATGCTCTCAAAGTAGTGCATAAGGATAGAAGGTGGAGACTCAATATAATGGTGGAAGAAAGGCCTTTTGTAAAAGGAAGTAGGGATTCAAGTCTCATAAAGAGCTTCCAAAAATTATGGTACTTATAGCTTTCAGCTCTCATTGCCCCTATCATAAGCATCTTTAAGGTGATTAAGGTTAAAGTGACACAACTAAGAGTATATGCTTGACAAGTTATAAACCGAAATCTCATGCCCCTTACTTACGAAGTCCGATCCTCATGCTACTCAACTTCAGTCACGAGTAAGCTCTTGTCATTGTAAGTAGGTGTGTACCATTAAGAACCGCCAACGGGGTACCGCTTGCACATGATACGGGAGCTTTCCCATAATCAAAATGAAAAAGCAAGCAGACAATGAGCATCTCAGCGATCTTTTTATTTGCTATTTGCATAGGTTTTTATTGAGGATGCTTCATAGAGTGCTCATTATGGTGATGCTGCAAGTTTCCACCATGATTTGGCATGGCTTAGGCTAGCAGCCCAGGCGTTTCTCTAACACACATACAAACTCCATGATCTTACAAGTTCCACTTTTATTTCACACCGCCGGGATCCGTAAGCAAAAGAACATGATATCAACGGGGTACAAAGTACAAGTGCAATGTTGAAAGCGTTCCCCATGAAACATGGTTCTGCTAATTTCAACTTATAAAGCGCAAGCATATACGCAACAGAGAATGACCATATGGTTCAAGTTTATTAGGGGCAAAAAGTAAAGTGTGTCATCAAGTTCATGAGGGCTTTAATCACTAGTTTTCTCATAACAAGTGAAAGGTAAACAAAAGCATGAATATACTTGGAATAGCATAAGCTAGTAGGTAGGTATGGTGGAATCTTTGGAATAACTTGGTTTAGGGAGTTGGATGCATGAGTGGTACCCATACTTTGTTGTGGAGGCTAGCAAAAGACTGGGAGCGACAAACTAAGAAAGCAATAATGGCCATAATCATTGCAGAGCGACAAAACATCATTTATCAAAGCATAAAGTGATACTACAAGTTGAAAACTAAAGGATCATAAAGGCTATGGTGACTGATGTGAGCATGTGCCAAGTCAACCCAAATAAAGCATCAAAGGAGAATACCACTATACTATGCTTTAATCTGATAAAACAACGCATGATTCATCCAAGGCACATTAAGCAATATCAATTGTTTATAACAAGTCATGCTACAGCAAAGAATACTAAGCATAAAGCCAAAACAATATCAAGCATGACATGACAAAGCATAGGCCATAGTCAAAAACAAGCTCTCTTTACCACTTAAGCATGAACTTTCCTACTCTTTTCCAATCCAAACCAAACTATTTGAAAACCAATGCATGAAAGAGGAGGTCCAACCAATTTATTCAGCAAACTAAGAAAACAAGGCAAACGAAAAACCAAAACGAAAACGAAAAAGAAGACGCTCCAAGAACAACACAACTTTGCATTAAACAATAAAAATGAAGCGTTTGAAAGAAGCCTGGGATTTTTATTGATGAAGAGGGGGGATGCCTTGGGCATCCCCAAGCTTTGATGCTTGTACTTCTTGGATATTTCTTGGGGTGACATGCGTGGCATCCCCAAGCTTGAGCTTTAGTCCATCCTTCATCTCATTACTCATTCCTTCCATACACCTGAAATTTTTCCTTTGTACAAAACTTCACACAATCTTTATTAGCAACATTAGTGCACTCAAGATAATAAGTCTTAAGGTTCAGTTCTGACACCAAATAAACTTCCATTAGAACACTAGCTACTGTATCACTTCCCTAAAAAAGCTCAATTCCCCAAAAGAACTAAAAAAGGAGCCAACAAGAAGCAAATGCAGAAAATGGCAGAAATCTGTCAGAACAGACCAGCAGGTAAAGGCGAATTTTTTAGAAGACCTTCTGTTGCTCAAATCAAAACGTGTTGAACTAACGAAAGTTAGATAGCAACCTGGGGCAGAAGCACAACAAATTACAGCTCAATTCCACCTATAGAGATCTCTCAGGAATATTTACCGTGAAGCACAAAATTCTGTTTCGGGACAGCAACTTTCCCAATCATTACTTCACTCTCATTAGAGGTTACTCTTGGCACAAAAAGCAAATAAAAAGGATAAGGAGAGGTTATTACAGAGGTAATAACTTCCAAGACTCAACTAAAACTCTTGGGATATCTCCCAACAAGTACTTTTCTTTAACAACTTTAAGTTAGGCATAAGAAGCAAAGAAAGAATCAAGTGTTCTCAAATGAAGAAGTATTAAGATCAATACCAGAAATATTTTCAACAAGGCAAGATATATCATCCAAATAAGTTCTAGAGGATCCTCTCTCAATGCTCTTAGGTTTACTATTCTCATCAAAAGGGTTTGCAGGAACAATCCAATCAAGATTCTTTTCTATGGCATCATGTATTGCTACTAGTTTGAAGGGTATTGGTATCTTAGGTTCCTCCCCATTAGGTTCAGTTTTGTTCATCTTTTCTCGTGTACCAACAACATCTACACATGAGCCTAGCATATTGAAATGTTCAAAAACTTTTCTAGCTTCCTTGGCAACATCATAGAACTCCTTAAACAAAGTTTCTAGAATAAAATCCTTCTTTTCAGGATCCTCCATTTCTTTAAGCTTAAGAACATCACTTGCATTAAGGGGTTGAGGTTAACAAACCTAGCTTCTAACATGTGCATTAAAGAATCTGCAGAAATCTCATAATTTGGAGCAAGTTCTACGAAGGATCTATCCTCAGTATCTTCATGTTTGCTAACATGATTAAAGAATTCTTCAATGTTATCTTTCCCAATTATAGAACCACTACCAATTGGAAGGTCTTTCAGGGTGAATTTAGGGATCAACATGGTGAGCTAAGGAAGAGGTGAAAACTGAAGGAGACTTAATTTTTTTTGTGTTTTTGATAAAGAAAGCAAACTAGTAAAACTAATTTTTTTTGTGTTTTTTGAAGAACAAAACAAGCAAACAAAGAAAAAAGAAAACTAAGCAAAACAAAAACAACAAAGTAAAGAGATTGGTTATGAGGGACTCCCCTTGTGAAGATGTCTTTGACTCCCCAGCAACGGCGCCAGAAAATCTTGATGCGCTCGACTTTCGACGAAGAGCTCGTTGGGAACCCCAAGAGGAAGGTACGATGAGCACAACAGTAAGTTTTCCCTCAGTTATGAAACCAAGGTTTAATCGAACCAGTAGGAGCAAGGAAACACCCCAAAGGTGTTCCTAGCTAAGCTTTGGCAGGGCGCACTACCGGTGCTAGTAGCAACGGGGAGACCTGCACAACACAACCAGTGAACTTTGTCCCCAACTTGCGATGAGGTTGTCAATCTCACCGTGTTTTGCGGAAAACAAAGGATTAAACGTATCGAATGGAAAGAAGTAAAAGTTTGTAGAAAGTAAACACAAAGCAGTAAAAGATTGTAGATTGAATATAAAAGACAAGGACCGGGATCCATAGTTCACTAGAGGTGTCTCCTTAAGATAAATAACATGCTGGGTGAACAAATTACAGCGGGGCAATTGACAAACACCGAGAAAGCAATACATGCATATACTAATCATCTTGACTCCTCTGAGACTTGATTGGGCATTACAACATAATACATAGACCGCCATCCAACTGCATCTATGACTAATAATCCGCCTTCAGGTTATCATCTGAACCCCCTCCAGTATTAAGTTGCAAGCAACTGATAATTGTTTTATGAACTGCGTGTAAAGTAAACAATACGATTGTTCTATGAACAAAGGATTGTTGTTTTCTCCCTAGTAGCAACAACACATCTAGTACCTTAGAGATTTCTGTCACTTCCCCAGATTACCAGAGGCATGAACCCACTAGCGAGCATAAATACTAACTCTTGGAGTTGCTAGCATCTACTTGGCCAAGATAGCTACTAACAACGGAAAGCATGCAAGATCTCAAATAACAAAGACATGATAGAATCAATAATCAATCTGAAATAGCATCTCAATATCCATCGGATCCCCGCAAACACAACATGTATGAATTACAAATAGATGATCTTGATCATGAACGGAGCTCACAAGATCTAAACATGAAAGCACAAAGGAGGAGAAACCAGCCATCTAGCTACTACATGGATTGGTAGTCCAAGGATGAACTACTCACGCATCACACCGGAGGCTTGCATGGTGATGAAGAAGGCCTCCAGGGTGAATTCCCCTCTCCGGCAAGGTGCTGGGAAGAGCTTCAGATCCCTCCCAATCTAGGGATGGAGATGACGGCGGCTACAGACTCTTTCGTGGATTTTTGATCTGGTAGTTAGGGTTTTCGTCCCGAGGGCAACTTATAGGCGGAAGGAGAGGCCGAGGGGGTGCCGGGAGCGGCCACACCACCCTTGGCGCGGGCCAGGCCTAGCCGCGGGGCCAGGTGGTGTGTCCGGCCCCTGGCCCTTCTCCGTCTCGTATTCTGGCACTTGATACCTTCCGGAAAAATAGGCACTTTGGCTTTTGTCCCGTCCAATTCCGAGAACATTCATTTTCTGACTTTCCTGGAACCAAAAACAGCAGAAAATAGGCAGTTGGCACTATGGCTCTTGTTAATAGGTTAGTCCAAGAAATCATATGAAAAGTACTCCAAAGTTGGAACAAAACACAAGAAAGTGGATAAAACCAAGCATGAAACATCAAAAATTATAGATACATTTGCAATGTATCATGCATCAATCAGCAAGTCTTAGGACAATGCACATTAAACTAAGAATGGCCACTATGCTCTCTTAATAGGTGCATAAAGATAGAAGATGGAGACTCAACATAAAAGTAAAAGAAAGGCCTTCATAGAAGGAAGCAGGGATTCAAGTCTCATAAAGAGCTTCCAAAAATTATGGTACTTATTAGCTTTCAGCTCTCATTTCCCCTATCATAAGCATCTTTAAGTGATTAAAGTTAAAGTGACACAACTAAGACGATATGCTTGACAAGTTATAAGCTGAAATATCATGCCCCTTACTTACGAGTACCGAACCTCATGCTACTCAACTTTAGTCACAAGTAAGCTCTTGTCATTGTAAGTACATATGTATCATAGAGAACCGTCAACGGGGTACCCCTTGCACATGATATAGGAGCTCTCCCATAATGAAAATGACAAGTCAAGAAGACAATGTGCATCTTGGTGATCTTTTTATTTGCTATTTGCATAGGTTTTTATTGAGGATGCTTCATAGAGTGCTCATTATGGTTATGCTACAAGTTTCCAACATGATTAGGCATGGCTTATGCTAGCGGCCCAGGCGTTCCTTTAACACATATACAAACTCCATGATCTTACAAGTTCCACTCTTATTTCACACCGCTGGGATCCATAAGCAAAATAATTATGATATCAATAGGGTACAATGTACAAGTGTAATGTTGAAAGCGTTCCCCATGATACATGGTTCTGCTAACTTCAACTTATAAAGCGCAAGCATATACACAACAAAGATGGACACAATGGTTCAAGTTTATTAAGTGCAAGAAAAGTAAAGTGTGCCATCAAGTTTGTGAGAGCTTTAATCACTAATTTTCACATAACAAGTTTAATTAGGAAGGTAGATAAAAGCATGAATATACTTAGAATAGAAAATGCTAATAGGTAGGTATGGTGGCCTCTTTGGAATAACTTGGTTTTAGTAGAATGCATGAGTGGAACTCATACTTCGTTATGGAGGCTAGAAAAAGACTGGGAGCGACCCACTAAGAGAGCAATAATAGCCATAATCATGCAAAGCGACAAAACATCATTAATTAAAGCATAGAGTGATATTACAAGTCGAAAACTAAAGAATCATGGAGGCTATGGTAACTTGGGATAGTCTTAACATGGTGTGAGCATGCGCCAAGTAAACCTAAATAAAGCATCAAAGGAGAATACCACAATACTATGCTTTAATATGCTAAAACAACGCATGATTCTTTCAAGGCACCTTAAGCAATCTCAATTGTTTATAACATGTCATGCTACAGCAAAAAACACTAAGCATAAAGCCAAAACAATATCAAGAATGACATGATAAAGTCTAAGCCACAGTCAAAACAAGCTCCTTTTATACCACTTATAAGCATGAACTTTCCTACTCTTTTCCAATCCAAGCCAACTTATTTGAAAGAACTCACAAAGATAATAATAAATAAAGATTAGTGAGCTTGTCTCACAAATCCAAAAGGAAGAACTAAAACGTTCTAAGCTGAAAGCACACGAAAACTAAGGCTAAACCTAGTGCTAGCAAAAGAGAACACTCACAAAACAATAAGAATGAAAACTAGAGTGTTCTAAACAATGAAAGTAGAGTGTGTCTCTCTCCAAAAGAAGTGTTGGGATCCAACCAACTTATTGCAGCAAACCAAGCGAACTAAGAAAATGAAAACTAAGAACGAAAACAAAGACGCTCCAAGAACAACACAATTGTGCATGAAACAATAAAAATGAAGTGTTTGGAAGAGAACCTAGATTTTTATTGATGAAGAAGGGGATGCCCAACATCCCCAAACTTTGAAGCTTGTACTTTTTGAATATTTCTTGGGGTGACTTGGATGGCATCCCCAAGCTTGAGATTTAGTCTATTCTTCATCTCATTACTCATTCCTTCCATACACCTGCAATTTTTCCTTCATACAAAACTTCACACAATCTTTATTAGCAACATTAGTGCACTCAAGATAATAAGTCTTTGGGTTCAGTTTAAACACCAATAAAACTTCCATTAAACACAAGATACTGTAGCACTTCCCTCAAAAAGCTCAATTCCAAAAGAGAACCCAAAAGGAATCAACAAGAAGCAAATGCAAATAATGGCAGAAATCTGTCAAAACAGACTAGCAGGTAAAAACCAATTTTTTCAAAGCCCTTATGTTTCTCAAATCAAAAAGTATTGAACTAACGAAAGTTAGATAACAACCAGGGGCAGAAGAAAAAATATTAACGCCTCAAACCGACGTACAGAGATTTTACACGAATTTTTACGGTGAAGAACAGAAATTTGTTTCGGGACAGCAACTTTCCCAAGCATTACTTCTCTCTCATTAGAGGTTACTCTTGGCAAAAAAAAGCAAATAAAAAGGATAATGAGCGGTTATTACATCAGTAATAACTTCCAAGACTCATCTAAAACTTTTGGGTTATCTCCCAATAAGTACTTTTCTTTAACTCCTTTAAGTTAGGCTTGATAGTTTGAGAAGATGCTCACATAAGAAATATGAATTGAATTAAAAGAGAGCATCAAGAAAAAATTCAAAACACATTTAAGTCTATCCCACTTCCTATGCATAGGAATCTTGTAAAGAATCAAGTCATGAAAGCACAAAGAAACAAGCATAGTAAAGCAAAACAAGTGCAACTTCAAGACATTCAACATAAAGAGGGGAAACTTAATATTCTTGAGACACATAAAACCATGTTCCCCTCTCTCATAATAACTTTCAGTAGCATCATGAATAAAATTAACAATATAACTATCACATAAAACATTCTTATAATGAGCCACATGTATATAATAATTATTACTCTCCACATAAACATAGTCATTCTTATTAATTGTATTGGGAGGAAATTCAAAAAAATAGCTATCATTATTATTCTCATCACCATAATCATCAAATATAAGAGGCATACTATAATCATTAATTTTCTCCTCAATAGTAGGTGGACTAAAAATATCATATTCATCATTGTAATCATCATATATTGGAGGTTTGGTATCATCATAAGCAATAGAATAGCTATCCTCCAAAGCTTAGACTTTTCCATAGCATTAGCAATAATGGTGTCCAAAGAATTCATACTAACAACATTTCTATTAGCATGCAAATAAAGTCCCATAGGTTTTTTAATTTTCTCTTCAAACACTTCATGTCCTAACTCAAGATAAATACTATAAAGCTCTCTAATTTTGTTGTTGTTTTCCATTAAGCCTAACTAGTGAAAACAAGAAACAAAAAGACAAAATTGCAGAATCTAAAGGAAATAACTTCGAGCACTAACATCGGTGGATGTGAGTACCTTTTACCTTACCTTCCCGGCAACGGCGCCAGAAAATACCTGCTGGCGCATGGTTGACATGGGAGCTTCTTCTTCTTCAGTCCCCGGCAACGACGCTAGAAAATAGCTTGATGTCTACGCACTTCGATTCTTGTAGACAGTTGTTGGGCCTCCAAGTTCAGAGGTTTGTAGAACAGCAGCAAGTTTTCCCTTAAGTGGATTACCCAAGGTTTATCGAACTCAGGGAGGAAGTGGTCAAAGGTATTCCCTCTCAAGCAATCCTCCAATCAAGATACAAGAAGTGTCTTGTGTCCCCAACACACTCAATACACTTGTCAGGTGTATAGGTGCACTAGTTCGGCGAAGAGATAGTAAAATACAAGTGGTATGGATATAAGACAACGGTGCCAGAAAATAGCTTGATGGCATGGAAGAGACTAAAGGCAAACTGAAATAAAGATGTAAGCAAGCAAACATGTAATAGATCTAGTTGTAAATGGTGTTTCAATGCTTAGAAACAAGGCCTAGGGATCATACTTTCACTAGTGAACACTCTCATATAAATATATTATCTTCATGATACTTCTCTGAACTACTCTCTGGTTGGACACTCTAATCCATGGTAGGGCTATAGCAGCACTCCTCAAAGTTCGTTTTTCCCATCTAGATAACCCCACACTGTCACCTTGAGCACTAGATGGTTCCAACAAACACCACAATTTCATAGAGACATCCAACTCCAAATATAACTCATAACAAGTATTTGTAATCTCTAGCCTAAGTGCCACCATGGTGTGCACGCTGTCACTTTCACACACATAGGGAGAGCAGAGATCTATTAAAGCACTTGAGTAGCAAGGTAGATCTACTTGATTACAAAGCTCATGATCACAATATGATCATGCATAGAGAGAGATTAACACATAGCTACCGGTAGAACCCTTAGCCTCGAGAGAGAACTACTCCCTCCTCATCATGGGAATCAGCAATGGCGATGGAGATGGCGGTGGAGATCGATGGAGATGGCTCCAGGGGCACTTCCCGGTCCCGGCAAGGTGCCAGAACAGAGACTTTCTATCCCCCGAATCTCCCCTTCGATGGCAGCGGCGTTGCGGAACTTTTCGTGGCTAGAGGCTGCACTATTTAGGGTTTTTGCATCGGGAGGCATCTTATAGGAAAAGAGGCGAGGTCGGTGGCCGGCCAGGGGGCCCACACCATGCCCTGGTGCGGCCAGGGTGACCCGCGCCTAGGGGTGGTGTGGCCACCCTATGGCCCCCCTTCGTCTGTCCATCATGCTCCGTGAGTCTTCCGGGAAAATAATGACTTTGGCTTTTGTCTGGTCCAATTCCGAGAATATTGATTTTCTGACTTTCTTGGAATGAAAAACAGCAGAAAACAGGCAACTGGCACTATGGCATCTTGTTAATAGGTTAGTCCAAAAAAGTGTATATAAATACTCCGGAGTGTGGATAAAACATAAGAAAGTAGATATAAAACAAGCATGGAACATCAAAAATTATAGATACGTTAGCAACGTATCAACGTACAATGAGGATTGTCTCCTTAAGGATCTGGTGCTCCTGTAGTTGCCTGACGAGCCGGCCGAAATCCTGACCTTTGACGCGCATCTCCGACCTGTCGATTGTCGGTGTGAATTTTTCCAATCAAGAAACAGAATTACGGGAGGACGGAGGAGAGCCTTTGGATTAGGAGCGGATGGTTGTTTCAAAGGCTACATCATGCATACAGTAGTAATACGACTGTAGAGGAGCCTAGCCCCTTTTGTAGGTGGTAGGGGGCAGCCCCTCCCATGGCCGGTGGACAAGGTGGTGCCCCCACCTCTCCCTTCATTCATGTGGGTGGAGGCTCCACTCACATAAAAAACCCTCCGCTCGTAATTCCACTCACATGCATTAATTTCCCACCAAAATTAATGCATGTCCCATTTAATAAAACTCTTTTATTTATTTTATTCAGGATTTTGTTAATTACTTTAATTGACAAACATTTTCATAAAACCCCTTGCAACATTTCGATATCACATGCAAAACCAATTTCAACATTTTGAACCGAAACAATTATGCCATCCATCGAAATAATTCTAGCGCTTTCATAATATCTCTCTGGTATCTTATTTTCTCCAAATGGTGTCAGTATCCCTTAAGTGTGTCACTCTACGGTTCACAAATAATGCGGACATGATTGAGACCCCTCTCTGATCAATAATTAGTAGCGGGACCTAGAGATCCGTACTGACTCCCACACATTCAACGCCGACTTAATGATCGTGAGAACCTTTGATGTTGTAACTAAATCCCTTTGTCTCATGATATATGACATGTCCAGTATTCGATCCTCGGTATCCCCATACCTAGTTTGATCTCGTTACCAGAAAGTACTCTTTTCTTGTTCCCGTGATATAACATTCTTAGTGATCTTATCACTTGCTTGCAACCTATGTCAATGTGATATCACCGAGAGACCCTGAGTATATCTCTCTGTCATTGGGATGGACAAATACCACTATTGATCCATAAGCCTCTATATAATACTTTCGGAGTATCTGAACCCCACCTTTATTATCACCCTGTTATGGTGTGACATTTGATGTTATGGAGTTACTCTTTGGTGTTAGTGATTGACATGATCTCATGGTCTAAGGACTAAAGTTACTTCACATGGTGTTATAGTAATGTAAACATAATGACTTTGATTGTATTACTATACTTCGGATGAATGTTCATCACATCATTCCAACAATGTTGTGACCTTGTTATTAACAACATTCAATGTCCATGATCAGGAAACCTTGATCATCTTGTTAATCAATGAGCTAGTTTATATGAGAGGCATAAGTAGGAACTATATATTTTTTTATTAAGAACACATGTATTAATGTTTCCAATTAACATAATTATAGCATGAAAAATAAACATCTATCATATACTTGGAATAATAAAATAAAAAATTTATTATTGCCTCTCGGGCATATTCCCTTCATTAATAGCATGTGCATGGGGTTCTCGCATGAGAGTCCGCTAGACCGGATGAGTGCTCCCATTTCACCATGAGGGTTTCTCAACAATATCTATGATTCCTAGTTGGCGGGGATAATTAGTGATGGAAGGTTGGAAACTCTAGCTCCTTCCGAAGTCCACATCTTCAAGTCTTCCAAGATCCTCAAATCTAGGTTGTCCTAGCATCTTTGTGCTTCCACAAGCTCCATCAGATTAGGATCACCATGGAACCACGAACTTCCGTCATGGATTTACACATGGCTTTAATACCAAGTGTAGACCTGAGCCTAATAATTCAGAGAGAGATTGACCGATACACAAAATTTTTTGGTGCAACCTTTCTATTCTTCCCTAGAATAAAAACCAAAATGTGCCATGGCTTGCGCCATGACATCGGCTGGTCCGTGCCATCCCACGATATGCGATGCTATCCACCTCGATCCGGCTGGTTCATGCCATCCCACGATCTGCGTTGCTATCCACCTCGATCTTAAGAACTCGTTGGCTATCCAGAACATGTGTGCTGAGCAACAGAACTTACCCGAAACACTAAATGTCAAAACTAAAGAAAACAGGTTTAGTACTTTTTTCTGATAAAGGACTCTTTATTACTTAAAATTAAGTATTAGGTTCGGCCTCTGCATAACTGAGATGCACACAGCCGATAGAAGTCGAAGCTTCCAAACATAAATCAAAAGCGAATTACATATCACACTGAGAAATTGTAAAGACGCCTATGATGATGACAGAGGACCGATCCGAAGATTATGCTGCCACCCATGACAAGTAAATAAATCTCGTGTCATATCCTTCAGTCGCGTACACACATCCATAAAAAGGTCGTGATACACCACATGATGTAAGGCCGACCATGAACGTAGGTTGTTGGTACACTGGTATAAAACTTGCAATAGAAACATTTTTTATCATTAAACTTTATCATTTCTACACAACCATAGTGACCATATAATTACAATTGCTCCAACCATTAATATAGTCTTGTACTTGTCCTCTATACTATGTAACCAATTGCCAAAAATATTGATAATACTACATGGTGGATACAAGCCTAGTTTCTTGGGTTACTGACCATATAGACCTAGGAAAGTTTCATTAGAAAAACAAGTGTTTAATTGTCTTATTGTGATGACAAAACACACATGTAGGATTTCCAAGCCAATTCCGCTTAACTAAATTATCTTTCGTTAGGATAACCCCCGAGAGAGATACTAGGCAAAAACTTTGATTTTTAGGGGTATCTTCATCTTCTAATTGTTACTATTGTGTAAAGCAGGTATGATTGGCTGGATTAGCGCATTGTACAAGGAGCTAACTAAGAAAGTACCTTTCTCGGTCAAGTTCAAATGAAATTTATCAGATCCAAGCGATAATTGGATATCTGTTAAACGGTGTAGCAATGCAATCCAAGAATTGAGTCTCAGACCTGTCCCCTTCTGGTAGAAAAAACAATGCCCAAAAGTTATGATAAATTTTACGGTGCACCGTTTTCTATGTTAGCCATTGGTTTTGTTTGACCTACTGTATATTAATCCTCTTACCTTATAGGTTGTCAGAAACGAGTTAGGACTATGTAAAGGGTATTATTGTCTTTGGATATCACCTTTCATTGATGTAAGATTTCAGTTTATTATAACAAAGTTCCCATGGTTTGGCTTGTTTTTTGCCTGCCCTGACAATGTAAATTACCTAGTTCCATCCATGTATCTAACCGGATCATATTCATCCTAACGATGACACTTTCTCTGCCTTCGTTGATTGACAAGGATTATTATCGCCGCACCTCTTGGAATTGAATACCAGGGAACGAAGATCATGAGCTCTATCCAGGCTCGTCTTGTCAGGAAGGTATGTGGCAAAGCCCGTCCTGGCATTGAGGACTGTAGGTTGCTCTGCATATCGTTTCACATTTAGACGACTTAGGAATCACTAGTAGAAAGAGGGCCTTTGGTCCAGCGCCCAAATTCCACTGGTCCCGGTTCGTTTCCGTAATCGGGACCAATGCCAGGCACCGGTCCCGGTTCATGCGGCCAGGGCATTGGTCCCGGTTCATCTGTAAGCATTGGTCCTGGTTTGTGGCACGAACCGGACCAATGACCCCGCGACGCACACCTGGCTCTCTGCGAGGCATTGGTCCCGGTTCATGCCAAAAACCGGGACCAAAAACCCCGCGACGGCCAGCAGTCCAGGATTTAATGTAATTTTTTTTGCGGGTAAGGAATTAATGTAAATTAATTCGGCACAGAAATTAATTCGAGGCAGAAATTAATTCGAGGTAGAAATTG
The DNA here is from genome assembly GCA_910589775.1 of Avena eriantha. Taxonomy (NCBI): domain Eukaryota; kingdom Viridiplantae; phylum Streptophyta; class Magnoliopsida; order Poales; family Poaceae; genus Avena; species Avena eriantha. Next base: position 380,224,046 of record OU342746.1, read on the forward strand.
AATTGATCACTATTTTTGAACAAATCTTTCACGAATTAATCAAGACAAAGGTCTAAATTGAGACATTTTATTATTCGACCACAAATTTTTCCATACAAATAAAGATGCGACTTTATAAATTTCTAGTCGACAACACTTCCGCCGCCGCTGTCCTCCGAGCCGTTGTCCTCCGTTCCGCCGGCTTTCTCGTCGTCGTCGGACGAAATCTCCACGATTTCGGCGTTGTTCGGGAGACGGAGCTCGTCTGCGCGCATAGCGGCATCGATGGCGGTGTAGATGGTCCGTCCAGGGACGGACCAGAACTACTCCCGCCCTTCTTGGTTGCGGCGATCCGGGTGCACCAGGCGCCCGTCCACGAAACAGTTGCCAAGCTTGGCCTTCCGCTCCTTCTTGAACAGTCGGGGCCAATACTCGCTGCCCGCCGTGTACCGAGGCAACGCCCTAATGCATGCGGGCAGTTAGCGGCGATGCTCCGTGATGACGTACTCCATCTCGTATCCGCGGGGGTTGAGGAGCATAGCCACCGGCACACCCCCCTCGCTGATGCGAAATCTGGCGGGAAGGGTCGCGGCGGCGCGAGGATGCCGTAGATCGCAAACTGCGCCGCCTCGTAGTGGTTGAGCGCGGGCACCTCCATGACGGCGCGGTGGAGATTGGAGAGGGAGGGGAGGCGAAACGACGGCGCGGTGGAGAGGCAAAGTGGTGGGGTGGAGAGGTACTGCAGAGAGGCAGAGGCGATGGCGAAAGCGAGCGTTGTGGCCTCATATTTATGCACGGGGACGACGAAGCGACGGAGGCATTGGTCCCGGTTATGGCCACGAACCGGAACCAAAGCCCCCCCCCCCCCGCGCGACATGTGGCGGCCCAGCAGCGCGCCCCCCACCGAAGTCATTGGTCCCGGGTCGTGCCATCAACCGGGACCAATGACCTGGGTAGGGTGCAAGATGCTAGGCCGCCACGTGTCGCGCGGGGAGGGGCTTTGGTCCCGGGTCGTGGCAATAACCGGGGCCAAAAATCCTCCCCTGGCTATATATAAGCCCAGCCCTTTGCCCACCAAATTTTGCTGGATTGTGTGTGAGGAGTGGGTGCTAGCTTTTTTTCCTTTGATTGCACACAAGGTGTTCGACGAAATGTCTGAGACACACTTTAGTTCACACAACACGGTATCCTCGGCTGAGGTTAGCAACCTTATCTTCTTTATCTGTAACTGCTACAAAAATATTGCATTTGTCCATGTAGGGTGGTCATTTTACTATTCACGATGTTATTGTAATGGTTAATTATTATGACGCAGATCGATGCACGGATGCGATGGATGTATGGCGACCGACGCCATTCCGATTTTATTGCAGGCCTCCATAAATTTATCGATTTGGCTAAGGCAAATAAAGTGGATAATTTTATGCCTTGTCCCTGCGTCGACTGTCGGGACGTGGCGGAGCACTCTGCCCTGAGAATCCTTCAAAGCCATCTGCTTCGGAGAGGTTTCATGCCCGGATATCATTGTTGGGCCATGCACGAAGAAAGAGGAGTTAGGCTGGAAGAAAATGAAGAAGAGGAGGATGATGATAGCTATCCTATGTCCCCTGAAGAATACGGTGATACTGCAATGGAAGACAATGAAGAAGAGGGAGGCGGCAATGAAGAAGAACAACGGGCATCAGATGAGCCCGCTGATGGTCTTGGTCGGGTCATTTCTGATGCAAAGCAACAATGTGATACAGAAAGGTAGAAGCTTAAGTTGGAGGCCATGCAAAAGGATCACAAAAAGTTGTTGTATCCAAATTGCGAAGATGGCAGCACAAAGCTCGATACCACATTTGAACTGCTGAAATGGAAGGCAGAGACTGGCTTATCTGACAAGGGATTTGAGAAGTTACTGAAAATAATGAAGCCGAAGCTTCCAAAGGATAACGAGTTGCCCGAGACAACGTACAAAGCAAAGAAGACTATCTGCCCTCTAGGATTAGATGTGGAGAAGATACATGCATGCATTAATGACTGCATCCTATACCGCGGTGAGAAGTACGAGAATATGGATAAATGCCCGGTATGCAATGCATGTCGATACAAGATCAGACAAGTTGACCCTGGTGATATTGAGGGCGATGAAGAGCCCTCCAGGAAGAGGGTTCCTGCTAAGGTTATGTGGTATGCTCCTATAATACCACGGTTGAAACGTCTGTTCAGAAATAAAGAGCCTGCTAGGTTGTTGCAATGGCACAAAGAAGAGCGTAAGAAAGACAGGAAACTGAGACACCCTGCAGATGGGTCGCAGTGGAGAAACATCGAGAGAAAGTACTCGAACTTTGCAGGTGACGCGAGGAACTTATGGTTTGGTCTAAGTACAGACGGCATGGATCCTTTTGGGGAGCAGAGCTGTAGTCACAGCACCTGGCCAGTGACTCTATGTATCTACAACCTTCCTCCTTGGTTGTGCATGAAGCAGAAGTTCATTATGATGCCAGTGCTCATCCAAGGACCGAAGCAACCCGGCAACGACATTGATGTGTACCTAAGGCCATTAGTTGATGAAATTTGCAGAACCAGGTGTAAAGGTGTGGGATGAGCACAAACAGGAGCCATTTGACCTACGAGCGTTGTTGTTCGTAACCATCAATGATTGGCCTGCTCTTAGTAACATTTCAGGACAGTCAAACAAGGGATACAATGCATGCACGCACTGTTTAGATAATACTAAAGGTACATATTTGGATAAATGTAAGAAGGTTGTGTACCTGGGGTGTCGTAAATTTCTTCTGACCAATCATCAAGTAAGAAAGAAAGGCAAGAATTTCAACGGTGAGGCAGATTACCGGAAGAAGCCTAAGCTCCCTAAAGGTGCTGATGTATTGGTATGGTGAAGGACGTAGAAGTAATCTTTGGAAAGGGTCATGGCGGTCAATCTGTTCCGAAAGACCCCATTACCGGACACACGGCCATGTGGAAAAAGAAATCTATATTTTGGGATCTTGAGTATTGGAAAGACCTAGAGGTCCGTTCTTCAATCGACGTGATGCACGTGACGAAGAATCTTTGCGTGAACCCGCTAGGCTTCCTGGGCATGTATGAGAAGACAAAAGATACACCAGAAGCACGGGAGGACCATCAACGTATCAAAGACCCACACAACAAGCATACTGATAAAGGACGTAAATACTTAAGTAGCTACGCTCTTACCAAAGCAGAGAAGGAAATCTTTTTTGAAGTCCTTTACAGTATCAAGGTCCCGGCTGGCTTCTCGTCAAATATAAAGGGAATAATAAATATGGCAGAGAAAAAATTTCAGAGCCTGAAGTCTCATGATTGCCACGTGATTATGACACAGTTGCTTCCGGTTGCATTGAGAGGGCTTCTACCGGAAAATGTTCGATTAGCCATTGTGAAGCTATGTGCATTCCTCAATGCAATATCTTAGAAGGTAATCGATCGAGAAAGTCTGGAAGGGCTACAAAAGGATGTGGTCCAATGTCTTGTCAGTTTTAAGTTGGTGTTCCCCCCGTCCTTCTTCAATATTATGACGCATCTTTAGTTCACCTAGTCGATGAGATTTACATTCTCGGTCCTGTATTTCTGCACAATATGTTCCCCTTCGAGAGGTTCATGGGAGTCTTAAAGAAATATGTTCTAAACCGTGCTAGGCCAAAAGGAAGCATCTCCAAGGGCTATGGAACAGAGGAGGTCATTGGGTTCTGTGTAGACTTTCTTCCTGACCTTAAGTCGATTGGTGTTCCTGAATCACAGTATGAGGGGAGACTGAGTGGAAACGTCACGCTAGGAAAGAAAGCAATGATATTTAGGGACGGGCATTCTTTGAATCAAGCACACTACATAGTTCTCCAAAGTTCTACCTTCGTGGCTCCGTATATCGAGGAACACATGAATGTTGTACGCTCCAAGTTCCCGGGGAAGGATGACTACTGGATTAAAAAAATCACATGGAGACTTTCGGCACTTGGTTGCAATTACATCTCATGAATGACACCACTATTGGAGATCAGCTCTACTTGTTGGCCGCGACACCATCTGCGACTGTATTGACTTTCCAAGGGTACGAGATAAATAGGAATACATTTTACACGATTGCCCAAGATAAAAAGAGCACCAACCAAAACAGTGGTGTCCGCTTTGATGCAACATGCGAGAATGGGAAAAAGGACACATACTATGGCTACATAGAGGAGATGTGGGAACTTTACTATGGACCTACTTTTAAGGTCCCATTGTTTCGGTGCAGTTGGGTCAACATGAATGGAGAAGGGGTAAAGGTAGACCAGCTGTACGGAATGACAACAGTGGATCTCAAGAATCTTGGTTACAGAGACGAACCATTCGTCCTAGCCAATGATGTGGCTCAGGTTTTTTATGTGAAGGACATGTCCTCTAGACCGCAAAAAAGAAAAAATAAGGAAACGAATACATCAGACGATGAGCCCCGGCATCACATAGTTCTTTCTGGGAAAAGAAACATTGCGGGAGTCGAGGAAAAGACAGACATGTCAGCAGATTATGATAAGTTTGATGAAATTCCGCCCTTCACCGTGAAAACTGACCCAAGCATCCCGTTAAGCAAAGAAGATGCTCCATGGTTACGGCCTAAGAAATGATCATAGGCAAGGGATCGACATACGCAACGAAGGATTCATATCATAAACCCTAAACTCTATGTAAATCTATGTAATGTATGGAAACTTTATGTGATGTATCGAAACTTTATGTAATGGAGTCTTTCACGGGCTTGCAGGGAATTTTTGCTAAGGCGGAGCTTCCGAAGATGCCGTAGGGCGTGTGCACCAACGACATCTTCGAGAAGCTCCGCCACGGGAGATTTCTCAACCCTTTCCACAACACTGTTAGAGGAGATGGAGTCTTTCACGGGCTTGCAGGGAAATTTTTCCGAGGCAGAGCTTCCGAAGATGTCGTAGGGCGTGTGCACCAACGACATCTTCGGGAAGCTCCGCCACGGGAGATTTCTCAACCCTTTCCCCAACAATGTTAGAGGAGATGGAGTCTTTCACGGGCTTGTAGGGAAATTTTTCCGAGGCGGAGCTTCCGAAGATGTCGTAGGGCGTGTGCACCAACGACATCTTCGAGAAGCTCCGCCACGGGAGATTTCCCAACCCTCCATCCATGGGGATGAAACTCTCTCTACCTATGTTGGCTTGTTGAGCTGCTTGCCATTGCGGATCGATGGTCCTTTTATAGGCAGGGCGCCGCTTCTACTTTGTCTTGTTCCTCCGACAGGGCGTCGTGCGCTACATGCTTTATCTCATCGCGCAGTGCATCCACCCGCACGTCCTTATCCCGCCGACAGCTTTAGTCTCGGTTGCACCCACCAGCCAGGACTAAAGGTTACCCACGCGTCCTTATCCCGCCGACAGCTTTAGTCTCGGTTGCACCCACCAGCCGGGACTAAAGGTTACCCACGCGTCCTTATCCCACCGACAACTTTAGTCTCGGTTGCACCCACCAGCCGGGACTAAAGGTTAACCACGCGTCCTTATACCACCGACAGCTTTAGTCTCGGTTGCACCCACCACCCGGGACTAAAGGTTACCCACGCGTCCTTATCCCACCGGCATCTTTAGTCTCGGTTGCACGCACCAGCCGGGACTAAAGGTTACCCACGCGTCCTTTATCCCACCGGCATCTTTAGTCTCGGTTGCACCCACCAGCCGGGACTAAAGGTTACCCACGCGTCCTTATCCCACCGACATCTTTAGTCTCGGTTGCACCCACCAGCCGGGACTAAAGGTTACCCAAGATGCACATGTGTGCACAATATGGGCACATTATCACAACCTATGCCCTGATTCTAGCCATAACATTGGTGGTTTGACCTAAATGCCATGAAACCTCGAACATGATAGGTCATTTTGTGAAGGATTTTTTATGATGTTTGCAATTTTTCAAGTTCAATATTTTTCCTTGCAACTGTGACACATAATATGACACCACACGAAGGTTTCACATTGTTTGGATCATTTTTGAATTTCTTATGCCCGTTTCAAACTATATTCAAAACGGTAGGCATGAAGCTTCTTAGCCCGGGGCTGAGCCTCGCTGAACTTGAAGTGGATCTCTGATGAAATAGCATGTTGTGAACCTATAAATGATTTTTTTAAAAATTCACAAGCATTATATCATGTACTTGTAGTTCAAATCTTGGCAACCTCCTACCGATTCGGCAGGAATTTGTCTTTTTCATGAGGGATGGATAGAAAGGTTCCAGATACACCGGTTGGGAAATTGTCCATATAAGGTGGTATAGTATTTTTGAAAAATGGTTTGGTATCAATGCCAAACTTTAATTTGGTGGTTGCTTCACAGAACACCCCGATTTTGGCACCTCAAAAATGGAAATTGGCTTTTTCGTGTGTCGAAAGGGAAAACTTCCTCCTGCAACATCGTAAGCCATCCCAAGATGCACATGTGTGCACAATATGGGCACATTATCACAAACTATGTCCTGATTCTAGCCATAACATTGGTGGTTTGACCTAAATGTCGTGAAACCTCGAACATGATAGATCATTTTGTGAAGGATTTTTTATGATGTTTGCAATTTTTTAAGTGCAATATTTTTCCTTGCAACTGTGACACATAATATGACAGCACGCGAAGGTTTCACATTGTTTGGATCATTTTTGAATTTCTTATTCCCGTTTCAAACTATATTCAAAACGGCAGGCATGAAGCTTCTTAGCCCGAGGCTGAGCCTCGCTGAACTTGAAGTGGATCTCTGATGAAATAGCATGTTGCGAACCTATAAATGACTTTTTAAAAAATTCAGAAGCATTATATCATGTACTTGTAGTTCAAATCTTGGCAACCTCCTACCGATTCGGCATGAATTTGTCTTTTTCATGAGGGATGGACAGAAAGGTTCCAGATACACCTGTTGGGAAATTGTCCATATAAGGTGGTATAGTATTTTTGAAAAATGCTTTGGTACCAATGCCAAACTTTAATTTGGTGGTTGCTTCACAGAACACCCCGATTTCGGCACCTCAAAAATGGAAATTGGCTTTTTCGTGTGTCGAAAGGGAAAACTTCCTCCTGCAACATCGTAAGACATCCCAAGATGCACATGTGTGCACAATATGGGCACATTATCACAAACTATGCCCTGATTCTAGCCATAACATTGGTGGTTTGACCTAAATGCCATGAAACCTCGAACATGATAGGTCATTTTGTGAAGGATTTTTTATGATGTTTGCAATTTTTCAAGTTCAATATTTTTCCTTGCAACTGTGACACATAATATGACACCACACGAAGGTTTCACATTGTTTGGATCATTTTTGAATTTCTTATGCCCGTTTCAAACTATATTCAAAACGGCGGGCATGAAGCTTCTTAGCCCGGGGCTGAGCCTCGCTGAACTTGAAGTGGATCTCTGATGAAATAGCATGTTGTGAACCTATAAATGATTTTTAAAAAAATTCACAAGCATTATATCATGTACTTGTAGTTCAAATCTTGGCAACCTCCTACCGATTCGGCAGGAATTTGTCTTTTTCATGAGGGATGGATAGAAAGGTTCCAGATACACCGGTTGGGAAATTGTCCATATAAGGTGGTATAGTATTTTTGAAAAATGGTTTGGTATCAATGCCAAACTTTAATTTGGTGGTTGCTTCACAGAACACCCCGATTTTGGCACCTCAAAAATGGAAATTGGCTTTTTCGTGTGTCGAAAGGGAAAACTTCCTCCTGCAACATCGTAAGCCATCCCAAGATGCACATGTGTGCACAATATGGGCACATTATCATAAACTATGTCCTGATTCTAGCCATAACATTGGTGGTTTGACCTAAATGTCGTGAAACCTCGAACATGATAGATCATTTTGTGAAGGATTTTTTATGATGTTTGCAATTTTTTAAGTGCAATATTTTTCCTTGCAACTGTGACACATAATATGACACCACACGAAGGTTTCACATTGTTTGGATTATTTTTGAATTTCTTATGCCCGTTTCAAACTATATTCAAAACGGCGGGCATGAAGCTTCTTAGCCCGGGGCTGAGCCTCGTTGAACTTGAAGTGGATCCCTGATGAAATTGCATGTTGTGAACCTATAAATGATTTTTTAAAAAATTCACAAGCATTATATCACGTACTTGTAGATCAAATCTTGGCAACCTCCTACCGATTCGGCAAGAATTTGTCTTTTTCATGAGGGATGGACAGAAAGGTTCCAGATACACCGGTTGGTAAATTGTCCATATAAGGTGGTATAGTATTTTTGAAAAATGGTTTGGTACCAATGCCAAACTTTAATTTGGTGGTTGCTTCACAGAACACCCCGATTTCGGCACCTCAAAAATGGAAATTGGCTTTTTCGTGTGTCGAAAGGGAAAAATTCCTCCTGCAACATCGTAAGACATCCCAAGATGCACATGTGTGCACAATATGGGCACATTATCACAAACTATGCCCTGATTCTAGCCATAACATTGGTGGTTTGACCTAAATGCCATGAAACCTCGAACATGATAGGTCATTTTGTGAAGGATTTTTTATGATGTTTGCAATTTTTCAAGTTCAATATTTTTCCTTGCAACTGTGACACATAATATGACACCACACGAAGGTTTCACATTGTTTGGATCATTTTTGAATTTCTTATGCCCGTTTCAAACTATATTCAAAACGGCGGGCATGAAGCTTCTTAGCCCGGGGCTGAGCCTCGCTGAACTTGAAGTGGATCTCTGATGAAATAGCATGTTGTGAACCTATAAATGATTTTTTTAAAAATTCACAAGCATTATATCATGTACTTGTAGTTCAAATCTTGGCAACCTCCTACCGATTCGGCAGGAATTTGTCTTTTTCATGAGGGATGGATAGAAAGGTTCCAGATACACCGGTTGGGAAATTGTCCATATAAGGTGGTATAGTATTTTTGAAAAATGGTTTGGTATCAATGCCAAACTTTAATTTGGTGGTTGCTTCACAGAACACCCCGATTTTGGCACCTCAAAAATGGAAATTGGCTTTTTCGTGTGTCGAAAGGGAAAACTTCCTCCTGCAACATCGTAAGCCATCCCAAGATGCACATGTGTGCACAATATGGGCACATTATCACAAACTATGTCCTGATTCTAGCCATAACATTGGTGGTTTGACCTAAATGTCGTGAAACCTCGAACATGATAGATCATTTTGTGAAGGATTTTTTATGATGTTTGCAATTTTTTAAGTTCAATATTTTTCCTTGCAACTGTGACACATAATATGACAGCACGCGAAGGTTTCACATTGTTTGGATCATTTTTGAATTTCTTATGCCCGTTTCAAACTATATTCAAAACGGCAGGCATGAAGCTTCTTAGCCCGAGGCTGAGCCTCGCTGAACTTGAAGTGGATCTCTGATGAAATAGCATGTTGCGAACCTATAAATGATTTTTTAAAAAATTCAGAAGCATTATATCATGTACTTGTAGTTCAAATCTTGGCAACCTCCTACCGATTCGGCATGAATTTATCTTTTTCTTGAGGGATGGACAGAAAGGTTCCAAATACACCGGTTGGGAAATTGTCCATATAAGGTGGTATAGTATTTTTGAAAAATGGTTTGGTACCAATGCCAAACTTTAATGTGGTGGTTGCTTCACAGAACACCCCGATTTCGGCACCGCAAAAATGGAAATTGGCTTTTTCGTGTGTCGAAAGGGAAAACTTCCTCCTGCAACATCGTAAGACATCCCAAGATGCACATGTGTGCACAATATGGGCACATTATCACAAACTATGCCCTGATTCTAGCCATAACATTGGTGGTTTGACCTAAATGCCATGAAACCTCGAACATGATAGGTCATTTTGTGAAGGATTTTTTATGATGTTTTCAATTTTTCAAGTTCAATATTTTTCCTTGCAACTGTGACACATAATATGACACCACACGAAGGTTTCACATTGTTTGGATTATTTTTGAATTTCTTATGCCCGTTTCAAACTATATTCAAAACGGCGGGCATGAAGCTTCTTAGCCCGGGGCTGAGCCTCGTTGAACTTGAAGTGGATCCCTGATGAAATTGCATGTTGTGAACCTATAAATGATTTTTTAAAAAATTCACAAGCATTATATCACGTACTTGTAGATCAAATCTTGGCAACCTCCTACCGATTCGGCAGGAATTTGTCTTTTTCATGAGGGATGGACAGAAAGGTTCCAGATACACCGGTTGGTAAATTGTCCATATAAGGTGGTATAGTATTTTTGAAAAATGGTTTGGTACCAATGCCAAACTTTAATTTGGTGGTTGCTTTACAGAACACCCCGATTTCGGCACCTCAAAAATGGAAATTGGCTTTTTCAAGTGTCGAAAGGGAAAACTTCCTCCTGCAACATCGTAACCATCCCAAGATGCACATGTGTGCACAATATGGGGACATTATCACAAACTATGCCCTAATTCTAGCCACAACATTGGTGGTTTGACCTAAATGCCATGAAACCTCGAACATGATAGGTCATTTTGTGAAGGATTTTTTATGATGTTTGCAATTTTTCAAGTTCAATATTTTTCCTTGCAACTGTGAGAAATAATATGACACCACGCGAAGGTTTCACATTTTTTGGATCATTTTTGAATTTCTTATGCCCGTTTCAAACTATATTCAAAACGGCGGGCATGAAGCTTCTTAGCCCGGGGCTGAGCCTCGCTGAACTTGAAGTAGATCTCTGATGAAATAGCATGTTGTGAACCTATAAATGATTTTTAAAAAAATTCACAAGCATTATATCATGTACTTGTAGTTCAAATCTTGAAAAGTTTTTTAAAATTCCAAATTATGCAATAAATATTTTGTTAATGCAATTTTGTTTGTAAATAGTACAATTGTATAGTTCAAATAAAAATATTTGAAAACAGAAAATGGTTTTTGATTAGTTATTTAAATTGAAGCACTTTTCCTGTTAAAAGTCTTTTAAAATTCCAAATTATGCAATAAATATTTTGTTAATGCAATTTTAATTGTAAATAGTACAATTGTATAGTTCAAATAAAAATATTTGAAAACAGAAAATGGTTTTTGATTAGTTATTTAAATTGAAGCACTTTTCCTGTTAAAAGTTTTTTAAAATTCCAAATTATGCAATAAATATTTTGTTAATGCAATTTTAATTGTAAATAGTACAATTGTATAGTTCAAATAAAATATTTGAAAACAGAAAATGGTTTTTGATTAGTTATTTTAATTGCAGCACTTTTCTTGTTAAAAGTTTTTAAAATTCCAAATAAATAATCATCTTAAATTGAAACATCTTATTAATTAAAGAAGAAACAAATTTGAAAATGGCGGGAAGACCAAAAGGTTTGCCAAAATCTGAAAAAACGGGTCAACGATCCCTGGATGCGCGTGCTGCCATTAACACGCCTTTGGTCCCGGTTGTTGGCACGAACTGGGACCGTTGATCCTTTGGTCCCGGGTGGTAGGACTAACCGAGACCAACGGCCGTGCACGTGGCAGCACAGCAACGTTCGTGCCCCAGACCTTTGGTCCCGGTTGGTGGCACGAACCGGGACCGTTGGTCCTTTGGTCCGGGTTATTGGGATGACCCGGGACCAGTGGTCTGTACAGTTAACAACCCCGGCCTTCCTCCTCCCCAACTCCCCCAATTCCCAAAGCACATTGATGCGCGGCTAAGGAAAATTTGCGGTGGAGAAAAATCATGCCGGCAGGCTGCCAAAATCTAGAGCGGTCGCTTCATGCCATCGACGCCCGCCGCCGCCACGCCACCACCGTCTGAGGAATCGACCGCGCACACTCGAAATCGACGCCACGGTCACCGTCTGCTCCGACTCCGGCCGTCGCGGTTGCCGCTGCTTTCGAGCTCCTCCAGCCTCGTCGACCCGTCCATCGTCTTCGTGGTGAGCCGCTGGTCCTCCAGGACCTCTCCTTTCTCTCTCTCTCTCTCTCGCTCCACCACCGTCTATCGCCGAGCGCCACTGCCCGCCGCCGTCGGCCGCCGTCCCAGACGATGCTCCGATGGCCAATAAGGGGCGGCGCGACCACCGTTAGCTTCCTCGCGATGCACTCGTTCGAACCCGACCTTCTGCGCGTTCCAGCAAGCACTCTAGTGCCGCTAACCACCGCCGGCCGACGTGCCCTCCGGCGAGCCCATGTGGCGCCAAGGTGGCGCTAATGTGGCGCCCTGACGTGGGCATCGAGTAAGCTCTGCCAGCGTGGTAGCCCGACGTGGCGCTGGCCCCACTAGTCAGTCACTGTGGGTAGGCAATGCATCTGTGAGAAAAGGTTCCCGGCCTTAGGTGACGCCAGCCTTTACCTATGCTGACGCAATAGAAGTTTAATAAATGTTTAAATAATTTCAGAAAAGAGTTTAATCTTATAAATTCAATAACTAATTATTTCTAAGTCAGAAAATATGTATAATATATCAAAATGTTCAGAAAAATGAGATCTACACAATAGACTCATAATCATGAATTGTTCAACAACTTTAATTACAAGTTTAATAAGAGAATGAAATCAACCCCTCGTAGGTGATTTCGGGGTCTCTCCTGTACTAGGGTTTGGACCCTTCGGATCTCACTTAAATTGCCAAGCATGCCTTAGGGCTAAATTTCAACTATGTTTAAATTGTCATATCATTATCGATGCCATGTGTTGATTGTTTAACTTGCAGATACTATGGATCCAACATATCAGGAAAATATCCTCCAAGGGATGATCTGCGAAAATGAAGATATCGATATCGATGTCACAAGTGAGTTTATGAATGATTCCGGTCAGAGAGATGAGTCTCTCAACCGAGGAGACGGCTCTGGTGAGGTAGAAGCCGAAGCCTGGGACAGGGGAGAAGCCGATAAGGAAGAAGGCGACGGCTCCGGCGGAACCTTAAATGTCGCAAACACCGCCGAGGTCTATATATGTATTTTTGTAATTAAAATGTTGTTGTCTATATATACATGCATATATTAACACTCTTTCTTCTTTTAGCCCTCCGGATCGAGAACTTCTTCCGTAAGAACGAAACGAGGCCCAACAAAAAAGTTGGATGACACTGTGAGGTATAGGATCGACGTGGTCAGTGTAGATGGTGAACCGCAAGCTCCCGTCGATGTCGCAAGAAAATTTGTCAAGCAATGCGGAGTTCTTGTGAGGGACTACATCCCGATCACCGTTCAACAATGGAATCGGCCAATCGGCGGTGGAGTCCCGTATGTCGGCGATAATGCCAAAGATAAGCTTTTTGACAAGCTCATGACTAATTTCCTCCTGCCGGAACCAGATGTGACTCCAGATGAGGAGGAGAGAGCAAGAAGGGAGCTTGTGCAAAGAGTCAAGAAGTTTGCTCTCAGCAAGATGGCCGATGCATTCAAGAACTAGAAGAAGAAACTGTACCATCACTTTGTCAAGGTAGAGAAGACTCCGAATTTCAATGAAGCCGGCTATGCTAAGTTAAGACACCAGTGGGAGGATTTTGTGAAGTACAAGACATCGGAGAAAGCTAAGGAAAGGTCTAGAATAAATACAGAGAACGCTGCTAAGAAACTGTACCATCATAACATGGGGCCTGCTGGCTACGCCGGTTGCATGCCTAAGTGGGATGCACTTGAGGTTAATTACATAGCTGCCGGGATCAGACTAGAGCCCGCAACATTGACACCACGGGCGAGAAACTGGTTTTACGGCCATGGGGGCACGTGGGACAAAGAAGGGAGCACAATATATAATCAGAAACACAAAGATGATCCCCTACTGCCCATTGACGATATTAGAAATGCAGTAGATGATGTTGCAGCGGGACGGTTCGTTCCTGATAGAGAGGACGACGAGCTCACACGAGCCCTTAAAAATCCCGAACACGACGGACGAGCACGAGGCACACCAGGCTCCAAGCCGTGGAAGGTTGCCTTCCCCCCGGAAATGAAGAGATATCCCGATAAAAGCCATCAGAGGAGAAAGGGAGGCAGCTGAGAAAGCGGCCGCTGCAGACTGGCTGCGTAATGTAGAAGAAGCATTAAAGCGGCACCATGATCAACTCGACATACTTAGCCAGCAAGGTACTAGCGGCCAATCTCAGCGGCACGTGGTAGAAGCTGCATTCGAGGGTACCGGCGCCCCATCAAATAAGAAAAACAGCGTCGCTTCCACGCAGCTCCATGATGTTGATGATGATGCACCGATGACATCTCCTCCTAAACGCTACCCAGTGGATGATATCACGGAGACAACAACTTGTGAGCTAAAGGTGCAGGTTATGAACCTAAGGGTGACGGCGGCGATCGGCATGGTGGTACCAATTGGGCCTAACCCAACTTGGCATTGCGGACCGGTTCCAAAAGGGTACGCTGTCGTCACGGTGGATGAGGTGAAGGAAGATTTTGAGGAGCTGAAGCTAGACCACCCTGCAGGGGAAGATATGGAGCTGACTCAACTAGGAGAATCCAAAGGGGGGACTATTCTATGGCTAAAGGAGCGCATCATGCTTCCAAATTATGTGCCGCCAAGGCCACCCACTCCTCAGAGCAGCAATCCACCTTCACCGCCACCTCACCATTCTCCAGCGCAACCGTCGCCTTCACCGCCTCACCGCTCAGCGCAACCGTCTCCATCGCCGCCTCAGCCGTCTCCACCGCCGCGTCAGCCGTCTCCGTCCCCTGAGCCTCAGAGACAAAAGCGGAAGTATACTAAGAGGGGCAGCACCACCAGCAACAGCAAGAGCGCGTTCCGATCACCGAAATGTAAGCAATCGCCCCTCCCAAGAATACCTCATCAGAATATGAAGAAGCTACCTTGCGAGAAGACAGATGAGGAAACTGATGCGGCCGCAGCTGCCCATTATGAAAAGTGGAAGATTGACATGGCTAACAAGAAAAAGTCGATAGAGGCATTTTTCTCGGTCACCGCAGAAGATAAAGCCAAAGCAGCCGCGCTTAAGATTCAGCTTCACCAACCCATAGCGCTCACATCAGACTATAATCGCTCTATTACCAAGTCGGCTGAGGCAAAAGAGTGGAGAGTCGGGAAAGAAGTTGCCCAGCTCGGACAACAGAAAAATCAATCGATCGAACCGCTCAAAGTGTACGATACCAATGAGTGGATGATCCAGGAGCGGCATGATCCGAACATTGATCCAGAGTTTGTTCGACTGTACGGAGAAAAATCCCAATTATATGGACTATCTATTACTGAGTACATGAGCCGTATGCATGAGTTCGAGGGGTACCAAGAAACAGCATACGTGTACCAGTATGGGGCTCCTCTCGTCAAACCCGAGTTAGTCAAAGATCTACCAACAAAAATGCGAAGATTGCATAAATGGTACATCCAAGCCTGTGCTGATTCCAAAAACTGGATCTATGCTGCATATAAACACCACCATTACGGTCATGGAGATGGCTTCATACTGATTGAATTTCCAGAATTATTTCAGTTTTACCAACAAGACGCCCTCGACAAAGCTATCGTCAGTGCCTATTGTTTGTAAGTATTATTAATTTCTGTAATTAAGTCTTTCTAGCTCATCTCATTCGTTGCTTGTATAATCTTACTAATCACTATACTAATTATATATCCAGAATGAAGATTCAAGAATGCAACAAAGGACAAATCTATGACCTTGGATTTGTTGACTGTAATTTCGTTCATGAAGTTACTCTAAAAACAAATCCCAAAGAGACAGAGGATAACTTGTTCCAAGCGTTGAAGTATTTCAGCAACAGAAGGGAAAAATACTATTTCCTTACAACGCCGCGTGAGTGTTACTGTCTTGTACACATTCTATTTTAGATTACTCGATGTTAAGCGTATAATTGACTTGTGTTATATTTTGTTAGTGTGTCAAGCTTCCACTATATTCTCTTAATCATTTCTGTTGACACCGGAGTAGTAAAAGTCCTGGACTCGAAACGCACACCATTAGAAAAGTGGGCGGACATGCAGGAATGCCTCCAGAGGGCTTGGAAACGGTTCACCGCCAAAACTAGGGGTGTTTGGAAGCCAGAGCTTACATTTCAACCATTGACTATAAGTACTACTTGGTAGATCCACGCATCTCTTTGATTCTAGTTTCAATAGCACCATTATCATGCTTGATTATTATTTTGATTGAACTCCGTTCTCGTAAAGTGCTTGAGGCAGGAAGCCGGGAATAACTTATGTGGATACTATGTCTGCGAGTTCATTCGCCAGACGACCAAAGAGAAGGGGGCAGACCGGAACATTAAAAAAATTGAAGTACGATAAACAATAATCACAACTTTATTTTATTACTACCAATTGTGTTTAGTTTCATTCATATATATTGATCCCCTTCTTTATATTAGATCGAACGGATGCGGGACGGTCTTCTATCACAAGAACGCGTGCAAGCAATTCAAGAGGAAATTACCGGATTCTTGTGAGAATAAGTCATAGATCTGAAAGGAGAATACTATTACCCACTTCATTTGGAAGGGTGAAGTGTATAAAAGAAGTGTAAATTCGATCAAATTCGTGTGAGAGTATCATTTTTAATTATAATATGTTTCGACCAAGAAGACGGATGAGATAGTCTATATATTCGTGATCATGCATGATGTGTAATATATATATCGTGGTTTCATTATTGCTGTATATATGTAGTACCATTAAATTTATAAAAAAATCCTGCCGTGGCAGAAAAATAGCCTGAAATCCTGCCGCGGCACAAAACCCTGTCACGGCAGAAAACCCTGCCGCGACAGAAAAATAGCCCGAAAATCCTGCCGCGGCACAAAACCCTGCCGCGGCACAGAGACCAACGATCCCGGTTCGTGCCAAGAACCGGGACGAATGATCCACCCCCGCCCGTCTCTGGTGCTGCCACGTGGGGACCCATTGGTCCTGGTTTTTCCCACGAACCGGGACCAATGATCCACCCCCCTCGTAGCTCACCCGCCCACGTGGAGACCCATTGGTCCCGGTTCATGCGCGAACCGGGACTAGCATTAGTCCCGAGTGATTGGTCCCAGTTCTGGAACCGGGACCAATGGCCCTTATGAACCGGGACTAGAGGCCATTTTTCCACTAGTGCATAGAATATGTTTCTTTTGGAAAGTGGTCTCGAATGACCCCGAAGCTGCCATTAATAAACTATCGGTGGGTATAATATGCATACAGGCCCCTTACGATTCGATAACTGCAGAAAATGCCTGTGAACAAGCAAGAAGGACCCTAAATGAAAAACTAGAAAATCAATCAGGTCCTTTACTCTCTCCACCATCGCTGAGCTCTCGCCGCCGGCCATCTTGATCCAGCCGAGGACGAACCACTTGGCCAGAAAAGGATGGAGAAGCCCGGTGCAAAGCTCCCATATGGCTTCCTTCCTGGAGGTTGAAGACGCGCCTTCGATGCGTGATGTTTGCCCTTCTTGGGCGAAGATGCGGGTGGCAATCAAGGACAACGCGTTGGATGCTTGACGAGGCAGCAGGGCAGCATAGACATGGACGCCATCGAGGCCTTCCTTCTCTCCCCCTCGTCTCCTTGGCCGGCCAGGTTGATGAGGATGTCGCCGTCGACACCATTGTGTCGCTGCCACCGGTGCTTATGAGGGGTTCCTGCAAGAGGAGCCACAGGCGACACCTCCCTCCACGAGAGCTTGACGCCGCGGTTCATCTTTGGCAACCCACTGGAGCAGCACCAAAGCACCAGTGGAGAAGAACCCCGTCCTCCCCCTTCCCAATCACTTCTCCACTTCAGTCCTCCCCTCTCCCGCCTCCACGGCCGGCCAGAGAGAGAACATAAGAGAGTAGAGCAGCAGAGGAAGGGGAAGAACAAACACACCTTGAGCTTATTTGCGGAGATACCCGGGGAAGCCGCTCCTCGATGTCTTTGACCGCCGGAGCTCACCACTGAGACGCTGTCAACACAGGATGCGCCAGATCTGGCCCAAACAGACCAACGCCCTACTCCAAACTACCGGCAGCTCGCCGAGACAACTACATCTACTCCTAAAATCTACTCCGGCACCTCCCCCTTCCCTTCTCCGGCTGGCAAAGCCACCGAGGAAGGGTCGGGTTCGGGCCGGTCCTCGAAGGTCAACGACCAGACGTGGAGGGGGAAAGGAGGGTTTGCTTCTCGTTTCGTGCGAGAGCGGTCTTGGAGAACCCAAATGCTCATGTTGTTGTAGGCATAGAATATGTGGAAGGGGCATTCTGTAAAGTGTAGCACGAATCTCGAACTAAACGTACGGTCATAGATAATCACCCGACGCCTACTTACATTAGGAGTTGTATTTTTTTTTGCAAGGGTGACATGCATCATTGAAGAGCCTATATATGCCCGTGACAGGGTAGTAGAGCACCATTACCTTGTTACCAGGAAATGTGCGGCGGTGACACACCGCGTCCGGAGCAGTTGAACAGTTTGTAAAAGTATCTCCCAAGATTACTTGATATGTAATTTAGTAAAAATGGTTGTCCGAAGTAACTGTGCAGAAGATAGTCGTACTATCTTCCCCAATAAAAGAGGCGAAGGACAGCGAAATCATTGTCAAAGAATTAAAAATCTCGAAAGAAGTTAAATTTCAGATGTCGAATTATGGCTTGAAAGTTATTCACGGTAGAAGAATTACCGAATGGTAGGTATCGCCGAGAAATTACGGCCGCAAAAGTGTGCCGGAAAATGACAACAAAGAATAACTTTTGACGAATTACAATTAAAGAATTTGGAGTTACATTGGAACTACCGATGGTAAATTACCGAAGATAGTTCTACTATCTTCCCCAATAGAAGAGGCGAAGGACGGGGAAATCAGTGTCAAAGAATGAAAAATCTCAAAAGAATTTGAATTGCGAATGTCGAATTATGGCTTGAAAGTTATTCATGGTCGAAGAATTACCGAATGGTAGGTATCCCCGGGAAATTACGGCCACAAAAGTGTGCCGGGAAATGACCATAAAGAATAACTGTTGACGAATTACATTGATAGAATTAGGAGTTACGTTAGAACTACCGATGGTAAATTATGGCAGGGAGAATGTGTCAAGAAGTACTATCAAAGAATAGAAATAAATCTAGAGAAATAAATTACTGCAGGAGAATTACCTTGCAGAAAGTACGCACCGTCAAAGAGTTACCGTTGGATAGCTACATATGGGAAATTATCAATAAAAAATTACGCAGAAGAATTATAGGTCGTAGTATGAAAAACCAAAAAAGACAATGGAGGTAAGACCGATGTGGAAATTACTGGTATTATGTTGAAATACAAATGTAGCTCAAAAAGCTTCAGTAAAAAAATTATCGTTGTTAGGGAAAGGCCGTTGGAGAACGACAGGAGAGAAATTAAGCAGCATCAGATACTAATTATATGTAAAATTACGGTAAAAAAAATTACAGTAGCACGACATGTCTCGACTCTATCGACTAAAAGTAGGAACCTACGGTACTCTATTGGACAAAAGTAGCCATCTACAGTATGTTACGTGCACCGATCGATCAAAAATCGGCGGCAGAGGAACGTGTTGTGCACTGTTCATCGTGTGATGAACAGTACATGTGAGGACTGGAGCGCTGTGGAGGCTTGAAAATGTTCTCCCTTAGAGCATCTCCACTCGTCCACCCTAAAGGCCCCCCTAAGGGTGAAATGGGGGCGCCAGCGCAGAAAAACTCGCCCCAGCCCTCCCCCCAAAACCAAAATGGCGCCAACGCGGCCCAACTACCCCCAGGCCTAACCCAACACGGGGGAGGGGGGGTCAATCGGGTCCACCAACACAACTTGTCGCCGGGACACCAAAATCTTCGCTCCCTTTTCTCCTCTCTTTTCCCTCCAGGCCACCCAGTCCCACCTTTTCACCCCCGTCGCTGCCCACTCCTGCCATTTCCTCACCCCACCTCTCGCCTCCCGTGCGCCACCTGCCGCCGCCACCATGCCGCCGAAGAGGTACCAAGCTCCCTGCGCGTCGGCGCCCGCAAAGAAAGGGAAGGCCGATAAGCAGCGACCAGAGGGGATGACCAACGCGTAGTGGGCGTTCGACGGCCTGGAGGTGCCTCCTACCGTGGCGGATGATCTCCCCTCATTTGATTTTCGTGTTTCTCGCATGTTTATTTTAACCTCCGATGGACTTGTATTCCGGTGATTTACGTCGATTTCATCGCTTGAACTATGCCGTGCCCTGTGGTGACAAAACTATATTTAATTTCCGACGACCTTTTAAATATTTGAATTTGCAAGGGTGGGGCGCGGGGGCTGTTTGGGGACTGCGATTGGGAGGCGCTGACCCCCTATAGGAGGTACCTGCGCCCGGCGCCCCCTCATAAGGCCAACCGCTGGACCCTGTACGAGGGGGCAAGTGGAGATGCTCTAAAGAAGGTAGTAAGAGGACCGGAGCGCCTTGAAAATGTTCTCCCTTAAAGAAGGTAGTAATAATAAAGTAATGAAAGCAACTTTCCATCAAGTCCATCTGTTCCTCTCCATGATTTTTTTTGGAACTCTGACGTCACAGATAGACGCAGGCACGTAAATTTAGTCTCAGGAACACCTGAACTATTACTTCCGTTCCGGGGCTTGCCTTGTGGGACGGGTCCTGCATGCATGCAGCTTATCGGGTCCTGACTTGTACACACGACTAGCTCATCTGTTGGATCACAGGCACACAGATCAGAATCGCAGAGCAGCTGAGATGAATCGCAGGGCAATTCTCCTTTGACACGCACGACAACGCTAGCATGCCACCGTGCCAAAGGAGAGGCGCCCTGGGATTCACACGCCACGCCCACGCACGCACATGGACCAAGAAATTGCTCCCCTTGCAGCTTGCATGCCTGGCTCAGAATTGTGTAAGTTTAGCCTATTGGCACGGGCCATGCCATGCCCAAGCTCGTCGTCGATCGATGAACACGTACTGCACGATTGTCCTCGGGATATGGATCTTCAGGCGGCATATGCTTCCAGGGCCGACTATTCTGGTGGTCTCCCATCGTTTCCCCTCTTTGGGATGTTCTCCAGGGGGAATAATAATGGTCGCTCAACCATCTGCCTTTTCTGATCTTCACCAAGCATATGTGGATGATGTTCCAGCTTGATGAAAGTGGAAGGGTTTTAGGGCTGAGTATTGTATCACCACAGCAGCGAAACGTCAACGCATTCGATGCTAGATATGAAGAGATTTTGTTCTTGACTACCTATAGCTTGCTTTTTTTAACTGAACTCACCGGGGCATTCCACAAGGACAAAAAGAATAACTTGTGTTAGACCATCGAGAGCCACAAACTCAAACCTTGTGATGGTCTCAGATGGTACATTCCATGGAATTTTCCCTATGCATCTGCTAGCTTTTCGCGACAAAAACCCTACCCAAAAAGAGGGCAGAGCTCTCAGGGACAAGGACATGCTAACCTAATCAACTAAATAATTGACAAACATATGGAGAATGGGGAAAACTCAGAATACAAATTTAAAATAAATACTATATTTGAAACCTTAATCAATTTTGAGAAAAGTGGTAAATGAATTACAAATTTGTAGAACTAAGAAAAAATCATTAAAAATTTAGCTGATTTTTTTTATCGAAAAGAATTTTCTTAATGTAGATTTAGATGATGAAAAGTAAACAATATGAATTTAGAAAAATCAGGAATATAAAAAATATTAATTGAAAACTTTGGGAAAATTTATAAATGAATAAAACCAATTGACTTTAGTATGTTTTATTGTTTACCAAAACTTTATTGGATAATGTGGCTTTCCAAAACATTTCTGACTCTTTTTAAATTTAATAAGATCTTGTGTAACTTTACCGCGCACCTAAATTTCTGAGTTTTTTAATTAGCACTTCCTTTTCTTGATATTTCTTAATTCTTTATGCTGTTGAGCTACAATATGTCAGAACTATATCACCATCACGGTAAAAACCTTTTTTCGTGAACAACAACAGAATCATGTAGGGAGTGATATCATATTACGTGACGAAATTATATAATTAACTACACATTAAGAAGATCCTGCTAGGCTAATGGCTCTCCCTCCCACCCACGGCGACCCTCCTGGCGATCAATGGTGTCCGCCACTAGAAGCCCCTCCTATGGATCTCCAAGCGTTCTCCTCGACCCTAGATCACTTCGATGAATTGGCTCTTTCATCCAAGGTTCGTTCTTTGTATTCAACCGATGTCCACCCCTCATCTGATGAGTGTTGTTTTCATCTAGTTGTGTCTTTCGGCCGTGCCAACTTTTGACTTGATATTGAACACATTGGTATTGCTCTTCGATCATGTCTTGGATGTGATGGATCTAGTCTACTACTTCTTCACGTACGAGATCGTGATTTCAAAATCTCGGTGATCTCCAAAGTTGTGGGTTTTATGATTTATAATCTTAGGAGTTTCACATGCCCATCTTTCATTTGTTTCACCTTTGGGGTTCGGGAGGTCCTAACTGGTTGAGAGAATTCTCATCGTGGCTCTATGAGAAATATTTAGAATGGCATCTTGTCTCTCGCCAGAATCCACCACTCACCGGTGCAAACTCAATCCCGGTTGCTAAGACACGTTCATTCACTGACGCCTTGGTGCTTGAGCCAACATTTCCTTTATCAAAAACTCAACTCCATCAGTTCTTCACCGCGAAAATAATTGGACACCAACACAAGATGCCCCGGCGAGGCTGTATGGTCTACGGAAAGCACACCAGTTTATCATCACAGAGAAATGCATGCATATATATGTAGTATCCTTTGTAAAAACAAAAGTAGTCTCAGGAACACTGTGTACGTATCTGCATTGCAGGAATCGCCCTGTGGGATGCATCCTGCATGCATGTAGCTTCTCGTAGAGCAGCTGAGGTGAATTGCAGGGCAATTCTCCTTTGGCACACACAGCTAGCTAGCTGCATGGACTGATCCATTGATCCTTTGGCGCACTCACCTGGCCAGCTAGCTCGTTTCATCAGTGCATGCATGCCACCGTGCCAAAGGAGAAGCACCCTGGGATTCACACGCTGCAACCACGGACCAAACTTTGCTCTCCCTGACTGCCTTGCTCAATGTTCTGAAGTTCTCACATTCGTCGATGAACATATTCTTCGGACTCTCTTATATACCACGCGATCGGCTTCGGGGATGGATCTACAGACGGCATATGATCATAGGCCGATCGACTATTCCAGAGCAGCTGCCTTTGTTGCCGGTGGTCTCTCCATTTATTTATTTTTGCTTTGGAATGTGCTCCACGAGGAATAATATGGTCCTCCTCCTGATCTTCAATACATATACCTTTTGCAGGTGCACCAATCGAAACTAAGTGTATGTGAATGATGTTACAACATGACAAAAGTTAACTTGTTTTTAAGGAAAGAGTAGCAGAAGTGAGTATTATAGCGCCCTTGCAGCGAAACGGCAACGCAATCGATGCCAGATATGAAGAGATTTTATTCTACACTATCTACCTAGCTTTTTAACTGAGCTTTTGTTGTTGGCATTCCACATGGAGCAAAAGAATAACTTGCGTTAGCCCTTGGAGAGCCACAGAATCAAACCTTCTCGTGATCTGAGATGGCACATTCCATTGGATCTTCCCTAGAAGCTGGTAGCTCTTCCTCACTTAAACAACGCCTATAAAGGGCAGCGCTTGCCAGGATCAAGACTGGCTAGCTTGCTGCGTGGAGCGACCAGGTTTCTGTGTTGGGAATGAAAATGGAAATTTCCAATTAACCAATGAGGTTTACTAAAATTTGTATAGTTTGAAACAATTTTCATTTGAATATCGGAATTTGAGATGTCTGGTTTTATATAAAGTCTGAGATTAAAGCTTTACAATGTTCTCCGGACCTTTTCATAACTTTTCTTCTTTGTTATCCGAAGTCTATTCTAGATTTCTAACTACAGTAAATTTGTTTTTGGAAATAACCAATGTACAGGCTTTGTGAGATTTTACGTTAGCTTAGGTGATTCGCAGGGCAATTCTCCTTCGGCACCCGTGACACAACATTTCAACATTAATATAATTGATTAGCGCAAAACAAGTACCTCGGTATTAAAACATTATCCCAGGTGGACGCTAATCCTATGGATTCACCATTCTGGAAAGGCCTCATGCGTGTTAAGGATGAGTTCTTCAGCAGAGGTTTTTTTAAAGTTGGGAATGGGAATACGGTAAGGTTTTGGAAGGATATTTGGTTGGGTAGCACTCCATTAGCCCATCAATACCCTGCATTATATAACATTGCCCAAAAAAATGTTCTAGTGGCAAGTGTACTTAATCAAGCCCTACTGAATATTGCTTTTAGAAGGGGTTTAACTGAAAACAAGTGGAACGACTAGTTGCACTTTTGTCAGAAGCTTATGATGGTCCAGTTACCTCAAACGCCGGATTCCTCTGTTTTCGGTCAAATCAATGTATCTTGACCTTATGATGGTGACACAAGATTTTTATGAACATACTTATGGGAGCTAAAAAATCGGTTGAAAATAAAAATGTGTATGTGATTCCTTAACAAGAAAGTCCTTTTAACTAAATATAATCTTGCGAAACGCAATTGGAATGGGTGTCAAAAGTGTTGCTTTTGTGATTCAATGGAGTCTATAGAACATCTATTTATCTCATGTTCGTTTGCAAAAATAATATGAAAAACTTACATATAATATGACTCCTCCAACTAGTATTACTAATATGTTTGGTAACTGGTTGAATGTAATTGATAAAATGAATAAGGCTAGAATCCATGTCGGGGTTTCAACTTTATGTTGGTCTATTTGAACATGTCAGAATAGTATTATCTTTAACAACCAATCGGGTACTAATTTTTTGCAGGTTATTCGACTCGTTGTGCACTGAATACAGCTATGGTGTCACTTGCTCTCGTTCGATCAGCTCAGGACTTCTATGTTCAGGCTACTGGATGGCGGAACATTAGTAGACTTCAAAATGAATAGATTTGTTTTGCATTTTATTTTTCGTTGGTTGATACATGTCTCATCTCTAGCTCATCTGTGATTGTAATAAATAATATAACTAAAATTTCAATAAATGAAAGGATGTGTGCATGCAGAGACCGGGGCTACACTCTCCATTTTCAAACATATGCATCGTAGTACTGAAGCACGTTGTCGTCCTCATCACATAATTGAGCTTCATAGTGGAAGTTGACAGAGCTGAATCTCTCAGCTCGCACGAATATATCTCTGACAAATACAGAGAAACAGTTTGGCCTCGGCTGCCTCACACAACCATGCTTTCCTTCTCTGTTTCTTAGTTCAAAGTAAACATGATTGTTAGCTTTGCGACGAGTAAATAACGAAGAACGAAAATAAAATCACAGCAAGGGGGACACAGATTTAACGTGGAAAACCCTCTCCAACAAAGAGAAAGGAAAAACCACGGGCGCCAGCCAGCGAAACTTCACTATAACGGAGAGTGTTTACACAACGCCGGGGATTTTACAGATGCAACTTATCCCAACCAGTGGCTTACAAGAAGTAGCCCAAGCCTCCGGCCGAAAGCCTCCGCATCGGCCCAAGCCTCCGGCGACGGGCCTCGCTCCGCTTCGTCAGAAGTTGGCCTCTACTTTATAGAATTTGGATCAACATATAACAATGATTACGTGGCCTTAAGTAGTGGCGCGCACAACCTATGCACGTACTAACTCACGACTACACGACTCGGCTAACACAACACCTTAGATGCAGCTAACATCTAACGGCTCAAATGGATCAGCTCCAGACCTTCGCCCGCCTGCCGCTACTCACGGTCATGCTGCATCGCACAGCACACTTGCATCACGCTGTACACCCGTATTGCACAGAGCCTGGCATCTCGCCGTACGCGGTCAGGTTGAGCTGCACCTGCTTGACGTACGACTACTACATGTAAGAAAGAGAATCAAGATTGAAGCTAATAGAAGTTACTTGTCAGTTGAATTATCTTTCCCAATGTCGCTCATCCCTATGGCATGGTCATGCTAGAATAACTATTGTAGCAGGGTTTTTCTCACTAAAAGATATGAAGCTGCTAGGGCTAAAGCTAAAGAGATAGTTTGCATATTTGTTTGCTTGGCTACATATATATGGGTCGAGTCACCACTCATGTCTTGAATATATCCTTGATGGTAGACTAAATGGTGTGGTTATTGTATCCATTATCGCACTGAAAACTAGCAACTATTTTTATTTTTCAGATACCATACCGTACATTGCCATGTGCTTACGACAAACTGAAATCATGTTCACAACTCACAAGTACAACAACTTTTATCATTTGTCACCACTGCGTACTTCTGATGTATCGTAGAGAGTAGCATCCCGTGCTCGTACCCGTGAGGGAAAGACACACAGACCCATGGGTAATTTCCACCGAATCTTACTCCCTCCGTTTAAAAATATAAAATATTTTAGCTTTATAAAAAGGAGTGTATTTAGACTTCTACTTACACTAAAAGGAGTCTAGACACACTCCTTTCACAACCTACACACTAAAAAAAGTCTAGATAAACTTCTTTTACAAAGCTAAGACATCTTATATTTTCAAACTGAGGGAGTAGATGCAACAAGTAACCTTTGAGTTGCTTTCTCAGCCTATGCAGACATAAGATCACGTGTATATGTAGTTTGCCCATAAAAACTATGTGTATGTGAATAATGTTACAACATGAAAAGGTTAACGTTGTTTAGGGAACAGTAGCAGCACTGAGTATTGTACCACCGCTAGCTGCAGCAAAACGTCAACGCATTCGAT
The DNA here is from genome assembly GCA_910589775.1 of Avena eriantha. NCBI lineage: Eukaryota > Viridiplantae > Streptophyta > Magnoliopsida > Poales > Poaceae > Avena > Avena eriantha. The sequence goes on from OU342746.1 coordinate 380,250,720, forward strand.
GCCAGATATGCAGATATTTTGTTCTTGGCTACCCAGCTAGCCTTTTAGCTGTGTTGTGCCTCTTGGCATTCCACATGGAGCAAGAGAATAACCGGTGGGGAGAATCACGAACTCTAACCTTCTCCTGACTCCTGAGAATTTGTACATTCCAATGCATATTCCATATGCAGCTGGTGGCATTTCCTGATTGGGACAACAAGCATAAGGGGGGAATTGTTCTATTTGTTGGGAATGTATCCTGAGCTCTGCATCGATTGATTCATGCGGCCTTTGTTCCATTATTAAACTTTAGTTATTACAAAAGAATACATAACATAGAGTGACAATACATCAATATGCACCAGCTGCACTGCCTGTGTAAAACCTGTGCAACCATCCAACATAAGTTTTAGCAATGTTGGTGAGTTTATCCCGACATGGAGAATTCGGATCAAACAATCACATGAAAAGTTAAAACTTGGTGGACTAAATGTTTCCACCCAACAAATTTGTGTGCCAACAATGGAGTAACTTCTAAAATTTACAAGCCATATGTAGAATTTTTGATATAGATTGTTGTAGTATTACATGCAACTGCGTTCTCTATGAATCTATCATCCTCCCTTCTTATTGGAAGGGGATCATCTTCTTTTCTTCCACCTCACAAGCACAAAAAATGGTTGTACTAGCTCGTATGAAGAAACCTAGGATTGATGAGGACCCCGCATGCTTATCACAAACACGTGCCAATAGTGAATACCTTTCTAGTGGCATATTCAAGTTGCACACTACGAGAACTTCCCACGATGTAGATCTATTTTTTCCGATGCTGCTTATTCCTAAAGCATAATCATGCTAGAATAGTAATTGCATCGGCACTTTTATCACTTAAAGACACAAAGCTAGATGGTACAGAAGTAGCGTCATGCTTGTTTGCTCAGCTGACATGGCTAGTATATGTAGAGCGGGATATATGATGGTAGACGACTTAGCATGACTTTACTAGCTGCACCAACTCCAAAATGGTAATGGCCATTCTTTATTTTTGCACTTACAATGGTGTACCGCGTGGCTTATAGCATCAGTAGCGGACCCCGTAAACCTTTGTAATGTAGACATGTTTTAAAGTCGACCTTAAAACCAAGTGTTTTCTCCTAGGCGTCCTACAGGAGGCGTTCACAAGGCGTCTGAGTTCCTTCCCTCGGCCTTCGGCACCACTGCTGCTAGTCCTTGCCATCGACCAGCCGTCGTGAGGGCGGGGTAACCACAAATCGGATGATCGGTTCTTATAGGGCCTTCGAGTTTTTTGTCTCCGGTGTAGCAGCATCAGCGACAGTGAAAATAAAGGTCCTTCGGCCCACCCTAGATCGGTAGACTTTAATAATTACAATCGTGGTAGAGATGAAGGATGTCAATGAACAATATTGATGAATCACTCCCATAACCTACTTTATTGCGTTTATCGACTACCATGAAGATACAAGGAGGAGGAAGATAGGTGGAATTTGAAGGAAAGAAATAATTCTACATGCTCGTATTTCACAAATTGTTTGGTTGAAGAGAAACTCTCAAATTGAATTATGATGAATAAAATTGGTTGAATACTTTTCTTGTGTAGTTCATCCATTAGGTATTGTCACATTCTTAAATTTCTCTTCTCTCAAAGATCTGATTGGTGGAAGGGATGCAAAATCCAACATAAGAAATAAAAATGTGGATTTGTTAGCTAGCTTCACTGCGCGTTCCACTCACTGCATTGTACCTCATTTCTCGAGCACATGTAAATAGATAAAATGCATGATATGTTACAGTAGTATGTGTGGCATTACTCAATGCATACAACTTTTTTTGGAGTGGATATTCCCCTTAATTGTCCTGATAGCATGTTCATCAATAAAATTAGCTTCAATAGATAGGCAGATGAATGGCTAGGACCATATGAAATGTTACCATCCCATAACAAGTTACTTGCACCGTTGTTATACTTGAAAGAGTTTGAGAATTCGAAGAAATAATATACAATCTATACTGGGTTTCGAAAAAAAATTCTAGTGAATAATGACAAACTCTAGAAATTGAAAATAATCTCAAAGTTAACATTATCCCGTGATATATTTGATAGAGGGGTTATGCTAACCAGGGATGATCTTATCAAACATGATTGACAAAGAAATACTAAATGTGTCTTCGGTCACCACAAGGAATTAATGAAAAACCTTACCTTTGATTTTAAGTTTGGTAGGGAAGTAAGGTCCATTGTCCAAATGGTTTGTAATTTATATCCACCTTGTTGTGTGCCAAATATGTTTGATCAGTGGTTATGGGGCATACATAAAAAATGCAATACCCATATCTTAGTAGGAGTTTCTGCGCTGCACTAGTCTATATAGTTATGCAGAAATTGTGTGGGTTCCCATAGGAAGAAAACTTCTTCTCTAACGCAGGTTATTCACTCGGTGTACACACTGGCTCCGTAAGTAGTCAATTTTTTACAGTGAGTTATTGTGGTTGAGTGTATCCAGCTGGACCGAGCAACCAAGGAGTTCTTAATTTGGTATATATATGGATCATATAGTGTGGTCTTCTTTTCATCACAGTTGAACTTGTTTTTTGTTTCCACTATTTGGAGGTGTGTGCAACTTACCATGCAGATGCAGGGTATTAGAACTCTTTGCGTTTGTATCATCTAGGTGCCATGACTGAGTCTATACAGTTCCATTTATCAAAAATCCTATCAGCTCTTGGGCGTGATTGAAGATATTTGAACACCAACAATAACACGTGTTAAGCTGCAAGATGCAGCGCCGAGGCATACGGTCTATGGAAAGTAATCGTACGTACCTGCTTGCGGAAGCCCCTTGTGAGATGCATACAGATGGATATGCTCCAAGGCCAATCGACTATTCCAGAGGAGTTGCCTTTCTTGCCGGTGGTCTCTCCATCTTTTCCTCCCTTTGCAATGTTCTCCACGAAGAATAATGGCCTTCCAGATCTTCAGTACATACACCTTTTGCCGGTACAACAACCAAAACTAAGTATACGTGGATGGTGTTACAGCATGCAAAGTAGAAGTGTTTCAGGGCAGAGTAGCACTCAGTATTGTATCACCACATCAGCGAAACGTCAACGCATTCAATGAAGAGATTTTATTCTTGGCTACCTAGCTAGACTTTTAGCTGAGCTTTGCTTGTTGGCATTCCACATGGAGCAAAAGAATAAACTGGTGTGGAGAAACACAAACTCAAACCATCTCCTCGGATGGTACATTCCAATGGATATGCAGCTGGTGGCTTTTCCTGACTGAGATGACAAGAATAAGGGAGAACAAATATTTATTTTGTTGGGAATTAAAATGATTCTTCTTAACATTTTTTTGTGTGGAAAAGGTGTCGTACCTAGGGCTATGCATCGACTGATGAATGTGTCCATTTATTTCATTATTAAACTTCAGTTATTACAAAAGAATACATTGGGTCACACCGGCTCTCGAATGATATATCAACCATCGAAAGATAATATACCACATGGAGTGACCTGCATCAATACGCTATGCTAAGATGAAAACGCCAACATGGACTGGTACGTTGTATGTTACAACTTGGTGGACTAAAAGTATTTCCACCCGGCAAATCTGTGTACCAACAATGCAACATCTTCTAAAATGTATACGTCATCTCTGTAGAATTTGTTATAGATTGGTTAAATATTACATGCAACTGCGTTCTCTATGATTCTATCTTCTTCCCTTGTTCTTGAAAGACGATCCTCTTCCCTTCTTCCACCTCACATGCCAAAAGAAAGGTTGTAATAGCTCGTTTGAAGAAACCTAAGACTGTCAACGAACCTGCATGCTTATTACAAACATACACCAACAAGAGTGAAGACCATTATACTGACATATTCAAGTTGGGCACTGTGTAAACTTGCTGCGACATAGAGTTATTTTTCCCAGTGCTGCCCATGCCTAATGCATAGTCATGCAGTTGTGGCGGGACTTTTCTCACTTAAAAGACACAAAACTAGATGATAGAGAAATAGCATCATACTCAGTTTTCTTGGCGACATGCTAATACACGTGGAGGGGAAACATATATATGATGGTAAAGAAGGTAGCACGAGTTTACTCTGTGCACCAAATCGTCAAAGGGTACGAGTCATTATTTAATTTTGCACTCAAGATGTTGTACCACGTGGCTTATAGCATCTCTGGCATAACCAGTAAACCTTTGTACTGTAAACGTGTTTTAGAGTCTATGTTAAAACATTCGCAAAAATAAAGAGTCTACCTTAAAACGTTTTGTGGTACAAAACGGAGTTATAACAGAGCAGATACCCACAATCAGCACCAAAAAAGAAATCTCATACTGCACATCACATAGGTCTGCCCACCCCGCCCATCCCACCGCCTAGTCCCCTCAGTGCGCCGAGCCCTCCACCGGAAGTATCTATACACCACTCACCCAAGTGCATGCATGTCCTTCATGCGCCCCTCCCAATGCGGCCGAATAACAGGTACAAGTTTTCTTATTATTCCACTATTTTCCATTTTTTCAAAACCTAAATATGTTTTAAAATCATGAATATTTATTAGATTCTGAACCTTTAAAAAATCTGAATTTTTCAAATCTAAACATATTTTAAAATCTGAATATTTTTCAAATTCATACATTTTCAAGTTCGAATAGTTTCGAAATCCAAACACTTTCGAAAATCTGAATATTTTTCAAACTCGGAAAATTTTCAAAATCTGAATTTTAATTTGAGCATTTATCTAAACATTTTCAAAATCTGAACATTTCTCAAGAATTTGATTTTTTTTAATTCTGAACAATTTCAAATTATAAAAAGTAATGTAAAAAAGAAAAAAGCAGAAAATGAAAAACATACAAAGAAAAGGAAAAACTATGCTAATGGGCAGGTCCACTCAAGCACCCCCGCATGAGAGTGCACTATTATTGGATGCAATGGGCGGTATATAGGGTTTGACCTCGCCGCCATTCCACGACTTGTCCCTTCCTTGTGCTTGCTAACCCACCAACCCCATCCGCATTGCTTCGACCAGGAGAAGACGAGGCAAGGTGTCCTCAGCTCCTAGCCTGCACTGCCCCCAGTTCCCATGCTTCTCTAGCCTTGTAGAAGATGAGGAGGATGAGCTGCAGCTCATTGAGCTCGACATGGACGTACTCCTCGGCTCTAAATTCACCAGAAGGTGAACCAAATTCATAGGAAATCAATCGGTAACGAGTCTCTTTGTCGAAACACGGACGGAATTTGGGTGGTGTGACTGTAGTTGGCCGGATTTTGGCAAGTTTCGTAGAAGGGGGGCATCGAAGAGTTCTAAAACTTGCCTCCTCCCAAGACAAAAAAACTAGTCCTAAATCCTACATTGTGTAATGAAATTGGGAAGAACTCATACAACGGCTAGACAAGATTCACTTGAGGTATCTCCGTCGTTTCATCTTGGCATGTCGGGTGATAGAGGCAGAGAAAAGAAGCGGTGGAGTGCTATGGCCTCCCAGCATCCTGATCTAATGTTGTAGATGTTCCTCTCGGAGGCGAGAGTGGTAGGCGAAGCGGGAGACATCGGCCAATTGCTCTGTATAGCCGTCGAACTAATGACGAATTTGCAGAAAGGGGGGAGGCAATAATTTGGTGGTGATTTGTGGGGTTAGTGGAGGCACCTACCGCAGGGAAGATGACCAATGGTGGGTGAGAATGGCTGGGCCACTGCCAAAGGGACACACGGGCCCTGCGTGGCAACACGTGTCGGGGCTCACATGCCCTTTCCTGTGGTTGGGGCATTCGTCATGTGATTTCCATACATATTATTGGGACTCTGGAATTACCGTCAGCCTATCAGGAGCAGCGTGGTGATCCCATTTTCTGTCGGGCACGCCAATAGCCGTACTGGGGAAGCTACTAGGGCTGCCAGTGGAGATGCTCTGACCATGGATACTCTATTGCGATAAAAAAAGTGCAGGTTTCTCGACTGCTCAATGATTGGGATTGACTTGTCTTTTTTTGTGTTCCTCTTAATTACATTACTGTAATAAAATGGCGACTACAAAAACAACTTTATAAGTTGGAACTTGTTACAAAGAAACATGGGAGAAACGGATTCCAAAATACACACATGATACGGAAATACAGTGAAACCATTTTCCCTAGCTTCGGTACATAGCTTTGCAATCACTAGCCGTGAGGAATCTATGATATACGTATGTCTATAGATATTTTTTGTGATGTGGTACATAATCAGATCAGAGGGTTTACTCAGAACAAACAATTTACTCGAAGTGGATACCAAATATTAGTTATTTTGTACAATCATGATATGACAAGGAACTTTGTAAGGTAGATAAATTAGCAAATCAGAAACTGAATTTTAGAATCTCGGCCGAAGTTAGCAAGCATACAACTCTTCTAAAACCGTTGAACAATTACAATGGTGGTTGAGATAAAGGATGACACTGACCAAGGTTGATGAATCACTTCCATAACCTACTTTATTGCCTCTATCGACTACCATGTAGATACAAGTAGGAGGATGATAGATGAAATATGAAAGAGCATATTTGCAATATGAGAGAAAGAAATAATACTACATGCTAGTATTTCATAAATTGTTTGGCTAAAGATGAACTCTTTCTTTGAAGTATTAGAAAGAAAATTGGTTTCACATCTCTCGAAGATGTGAAACCTTGGTGAAAGGGATGCAAAATCCAGCACAAGAAACAAAAATGTGGATTTGTTTGCTAGCTTCACTACGCGTTCCACTAATTGCATTGTCACTCATATCTCGAGCACATGTAAAGAGAGAAAATGCTGCATGATATGTTACACAAGTAGGTGTGACATTACTCAATGCATACAACTTTTTTGGAGTAGATATTCCTCTTAATTGTCCTGATGCACAAAAGTGGCTTCGATAGATAGGTAGATAAATGGCTAGGAGCATATGAAATGTTACCATCTCATAACAAGTTGCGTGCACCATAAGTTTGCTAGGGAAGTAAGGTACATTCTCCAAATGGTTTATAATTTATATCTACACTGCGATCTGCTAAATATGTTTAATCAGTGGTTATGGGGCATACATAAGAAATTCAAGACCCACATCTTAGTAGGAGTTTCTGCGCTGCACTGGTCTATATAGTTATGCAGAAACTGTGTGGGTTCTGATAAAAAGAAAAATTCTTCCATAATGCAGGTTATTCACAACACCGGCTCCATACGTAGCCCATTTTACACTGACGAGAACACAAAGAGTTATTTTTTTTGAGTATATCCAGCTGGAGCGAGCAACCAAGGAGGTGTTTACCTTGTATATAAGGACCAGTGTGTAGTCCTCCTTTTTGTTTTGTTTCTACTATTTTGAGTTGTGTGCATCTTATGATGCAGATACAGGGTATTAGCTAGAACTCTTTGATTTGCTATCATCTCGGTGCCATGATTGAGGCAATACAGTTCCAATTATCAAAATCAAGTCCATGGGCTCTTGGCCATGAAGATATTTGAACAGCAACAATAACACGTGTTAAGCTGCAAGATGCAGCGGCGAGGCCCTAAGGTCTTTGGAAAGTACACCAGTAATCAGGAACACCAAGCATATAAAACCAAGCATGCCTAGTCTCAGGAACACCCATACGTACCGGCATTGCAGGAATCTCCTTGTGCGATGCATTCGGCATGTGCATGATGTCTTTTTTGTGTTCCTCTTAATTACTCTACTGTAATTAAAACAAGTTTAAAAGATGGAACTTTTTACAAACAAACATGGGAGAAAAGGATTCCAAAATACAACACATGACATGGAAATACTAGGAAACCAAATCGTGGAAATACTAGGAAACTGCTGTTTGATCAACTGGATAGACTGCAAGTAAAATTACTTGGTGAAATTTATCAAACAAATCGTGCTATGGGCAGAAAAAACGTACTCACTCCATCCAATAAGATAAGATGCTATTAGAACCAATATAAGGCTGAAATTTAGTTTGGTGGATGGGCTCCATGGAGCGCCTTTTTAATTTTTCAAAAAAGCATTAAATATTTTCGGAATAAATATCTATGTGTATCCCACAATAGGAAACACAAGTACAGAAATTTTTGATGAAAAATACTTTGTAATTCAGGCGCAACAAATAAGACAAATATGACAAATTTTGGGAAAACGGAGGCCCATTCAATAATTGCACCGTTCATGTCCAGATGTGAAATATTCTCTTTTTTCCTGAGACCGAAATACAAAGTATTTTCACATGATTTGTTTGCATGCGTGCATTATAAATTATTATCTGCATCCCATTATTTTTGGATTTTTTAAACCTTTAAATTTATACTTTTCAAAAAGAAAAAATAAAGTCCATGGTGGATGGGAGCCAAATTGACACTCTCCAGTATATGGTGCTATCACAACCAATACATGGGTAAATTGGTTGTAGTAGTAACATCTTATATTATGTGGAATAGAGACAGTGCTAATTTGATGTTGATCATGCTCTACTAAGATACATGGTTAAGAAACCTTTGCCCATCCTTTCAGGTTTCAGCTGCACAAGCTAGTCACACATATATCCATCGAATTGGCAGATGGAGCAAGTGCAAGATTGGAAACAAGCGTGGCAGGTTATCTGATCCAAATGTAACGACCGAAACAATTGGCAGTGCACGTACAGTCGTGTCAAAAGAGATAGATGGGGGAGGCAACAATTTGGCGGTGATTTGTGGGGATAGGGGAGGCACCAACCGTACGGAAAATGACCAATGGTGGGTGAGAATGGCTGGGCCACTGCCAAAGGGACCCACGTGCCCAATCCTGTGTGGCGACACATGTCGGGGCTCACATGCCCTTCCCTGTGGTTGGGGCATTCGTCGTGTGATTTCCATACATATTATTGGGACTCTGGAATTACCGTCAGCCTATCGGGGGCAGTGGGGTGAGCCCATTTTCTGTCGGGCACGCCAATAGCCGTACTGGGGAAGCTACTAGGGCTGCCCGTGGAGATGCTATAACCATGGATACTCTATTGCGATAAAAATGTGCAGGTTTCTCGACAGCTCAATGATTGGGATGGACTTATCTTTTTTGTGTTCCTCTTAATTACCCTACTGTAATAAATGGCAACTACAAAAACAACTTTACAAGTTGGAACTTGTTACAAAGTAACATGGGGGAAACGGATTCCAAAATACAACACATGAAAATGGAATACACGGAAACCATTTTCCCTAGCTTCAGTACATAGATTTGTCAACATTCGCCGTGAGGAATCTATGATATACGTATGTATATAGATAATTTTTTGTGATGTGGTACATAATTAGATCTGAGGGTTTACTCAGAACAAACAATTTACTCGTAGTGGATACCAAATATTAGTTATTTTGTACAATCATGATATCACAAGGAACTTTTTAAGGTAGATAAATTAGCAAATCAGAAACTGAATTTTAGAATCTCGGCCGAAGTTAGCAAACATACAACTCTTATAAAACCGTTGAACAATTACAATGGTGGTAGAGATAAAGGATGACACTGACCAAGGTTGATGAATCACTTCCACAACCTACTTTATTGCCTCTATTAACTACCATGTAGATACAAGTAGGAGGATGATAGACGAAATATGAAAGAGCATATGTGCAATATGAGAGAAAGAAATAATTCTACATGGTAGTATTTCACAAATTGTTTGGCTAAAGATAAACTCTTTCTTCGAAGTATCAGAAAGAAAATTGGTTTCACATCTTCGACTGAAAGGGATGGAAAATCCAACACAAGAAATAAAAATGTGGATTTGTTAGCTAGCTTCACTACGCGCTCCACTAATTGCATTGTCACTCATATCTCGAGCACATGTAAAGAGAGAAAATGCATGATATATTACACAAGTAGGTGTGACATTACTCAATGCATACAACTTTTTTGGAGTAGATCTTCCCCTTAATTGTCCTGATAGCTGGTTCGTACACAGAAGTAGCTTCAATAGATAGGTAGATAAATGGCTAGGAGCATATGAAATGTTACCATCTCATAACAAGTTACGTGCACCATGAGTTTGCTAGGGAAGTAAGGTACATTGTCCAAATGGTTTATAATTTATATCTACACTGTGATGTGCCAATTATGTTTAATCAGTGGTTATGGGGCATACACAAGAAATTCGAGACCCACATCTTAGTAGGAGTTTCTGCGCTGCACTGGTCTATATGCAGAAAATTATGTGGGTTCTGATAAAAAGAAAAATTCTTTTATAATGCAGGTTATTCACAACACCGGCTCCATACGATAGCCCATTTTACACTGACGAGAACACAAAGAGTTATTTTTTTTGAGTATATCCAGCTGGAGCGAGCAACCAAGGAGGTGTTTACCTTGTATATAGGGACCAGTGTGTAGTCCTCCTTTTTGTTTTGTTTCTACTATTTTGAGTTGTGTGCATCTTATGATGCAGATACAGGGTATTAGCTAGAACTCTTTGATTTGCTATCATCTCGGTGCCATGATTGAGGCAATACAGTTCCAATTATCAAAAATCAAGTCCATGGGCTCTTGGCCATGAAGATATTTGAGCAGCAACAATAACACGTGTTAAGCTGCAAGATGCAGCGGCGAGGCCCTAAGGTCTTTGGAAAGTACACCAGTAATCAGGAACACCAAGCATATAAAACCAAGCATGCCTAGTCTCAGGAACACCCGTACGTACCGGCATTGCAGGAATCTCCTTGTGCGATGCATTCGGCATGTGCATGATGTCTTTTTTGTGTTCCTCTTAATTACTCTACTGTAATTAAAACAAGTTTAAAAGATGGAACTTTTTACAAACAAACATGGGAGAAAAGGATTCCAAAATACAACACATGACATGGAAATACTAGGAAACCAAATCGTGGAAATACTAGGAAACTGCTGTTTGATCAACTGGATAGACTGCAAGTAAAATTACTTGGTGAAATTTATCAAACAAATCGTGCTATGGGCAGAAAAAACGTACTCACTCCATCCAATAAGATAAGATGCTATTAGAACCAATATAAGGCTGAAATTTAGTTTGGTGGATGGGCTCCATGGAGCGCCTTTTTAATTTTTCAAAAAAGCATTAAATATTTTCGGAATAAATATCTATGTGTATCCCACAATAGGAAACACAAGTACAGAAATTTTTGATGAAAAATACTTTGTAATTCAGGCGCAACAAATAAGACAAATATGACAAATTTTGGGAAAACGGAGGCCCATTCAATAATTGCACCGTTCATGTCCAGATGTGAAATATTCTCTTTTTTCCTGAGACCGAAATACAAAGTATTTTCACATGATTTGTTTGCATGCGTGCATTATAAATTATTATCTGCATCCCATTATTTTTGGATTTTTTAAACCTTTAAATTTATACTTTTCAAAAAGAAAAAATAAAGTCCATGGTGGATGGGAGCCAAATTGACACTCTCCAGTATATGGTGCTATCACAACCAATACATGGGTAAATTGGTTGTAGTAGTAACATCTTATATTATGTGGAATAGAGACAGTGCTAATTTGATGTTGATCATGCTCTACTAAGATACATGGTTAAGAAACCTTTGCCCATCCTTTCAGGTTTCAGCTGCACAAGCTAGTCACACATATATCCATCGAATTGGCAGATGGAGCAAGTGCAAGATTGGAAACAAGCGTGGCAGGTTATCTGATCCAAATGTAACGACCGAAACAATTGGCAGTGCACGTACAGTCGTGTCAAAAGAGATAGATGGGGGAGGCAACAATTTGGCGGTGATTTGTGGGGATAGGGGAGGCACCAACCGTACGGAAAATGACCAATGGTGGGTGAGAATGGCTGGGCCACTGCCAAAGGGACCCACGTGCCCAATCCTGTGTGGCGACACATGTCGGGGCTCACATGCCCTTCCCTGTGGTTGGGGCATTCGTCGTGTGATTTCCATACATATTATTGGGACTCTGGAATTACCGTCAGCCTATCGGGGGCAGTGGGGTGAGCCCATTTTCTGTCGGGCACGCCAATAGCCGTACTGGGGAAGCTACTAGGGCTGCCCGTGGAGATGCTATAACCATGGATACTCTATTGCGATAAAAATGTGCAGGTTTCTCGACAGCTCAATGATTGGGATGGACTTATCTTTTTTGTGTTCCTCTTAATTACCCTACTGTAATAAATGGCAACTACAAAAACAACTTTACAAGTTGGAACTTGTTACAAAGTAACATGGGGGAAACGGATTCCAAAATACAACACATGAAAATGGAATACACGGAAACCATTTTCCCTAGCTTCAGTACATAGATTTGTCAACATTCGCCGTGAGGAATCTATGATATACGTATGTATATAGATAATTTTTTGTGATGTGGTACATAATTAGATCTGAGGGTTTACTCAGAACAAACAATTTACTCGTAGTGGATACCAAATATTAGTTATTTTGTACAATCATGATATCACAAGGAACTTTTTAAGGTAGATAAATTAGCAAATCAGAAACTGAATTTTTAGAATCTCGGCCGAAGTTAGCAAACATACAACTCTTATAAAACCGTTGAACAATTACAATGGTGGTAGAGATAAAGGATGACACTGACCAAGGTTGATGAATCACTTCCACAACCTACTTTATTGCCTCTATTAACTACCATGTAGATACAAGTAGGAGGATGATAGACGAAATATGAAAGAGCATATGTGCAATATGAGAGAAAGAAATAATTCTACATGGTAGTATTTCACAAATTGTTTGGCTAAAGATAAACTCTTTCTTCGAAGTATCAGAAAGAAAATTGGTTTCACATCTTCGACTGAAAGGGATGGAAAATCCAACACAAGAAATAAAAATGTGGATTTGTTAGCTAGCTTCACTACGCGCTCCACTAATTGCATTGTCACTCATATCTCGAGCACATGTAAAGAGAGAAAATGCATGATATATTACACAAGTAGGTGTGACATTACTCAATGCATACAGCTTTTTTGGAGTAGATCTTCCCCTTAATTGTCCTGATAGCTGGTTCGTACACAGAAGTAGCTTCAATAGATAGGTAGATAAATGGCTAGGAGCATATGAAATGTTACCATCTCATAACAAGTTACGTGCACCATGAGTTTGCTAGGGAAGTAAGGTACATTGTCCAAATGGTTTATAATTTATATCTACACTGTGATGTGCCAATTATGTTTAATCAGTGGTTATGGGGCATACACAAGAAATTCGAGACCCACATCTTAGTAGGAGTTTCTGCGCTGCACTGGTCTATATGCAGAAAATTATGTGGGTTCTGATAAAAAGAAAATTTCTTTTATAATGCAGGTTATTCACAACACCGGCTCCATACGATAGCCCATTTTACAGTGACGAGAACACAAAGAGTTATTTTTTTTGAGTATATCCAGATGGAGCGAGCAACCAAGGAGGTGTTTACCTTGTATATAGGGACCAGTGTGTAGTCCTCCTTTTTGTTTTGTTTCTACTATTTTGAGTTGTGTGCATCTTATGATGCAGATACAGGGTATTAGCTAGAACTCTTTGATTTGCTATCATCTCGGTGCCATGATTGAGGCGATACAGTTCCAATTATCAAAAATCAAGTCCATGGGCTCTTGGCCATGAAGATATTTGAGCAGCAACAATAACACGTGTTAAGCTGCAAGATGCAGCGGCGAGGCCCTAAGGTCTTTGGAAAGTACACCAGTAATCAGGAACACCAAGCATATAAAACCAAGCATGCCTAGTCTCAGGAACACCCGTACGTACCGGCATTGCAGGAATCTCCTTGTGCGATGCATTCGGCATGTGCATGATGTCTTTTTTGTGTTCCTCTTAATTACTCTACTGTAATTAAAACAAGTTTAAAAGATGGAACTTTTTACAAACAAACATGGGAGAAAAGGATTCCAAAATACAACACATGACATGGAAATACTAGGAAACCAAATCGTGGAAATACTAGGAAACTGCTGTTTGATCAACTGGATAGACTGCAAGTAAAATTACTTGGTGAAATTTATCAAACAAATCGTGCTATGGGCAGAAAAAACGTACTCACTCCATCCAATAAGATAAGATGCTATTAGAACCAATATAAGGCTGAAATTTAGTTTGGTGGATGGGCTCCATGGAGCGCCTTTTTAATTTTTCAAAAAAGCATTAAATATTTTCGGAATAAATATCTATGTGTATCCCACAATAGGAAACACAAGTACAGAAATTTTTGATGAAAAATACTTTGTAATTCAGGCGCAACAAATAAGACAAATATGACAAATTTTGGGAAAACGGAGGCCCATTCAATAATTGCACCGTTCATGTCCAGATGTGAAATATTCTCTTTTTTCCTGAGACCGAAATACAAAGTATTTTCACATGATTTGTTTGCATGCGTGCATTATAAATTATTATCTGCATCCCATTATTTTTGGATTTTTTAAACCTTTAAATTTATACTTTTCAAAAAGAAAAAATAAAGTCCATGGTGGATGGGAGCCAAATTGACACTCTCCAGTATATGGTGCTATCACAACCAATACATGGGTAAATTGGTTGTAGTAGTAACATCTTATATTATGTGGAATAGAGACAGTGCTAATTTGATGTTGATCATGCTCTACTAAGATACATGGTTAAGAAACCTTTGCCCATCCTTTCAGGTTTCAGCTGCACAAGCTAGTCACACATATATCCATCGAATTGGCAGATGGAGCAAGTGCAAGATTGGAAACAAGCGTGGCAGGTTATCTGATCCAAATGTAACGACCGAAACAATTGGCAGTGCACGTACAGTCGTGTCAAAAGAGATAGATGGGGGAGGCAACAATTTGGCGGTGATTTGTGGGGATAGGGGAGGCACCAACCGTACGGAAAATGACCAATGGTGGGTGAGAATGGCTGGGCCACTGCCAAAGGGACCCACGTGCCCAATCCTGTGTGGCGACACATGTCGGGGCTCACATGCCCTTCCCTGTGGTTGGGGCATTCGTCGTGTGATTTCCATACATATTATTGGGACTCTGGAATTACCGTCAGCCTATCGGGGGCAGTGGGGTGAGCCCATTTTCTGTCGGGCACGCCAATAGCCGTACTGGGGAAGCTACTAGGGCCTGCCCGTGGAGATGCTATAACCATGGATACTCTATTGCGATAAAAATGTGCAGGTTTCTCGACAGCTCAATGATTGGGATGGACTTATCTTTTTTGTGTTCCTCTTAATTACCCTACTGTAATAAATGGCAACTACAAAAACAACTTTACAAGTTGGAACTTGTTACAAAGTAACATGGGGGAAACGGATTCCAAAATACAACACATGAAAATGGTAATACACGGAAACCATTTTCCCTAGCTTCAGTACATAGATTTGTCAACATTCGCCGTGAGGAATCTATGATATACGTATGTATATAGATAATTTTTTGTGATGTGGTACATAATTAGATCTGAGGGTTTACTCAGAACAAACAATTTACTCGTAGTGGATACCAAATATTAGTTATTTTGTACAATCATGATATCACAAGGAACTTTTTAAGGTAGATAAATTAGCAAATCAGAAACTGAATTTTTAGAATCTCGGCCGAAGTTAGCAAACATACAACTCTTATAAAACCGTTGAACAATTACAATGGTGGTAGAGATAAAGGATGACACTGACCAAGGTTGATGAATCACTTCCACAACCTACTTTATTGCCTCTATTAACTACCATGTAGATACAAGTAGGAGGATGATAGACGAAATATGAAAGAGCATATGTGCAATATGAGAGAAAGAAATAATTCTACATGGTAGTATTTCACAAATTGTTTGGCTAAAGATAAACTCTTTCTTCGAAGTATCAGAAAGAAAATTGGTTTCACATCTTCGACTGAAAGGGATGGAAAATCCAACACAAGAAATAAAAATGTGGATTTGTTAGCTAGCTTCACTACGCGCTCCACTAATTGCATTGTCACTCATATCTCGAGCACATGTAAAGAGAGAAAATGCATGATATATTACACAAGTAGGTGTGACATTACTCAATGCATACAACTTTTTTGGAGTAGATCTTCCCCTTAATTGTCCTGATAGCTGGTTCGTACACAGAAGTAGCTTCAATAGATAGGTAGATAAATGGCTAGGAGCATATGAAATGTTACCATCTCATAACAAGTTACGTGCACCATGAGTTTGCTAGGGAAGTAAGGTACATTGTCCAAATGGTTTATAATTTATATCTACACTGTGATGTGCCAATTATGTTTAATCAGTGGTTATGGGGCATACACAAGAAATTCGAGACCCACATCTTAGTAGGAGTTTCTGCGCTGCACTGGTCTATATGCAGAAAATTATGTGGGTTCTGATAAAAAGAAAATTTCTTTTATAATGCAGGTTATTCACAACACCGGCTCCATACGATAGCCCATTTTACAGTGACGAGAACACAAAGAGTTATTTTTTTTGAGTATATCCAGATGGAGCGAGCAACCAAGGAGGTGTTTACCTTGTATATAGGGACCAGTGTGTAGTCCTCCTTTTTGTTTTGTTTCTACTATTTTGAGTTGTGTGCATCTTATGATGCAGATACAGGGTATTAGCTAGAACTCTTTGATTTGCTATCATCTCGGTGCCATGATTGAGGCGATACAGTTCCAATTATCAAAAATCAAGTCCATGGGCTCTTGGCCATGAAGATATTTGAACAGCAACAATAACACGTGTTAAGCTGCAAGATGCAGCGGCGAGGCCCTAAGGTCTTTGGAAAGTACACCAGTAATCAGGAACACCAAGCATATAAAACCAAGCATGCCTAGTCTCAGGAACACCCGTACGTACCGGCATTGCAGGAATCTCCTTGTGCGATGCATTCGGCATGTGCATGATGTCTTTTTTGTGTTCCTCTTAATTACTCTACTGTAATTAAAACAAGTTTAAAAGATGGAACTTTTTACAAACAAACATGGGAGAAAAGGATTCCAAAATACAACACATGACATGGAAATACTAGGAAACCAAATCGTGGAAATACTAGGAAACTGCTGTTTGATCAACTGGATAGACTGCAAGTAAAATTACTTGGTGAAATTTATCAAACAAATCGTGCTATGGGCAGAAAAAACGTACTCACTCCATCCAATAAGATAAGATGCTATTAGAACCAATATAAGGCTGAAATTTAGTTTGGTGGATGGGCTCCATGGAGCGCCTTTTTAATTTTTCAAAAAAGCATTAAATATTTTCGGAATAAATATCTATGTGTATCCCACAATAGGAAACACAAGTACAGAAATTTTTGATGAAAAATACTTTGTAATTCAGGCGCAACAAATAAGACAAATATGACAAATTTTGGGAAAACGGAGGCCCATTCAATAATTGCACCGTTCATGTCCAGATGTGAAATATTCTCTTTTTTCCTGAGACCGAAATACAAAGTATTTTCACATGATTTGTTTGCATGCGTGCATTATAAATTATTATCTGCATCCCATTATTTTTGGATTTTTTAAACCTTTAAATTTATACTTTTCAAAAAGAAAAAATAAAGTCCATGGTGGATGGGAGCCAAATTGACACTCTCCAGTATATGGTGCTATCACAACCAATACATGGGTAAATTGGTTGTAGTAGTAACATCTTATATTATGTGGAATAGAGACAGTGCTAATTTGATGTTGATCATGCTCTACTAAGATACATGGTTAAGAAACCTTTGCCCATCCTTTCAGGTTTCAGCTGCACAAGCTAGTCACACATATATCCATCGAATTGGCAGATGGAGCAAGTGCAAGATTGGAAACAAGCGTGGCAGGTTATCTGATCCAAATGTAACGACCGAAACAATTGGCAGTGCACGTACAGTCGTGTCAAAAGAGATAGATGGGGGAGGCAACAATTTGGCGGTGATTTGTGGGGATAGGGGAGGCACCAACCGTACGGAAAATGACCAATGGTGGGTGAGAATGGCTGGGCCACTGCCAAAGGGACCCACGTGCCCAATCCTGTGTGGCGACACATGTCGGGGCTCACATGCCCTTCCCTGTGGTTGGGGCATTCGTCGTGTGATTTCCATACATATTATTGGGACTCTGGAATTACCGTCAGCCTATCGGGGGCAGTGGGGTGAGCCCATTTTCTGTCGGGCACGCCAATAGCCGTACTGGGGAAGCTACTAGGGCTGCCCGTGGAGATGCTATAACCATGGATACTCTATTGCGATAAAAATGTGCAGGTTTCTCGACAGCTCAATGATTGGGATGGACTTATCTTTTTTGTGTTCCTCTTAATTACCCTACTGTAATAAATGGCAACTACAAAAACAACTTTACAAGTTGGAACTTGTTACAAAGTAACATGGGGGAAACGGATTCCAAAATACAACACATGAAAATGGAATACACGGAAACCATTTTCCCTAGCTTCAGTACATAGATTTGTCAACATTCGCCGTGAGGAATCTATGATATACGTATGTATATAGATAATTTTTTGTGATGTGGTACATAATTAGATCTGAGGGTTTACTCAGAACAAACAATTTACTCGTAGTGGATACCAAATATTAGTTATTTTGTACAATCATGATATCACAAGGAACTTTTTAAGGTAGATAAATTAGCAAATCAGAAACTGAATTTTTAGAATCTCGGCCGAAGTTAGCAAACATACAACTCTTATAAAACCGTTGAACAATTACAATGGTGGTAGAGATAAAGGATGACACTGACCAAGGTTGATGAATCACTTCCACAACCTACTTTATTGCCTCTATTAACTACCATGTAGATACAAGTAGGAGGATGATAGACGAAATATGAAAGAGCATATGTGCAATATGAGAGAAAGAAATAATTCTACATGGTAGTATTTCACAAATTGTTTGGCTAAAGATAAACTCTTTCTTCGAAGTATCAGAAAGAAAATTGGTTTCACATCTTCGACTGAAAGGGATGGAAAATCCAACACAAGAAATAAAAATGTGGATTTGTTAGCTAGCTTCACTACGCGCTCCACTAATTGCATTGTCACTCATATCTCGAGCACATGTAAAGAGAGAAAATGCATGATATATTACACAAGTAGGTGTGACATTACTCAATGCATACAACTTTTTTGGAGTAGATCTTCCCCTTAATTGTCCTGATAGCTGGTTCGTACACAGAAGTAGCTTCAATAGATAGGTAGATAAATGGCTAGGAGCATATGAAATGTTACCATCTCATAACAAGTTACGTGCACCATGAGTTTGCTAGGGAAGTAAGGTACATTGTCCAAATGGTTTATAATTTATATCTACACTGTGATGTGCCAATTATGTTTAATCAGTGGTTATGGGGCATACACAAGAAATTCGAGACCCACATCTTAGTAGGAGTTTCTGCGCTGCACTAGGTCTATATGCAGAAAATTATGTGGGTTCTGATAAAAAGAAAATTTCTTTTATAATGCAGGTTATTCACAACACCGGCTCCATACGATAGCCCATTTTACAGTGACGAGAACACAAAGAGTTATTTTTTTTGAGTATATCCAGATGGAGCGAGCAACCAAGGAGGTGTTTACCTTGTATATAGGGACCAGTGTGTAGTCCTCCTTTTTGTTTTGTTTCTACTATTTTGAGTTGTGTGCATCTTATGATGCAGATACAGGGTATTAGCTAGAACTCTTTGATTTGCTATCATCTCGGTGCCATGATTGAGGCGATACAGTTCCAATTATCAAAAATCAAGTCCATGGGCTCTTGGCCATGAAGATATTTGAACAGCAACAATAACACGTGTTAAGCTGCAAG
This sequence comes from Avena eriantha, assembly GCA_910589775.1. Classification (NCBI taxonomy): domain Eukaryota; kingdom Viridiplantae; phylum Streptophyta; class Magnoliopsida; order Poales; family Poaceae; genus Avena; species Avena eriantha. Next base: position 380,270,482 of record OU342746.1, read on the forward strand.
ATGCAGCGGCGAGGCCCTAAGGTCTTTGGAAAGTACACCAGTAATCAGGAACACCAAGCATATAAAACCAAGCATGCCTAGTCTCAGGAACACCCGTACGTACCGGCATTGCAGGAATCTCCTTGTGCGATGCATTCGGCATGTGCATGATGTCTTTTTTGTGTTCCTCTTAATTACTCTACTGTAATTAAAACAAGTTTAAAAGATGGAACTTTTTACAAACAAACATGGGAGAAAAGGATTCCAAAATACAACACATGACATGGAAATACTAGGAAACCAAATCGTGGAAATACTAGGAAACTGCTGTTTGATCAACTGGATAGACTGCAAGTAAAATTACTTGGTGAAATTTATCAAACAAATCGTGCTATGGGCAGAAAAAACGTACTCACTCCATCCAATAAGATAAGATGCTATTAGAACCAATATAAGGCTGAAATTTAGTTTGGTGGTTGGGCTCCATGGAGCGCCTTTTTAATTTTTCAAAAAAGCATTAAATATTTTCGGAATAAATATCTATGTGTATCCCACAATAGGAAACACAAGTACAGAAATTTTTGATGAAAAATACTTTGTAATTCAGGCGCAACAAATAAGACAAATATGACAAATTTTGGGAAAACGGAGGCCCATTCAATAATTGCACCGTTCATGTCCAGATGTGAAATATTCTCTTTTTTCCTGAGACCGAAATACAAAGTATTTTCACATGATTTGTTTGCATGCGTGCATTATAAATTATTATCTGCATCCCATTATTTTTGGATTTTTTAAACCTTTAAATTTATACTTTTCAAAAAGAAAAAATAAAGTCCATGGTGGATGGGAGCCAAATTGACACTCTCCAGTATATGGTGCTATCACAACCAATACATGGGTAAATTGGTTGTAGTAGTAACATCTTATATTATGTGGAATAGAGACAGTGCTAATTTGATGTTGATCATGCTCTACTAAGATACATGGTTAAGAAACCTTTGCCCATCCTTTCAGGTTTCAGCTGCACAAGCTAGTCACACATATATCCATCGAATTGGCAGATGGAGCAAGTGCAAGATTGGAAACAAGCGTGGCAGGTTATCTGATCCAAATGTAACGACCGAAACAATTGGCAGTGCACGTACAGTCGTGTCAAAAGAGATAGATGGGGGAGGCAACAATTTGGCGGTGATTTGTGGGGATAGGGGAGGCACCAACCGTACGGAAAATGACCAATGGTGGGTGAGAATGGCTGGGCCACTGCCAAAGGGACCCACGTGCCCAATCCTGTGTGGCGACACATGTCGGGGCTCACATGCCCTTCCCTGTGGTTGGGGCATTCGTCGTGTGATTTCCATGCATATTATTGGGACTCTGGAATTACCGTCAGCCTATCGGGGGCAGTGGGGTGAGCCCATTTTCTGTCGGGCACGCCAATAGCCGTACTGGGGAAGCTACTAGGGCTGCCCGTGGAGATGCTATAACCATGGATACTCTATTGCGATAAAAATGTGCAGGTTTCTCGACAGCTCAATGATTGGGATGGACTTATCTTTTTTGTGTTCCTCTTAATTACCCTACTGTAATAAATGGCAACTACAAAAACAACTTTACAAGTTGGAACTTGTTACAAAGTAACATGGGGGAAACGGATTCCAAAATACAACACATGAAAATGGAATACACGGAAACCATTTTCCCTAGCTTCAGTACATAGATTTGTCAACATTCGCCGTGAGGAATCTATGATATACGTATGTATATAGATAATTTTTTGTGATGTGGTACATAATTAGATCTGAGGGTTTACTCAGAACAAACAATTTACTCGTAGTGGATACCAAATATTAGTTATTTTGTACAATCATGATATCACAAGGAACTTTTTAAGGTAGATAAATTAGCAAATCAGAAACTGAATTTTTAGAATCTCGGCCGAAGTTAGCAAACATACAACTCTTATAAAACCGTTGAACAATTACAATGGTGGTAGAGATAAAGGATGACACTGACCAAGGTTGATGAATCACTTCCACAACCTACTTTATTGCCTCTATTAACTACCATGTAGATACAAGTAGGAGGATGATAGACGAAATATGAAAGAGCATATGTGCAATATGAGAGAAAGAAATAATTCTACATGGTAGTATTTCACAAATTGTTTGGCTAAAGATAAACTCTTTCTTCGAAGTATCAGAAAGAAAATTGGTTTCACATCTTCGACTGAAAGGGATGGAAAATCCAACACAAGAAATAAAAATGTGGATTTGTTAGCTAGCTTCACTACGCGCTCCACTAATTGCATTGTCACTCATATCTCGAGCACATGTAAAGAGAGAAAATGCATGATATATTACACAAGTAGGTGTGACATTACTCAATGCATACAACTTTTTTGGAGTAGATCTTCCCCTTAATTGTCCTGATAGCTGGTTCGTACACAGAAGTAGCTTCAATAGATAGGTAGATAAATGGCTAGGAGCATATGAAATGTTACCATCTCATAACAAGTTACGTGCACCATGAGTTTGCTAGGGAAGTAAGGTACATTGTCCAAATGGTTTATAATTTATATCTACACTGTGATGTGCCAATTATGTTTAATCAGTGGTTATGGGGCATACACAAGAAATTCGAGACCCACATCTTAGTAGGAGTTTCTGCGCTGCACTGGTCTATATGCAGAAAATTATGTGGGTTCTGATAAAAAGAAAATTTCTTTTATAATGCAGGTTATTCACAACACCGGCTCCATACGATAGCCCATTTTACAGTGACGAGAACACAAAGAGTTATTTTTTTTGAGTATATCCAGATGGAGCGAGCAACCAAGGAGGTGTTTACCTTGTATATAGGGACCAGTGTGTAGTCCTCCTTTTTGTTTTGTTTCTACTATTTTGAGTTGTGTGCATCTTATGATGCAGATACAGGGTATTAGCTAGAACTCTTTGATTTGCTATCATCTCGGTGCCATGATTGAGGCGATACAGTTCCAATTATCAAAAATCAAGTCCATGGGCTCTTGGCCATGAAGATATTTGAACAGCAACAATAACACGTGTTAAGCTGCAAGATGCAGCGGCGAGGCCCTAAGGTCTTTGGAAAGTACACCAGTAATCAGGAACACCAAGCATATAAAACCAAGCATGCCTAGTCTCAGGAACACCCGTACGTACCGGCATTGCAGGAATCTCCTTGTGCGATGCATTCGGCATGTGCATGATGTCTTTTTTGTGTTCCTCTTAATTACTCTACTGTAATTAAAACAAGTTTAAAAGATGGAACTTTTTACAAACAAACATGGGAGAAAAGGATTCCAAAATACAACACATGACATGGAAATACTAGGAAACCAAATCGTGGAAATACTAGGAAACTGCTGTTTGATCAACTGGATAGACTGCAAGTAAAATTACTTGGTGAAATTTATCAAACAAATCGTGCTATGGGCAGAAAAAACGTACTCACTCCATCCAATAAGATAAGATGCTATTAGAACCAATATAAGGCTGAAATTTAGTTTGGTGGTTGGGCTCCATGGAGCGCCTTTTTAATTTTTCAAAAAAGCATTAAATATTTTCGGAATAAATATCTATGTGTATCCCACAATAGGAAACACAAGTACAGAAATTTTTGATGAAAAATACTTTGTAATTCAGGCGCAACAAATAAGACAAATATGACAAATTTTGGGAAAACGGAGGCCCATTCAATAATTGCACCGTTCATGTCCAGATGTGAAATATTCTCTTTTTTCCTGAGACCGAAATACAAAGTATTTTCACATGATTTGTTTGCATGCGTGCATTATAAATTATTATCTGCATCCCATTATTTTTGGATTTTTTAAACCTTTAAATTTATACTTTTCAAAAAGAAAAAATAAAGTCCATGGTGGATGGGAGCCAAATTGACACTCTCCAGTATATGGTGCTATCACAACCAATACATGGGTAAATTGGTTGTAGTAGTAACATCTTATATTATGTGGAATAGAGACAGTGCTAATTTGATGTTGATCATGCTCTACTAAGATACATGGTTAAGAAACCTTTGCCCATCCTTTCAGGTTTCAGCTGCACAAGCTAGTCACACATATATCCATCGAATTGGCAGATGGAGCAAGTGCAAGATTGGAAACAAGCGTGGCAGGTTATCTGATCCAAATGTAACGACCGAAACAATTGGCAGTGCACGTACAGTCGTGTCAAAAGAGATAGATGGGGGAGGCAACAATTTGGCGGTGATTTGTGGGGATAGGGGAGGCACCAACCGTACGGAAAATGACCAATGGTGGGTGAGAATGGCTGGGCCACTGCCAAAGGGACCCACGTGCCCAATCCTGTGTGGCGACACATGTCGGGGCTCACATGCCCTTCCCTGTGGTTGGGGCATTCGTCGTGTGATTTCCATGCATATTATTGGGACTCTGGAATTACCGTCAGCCTATCGGGGGCAGTGGGGTGAGCCCATTTTCTGTCGGGCACGCCAATAGCCGTACTGGGGAAGCTACTAGGGCTGCCCGTGGAGATGCTATAACCATGGATACTCTATTGCGATAAAAATGTGCAGGTTTCTCGACAGCTCAATGATTGGGATGGACTTATCTTTTTTGTGTTCCTCTTAATTACCCTACTGTAATAAAATGGCAACTACAAAAACAACTTTACAAGTTGGAACTTGTTACAAAGTAACATGGGGGAAACGGATTCCAAAATACAACACATGAAAATGGAATACACGGAAACCATTTTCCCTAGCTTTAGTACATAGATTTGTCAACATTCGCCGTGAGGAATCTATGATATACGTATGTATATAGATAATTTTTTGTGATGTGGTACATAATTAGATCTGAGGGTTTACTCAGAACAAACAATTTACTCGTAGTGGATACCAAATATTAGTTATTTTGTACAATCATGATATCACAAGGAACTTTTTAAGGTAGATAAATTAGCAAATCAGAAACTGAATTTTTAGAATCTCGGCCGAAGTTAGCAAACATACAACTCTTATAAAACCGTTGAACAATTACAATGGTGGTAGAGATAAAGGATGACACTGACCAAGGTTGATGAATCACTTCCACAACCTACTTTATTGCCTCTATTAACTACCATGTAGATACAAGTAGGAGGATGATAGACGAAATATGAAAGAGCATATGTGCAATATGAGAGAAAGAAATAATTCTACATGGTAGTATTTCACAAATTGTTTGGCTAAAGATAAACTCTTTCTTCGAAGTATCAGAAAGAAAATTGGTTTCACATCTTCGACTGAAAGGGATGGAAAATCCAACACAAGAAATAAAAATGTGGATTTGTTAGCTAGCTTCACTACGCGCTCCACTAATTGCATTGTCACTCATATCTCGAGCACATGTAAAGAGAGAAAATGCATGATATATTACACAAGTAGGTGTGACATTACTCAATGCATACAACTTTTTTGGAGTAGATCTTCCCCTTAATTGTCCTGATAGCTGGTTCGTACACAGAAGTAGCTTCAATAGATAGGTAGATAAATGGCTAGGAGCATATGAAATGTTACCATCTCATAACAAGTTACGTGCACCATGAGTTTGCTAGGGAAGTAAGGTACATTGTCCAAATGGTTTATAATTTATATCTACACTGTGATGTGCCAATTATGTTTAATCAGTGGTTATGGGGCATACACAAGAAATTCGAGACCCACATCTTAGTAGGAGTTTCTGCGCTGCACTGGTCTATATGCAGAAAATTATGTGGGTTCTGATAAAAAGAAAATTTCTTTTATAATGCAGGTTATTCACAACACCGGCTCCATACGATAGCCCATTTTACAGTGACGAGAACACAAAGAGTTATTTTTTTTGAGTATATCCAGATGGAGCGAGCAACCAAGGAGGTGTTTACCTTGTATATAGGGACCAGTGTGTAGTCCTCCTTTTTGTTTTGTTTCTACTATTTTGAGTTGTGTGCATCTTATGATGCAGATACAGGGTATTAGCTAGAACTCTTTGATTTGCTATCATCTCGGTGCCATGATTGAGGCGATCCAGTTCCAATTATCAAAAATCAAGTCCATGGGCTCTTGGCCATGAAGATATTTGAACAGCAACAATAACACGTGTTAAGCTGCAAGATGCAGCGGCGAGGCCCTAAGGTCTTTGGAAAGTACACCAGTAATCAGGAACACCAAGCATATAAAACCAAGCATGCCTAGTCTCAGGAACACCCGTACGTACCGGCATTGCAGGAATCTCCTTGTGCGATGCATTCGGCATGTGCATGATGTCTTTTTTGTGTTCCTCTTAATTACTCTACTGTAATTAAAACAAGTTTAAAAGATGGAACTTTTTACAAACAAACATGGGAGAAAAGGATTCCAAAATACAACACATGACATGGAAATACTAGGAAACCAAATCGTGGAAATACTAGGAAACTGCTGTTTGATCAACTGGATAGACTGCAAGTAAAATTACTTGGTGAAATTTATCAAACAAATCGTGCTATGGGCAGAAAAAACGTACTCACTCCATCCAATAAGATAAGATGCTATTAGAACCAATATAAGGCTGAAATTTAGTTTGGTGGTTGGGCTCCATGGAGCGCCTTTTTAATTTTTCAAAAAAGCATTAAATATTTTCGGAATAAATATCTATGTGTATCCCACAATAGGAAACACAAGTACAGAAATTTTTGATGAAAAATACTTTGTAATTCAGGCGCAACAAATAAGACAAATATGACAAATTTTGGGAAAACGGAGGCCCATTCAATAATTGCACCGTTCATGTCCAGATGTGAAATATTCTCTTTTTTCCTGAGACCGAAATACAAAGTATTTTCACATGATTTGTTTGCATGCGTGCATTATAAATTATTATCTGCATCCCATTATTTTTGGATTTTTTAAACCTTTAAATTTATACTTTTCAAAAAGAAAAAATAAAGTCCATGGTGGATGGGAGCCAAATTGACACTCTCCAGTATATGGTGCTATCACAACCAATACATGGGTAAATTGGTTGTAGTAGTAACATCTTATATTATGTGGAATAGAGACAGTGCTAATTTGATGTTGATCATGCTCTACTAAGATACATGGTTAAGAAACCTTTGCCCATCCTTTCAGGTTTCAGCTGCACAAGCTAGTCACACATATATCCATCGAATTGGCAGATGGAGCAAGTGCAAGATTGGAAACAAGCGTGGCAGGTTATCTGATCCAAATGTAACGACCGAAACAATTGGCAGTGCACGTACAGTCGTGTCAAAAGAGATAGATGGGGGAGGCAACAATTTGGCGGTGATTTGTGGGGATAGGGGAGGCACCAACCGTACGGAAAATGACCAATGGTGGGTGAGAATGGCTGGGCCACTGCCAAAGGGACCCACGTGCCCAATCCTGTGTGGCGACACATGTCGGGGCTCACATGCCCTTCCCTGTGGTTGGGGCATTCGTCGTGTGATTTCCATACATATTATTGGGACTCTGGAATTACCGTCAGCCTATCGGGGGCAGTGGGGTGAGCCCATTTTCTGTCGGGCACGCCAATAGCCGTACTGGGGAAGCTACTAGGGCTGCCCGTGGAGATGCTATAACCATGGATACTCTATTGCGATAAAAATGTGCAGGTTTCTCGACAGCTCAATGATTGGGATGGACTTATCTTTTTTGTGTTCCTCTTAATTACCCTACTGTAATAAAATGGCAACTACAAAAACAACTTTACAAGTTGGAACTTGTTACAAAGTAACATGGGGGAAACGGATTCCAAAATACAACACATGAAAATGGAATACACGGAAACCATTTTCCCTAGCTTCAGTACATAGATTTGTCAACATTCGCCGTGAGGAATCTATGATATACGTATGTATATAGATAATTTTTTGTGATGTGGTACATAATTAGATCTGAGGGTTTACTCAGAACAAACAATTTACTCGTAGTGGATACCAAATATTAGTTATTTTGTACAATCATGATATCACAAGGAACTTTTTAAGGTAGATAAATTAGCAAATCAGAAACTGAATTTTTAGAATCTCGGCCGAAGTTAGCAAACATACAACTCTTATAAAACCGTTGAACAATTACAATGGTGGTAGAGATAAAGGATGACACTGACCAAGGTTGATGAATCACTTCCACAACCTACTTTATTGCCTCTATTAACTACCATGTAGATACAAGTAGGAGGATGATAGACGAAATATGAAAGAGCATATGTGCAATATGAGAGAAAGAAATAATTCTACATGGTAGTATTTCACAAATTGTTTGGCTAAAGATAAACTCTTTCTTCGAAGTATCAGAAAGAAAATTGGTTTCACATCTTCGACTGAAAGGGATGGAAAATCCAACACAAGAAATAAAAATGTGGATTTGTTAGCTAGCTTCACTACGCGCTCCACTAATTGCATTGTCACTCATATCTCGAGCACATGTAAAGAGAGAAAATGCATGATATATTACACAAGTAGGTGTGACATTACTCAATGCATACAACTTTTTTGGAGTAGATCTTCCCCTTAATTGTCCTGATAGCTGGTTCGTACACAGAAGTAGCTTCAATAGATAGGTAGATAAATGGCTAGGAGCATATGAAATGTTACCATCTCATAACAAGTTACGTGCACCATGAGTTTGCTAGGGAAGTAAGGTACATTGTCCAAATGGTTTATAATTTATATCTACACTGTGATGTGCCAATTATGTTTAATCAGTGGTTATGGGGCATACACAAGAAATTCGAGACCCACATCTTAGTAGGAGTTTCTGCGCTGCACTGGTCTATATGCAGAAAATTATGTGGGTTCTGATAAAAAGAAAATTTCTTTTATAATGCAGGTTATTCACAACACCGGCTCCATACGTAGTCCATTTTACAGTGACGAGAACACACAGAGTTATTATGTTTGAGTATATTCAGATGGAGCGAGCAACCAAGGAGGTGTTTACCTTGTATATAGGGACCAGTGTGTAGTCCTCCTTTTTGTTTTGTTTCTACTATTTTGAGTTGTGTGCATCTTATGATGCAGATACAGGGTATTAGCTAGAACTCTTTGATTTGCTATCATCTCGGTGCCATGATTGAGGCAATCCAGTTCCAATTATCAAAAATCAAGTCCATGGGCTCTTGGCCATGAAGATATTTGAACAGCAACAATAACACGTGTTAAGCTGCAAGATGCAGCGGCGAGGCCCTAAGGTCTTTGGAAAGTACACCAGTAATCAGGAACACCAAGCATATAAAACCAAGCATGCCTAGTCTCAGGAACACCCGTACGTACCGGCATTGCAGGAATCTCCTTGTGCGATGCATTCGGCATGTGCATGATGTCTTTTTTGTGTTCCTCTTAATTACTCTACTGTAATTAAAACAAGTTTAAAAGATGGAACTTTTTACAAACAAACATGGGAGAAAAGGATTCCAAAGTACAACACATGACATGGAAATACTAGGAAACCATTTTCCCTAGCTTCAGTGCATACCTTTGCCATCACTCGCCATGAGGAATCTTTGATATCTCTGATGTATGTATATAGATATTTTTTGTGATGTGGTACATAATTAGATATGCGGGTTTACTCAGAACAAACAATTTACTCAGAGTGGATACTAAATATGAAGGATTACAAGGAGGAGGGATGGCAAGGAGGAAGGATTTACTCAGAGTTGAACAATTACAATGGTGGTAGAGATGAATGATGGCAAGGTTGATGAATCATTTCCATAACCTATTTTATTGCCTTTATCGACTACAATGTTTTTACAAGGAGGATGGAGATAGACGAAATATGAAAGAGCATATGTGCAATATGAAAGAAAGAAATAATGCTACATGCTAGTATTTCACAAATTGTTTGTCTGAAGATAAACTCTATCTTTGAAGTATGAGAAAGAAAATTGGTTGAATACTTTTCTGCGTGTTGTCCATCCCTTACGTATTGTCAAATTTTTAAATTTCTCTTCTCTCGAAGATGTGAAACCTTGTTGAAAGGGATGTAAAATCCTGCACAAGAAATAAAAATGTGGATTTGTTAGCTAGCTTCACTACGTGTTCCACTAATTGCATTGTCCCTCATATCTCGAGCACATGTAAAGAGAGAAAATGCAAGATATGTTACACAAGTAGGTGTGACATTACTCAATGCATACAAGTTTTTTGGAGTAGATATTCCCCTTAATTGTCCTGATAGCCGGTTCGTACACAAAAGTAGGTTCAATAGATAGGTAGATAAATGGCTAGGAGCATATTAAATGTTACCATCTCATAACAAGTTACTTGCACCATAACCTTTCTTTTAGTACATTGTCCAAATGGTTTATAATTTGTATCTACATTGTGTTGTGCCAAATATGTTTAATCAGTGGTTATGGGGCATACACAAGAAATTCAAGACCCACGTCTTAATACGAGTTTCTGCGCAGGTCTATAAAATTATGCAGAAATTTTGTGGGTTCCGATAAAAAGAAAAATTCTTCTATAATGCAGGATATTCACAACACCAGCTCCATACGTAGTCCATTTTACAGTGACGAGAACACAAAGAGTTACAGTATTATGTTTGAGTATATCCAGCTGGAGCGAGCAACCAAGGAGGTGGTTACCTTGTATATAGGGACCAGGGTGTAGTCCTCCTTTTTGTTTTGTTTCTATACTATGTTGACTTGTGTGCATCTTATGATGCAGATACAGGGTATTAACTAGAACTCTTTGATTTTAATTTGTATCATCTCGGTTGCGTGATTGAGTGAATACAGTTCCATATTTTATCAAAAATCAAGTCCATGCATCGACTCTTGGCTATGAAGATATTTGAGCACCAACAATAACACGTGTTAAGCTGCAAGATGTGCAGTGGCGACGCCGTATGGTCTATGGAAAGTACAAGTAATCAGGAACACCATGCAGAGAAACCCAAGCATGCCTAGTCTCAGGAGCACCCGTACGTACTTGTATTGCAGGAATCCCCTTGTGTGATGGTTCCAGGATGTGCATGAAGCTTGCCGTAGAGCAGCTGAATTGAATCACAGGGCAATTCTCCTTTGGCACGCACGGCTGGGTAGCTCCTTTCATACATACATGCTACCGTGCCAAAGGAGAAGCGCCCTGGAATTCACACGCTACCATGCTCCTTCCATACACGGCGCACGCATGGACAAAATTTGGCTCGTCGTTCTGAAGTTCTTATGCTCGTCCATGAACACGTTCTGCGTCCGGGCCTCGTTTATATACCGCGGGATATGGATCTTCAATGGCATATGCTCCGAGGTCCGGAGGAGCTGCCTTTGTTTGCCGGTGGTCTCTCCATCGTTTCCCCCTTTCGAATGTTCTCCAGGAGGAATACTGGTCCTCGATGTCGCTTTCTTGATCTTCAGCATATGTGGCTGATGCTATCGCATAACAACGTAAAAGTGTTTTAGGGCGCGGAGCAGCAGCGAAACGTCAACGCATTGGATGTCATTATTATATATATATTATTCCAAAACCGTATTACTTATTATTTTTTTGTTGTTGCCCCGAAAAACCCTTTGGTTTTGGATGTTCATTCCCGCTGGAAAATGATCTTGATTTTGCTATTGGGTAATTTAATTCTTAGGGTTCCAGAATCCGCCTATTTTACTAGTCTTCGGAAACAGAAAACCCTGAATCAGGAAAAGTTAAGTTATGTAGGGTATGGCTTTTTTTATTGTGTCCACTCTTTCTTCACGTATTTTATTATATAAAAAAACCTCTACTTTAGTTTTGAGAAATAAAAAGGAATATCGAGAATTCGCGTGGCTGAAGCTGAAGCAGCTACTTTCGAAGTAACAGAAAGAAAAGCAACGACTGGAATGGGGGAGTCAGAGTCGAAAAGAGGATTCCTCGCTTCTTTCTCTCCTCTATGGTAGAACCCGTCGGGGAGGCCTGAGAGGCGGTGGTTTACCCTGTGGCGGATGTCAGCGGTTCGAGTCCGCTTAAACCGCTCCACAGAACCGCCGTTAACCATTGGTCGTTGAGGAGGCGTATTCTCAAAGGACCCATACCTATGATTCCATAGGATTTTATTGAAAAGAATCCGAATACTTCATTGGGTAGGATGGCGGAACAAACCAAAAAAATTGTCTTATTTGGTAAGGTTATAAATTAACAAATAAGACAGAAAAGAGTTCATGTTCGGTTTTGAATTAGAGACGTTAAAAATAATAAACCAACGTCGACTATAACCCCTAGCCTTCCAAGCTAACGATGCGGGTTCGATTCCCGCTACCCGGATATATATATATATATATATATATATATATATATATATATATATATATATGAATAGATTTTGTTCTTGGCTATCTAGCTTCCCTTTGAACTGAGCTGTTGCTGTTAAACTCACCGGGGCGTTCCACATGGAGCAAAAGAATAACGTATGTTAGCCCTTGGAGAGCCACAAACTCAAACCTTCTCATTGTATGAGATGGTACATTCCACCGGATCTTCCATGCGCAGCTGATAGCTTTTCCAGCCAGAAACAACAAGCATAAAGATAAATGAGAGAGCTCTACTGGACCAGGATTATGTGTTGGTACTCAAAATGAGCATGCTTCATGGAGCAACCAGGTTTATGTGTTGGTACTCAAAATGAAATATTTTTCTGGCGAAATAATGAAAATTGCTACTTAACAGGTGAGGTCTATCAAGATTTCAATAGTTTGACATCAATCTATTTGATCATCTGAATTTGAGATGTCTGATTTTATATACAAAGTCGGAGAGCAAAGAGCGGGCGACCGGTAAAAAAAGACCAAAGCGTTTCCTGGGCACCCGTCAATTTCCCCGTGGTCCCTCCAGCCAGGCTGCCCCAAGGGCAGCTGGGGCGCCTCCACCTCCTTTGTGACGACGCGAAACTCGCTACCATCGTCTCCCGGCGGGCGACCGGGGAGCCTCCACCTCCCCTGTCCCCTTCTCCTTCCCCCGCCGCCAGCGAGAGCGGCTGGGCAAAGTCCGGGCAGTGCTAGCGGCGGCGGTTTTCCCTTCCCCGCATGCTTCGAGGGCCCGACGGGGCGGGACCCGTCCTTGCGGTGGGGAGGATCGTCGGCACCATCTCGGGCTAGCGCACCTCCGGTCGTTGGGGTCCGTGTGGGCGGCGGTCTCGGCGGCGTGCACGGTGCAGCCTAGCTGCCGGCGGTTGTTTCAGACTGCTTGGGTTCAGCCATCCCTAGGCCCGGCTCGGTTCCGTCGTGGTCGCGGTGATGTGCCTCATCGGGGTTGCCTAGGGGCTACGTGGAGCCGGCCAGATCCGGTCCCTGTGCCGGCGCATGCTTCCCAGGGTAGGCAACATGTTCTCCCTCTAACCCTCGGGGTCCATTCATGTAGGTATTGTCGTGCTGGTTCTGTTGCGGCCATCGTGGTGTCGCCGGACTAGCGTCATTGGTGGCGTTTGCTTTCGGGTCTGGTCGGGCATGGCTAGCCAGCTTTTGTGTTCAACATGCGCATGAATTTAGTTGGGGCTAGATCATAGTGCATCTTGGATTGGTGGTGCGGTAATAATTTCTACTAGGTCCTCTGCTTCCTCGCGATGGTGACCGGATTTTGTTTGTGATGGATCTCGGTGGAAGTTGCGCACGGCTTTGCCTAGTGCCGGTGATGGCGTCACCTCCGGGTGTCTTTCCTTTCTTGAAGGCATCCCAATGATGACCCCTGACCCAAAATGTTCCTCCATCCCAAGATGTTCCTCTTGGTGGCCTCGCTTCGGGCAAGCCTCTCTGGTAGTGTCCTATGGATCACCCTGTGACCTCGCGCTGGTGTCACAGCCCACTCATAACGTCAGCCTGGCTGCATTTACACGGTTATGCTGCGGTAGCTGACATCTTCTCTAGAGCCTTGGGGGATTTTCTAGGGTGGCGCCTATCCATAGCCGTTACTGGTGTGCTTATCCCAATGCCAGGGGAAGATGTTTTGTTTTTGGTCTAGACCTAGCCCGAGCTCCAGGGGTGGTGGTTTCGGGTCTGAGTGAAAAGTTCACATGACGTCGGTCTGTGCTGACGACAATGGCGCGTTCTTGTGTCATTCACCTTCTTGGAGGCGCCGTCGCAAGACCTCCCTCCTTTGGCTCCTCAAGCTCTGCTAGACTTGGTCATGATTACTCCAGTGCAACGGAAGACAAGGCTCCCTCTTCATAGATCAAGCTAGCGCTTCATCTTGACGTTTTCTTGGTTGTCTTTTGTTGTGGGTTTTGGTGGGCAATTTGCGCGCGTCTGTGTTGTACTACCTCCGTTCCATAATATAAGCCTTTTTAGAAAGCTGTTTTAGTTTGATAAAAAGGCTTACATTGTGGAACGGAGGTAGTAACTTGCTGTAACTCCTATCCGGTTGTTGGTTTTTTTAATTCAAAGTCGGGCTCGTTTCGAGCTTTCCGTCTAAAAAAAGAGCAAAGCGTTTCAGTGTTCTCTAGACCTTGTCTCAACTTCTTTGCTTTGTTTTCTAAAGTCCAACTATAGATGTCTTATTAATGTAAAATTGATTTGGAATTACTTTTTCTCTTTAAAATATTTTGATATCATATAAATATATATTTGGAAAATAATTTATTGCTGGTCCACTAGCTATTGTCAAAGTCTAATTAGCATAGAACCTATTTACATAATAATTGACGAACATATAGGGAAAATGTAAAATATGAAGAGAAATAGTAAAATAAAAATGTATATTTTAACTGAACTAACATTAAGGAAAAGTAGATAATAAATTTAACTTTTTGAAAACTATGAAAATATTGACTCTTGGGCTGCAAAACATAAGTTGGAGAAACTCTCTTAATGAAAATTTACAAGAAAAAATGTAAAAATAAAAATGTAATCTAGATAAATCGTGAATACATCATAAAAATGTTAAAAATATTGCTGTTTCAGAAATCAAGTAGAAATAAGACCAACAATAACTTAATAAATTTCATGTTTACCATAGCCACTTAATTCATTGGTTTGGTATAATATTTCTGATTGTTATGAACTTTATAATTCCTAAAACCTTTGGCAAGTTTATTACTACCCCATTTCAAAATATAAATTGTTTTAGCTTTTCTGAAATACGAATGTATCTAGACACCTTTTGCCGTAAATTCACTCTGAACGTACACACCAAAAGACGTCTAGATACATTCTCTTCACAAAAACTAAAACATCTTATATTTTGAAACATTGGGACTACGATATAAGAATTTTACTTAAATTTATGATCTTCATTTATCTTATTTCCCCTCTTTTGCCTGATATCTTTTTCAAATTATGTTGACTAAATAATTTACCGCATGTTTGAAACCACATGCTTATCATCATCAATACCCCCTTTAGTGATTCACTAACCAAACATAGAAGGTTTTGACATTTAAGGGACCAAAAAAATTGGGCATTTGAGTTCATAGACTAAACCTTTTCTTTTGCAATAGCTGAGGGACCAAACATAGTAATGCCCCCGTTACTAAATATATGATGTTTTGGTAGGTTAAATAGCTTAGCAAAAAATTCTTTGGCAAAAAAAAAAAACATCTTATAACATCTCATAGTCTATGTATGAAAATGCTTTGGTATCCCTCGAGATCATTTTCATATGCACAACATCGACTTGAATTTTAAAATCAAAATAATACTTTTCACATATAACAATGAATTGTTTGGATTTGAAATGGCAATGAATCGAATCTAGGATGAACAACAATCGAGAGAAATCAAGAATAACATGCTTAGTGTATATGTAATCGACAAATATATAGTGGTGACGGTCATATAATCAACTGCTGTTTGATGAACTATATAGACTGCATGTAGAGATAGACTCATAAATAAATCTAGTAGAAGGTTTCTATATAAGAGATATAGATTATAACAGAAATTAGTGGTCAAAGTTTAGATCTGGAGACTGTTTCTATGCCCAAGAGAGTAGTCTCGCATTACTTGGTGAAATTTATCAAACAAATCGTGCTATGGGCAGAAAAAAGGTACTCACTCCGTCCAATAATATAAGATACTATTAGAACCAATGTAAGACGGAAATTTAGGTTGGTGGACGGGCTCCATGGAGCCCGTTTTAAATTTTTCAAAAAGCATTAATTATTTTTGGAGAAAATATCTGTGTGTATCCCATTTTATTTTACCGGAAGAGGAGTGCTTCAGTGCGCACCGCCGTTTAGGAGGAAGTCCGAACTGCTAGGGGCATTTTAGTCCGGCGCGATTTGTTGGCTTCGTTTTTTTCCCTAGGCGGAACCCATATCCAAGCCCAGTATAGTGTCGTATCAGTATACAGGGACTGGCGACGCCGTACGGCACGACCCCACGTGGGGTCCACCTAGACCTAATCACCGCGATTAGCTCCCACGTCCATGCATGCACCATTGTTCGGCGTAACTGAAGCTTTCTCTTCTCTGCCGCCTGGTAAAAGTCGGTCGCTCGTACCCGCGGATCTGCTTCCCCTTGGCGCCGCCGATCTACCCCGCGTCCGCCGCCGCAGATCCTCGCGTCCGCCGCTGCAGATCCTCACGTCCGCCGCCGCAGATCCTCGAAGGTAGAAGGCGCGCCAGCGGCTTGGCTTGGCTTCTTCGTCACTAGGGTTTCTAATCCAAATCATCGGCTTTATCTTCCGATCTTGTAATTCCCCATGATCATGCTTCGTCTCTAGTAATTGTTAGATACACATAGCATTGGTGATTCTAACAATGTGGCGCAATCACTGATAGAGGAGATGGAGGACTCTAGATCTAGTATGAAAGATGATCAAATCGGGCATGTCGGTGATGACCATTTCCGCCAATACGCATCCCGAAGACGGCTGGAGCGAAGAAGAGTTTGATGTGAGGACACATTAGCTTCTTCTTTGATATTTAAATGTTAAATTAAATAATATATGATATCTCATGGCTTGATTTATTTAGATTGTCTATGCCGACGATTTCCACAATGGCCTTAACAATCATGAAGAAACGGACATGTTTGTTGGTACTGAGGTATGTGTAGTGGTGTAAAAATTTATATGTCATGCACCGTATGATGCAATTGTATAGTAAATATTGCTAAATTGTTAAGGTAACAAATGACTCTGATATGGAGTATGACTATTTGGGTGAATCAGACTTGGAGATGGGTAATTATGATGATTGTGAAGATGCACCAAATTTTGATATCTTCATTGACACGGGTGAGGTATTATTTATAGGCTGTTTTTTAGCAATCAACGAATTGACATGCATACTACTATAGTTCTAATGGTTAGGTTTTGAATTTGTAGCAGGCACCATGTAATCAGAATGAGAGTTTAAATAAATGTAGCAATGACACTGGGTATCCTGATGAGAACTATACTATAAGATAATGGAAATGACATTTCATAGTGAAGCAGCAGCCTATTCTTTCTACAACAGATATGCCAAAGATCATGGGTTTGGCATTAGGAAGCACCAAGTGAGGCGGTTTGATGATGGACTTGTTCGTCTAAGGCGCTTTGTGTGTTGCAAGCAAGGGAAACGTGTCAAGAAGTTACTGACAATTGAAAGCCGCAAATATAGGCTCAGAGGTGAGTCTAGGTGCAACTGTAAGGCATGTATGGTGTTGAAGTTTGATGGAAAAACTGGTCTTTGGATCGTTCAGAGTTTTGATGGCACTCACAATCATGTATTAGCGAGACCGGATGAAGTCCCTTTTCTTTGGTCCCATAGGAAGATCAACGACTCCCAAAGAGCTGAGATATTATCGCAGTGTGACATGGGGGTTAGGAAGCATATCATCATGCGATCAATGATTAGCAACTCTGGTGGTTCATTTGCCGGTGTGGGATATACAAGGAAGGATTTGTACAATATGTGCTCAAGGGAGAAGAGGAAGCTGCTTTATAAAGGTGATGCTAACACAACCTTTGGCATCATGGTGGAGAGAAAAAGAGGGACCCTGAATTTTTTTATGATTACACGCTACATGAAGGCCGTCTACAGCACTTGTTCTGGTGGGATTCTCAATCACGTCGGGACTACCAGGACTACAGCGACGTCGTGGTGTTTGACAGCACATACAATATGAATAAGTATAGAATGCCATTTGTTCCCTTTGTCGGCTTGAACAATCACCGTAAAACAATGGTATTTGGATGTGCCATCCTATCAAACGAGACCGAAGAAACATATGCCTGGCTGCTCCGGACTTTCTTGAAAGCAATGTGCCAATAGAAGCCAAAGGCAGTAATCACGGATGCAGATGCCGCGTTGATCTCCGCTATGGATGAAGTACTTACTGGTGTATACCATCGTATTTGCAGCTTTCACGTTGAAAAAAAATATGGAGATGCACCTACCTAACAAGTCACTGAACGAGTTTAGGACTCTTCTATATTACACCACGTCGGAGCAAGTATTCGAGCAACAATGGCACGCTTTTGTTAGGAAGTGGACGTCACCCAAAACTACAAATTGGCTAAAGAGAATGTACACGAAGAATAGATTATGGGCCGCCGTGTATCTTTCAAAAGGGTTCTGACTAGGTATGAATAGCAACCAGAGGAGTGAAAGTTTAAACTCGTCTCTTCACCTCCACCTTGATAGGGAAATGAACTTGGTGGACATGGTTAGTCACTAGGAGAATGCCATAACATGTCTCCGTGAGAAGGAGGCCAGAGATGATTGCACGGCTTCATAGACATTTCCGGTGCCAGTTACTGATTTCAAAGAACTAGAGGTAGCTGTTGTGACAGTCATCACTCCAGTTGTGTTCTATATTTTGCAAGGTGACATTTCGAAGATTGGCGGCATGCAGATTTTAGAAAGAAAGCTAGGATCTGACTCGTACACCTTTGTCATCGCATGGAAAAATAATCTTGACAGCAAGTTTTACGTGGAATACACTCCCAACTCATCAGAAATTATAAGGTGCAGCTGTCGAAGGATGATTCACAAAGGGATCCCTTGCAAGCACATACTGCGCGTGCTGAATCACTTAAAATTTACTGCAATACCAGCCTGCTGTGCTCTGCGGCGTTTCACTAAAAATGCCAGGTTTGGGTTGCCTGCTACACGCACGAGCGATATGTGTGGTCGGCGTTGGTCTGGGCCAGAGGAGCGGAAAAAATACAGCAATATAAATGTGTTGGCCTCACAAGCTATGCATATTGCATGCAATGACACAGCGGAGTACGATCTACTGAAGAGTACCATCGATGTAATTATTTTTAGAAGAAAAGGGTATGATAAATGCAGAGCATATGGTCCTCGTAGTTCAGTTAATGAAAATGCAGATGCAAGTGAAGCAAGCTAGTTTGATATTGGTGATCCTAAAAAAGTGTCCACCATGGGCGCGCCTAAGCAAAACAAGAAAGTTCAAGTTGAGAAACATTCTCCCATGACCAAAAACGGTCAACCGGTAGGATACAAAGAGCGGAAGAAGCGGGTGTGCAGTGCTTGCCAACAGGAGGGACATAACAGGAAGAACCCAAAAATTCATATATCATCCCAAATACGGTTTTGAAAATTAGCTTGATATATTTGTGATGTACATTTATAGTCTGCTCATATTTGTTCAGGCAAATAGCTCCTGTGTGACGTTTTTTCATGGAATTGGAAGGAGGGCGACGTCCTTGTTATTTCTCTCTTTTTTTTTATCTCCTGATCATTGGTTGTTAGGCAACACAATCAGTGTTTGAGTAAAAATCATGATGCTTTGTTATCCTAGAACCCACTGACATGGATGTTATGGTCTATGGCTTTGGTTTGAATAAAATCAACTCGAAATCAGGCAAATTATTATTAGCTGCTCTGTTTTGCTTCTTCAGTTCGTCAGTGTTAAGAAAAAACCCATTGACTGTTTTGTTTTATGCTCTGTTTTGTTTCCAACCTTTTGATGCACCAGCTGTTATCACATTTTGAGCCTTTTGTTTTTTGCACTTGTGTACCCGTTTTGGTACTATGCACAAGTGTGTTTTGGCACGAACTATAATCACATATATTAATAAAACACGATTAGCAACCATTACATAGTAGAAAAGCAAGTGCAACCATACACGGCACGAATAGACACGACATGACACAGACACGACATTGTCTTCTTCTTCCTCCGGCGCGGCCACTCCCTGGCTCCTCCTTGGTCGCTCCTTACGCGTCATACCCCTCATCATCCTCCACCATATGTACAGGAGAGAGTGGGCCACGCTGTTGATGGAGAAGATGCCATGGAAGTCGGTGAAGATATTGTACATTGTGAACACGATGAACTCGCATCCACGCCAGAAAACTTGGCCGAGGAGGTGGTAGGCGTCGTAGAGGTTGACGAAGGTGACGAAGAGGCCGATGCAGAAGTTGTTGTTGCCATTGGCGCCGTCGAACTGCTGCTCGATCTGGAACATGGGTGGAGTGCCGGGAGGGAGGTGGCGGTAGCCGCCGGCAAGGAAGAAGCGGGCCAGCGCCAGCGGTCCCCTCCACCTCGAGATGGCCCAGATGCGGAGGCGGTTCTCCACGAACCGGCCATGCAGCCACTCTATGTCCCGCACGGTGGCGGGGCGGCGATACGTCGGGCCATTGAACTGCATCTTGGCGGGGGAGGGGCAGGGGCGGCGAGCGCTTGCTTTGAGTGGTGGCGAGACGCGGCGGCTAGCGGTTGCTTGAGTGCTAGCAAGGCTCGGTGGCTAGCGGTTAGATGGATTGGTACGAGTGAGTGAGAGAGGGAGATGTCGAGGGGCAGATATATGGGCGCGTCGTGGTCGCTTCGTTCTCCCCTCGTGTTTAAGGCGCACTATTTCGAGGAGGCGCGGGCGCACGGTATCAAGGAGGCGTGGGCGCACGGTATCGAGGAGCATTGACACTTTTCCACGGGCGTGTGATGGAAAGCTGCGCTCCGTGTGAAATTGTTTGGCGCGTGACTGACCGAGCGACACGCCCGTGTGAATTCGCAGCGAAAAAGACGTGCAAGTAGCTAGGCTACGAGGCTGTAGCAATGTGCACTAGACAGGCTACGATGCTGCATGGTGCATGCATGGAAAAGGCCCACCTGATTAATACACGTTGAAATGGAGCAGTCGTTGGACCGTTGGGCCATGGGATTCCTGATTAGGCCCTGTCCCCACCATGGATCCATGCATGGGCGCACAGCTGAGCGGACACATCGATCGACGTAGCATGCATCGCTTGTTTCATACTTTACAACACATCGACTATGCTCGTTTTAGACTCGTTGAATCAGTGCATCAATTAGCGACGCAGCAATTCAGAGAGCATGGAAACCGAGACGACGCACGTGATGGTACGACCACGCCTCGTTTCGCACCAATACACGCGCAGAGTATCCGACGCGTCGTGCAGTTACTCACCGATCTTGTTCAAGCGGCGTTCGAGGCTATTTAAACTGCCATATCTCCACAACATCCTCTCCCACACTCCACCCCATCCATCTGCCAAGCCCTTCTTCTTCACTAAGGTCCACCGTCCACCGCCTAGCAAGATCCATCGCCCGTCGCCACCATGCAGTTCAACGGTGCTACCTTCCGTCTGCCTCGCACCGTGCCGGAGATGACCTACCCCACCGGGGTCGTTGTTGAGGGGTCCCTCCGAGTATGGGCGAACTCAAGGTTGAGGTCCTCGAGGGAGTTGGCCTACGCCTTCCTTAGCGCTGGCTATCGCCACCTCTGACCTGGCTCTCCGGCCATGTACCGCCTCGAAGATCGCTATGCCCTCAGAGGCCTTGCGCTAGGGCTCACGGTGCACTTCACCAACCAATATGATGCATATATTCTCCTCGGCGAGGTCTACTAGTGTGGGTGCGAGTCGATCTTCTTCACCACCTTCAACATCTTCACGAACTTCGACAATACCTTCCCTACCGTCAACGGGATGCACACTCTCCCGTACAACCCCGAGGAAGAGTGAGGGCTGGGGCAGCACCGAGGAGATGGGATCGAGCAGGGGAGCAAGAGCAAGAGGAAGGAGAGAGTCCAAGTAGTGAACCACTGTTGTGCTAGGGTTCACTACCATCTATAGTGTTTATCTTCATGTTTTTTGATTAGGCATTATGCCCCTCTATGTATGTTTTCAATGTTGTAAGGGATGCCCCCTCTTATATTATATCTATCTTCTTGTTTTTATACTTTGTTCGCTCCCTTTTAGTTTGATTTCACCAAAATATGCAGATCAAGCTAAATATATTAAAATATGCACAACACGCTATGTATATTAAAAGGCGCTTGTTTGAAAGAAACGAACTAGTTTTTCAACATGAACAACTAATTTGGGTCGAAACAAACAAGTTAAACAACCAAACCATTTCTTAGTTTTGAGTTGACCCGACACAACAGGATATGGACTGTTTTCGTAAAATGCAAACAATAAACTGTTTTACAAATCAATATGAATTTACCAGGTATGGAAACCTACAGGGACTAGTAAATTCTCAAGGTACACTATTATTAATCACTGATCTAACTTTCCTTTTCACAGCCTCTAGTTTGTTTCTTCTAGACAGAAGAATCGTTGCAACGGTAGGTCCTCCTGACGATTCGTCTGTACTTGTGCGAAACACCCCTAAAACCCTACATTTTAGCCGTCTACCGTGTCAAAGGCATGCCCAAGCATGCCATCACTTCTCATTAAAGTGATATAAGTGTGTGGTGTGTCATTGTGAGCCATTATGCCGAGTTTGAGGCCATTCCTCAATAGTCCTGCCGCTATCCCGATGGGTAGACGCGTTACACCCTACTACCCTAGACCCAAGCTGGCCAGTGTGCACTGGTAGAAAAAAGGGTGTTTGGTCCAGCACACAAATGCCATTGGTCCCGGTTCGGTTCCGCAATCCGGACCAATGCCAGGCATCGGTCCCAGTTCATGCCGCCAGGACATTGGTCCCGGTTCATCTCGAACCGAGACCAATGGTCAGCGGAGCATTGGTCCCGGTTCATGCCATGAACCGGGACCAAAGAGTCCTTTTTTAGTCCCGATTCGGAACATAAACCGGGATAAAGAAATTCGAAAATTCTCTGCCACCTGCTCTGCCGCGGCAGGAGAAAATCCCACCCCCGAATCGCCTTCTAGTTTCAAAAACATGTCATAGAAAATTGTAAAAAAATCAGAAATAAAATCCTTTCAACTGTAGTTGTATTTAGTGATACACTTGTCATGAAATTAACAAACTTGAATTTCGACTTATTTTGCAAAAAAAAACGTTATAAAAACTTCAGATGACCGCCATTTGTGCATACGATGTCGGAAAAAAAAAGTATAATATATCAAAATGATCGGAAAAAATTACGATACCGATGGCAACGGCCTTAGGCCGTTTGCAATTTTTTTAGATTTTTGAAATTCCAAAAGAGTCAAAGTTCAGTTTTTTATTTAAAAAACAATGATATATTTGGATTCCTCAAATTTTTCTGATAATAATGGACATATTAATTGTGGAATTTTGATTTATGGATTTAAAGATATGAATTATGCCATATTAAATGAATTAATGCAAAAATAACAATAAAACATATTTTATTTCTATATTTATTCAATATTATTATTACTTAGTCATTTTTGTACATTAAAATCATGTTCGTAACTCAAAATATAAGAATGTATGACTCAGAAGATGCATGGGTTAGTATCATTAATAGCATAGTATAGACATAAGGTTACAACTGGTACATAGGAAGGGGGATGGGAAGTAACCAAGATGTTAAGCGTGCTAGGGATGAAGTAGTGTTAGGATGGGTGACCGACCGGAAAGTTTAACGAAAGATTGGAATTTGACCAAAAATGAAGTGTGATTGAGAGGCTTCGGGTGAGAGATTAACCAGTCCAAATATTCATAGATTAAATTTTTTTTGAAAAACAAATTAAAAGAAATAGAAAAGACCTTCAGTCCCGGTTCATGCCATGAACCGGGACCAAAGTCCTACTGTAAGCGCATGCGACGTCGGGCCACGGGGAGACTCATTGGTCCCAGTTCGTGCCAGAACCGGGAGCAGCACTAGTCCCGAGTGATTGGTCCCGGTTCAAAATCCGGGACCAATGGCCCTTATGAACCGGGACTATAGGCCTTTTTCCTACCAGTGGTGGGAAGTGCATGGCCAAGCAACATGTTGTTTGTAAAACAAGGGATGTGAGTGTTTGTGAGGGCATGGTGGAGCAATGTGCAAAAGGAGAGCACATTCCTTGAACACTTGGCCTGACGATTCGTCCATACTTGTGCGAAACACCCCTAAAACCCTAGATTTTAGCCATCTACCTCACCGAAGGCATGCCCAAGCATGCCATCACTGCTCATTTGAGTGATATAAGTGTGTGGTGTGTCATTGTGAGCCATTGTGCCAAGTTTGAGGCCATTCCTCAAAAGTCCTGCCGCTATCCCGACGGGTAGACGCGTTACACCCTACTACCCTAGACCGAAGCTGGCCATTGTGGGAAGTGCATGGCCAAGCAACATGTTGTTTGTAAAACAAGGGATGTGAGTGTTTGTGAGAGAATAGTGGAGCAATGTGCAAAAGGAGAGCACATTTCTTGAACACTTGGCCTGACGATTCGCCCATACTTGTGCGGAACACCCCTAAAACCATAGATTTTAGTCATATACCGTGTCGAAGGCAGAGGATATACCATTACATCCGCAAACAGATACAATAGAGACATCATAGAGGTTTGTTCACTTGCTTTAAAAATTACTCAATACACGAATACAGCAGAGACACACAGAGGATATACCATTACATCAGCAACGCACATGGATTTTCATTTCTGCTGAATAAGCAACAGACAAAGGACAACTAACAACCCTATTACGCATTTTAGAAGAAGCACTACTTCTGTAAGAAAATCAACCGTAGAGACCAACTTCATCAGCACCAGTTCCTCATTCCAAGGCTTTAATGCTGCTCTTTCTTTTTTCCTTAGCTCCAGAGTTTCCCTCCTCTCCTCTGCCCATCCATAAGCATCTATTGCTGCATCACTAGTCTGAATACCGTTCTCACACAAGTACTCTATGTACTTCAGCTCCCACCGCCAAAAATTAGGAACAATAAATATCAAACATTTAATTTTGTATGAACACTGCTCATATTGTAGGTACGTGCACCATCGACTACATGAAAATCAAACCAAAATTCTTACCCCATGAGTTTTGCACTTGTAAAAGACCAAGCCATCGTGGTCATCGGTGCTAGGGACGTGCCTATTTACGACGACACCATGGTCGGAGCAGGGAACCAGGGGAATGTAGGGCGGACGGTGTCGATTATGGGACGTGCTGGACGACCTTAAAACAGACATGGTGGCCACTAAGGATCCCGACCAGGGCGACAACTCCGACGGTAGATGGCTCCGGTGGCAGCGCCACAATTATTTTGGGAAGGTGGCGAGAGGAAGTTAGGGTTCCTATTTCTCTTATAAATAGCAAGGCCGCATTACCTGGGTGTCTTATTGGACCGGCCTTCATGGTTGTATTCCTCTTATAAAACCCAAACGCTATCCCTACACTGACATACATTTCTGTAAACCAGGGCTACCACCGCCAGCTAATCTTACTATCATCTACAGTCTCACATAAGACTGTTACCACAAATGCACCATTGATGCCACACTAAAAGTGAAACTTTAATCAATGTAATGCAGCTAATCGTTTAATTTAACCCATTATCAACTAGCTAAAGAAACCTAAATATATATGCATTCCCTAGATTTCCTTGTTCTCCCTTTATGCCACCATTTCCCGCAAATACACAACCAGAGTACATATGCACAGGATTAAAAATATCAAGAACAAACCAGGTTAAACATGAAACAACCTTGTTAAGCACAAACATTAGATTGTTCAAACACAAGTTCAACCACAGTAATTAACCAACTGGATCAAGTTCAACACATCATAGATAAACATAGTCTAAACATAACAACCATATTAGCAAAGAGACAGACAAGACACAATCTACGCCTGGGGGAGGTGCTTCAGCAGGAACACGCCATAAGCGGCGTGTTTGGCCTTTAGGTGCGGCTTATGCTTTTGGCTGCCACATCCATAGTAGGTAGCATGCTGCAGCATTCTCAGGTAGTCCTTTGGCATCTCCTTCTGAAAGCACCACGGGCACTTGTACTCCCTTGGGCCTAGAAGATAGGGGATGTCCCCAGCCTTGAGCTTCTTCAGCACAACACGGCTCTTGTGGTCCCTGTCCTCCACGTCACTCCTGACATCGTCTGACTCATGTGGAAATTTGTGAAATGAAATAAGGTTTACAATAATTACTCTGTGAAATAAGACTATATGTACCACATATTATACAACGGGAAACTTGGACAATTGCTTTTTAATTGAACATTTAAAAATCATAATAGAATAGTTAATATGTCACACATAAGAAGTTAGATTAGAGCAGCATTATTGTAACATCCCAAAACTTTAATCTAAGCTTATCAAGATCCAAATCATCAAAATTAGGGTTAATGAAAAGTTTTCCAAAGTAAAAATGAAAGTATTCATGTGTATGTGCATTTAATTTAGGAATTGATTTGAATTGCCATGGTTATGTGATCCTTTGCTTGTAAAATGTTTCTTAGGTCAAATAAACATCATCTAAGTCATTACCAAACTTTTCCCAAAGAAGAACAACTCAAAATGAATATTTGAAGTGAATGGTCATTTTGGCCAAATTAACTCTCATGCCTACTTTGGCTATTCCTAGCAATCACTTCTCAACAGAAATAATTCTAGGTCTTTACACCCCTTGATAGTACACATAATGAGGTACCAAGGCCCACCTTTTGATCTGCTAAAAACATTCAAATACTTATTTTAAATGGCATGTGAAAATCGAATTCAGTGCATATGCCTAGATCACCCCTATTTCAAAAACCATCAATTTGAGCTCCAATTTCAAAACCCTTGCAACCAGAGACTACCTAGTATCAGTGGAGAATACTCAAAAAATTTGAAACAAAAATTCAAACTTTGGTCTCTTGCGGCCATTTCATCAAATAGGTGACAGGCACAAATCTGGCCAAATTCAAAACACTATAGTGAGCAGTGATCTTGGTCACCATTTGGGCCTAACTCGGTCCCCTTGTCCCCGCAGTGCACCCCCTACCCTTTGCTAGCCCGGCCAAGCCCTATGCACACGACCAAATGGTCATGGCCATTAAGGCCGAGCACCTTGAGCACCCTCACCAGAGACAGCGCGCCACAGCAGCCGCCAGCCTCGCCCACCATGTCTAGCACGTCGCCCATGGTCCACCTCCACCGTCCAACCAGCCCCAGCCCAAAGACAGCGACCAGAACGGCCAGGAACCGCCGCGCCCGGAGCCTGTCGACCATGCCGACGCCGCCCGCAGAGCGTGCCCTGTCCCCGCATAGCCAGACCTGGCCTAGCTCCAGCCGCCCGTCTACGCGATCCCCACCGGCCTAGCAAGCTAACAGACATGCCCAATCCCTCGACCGTACCCCGTAGTCGCCGGCCGCCATGAAACTCGCCGTCGGCAGCTACTTAGTGCGCGCCGCGCTCTTCACTGTCCCCACCGCAAACCACTGCACCAGCACCATCGTGACACTCGCCAGGGCACCGCCCACCATCACAGCGCACCGCCCACGCCTCTAGCTCACTGTGCCGTCGTCACCGGCCAGCACCGCCCATGCTTCTCTGCCGCTCAGTCGACCCTATATAAAGAGGCCACCCCAGCCTCATTTCTCCACACTCACTCACTCCCCACCTCTCACTGAATCTCACCCACCAATCGCCGACGCCGCTCGAGCTCTGCTTCGCTGGAATTGGAGCCAAAGCCGCCGCAGCAGGAGGAGAAGGGCGCCTGCGATTTAGGGCATTCCAAGCTCCGCCGCAATCGCGCCTCGCCTCGTCGTCTACCAGCCTGTTTGCCCGCCTCACCGACCTTGCTGGAGCCCTGGTACGCCCCCAATCGTCCCCCACCGCCGCGTCCAGGTCAGACTCTCACCGGAGTAATCCGTCGTCGACGATGACTCTCCACCGTTAGATCCCCTTTTAATCGTGCGGCCTAGGATGCTAGATACCGTTTCGGTGTTTTTGTGCCGCTAACCGGTGGAGCCCGCATGTCAGGCAACCCGTTGCACGCACTGTGTGTAGCTGGGCCGGCCCAGTTAGTTCCCGCGCAAGTTAGAGATTCAAATCTAGTTTTTTCAATTTAGAGTTAATCTTATTTTTGTCCACTAGTTTAAAAATCAATTATGGGAGTTTGACAAATCCAAATTGCATGAAACCAATTTTGCCTGATAGGTGTTGAAATGATCTATCTAAGCCCGTTGTATTTAATTCAATTAGAGTTAATATGTGTCTCCTAGTAAAAATAACAAAACAGAAGTATTTGCAACTTGCAACATTTTTATAAAATCAACCAAGATAGGTTTTGAGTTGATTCGAACTATCAAAAATCACATTTCATCATACCTATCTGAATATGTAATAATATTAATGTTTACATGCAGTGACTTTGGACTAGTACCAAAATAATGCTATATAGGCATTTCTAGTCACTTTAAATCATTAAATAATAAACTTAAACCAAAGTAATATTGATCCAACCTTTAAATCCCATTCCCACATGTTAGAATATGTGGTGAGTACATGTATCCACATGATCCAATATTTTAAGTGGTGAATATTAAATCTTAGTTAATTTTTCAATGAGTAGAAATTACTTTTCTAAATTAAAAAGAATAAAACTAGTGAATTAAACTTGTGATGCTTGTGATAATAATAGATCATCAAATGTGTGTTTTAGAATGCTAATTAGACTAGTTAAGTATTGTTTGGTGATTGTGTACTCCGTATGTATTTATAGACGATAGTACCGACCAAGCTTTCGAGGAGGAGGAGTGCTACCAAGAAGAAGACGAAGAGAACTTCAACCACTACACTTCACAAGGCAAGCTACTATTGGCAAGCTTACACTTGCAAGTATTATACTAGCAAGCCACCATGAACGATGCAAGCTAACACTTGCAAGTATAATGCTTAGCAAGCTAGGATTAAACTAGATGGTTTAGCAAAGATGCTTTAGGCATGCTTTGGTCACACTACTTTGACTATTAGTACCCCACGTCTTGTTTACCAGCTTTACTTCCTTTACTTTACACAAAGTTCTTTACTTGTTTTGAAGGTAGCATAAAAAGTATAAAACTTGACCTATTTAGAAACCCTTTAGATGTCATTCTATGGCATGAGATTGAACCCATCTTTTCAACCTTAGTGAACACTCTTAACTTAGTAGTTTAGAGTAGATCAAAAACTTGAGTCACTTTAGATGGGAACACTTGGTGAAAATGAATTATGAAAACCTTGGAATGATGAGTCATTCTATTGAGATGTTTTGACATGTGTTGAGAAACACAAATGGTTTATGATGGTGAAAATGTTGAGGCATGAGCCTTAACCCTTTTATAAAACTGATGGTTGGATTCGGATGCGATACCATTCCAAATTTACCGTACAACCACACGACCTGAGTTGGGTAAGGCTTAGCTGGAAATTTATATGCATTAGTATTAGTTCCCCCGCGGGAGAGGTTTGAGCTGAGACTACCTCTCAATGTTGTCCACCTATGCAGTTCCCAAGATGACTGATGGTCATGGTTGGGAGGCCATGCTCATAGGAGAGGTGCTTATACTAGGGTGTGTAAAGGGAAGGTTATGTTTGATTATCTGCATAGTAAGTATGATGATTCAGGGTTATCCCTGATAGATGTATCGAATCTTGTGGTGAAAGTGTACCACCTCTGCAGAGTGTTAAACTACTCGAATAGCCGCGCCCACGGTTATGGACAATTGGAATGGCTATATTGTTTTGTTGTTAGATGTTTTCCAAACAACTTATGAAATGAACGATGAATTTTGACTTGACCACAACAGGGTTGTGTTTATGACAATAGCTTCCCAACTTAAGTGATTCTAGAACTTTATCTTATCTTTCTTTGCTTCAGAACTCAACTTAGGTTTCAAACTTAACTTTATAGTTAAACTTAGATTTATCACCTTAACTTAGAACTATATTACTTGTTAGAGGTAGTTTGCGAGTACTTAAAGAGTATTCTCATGGCAAGACTATGAAGGAGACTATCAAGATGATGGCCAACATGACGACAATGATAACTAGGACTATCTGCCTTCGTCAGCATTGCCTGTACCCCTGAAGATGGACCACACTGATACATTGCAAATGTATCTATAATTTTTGATGCTCCATGCTTGGTTTTATCCACTTTCTTGTGTTTTGTCCACACTTTGGAGTACTTTTCATATGATTTCTTGGACTAACCTATTAACAAGAGCCACAGTGTCAGCTGCCTGTTTTCTGCTATTTTTGGTTCCAAGAAAGTCAGAAAATGAATATTCTCGAAATTGGACGGGACAAAAGCCAAAGTGCCTCTTTTTCCAGAAGACTCACGGAGCTAGAATACGAGACGGAGGAGGGCCAAGGGCTGGCCACACTACCCCCAGGCGTGGGCTGGGCCTAGCCGCGCCAGGGCATGGTGTGGTGGCCCCAGGCACCTCCTCGGTCCCCCTCTTTGCCTATAAGAAGCCTTCTGACCTAAAAACTTTGGGGGGTTCGACGTTTTTCCAGAAGGAGTTCCGCTCTGCCGCCACCATCAGATTCCATGAAATAGCACCAAAAACTCCGTTCTGGCACCCTGCCGGGACGGGGAATTGGAGGAGATCATCGCCATCATCATCACCATCGCTTCTCCATCAACCATCCATGTTTCCCCCATCTATGAGTGAGTAATCCCCCGCTGTAGGCTATGGGGATGGTAGGGATTGGATGAGATCGTTCATGTAATGGCATCAGATTGTTAGGGCATAGTGCCTAGTATCTTTTATTAGTGCTTTATGACTTTGTTGCGACTTGTTGTGCTTAATGCTTGTCACTAGGGCCCGAGTGCCATGATTTTAGATCTGAACTTATTGTTGATTCATTATGATAGTGTTGTTTCTGGTCTTATCTGCAAGTTGTATACACACGTTGTTGTCCAGAACCAATGGCCCTGAAGTGACAAAAATCGGGATAAACGGAAGGGAAAGGCTTTGATGTGAGGATCACATGTGTTCACTGAGTGTTAATGCTTTGCTTCGGTGCTCTATTAAAAGGAGCACCTTAATTGCCAGTAGTTCCCTAGAGGCCCCGCTGCAAACGGGCTGGCAGGACAAAAGATGTTGTGCAAGTTCTCATTGCGAGCACGTATGACTATATACGGAACACATGCCTAGGATTGTCTAGTACTTGGGTGCTTTATCTTATTTATCTGCAATTGCCCTATGTTCTGATTGCTATGTGAATTGTCTTGTCCATGCAACGCCCGTCCATCCATCCCTATGCCTACCGCACTCCAATCCCACTGTTTACGGCTTTTGTTACTACTGTTACTTTACTATTTCTACTACAAAACTGTTGCTACTGATAAACTGCTATGAGCAAGATTGTTTCCAGGTGCAGCTGAATTGACAACTCAGTTGTTAAGACTGATAAGTATTCTTTGGCTCCCCTTGTGTCGAATCAATAAATTGGGTCTCACTTCCCTCGAAAATACTGCGATACACCCCCTATACTTGTGGGTCATCAAGACTATTTTCTGGCGCCGTTGCCGGGCAACATAGCTTTATTTATCAAGTTCACTTGGATTCTCTATTGTTCGCTGCTATCCATCCATCATGGGTAAGTCTCGTGATGGCAAGGTTCCTATTTTACAATCCACTACAAGAAGAGGTACGGTTCTGAACACCTCTACCGCTCTTGATTCACCATCTGTTTTGAGTAAGTTCCTTACACCACCACATATACATGCTACACACACTGCTACTACTGCTGAATCTGAAACTTCTGATGCTTATGATGCTGCTTCTACTATGCTTGATAAGAGTGGTTCATTAGGTCCTTTCCTAGATGCTACGATTGCTAGAACTATAGCTGGAAATACCGAAACTCCTAATGAAGACACTGCCACACATGTTAGCTCACCTGAGTCTAGTGAGAGTTATGATATTGAAGAAGATTATGTTGAGATGACCGATCAGTTTATTACAGAATGTAAGAACACCCATGATAGGAGCGCTGGTAAGAGTCTGCTTGAGAGGCGTACTATTAGACCCAAATTATCTCCTGCTGCTAAGTTTGCTGCTTCTCCCATCAACATTATAGATGAAGATTATGATTTCTCTCTCGATCTATCTTACATAGCTATTGTCGAGAAAGAACCTTTTTGTGAGACTAAGAATGAAAGTGCGGTAGCACATATAAATGAACTTTCTACCATGAGTGGCTTGTTTTCTGATGATATTAAGATGCGTACTTACTTTGTTGCTAAGGATTTTCCCTTTTCACTGAAAGGAGAAGCTAAAACTTGGTTTAGTAATTTACCTCCTGGATCTATTGATGGCCCTGAGTGCTTGATTAGTACTTTCCTGCAGAAATATTTTCCTCCCAGTGCTAGACATGCTGTTTTGCAGGAACTTTTTGATTTTAAACAGGGAGAAAAAGAGGTATTGCCTGAATCTTGGGCAAGGTTTTGTGCTTTGATTCATGCACAGGCTGGAAGTCCATTACCTAAGAATGAACTACTTGATATATTTTATAATGGACTAACCGAAGAATCTAGGACATACCTAGATAGTTGTGCTGATTGTGTTTTCAGGAATAGGACTCCCAAGGAAGCTGATGAATTAATGGCTAAAATAAGCAAGAATTATGAAGATTGTACTCCTCCTAAACAAGTTACACCTGAAGTAATTGTATCTGAACCATCTATTCCTATGCCTATTCCAACACCAAAGAAGAGGGGAGTTATTGAATTAAATGATGAAGTGATGAAGGAAGCTAAGAAATGTCTTAAGGAGAAGGGAATTAAAGCTGCAGATGTCAAGAATTTACCTCCTATAGAAGCATTATGTAAGCCTATTCCCTACTCACCCACTATTGAGGTACACTCTCTCCAACAGTTTGATGAAGGTGATATCCCTTACTTGAAACCTCCTGATCAATGCTTAGAAGAATTTGATATCGTTATTGTTAAGGAAGATAACTTTAATAAAAGGGTGAAAAATCATCTAATGGAAAACACTAGAGCTATTGTTGAGTTGAAAGATATTGTGGAAAGAGCCTCTAATGATGTTAAAATGATTGTTAAACACTTTCAAATGGTTGAAACTCAAATAGATCAACTCGTTAAAGTGCAAAACGACTTGCTAGTTAATGCTGCTAAAGAAAAACATGCTTATGAAATTAGAACTAGAAGTGGTGCTGCTACCTAGGATCCTCTATATCCTGAGGGGCATCCCAAAAGAATTGAGCAGGATTCTCAACAAGATGAATATAGTGGTTCTACTCACAAGAAAAGGAAAAATAAACATAAAACTGTTGTGGAACCCTTTGAACCTGCTATAGATGCTAATAGTATATCTATCTTTGATGCTAAAACTGAAAGTGTTAATGAAGAAAATGAAGTGCCTAATGAAGAAAAAGTTGAAGAAGAACCTGAAAACCACACTAAGACTACTAAATACACCAAAGAAGATTTTATTGCTAAGAAACATGGTAGTGAAAGAGAACCTTGGGTCCAAAAACCTATGCCTTTCACTGATAAGAAACACAAGTCAAAGGAGGATGAACATTATAATAAGTTTTGTGAGTGGATGAAGCCTTTATTCTTGCAAATTCCTTTGACTGATGCTATTAAATTGCCTCCTTACTCAAAGTATATGAAGGACATTGTCTCGAATAAAAGGAAGATCCCTAATGAAGAAATCTCTACTTTGCTTGCTAATTATTTTTTCAATGCTAAGGTTCCTAAGAAACTTGGAGACCTAGGAATTCCAACTATCCCTTTCTCTATTAAGAACAGTTATGTTAGAACTGCTTTGTGTGATTTGGGAGCTGGAGTTAGTGTTATGCCTTTCTCTCTCTATAAGAGGCTTCATCTTGAAAAATTGATACCAACTGATATATCTTTGCAAATGGCTGATAAGTCTACCACTATCCTGTGGGTATATGTGAGGATGTACCTGTTCAGGTGGCTCACAATTGCTTGATATTAACTAATTTTGTTGTGCTTGAAATGCCTGAAGATGATAATATGTCTATTATTCTTGGGAGACCTTTTCTTAATACTGCAGGAGTTGTTATTAATTGTAATCAAGGAAAGGTGACCTTCAATGTTAATGACAAGGAACATATTGTCTATTTACCCAAGAAGATTGAAAGGACTTATGGTTTAAATTCAATTGAACATGTTGAAGGCATTCAAGTTGGAGAAATATATTGTCCCATACCAAAAGAAAAATTTGAAACTATTATGATTGGGACCATTGCTATCAAGGTTGAGGTAACATAATCATTAGTGGAATACAAAGTTTTGTCTCATATGAAATTGTTTTGGTAGCAAGACCTGATCAACCTTGTTAACAAAAGGGTTTCATTGAACAAAACAATGTTTTCACTATGATTATTTCTGTTTACTTCTATTCTATCCATTCTAGTTTTTGCTTATGCCAAACTTAAAGGCATTAAAGAAAAGTACTTATTGGGAGATAACCCAAAAGTTTTAGATGAGTCTTGGAAGTTATTACCTCAGTAATAACCGCTCCTTATCCTTTTTATTTTTCTTTTTGTGCCAAGAGTAACCTCTAATGAGAGTGAAGTGATGATTGGGAAAGTTGTTGTCCCGAAACAGATTTTTGTGCTTCACCGTAAAAATTCGTGAGAGATCTCTGTATGTAGGATTGAGCTGTCATTTTTTGTGCTTCTTCCCCAGGGTGTTATCTAACTTTCGTTAGTTCAACACGTTTTGATTTGAGCAACAGAAGGTCTTCGAAACAATTCGTCTTTACCTGCTGGTCTATTTTGGCAGATTTCTGCCATTTTCTGCATTTGCTTCTTGTTGGTTCCTTCTTGAGTTCTTTTAGGGAATTGAGCTTTTAGAGGAAGTACTACAGTAGCTAGTGTTCTAATGGAAGTTTATTTGGTGTTAGAACTGAACCTTAAGACTTATTTATCTTAAGTGCACTAATGTTGCTAATGAGATTGTGTGAAGTTTTGTATGAAGGAAAAATTTCAGGTGTATGGAAGGAATGAGTAATGAGATGAAGGATGGACTAAAGCTAAAGCTTGGGGATGCCACGCGTGTCACCCCAAGAAATATCCAAGAAGTACAAGCGTCAAATCTTGGGAATGCCCAAGGCATCCCCTTCTTCATCAATAAAAATCTCAGGTTTCTTCAAAACACTTCATTTTTATTGTTTCATGCACAGTTGTATTGTTCTTGGAGCGTCTTCTTTTTCGTTTTTCGTTTTGGTTTTTCATTTGCTTAGTTTGCTTAGTTTTCTGAATAAATTGGTTGGACCTCCCCTTTTTTACATTGGTGTTCAAATAGTTTGGTTTGGTTTGGAAAAGAGTAGGAAAGCTCATGCTTAAGTGGTAAAGAGAGCTTGTTTTTGACTGTGGCCTATGCTTTCTCATGCCATGCTTGATATTGTTTTGGCTTTATTCTTAGTATTCTTTGCTATAGCATGACTTGTTATAAACAATTGAGATTGCTTAATGTGCCTTGGATGAATCATGCGTTGTTTTAGCATATTAAAGCATAGTAGAGTGGTATTCTCCTTTGATGCTTTATTTGGGTTGACTTGGCACATTTTCACACCATGTTATGACTATCCCAAGTCACCATAAGCCTTTATGATCCTTTAGTTTTCAGCTTGTAGTATCACTTTATGCTTTGACCAATGATGTTTTGTCGCTCTGCATGATTATGGCCATTATTGCTCTCTCGTTTGTCGCTCCCTTACTATTGCTAGCCTTCACTTCCACTGAGTATTTTACTCATGTTTCCAACTCCCTTAAACCAAATATTACCAAAGTGTCCACCATACCTACCTATTAGCATCATTTGCTATTTCCGTGCATATTCATTATGCCTTGTTTTCTTCCGAATAAAATGTTTGCTTGTTATAAGAAAGTTAGTTAGTAAAGCTCTCACGAACTTGATGACACACTTTATTTTCTTGCACTTAATAAACCTGAACCATTGCGTCCTTCTTTGTTGCGCATATGCTTGCGCTTTATGAGTTGAAGTTAGCAGAACCATGTATCATGGGGACCGCTTTCAACACTTAATAGGTACTTTGTACCTAGTTGATATCATGTTCTTTTGCTTATGGATCCCGGCGGTGTGAAATAAAAGTGGAACTTGTAAGATCATGGAGTTTGTATGTATGTTAGAGAAACGCCTGGGCCGCTAACCTAAGCCATGCCTAATCATGGTGGAAACTTGCAGCATAACCATAATGAGCATTCTATGAAGAATCCTCAATAAAAATCTATGCACATAGTAAATAAAAAGATCGCCGAGATGTTCATTGTTTGCTTGCCTTGTTATTTTGATTATGGGATAGCTCCCGTGTCATGTGCAAGGGGTACCCCGTTGGCGGTTCTCTATGATACGTATATACTTACAATGACAAGAGCTTACTTGTGACTGAAGTTGAGTAGCATGAGGATCGGTCTTCGTAAGTAAGGGGCATGAGACTTCGATTTATAACTTGTCAAGCATATCCTCTTAGTTGTGTCACTTTCACCTTAATCACATTAAAGATGCTTATGATAGGGGCAATGAGAGCTCAAAGCTAATGAGTACCATACTTTTAGCATTTGGAAGCCTTTCAAACTATGCAAAATCTTTTCTTTTACTTATTGAGTCTCCACACATTCTATGAGCACTTTCTTGAGAGCATAGTGGCCATTCTTAGTTCTATGTGCATTGACCCAAGACTTGTTGATTGATGCATACCTTGATATTGCTTGTTTTAAACTATTTGTATCTAGTCACTCTTGTAAACTTTGAAGGTGTCCTATGCATTTATGTTTGCTACTCTTTGAGGGACAAGCTGAATGCCACGTTGCTATGTTTTCTTTATGTGAAACAAACAAATGTCTTGCAAAGCATTGTTATTCATGAATCTTTTGTTTGTGCATTTTCATGTTGCATCATAGTTTCTTTGTCTTATTGCTAGAACTTTGTCTTTCATGTTATGATTGAAGTACTATGATCCCAGCTTTGAATGTTCTACAAATACTTTGGTCAAGTCTTTGATGGTGCATGTCACCTCAAAAATTATTCTTTCTTTTTATCACTTACCTACTCGAGGACGAGCAGGAGTTAAGCTTGGGGATGTTTATACATTGCAAATGTAACAATAATTTTTGATGCTCCATGCTTGGTTTTATCCACTTTATTGTGTTTTGTCCACACTTTGGAGTACTTTTCGTATGATTTCTTGACCTAACCTATTAACAAGAGCCACAGTGTCAGCTGCCTGTTTTCTGCTGTTTTTGGTTCCAGGAAAGTCAGAAAATGAATATTCTCGGAATTGGACGGGACATAAGCCAAAGTGCCTATTTTTCCATAAGACTCACGGAGCCAGAATACGAGACGGAGGAGGGCCAAGGGGTGGCCACACAACCCCCAGGCGCGGGTTGGGCCTGGCCGCGCCAGGGCATGGTGTGGTGGCCCCAGGCACCCCCTCGGTCCCCCTCTTCGCCTATAAGAAGCCTTCTGACCTAAAAACTTCGGGGGGTTCGACGTTTTTCTAGAAGGAGTTCCGCTCCGCCGCCACCATCAGATTCCACGAAACAGCACCAGAAACTCCGTTCTGGCACCCTGCCGAGACGGGGAATTGGAGGAGATCATCGCCATCATCATCACCATCGCTTCTCCATCGACCATCCATGTTTCCCCCATCTATGAGTGAGTAATCCCCCGCTGTAGGCTATGGGGATGGTAGGGATTGGATGAGATCGTTCATGTAATGGCATCAGATTGTTAGGGCATAGTGCCTAGTATCTTTTATTAGTGCTTTATGACTTTGTTGCGACTTGTTGTGCTTAATGCTTGTCACTAGGGCCCGAGTGCCATGATTTCAGATCTGAACTTATTATTGATTCATTATGATAGTATTGTTTCTGGTCTTATCTGCAAGTTGTATACACACGTTGTTGTCCGGAACCTATGGCCCCGAAGTGACAGAAATCGGGATAACCGGAAGGGAAAGGCTTTGATGTAAGGATCACATGTGTTCACTGAGTGTTAATGCTTTGCTCCGATGCTCTATTAAAAGGAGCACCTTAATTGCCAGTAGTTCCTTAGAGGCCCCGCTGCAAACGGGCTGGCAGGACAAAAGATGTTGTGCAAGTTCTCACTGCGAGCACGTATGACTATATACGGTACACATGCCTAGGATTGTCTAGTACTTGGGTGCTTTATCTTATTTATCTGCAATTGCCCTATGTTCTGATTGCTATGTGAATTGTCTTGTCCATGCAACGCCCATCCATCCATCCCTATGCCTACCGCACTTGGATCCCACTGTTTACTGCTTTTGTTACTACTATCTTTGTTTTGCTACTACTGTTACTTTACTATTTCTACTACAAAACTATTGCTACTGATAAACTGCTGTGAGCAAGATTTTTTCCAGGTGCAGCTGAATTGAAAACTCAGTTGTTAAGACTGATAAGTATTCTTTGGCTCCCCTTGTGTCGAATCAATAAATTGGGTTTCACTTCCCTCGAAAATACTGCGATACACCTCCTATACTTGTGGGTCATCACCCACCGCTACGCTTATCTTTTATTTCCGCTGCTTGTTGTATTAAGACTGGATCATGAGATCCTTATTTGTGTAAGACCTTATGAAGGGTTTGTAATGGATGATGTACTATGATATCCAATCCGTTATGTCTCGCAAAAATGGTAATCCTGGGATTGCGAGGTATGGCATAACGGGCATCTGGGATTAAAAATCTGGGTATTGACAATTATGTACAAATCAAATGTGTGTAGCAAAACAAAACATGATGGAAGCATTAGTGCAACAGAAAATTATGCCTTACAAGCAGATTGATCTATCACACTTATTAATCTTAAATTGTATCACCGCATCATTAAATGCGAACTTAAGTTTGCAGCAGAACAACTCATGTGGTGAAAGCAGTAGTGCAGTAAATATTATAATCCTATGAAGCAGAATGTTGTATGACACGTAATAATCTTAAGCTAGATCACATCAGCATTAACTACCAACTTATGTGTGGAGCATAAGAAAATAGCTACTGAAAGTAGTAGTGCAACAAAAATAATAAACCAATGAAGCAAGACAACATCAACTGTTACTAGCAGTACTACAACCAGGAATTTATGCATCTGTAACAAAACACATAAACTTTCAGCTCTAGAACTGCAAGTACAGAAATTCTTGATATGTTACAAATATTTTACAAATACAAATACAAAACAACTATCATGAATGTACTAGAACCATATGTTCTATGTGAGACAAGTATTTCAAAAGACTAGCAAATTACCAAGGCAGACACTCTGACAATGAGTACATAGATAGAGTATATTTAGCTCAGTATAAAGTGATCAGATGATGTAATGAACTAAATTTATAAGAAAAGTAAATGGCACCAAATACATTCTACACAACAGTACAACAGTATAATGACATGTACCTGGTACAGATTCCCATGTCTCTTTTACTTAACTACTACAAGCAAATTCACAAACTAGCTATCCATGGTCACATTACCTAAATTTAGAATCTCGAAGTGGTCGCAAGTAGAACCCATAAATCAATTATATGTGCAGATCAATAGGCAGCAGCCCCATTCTATTTTCATTGCAAACAAAATGTCAAGTTCTTACTTGTCAGATCGTTCAAGACCAAAAACTCAGGCACAAAGGCCAAGCATAAGCTACATCATCTAGGCGCATGTAAACCTGGCATAGATTACAGATATCATAACATTCAAAGTAAGAGGAACCACTCGACGACCTAGCCTGCCAAATCAGAAGCCTACTTGATCCTACATCCATTAGAACGTCGCCAAAAGGGTCTTGGGAAAATCAGTAGCTAATCTACATCGCATCTAATCTGGCACAAACTAGCATCGGTATGCGCATCTAACCCTACTAGCACCACAAACCCTAGCAAGAACAGGACGAGGCAGACCTCAGCGGCAAGAAAACTAGGAGAGGGAGAGATCTGGACTTACCTCATCGGTGTCATCGCTGTCGGACTCGCGGAAGGTCTCGA
Source organism: Avena eriantha (assembly GCA_910589775.1). Lineage (NCBI taxonomy): Eukaryota > Viridiplantae > Streptophyta > Magnoliopsida > Poales > Poaceae > Avena > Avena eriantha. The sequence continues at coordinate 380,310,541 of OU342746.1, forward strand.
CGTCGGCAGGCGAGTAGATCTTCTCCCCCCTCTCCTTCCTCTCCTGATGCAGCCTGTTCTTCAGGTTCTTCTTCTTCTTGCGCCTGATTTGCGCCTCCGTCTTGAACTTCCGCTTCATTGGATACACACCGGAGTAGACGGCCGGCCCACCCAAGCCGAAGCTCCCATTGCTGCCCTCTGCATCCGCGACGTGCTTCCCCTTCTCCGTGTGCTCAGCGCCCGCAGCCACCTGCTTCCCCTTCTCCGCGTTGTCAGCGGGCGCCGCCACCTGCTTCCCCTTCTCCATGGACGGCCGCCGAGATCGAGGGTTTATGGAGAGACGGCTAGCCAGGGTTTGCTATCCGATCTGGGAAATTTCTGGAAGTGGTTGGCACGCAGACCAACTGACTATGCTACTTAAGAAAGCGGACGGTTCGGCACCCACGTGCATACGTGTATAATACGCGCCGGTGAACGGGCCGTACAGGTTTCTACGCGGGCTTCTACGGTTCGTTTTTTTTCCAGAGCAGCTCCGAAAATTTCGGAAGGACGATCGTGCCCCCCGTCATTGAACCGTTCGCGCGTATCCCAACCGTCCATGTGTTTTCCCAAACTTTTGGATGCGCACTGAAGCAGAACGTTGCCGGAAACACTACATATCTTGTAATATCTATGTTTCTGCTGTGGAATAATGCCAATTTGATCACCTAGGCGCAATGCCCATCCATTTGTTACGTACGCGACCATGAGACGGGCGCACGCCTATATATTCGCAGAGGAGGCAAAACCTCGGACTTGAAGAGTAGAAGGTGTGAGCTTTAAGAGTCTGACTGACGTACACGGGGGACAAATGCATTACTGGGCGGGTCTCTGGTGGTAGTGGCCTGAATTAGGCGGCCTGATCAAACAACCAGCCACTGCCAAAGGAGATTTGTCCAGCGATGCAGCTTTGAGGCCATAAGATCATGTCTACGTAGTAGTTCCTTTTCCTTAAAGGTGTAGTAAATTGCCATTGATGCAATTTGGTGAGAACTGAGTTGAGAAGAGACTGTAAACAGAGCAGCATGCACGATACGCACGCCAGAAGAGACAAGTATGCATCATGTACTGATGCACATCCTCGAGACTAGGTGGGGTTTGGCTGTGGGAGCTACATCGTCAGTTGTATTATTTTTCCCATTGTCGCTCATCCCTAAGGCACGACCATGCTAAGCTAGATAAGAAATTGTAGTTTTGTTCGCTTCATTGGTCAGGTCACCACTCGTATCTGGAGTATGAGAAGCAAAGGTGCTCGAGTATATGTAGATTTTTGTCTGATGCTAGACTAGACTAATAGGTGAGGCTATATCCATTGCAGTGAAAAATAGCAATTATTTTTATATTTCCACATGCATAGTGTATATTACCACGTGGATAGCACAAACAAACTGAAATCCTACAGTCTCATTTATCAAGTCACCATCCACATGGTCTCGCATTAAAACGTAAGGTTCCTCTTGAATGTTCACAGGTGCAACATTTCATTGTCCCTCATCCACTTAGGACTTCTGGGGTATCTCACTTTTACACAAACGGCGCAATGTTGGAAGCTTGCAGTACTAAAAATCATACTTCCTGATATTGTGTCCGTCGACCATATCTCACTGTTTTCAGAACATATGTAAAAGAAAATAAGCCACAAGCACCAACAGTGATAAGGAATTATGGATGGCTATCGGCGTGGCCTCTATCTAAGAGACCGAGAGAGTAGTATCCCGGCGTGGGTAGGACCAGTGGCGGAGGACGGAAAAAATCCAAGATAGGGCAAACTCTAAAAAATGATTTAATACCAAAATTGTCTCGAGACACTAGTACATATGATCGGAACATAACCACTTAATGCAATAGAAACAGTAACATATTTGACTATAAGTAATACCAAAAAACATACCAATTGTGAAGCTCTAAAGACGTATAGAAGTCCTAGAAAATGACAAAAGCTATACTTTTTTTTGTTAAAATCTTCTGTAATTTTACCAATAAAGACTTCTATCGCTTATTCGTAGCCTGCCATAGGACAGACAAACCCACCAGTAATTCCCACTTTTTCCGTGATAAAGGGCACTGTTACCCATCCACCGGCAATTCCCACTGTGTGTTACCGCTACAACATGGCACCCATCCAAGACACTGCCAGGCATGCGGCAATTCCTACAAAATCTTACATGCACCAAGCTATCTTTGAGTTGCTTTCTTCGGCATATGCTAGCTAGTGTCCAGGCATATCAAAGGACAAAGATGTGGTGGATCACTGATCCAGCAACACTTGCAGAACGGTCGATCAAGCCCAAGATCGACAGGGAGCCCGCCGGCAGGACAGCAAATCCAAACGTAACGAACTGAAATGTTGTCTCTGCATCGCACACAAGCTAGTTGAAGCCTGCAGATACTGCACGTGAGATTCCATTCACTTTCTTTCACCGAGAACACTACATCTATCTATCTAGCTTTGTGCTGCGAATAATTCTGATTCGATCTCCGCGGCGGTGCCGTGTGCTTACATAATCGCCGAGGAGGCGAAAGCTGGGACTTGCAAGCGGTATGAGCTTAACTAGCAGGTCCAAGTTGCGGCGAAGAGTCATAAGAGAAATACAGGGCCCATGCATTACCGGCCGGGTCTCCTCTTGCAGTGGCCTGATCAAACAACAAAGTTAATCACCGCCAAAGGAGATTTGTCCAAACGATGCAGCTTTGAGGGCACAAGATCATGGGTATGTAGTTTGCCTCTTTACATGCTACTCCCCCGTTCTAAAATATAAGATGTTTAAACCCTTTTCTCAAACACATGTATCAAAACGTCTTTAGCATGTAGGTTCATTCATTGTAAAGCGCAGCCGCACAGACCACTTGACTGCACTCGCAAACTGCCATTGATGCAATTTGATGAGAAGAGACGATATGCAGAGCAGGACACGTCGGAACGCTTGAACATTGGTCACGCTTGCACTCATAAAATTTGTTTATGCACATTTCTCTGTATTGACTAATTAAAATTTTCACACACACAATCAATCATATTAAAATATTCTATATATACAGCTTTGATTTTTTTATTTCCATAAAACGATGTGATTATATTGAAAAAAGTGAATACATATGTTATGACCAGAAAAATTATCAATAAAACCAAAAGTTACATCAAGATCTTTTGATATCGTGGTCTAGTTTCATCTTCCGTACCTCAATGTTCCTCCATGGTTAATATGACGAAACCACAGGACCAAAGTCTTGCACAAGATTGACTAACCTTAAATATTTTGAAAAGGTGAAAGAGCCAAAAATCGGAAGACATTTTAGTGGGTCACAACTCACAAACACTTCATGTTAAGAATATAATTTCTAGAAATAGGTGTCTCAATTTCACATGTCCTCCAAATCTGCTAACTTTGAATGGTCGCTAGTTGCGGTGTACGATGCAGCTCAAGATGCCGATAAATGTGAGTTCTTGGAAGAGATAGTACGGTTTTGTGATGAATATTCTTTACCCATGTTGGTCACCAGCCATTTGAATAAGTTGCACCGACAAGAGGGGAAAGATAATGACAATTTTAACGCTAGATGTTATTTTTTTAATGCGATATTTGTAAATTTGGACCTCGGAGAACTAGCTCTGTCGGGGAGGCACTTTACATGAGCTAGTAGAAGAAAATTCCCACATACAAAAAGCTTGATAGAGTTCTGGCAAGTGTGTCTTGCGAGAAGGAATTTCTTTTAGTTAGTACATGGGCTTTAACTAGAGTGGAGTCATATTACAGATCGTTGCTTATTGATTCAGATGGACAAGCTCACTAGGAAAATAAAGCAAAATTTTCAGTCGAGATATCTTGGTTGTGCTAGGAGGGTTTCTATGATATATTGGAAAAAAGTGGGCTGCTATAACACATGGGAACACACCCATCGAGATATGGCAGAATAAGATCTGCCAACTCGGTAATTTCCTTAACAGTTGGGTACGAAACCAATGTAGCGTGTACAAAAAAGAAAAACATTGCTTGCTCGATATCATCGATATCTTAGATACTAAAGCCAAAAGCACACCTCTAGATGCTCCTGACATAAAGGTGATGAGAGATGCTAATGAACAAGTAGCCAAAGTGCTCCATGCTGATTAAACATAATGGGCCCTGTGTGCCATGGTAAAGCACATTCAAAACAAAGGGGGAAATAATACAAAATGTTTTCATCTTGTCGCTACTAGAAAACATCGAAGAAAGAAGTTATTTGATCTCGAACAACACGAGGGTACGATAATTGGTCAAGAAAATATTAAAAATTATATTAAGGATTCTATAAGATGTTGTTTGGGGCACCAGCACAAACTAAATTCTCTTTTGTAGAATGGGACAATGTATATTTTCCTCACTTGTCTCAAGAAGAAAAAAGTATTCTCATGACTGAGTTAGCCAAAAAGGAGGTGTACGAAGCCATTATGCAAATGGAAAAGAATGAAACTATGACTCTAGACGGGTTTCATGCGGAGTTTTACCAAATGTTCTAGGACACTATAAATTTTTATTTGATGAACATGTTTGAGAAATTCTAGCAAGAGGAATTACCACTTTTTCATCTAAACTTTTACACTATCTACTTAAGAAGGAAAATTCCTTTTTTTCAACACGTTATGTGTATGAAGGGTTTCGAACCGAAATACAGTCAAACCGTAGACCAATTTGTTAGTACAGGGAGTGTTGGTATTGAAGTCCACGATAACATAGATCCTTATTTTCATACACAAAAAGGATTGGTACATGGTTCTCTGCTATCGCCGATGTTATTCAATCCTATTGCAGATATGTTAGCATGCAAGAGAAAAGAAGTTGGTCAGGTTGCCTTCAAAAGCAATTCCTCTGAGATGGCAACGGCGCAAGTGCCACTATTTTTGAATATATCACTTGAGTATCTTCGATCCACATATGCATGTGGGAACGCATATACAATATCACAAGTTTACTAACAATTGCATATCATCTACAGAGCCCAAGATCGACAACTAGCCCATGCGATTGACACCGAATCCAAACATTATGTACTGAATTATTGTTTGTGCACGAATAGTCACACACAAGAACGAAGTGGACATAAAAGCAGCCCACCAGTTATCTACTCACTCTCCCTCTCCCGCACCTGCGTGGCGGCGCTGCGCCGCGCCGGGCGGCCCCTCTCCTCCCCGGCCGAACCTCCCCTCAAGATCCTCCCGCCCGCCGCCGTCGTCGGGCAAAGATCTGGCGGCGTGGCGGCGGCGGCGACCCTAGCCGCGATCTGGCGTGGCGGCGGCGGTGTCCGCGCCCGCGCTGGTTCGGCGGTGGTGTCGTGGCTGGCGGCGGCTGGGGGTCCTTGGTCCAGATGGCTGCACGCGGCGGCGGGAATCCATGCCTACGGGCCGAGATCTATTCCGTTCGTTGCCGACGCCGGGGCTCAGGATCTCCGGGCCATGCTCGCGGCACTAGGGCGCTTGGGGTTGCTGCCCCTGGCATGGTGGTGGTGACTTTCTTCTTCGTCGGAGTGGTCGGCCGGGCGATCTTGCCACTTTGCGGCGGATCCTGCTAGTTTCTGGTGGGTAGCATGGGGGCTGCTGGCTTGGTTTCAATAAAGGGAGTGGTCCTTGGATCTATCTCGCACCAAGACGAAGATCTACTTGATGCGGGTCTCCATTGATCTGGACGGAGTGTCTGGTTCCGGAAGGCTCCGCCGGCGAACTCCCATGGGCGCATATGCCTGGAGCTTGCTGGATCGTAAGGAATTCGGTTATGCGCACCTATGTTTTTTGCTGGCCGATTGGTTTCAGTGGGAGCGCGGTGAAGCTCTGCTACCTGTTACCATCATGCGACATGTCTTTGACGATACACATGGTGAAGTTAGAGGCAGAGAATGTCATGAAGGTAGAGACATGTGGGCGAGCTATGGTGGTTTGAGTCTTTATGGCGATGAGGATCTGGCTTGGATATCTGTGACTCGCAGCAGCGTCTGTTAGAGGGGCGACATCACAGGAGGAGTTCACAGTCTTACCTTGCAGGGTGAACACCCAAGGTCTGGCCTTCATTGGTTGTGCCTGGCAATGGCCTTGCAGAAGGCATTGCTTTGCAAGCGAGGACTTTCTCCAAGGTGATGTTGGGATCCACAGCATAGAAAACAAAAAAATTCCTACGATGGGAATTATACGCCAAGATCTATCTACTAGATACAAGCAACAGGTGGATATACATCCATAGAGACCTTACCCTCGAAGACAACAAAGCTTTGTTAACGAGTTGGAACTCGTGGATGATGTAGTCGTACACTTGCCGATCTCAAGATCGTGATGAAGTCCAGCGGGTCCGGCTCCATCACGTCCATCAGATCTAGCTCCAACAAGTCCAGCACCACCAAGTCTAGCACCCCAAAGCAGCGGTGCATCCGTGATCGCACACATGTCCGGTACCCCGACAACCTTCATCCCTCGCTCCAGCAAAGCAGCGGAAGCAGCAACTCCTTTCCAGATAAAGCCACCGAAAACATGTATCTCGCTAATCCAAGACCATGGGAGAATAATACTAGAGGGGGAGAGAGATCCTTCACGAGGAGGTGTGAGAAAGAAGGGGTGTGAGGGGGGCCTTTTATAGGAGGAGGAGGGTGCCCCTCCCCATGGCCATCTCCCAAGGGGTGACCCATCACCTCCTCATTCATGTGGTGGTAACTCCCTCCACATAAATTTGCCGCTTCACATTCTCTTTTAAAGTCCCCACTTTAAATGCATTAAATTTCTCCAAATTTAATGCTCTCTCATTTAATAAAACTCTTTTATTAATTTTATTCAGAATTTTGTTAATTACTTTAATTAACAAACATTCACATAAAACCCCTTGCAACATTTCAAAATTACATGCAGAACCAATTTCAGCAATTTCACCCGAAACAGTTCCGGTGTCTATTGAAATAATTCCAGCGCTTTCTTAAATCTTTATCTGAAACACATTTTCTCCAAATGGTGTCGGTATCCCTTAAGTGTGTCACCCTACGGTTTGCGAATAATGCAGACATGATCGAGACCCCTCTCAGATCAATAATCAGAAGCGGGACCTGGAGATTCATACTGACTCCTACACATTCAACAATGACTTCTGTGATCATGAGCACCTTTAACGCTAGTAACTAAATCCCTTTGTCTCCTGATATAATACATGTCCGAGATTCGATCATCGGTATCCAAATACCTAGTTTGATCTCGTTACCGACATGCACTCTTTTCTCGTTCCCGTGATATAACATTCTAGTGTTAGCAATTAACATGATCTCATGGTCTAAGGACTAAGATTACTTCGTATGATGTTATAGCAATATAAACATAATGACTTTGATCGTAATGCTATACTTCGGATGAATGTTCATCACATAATTCCACCAATGTTGTGACCTCGTTATTAACAACATCCAATGTCCATGATCAGGAAAACTTGATCATCTTGTTAATCAACGAGCTAGTTTATATGAGAGGCATTACTAGGAACTTTGTATTTTGTCTATTAAACACACATGTATCAACGTTTTCAATTAATACAATTATAGCATGCAAAATAAAAATTTATCATAAACATGGAATAAGATAATAACCACTTTATTATTGCCTCTCGGGCATTTTCCCTTCAGTCTCCCACTTGCACTAGAGTCAATAATCTAGTTTGAAAAACTTGACGTATTGAACACCTACGGCTTTCTGGTGTTGCATATACGCGATTTCTAGTGGTTAACATAATCTCCGGATCTGACAGTTTCAGGTCCGTGTGTATTTGCATGTCTTTGCGTCTCTACGCAGCACTCATTCTCAAATGAGATGGCATTGTATAAATTTGGTCCTTTGGTGAGACCTTTAGTTCGTTCGGGTTAGAATATGTTGATATTATTGTCATACAATATATCTTCATAGTATTAGCCCACTTTGAACCACACCTAGTTTGATAACAAACTACTTAACACAAATGCCCTCCTTTGCTGCTACTATAGCAGTTATATACTTAGCCTTTTGTTATAGTATCCATCACAATGTCTCAACTTTGGAACTCATCCAAATCCATCATGGAACATCCTTTCCATTACATTGTGCCACCCATAGTATAAATTGAGATAAATTTAATTTGTATCTTGTGACAAAACTAGTATCAATGTAACACTTTACAATGAACTACCTTTAACTATTTGTCACTTATACATGATATATTCTTAGTTCTTCCAAAGCTCATAAGAATATCTTTACTATCGTCCAATGATCATCTTTTGAATCATTCTGGTATGTGCTCATAACATTTAGAGCATAGGACATATCTAGATAAAGCACAACGGTATAATCGATCAAAATCTTCATGTGATTTTACTCACCAAGTGTTGAAACACTTGAATCTTGATACAATCCTTTCCATGCAGCAAGAACCTTTCTTGTTGTTTCCATATTGAACCCTTTCAATATCTCATATATGTACGTCTGGCATAACCATATTAACGCCTCAATCTATCCATATAGACATTGATGCCAAATATTCCGGTTTTGCCCAAGTCTTTCATCAAAATCCTATTTTAATGAAATTCTTAACTTGTGTCAATACAAGATACATTATTTCCAATCAACAATATGTTCTCTACATAATGTATTAGAAATATGTCTCAGCGCTCCCACTTAATTTCTTGCAAATGCAAGCATCTTTATCATCTCCGATGAATTTAAACCTTTTTAATAGTTTCATCATGGTGAAGATTCCAACTCCGCTATGCTTACTTCAATATTGAAGTTTGCATGCCCTTTTAGCACCCTTTGAATTAACAAAAACCTTCGGACTGTGTCTTGTACATGTCCTAGGTAACCATTCTATTAGAAGAACATTGTTTTGTTTGTTCAACTACCATACATCAAATTATATGTAGTGGTTTCTACATTAATCCGTCAAGACTAAATATCGCTATGAAAGATCAAATCTTGTCATGGTCAACTCCTTAAACATTGTTGTAAACTTCTTTGCGACATGTCGACTATTTCATAGATGTTAAACATCCATGTCTATTTCTTTATAGATCCAAACACCACAGATAGGCTTCACGCCTTTCCGGAGGGTCTACCAAGTTCAGAAACTTCATTTCTCGTGTATGGATACTATCACGGATTCTATGACTTCTAGTTATTTTATGGAGTCAGGGCCCATCATCGCTTATTTGCATGTAGTCGGTTCATCATTGTCAAAACAATAACGACTTGCTTATCAAATCACACTATTTGATTCTTACCGACCCACACGGTTCAATAGAAACTCTAATATCCAAGATCACAACCTTTGTAATCACGGGAGCCATGAGCATTGTGGCCGCCACCGGGACACTTTCCGGCGCTGCGCTACTTAGCACATATAGCTAAGGTTCAACAAACTTATCAAGGTTCTATTGTCCTCCCACTTAACTTTTCGCGAAAAAATCCTTCTCAAGAAACTTGACGTTCCAAGTAACAAACTCTTTTGTCCTCGGTGTTATGGAGAAATTCCCAACAAATTCTTTGGGATAACCTACAAAGACGTGCTTATCCAACTTTGGTTGTAAACATTTTACTTATGCATAGCATACCAAAATTTAAGAAAAGACAATTCGGGTTTTATCCCAAACCATAATTTATATGGTGTCATTTCAATAGATCACGATGGTGCTCTTTTCAGTGTAAAAGCGGTAGTCTCTAAAGCTTCAATCCTTAAAACATAATGGAAGTTTTATAAATGACACCTTTGATCTTACCATGTCAAACATGGTTTGATTTCATCTCTCAAATATGCCATACTCCTATGGTTTATCGGGAAACACAAATCATGGAACAATTCCTCAAATCTTAGGTGTTTTGCTAAGCATGTAACTCAAATATCTTCCTTTATGATCGAACCATCAACTCTTTATTTTCTTGTTACAATGATTTTCCACTTCATCTTGAAAGTCTTTGAACAATTTTCAAATGTTTCATACTTCTTCCTTATTAAGTAAATATATAAATATATTCACTCAAATTTTTGGAGAAAGCATATGAAGCAAAAATATCCATCGCATATGGCTACACATAATGGACTATGCACATCAGCATGTACAATTTCCAATAAGCTAGTCATCCTTTCCTCTTTGGCCTATGAACGGAGTTTCAATTATCTCGAGGAAAGTCTCACAAGCGTCATTGATCAAAATCAAAGACTCCAAAAATCCATCAACATGGAGTTTCTTCAGGTTTTCTTTCCAATATAATTCAAACAGCGATGTGACTTCATAAGTGACCTTTCAATCATTTGACTTGCGACATTTTAGCAATAGTGTTTATGGATGTGATTTCTCCCACTAGACTTGTAAAAGTTCATCCATCCTTTATGGAATACGGTAATTTATTTGAACAACCATTGTTCTCATAATACCGGAACAAAATAACAATTATTAAAACAAATCTTGAAGGCTAGGTGTGACGACAATGAAAAACACAATAACACTTTATTTGTTTTCGATGAACATCATCACTTATTCTCTTGCCAGTTACTTAGGCCATTGTAGTTCATGAATTGCGTTGTCCTGTATGACACTTCATACCAACCAATTCGGTATCCAATACCTAAGAACCACATTGTTTAACAAGCAAGGAATACAATCATAACATGTATATCTTCTATATACCTAAGCTGGACATTTCCACCTTTACTTTTCTGCCAAATATTTTATAGATTCTCTTTCAGCAATTCCTTTTCCTTTTAAAAGAATCTATCAACATCAATAGTGGTGTCATTCACATGACACATGGTACAAAGTGTATATAGTCAAACACTAATACCTTTGGACTTGCACTTTGAAGTGGATCACCATCATCAAATGTTTGGTGTTCTTCCAAAAATCCATTCTTTAGTAATCTATTAGTGTAGTAACCATTTTACTTACATCTTATATTCATCCTTATCATGACAACTTTCATGATCAAGCTACTATAGCCTATAAGGAAGAATCGCGAGTATAATGTTAGTTCCCAAAACCTTTTTGTGAGATCCGGATGCCTAGCATCTCTATCCTTCACAAATTCTCATACAATATGAGAACATGTATTTTGCTAAATTATACTCTATCATAATGCAACCAAAAACATTGTTTCAGACATCACAATATCTTCCACACATGATGGTTTCCGAAACAAATTTTTAGCTCCTAGATAATCTTGATATTAAAACAACTTTTGAATATCAATAATCATGGAGACAAACATGATACTTTAGATACTAACATTGGAATTCTTACTCTTGATTTAATACTACTTATTAAACTTCATGGAGTAAATAGAGTTTGCTGAAATTTTGCAATAGGACTTATAAATTTTAAATTGACATCAATACGATACCAGTTCGTAAAGTAAATCTCCAGAATTCTATAGTTCTATTATCTCAATTAAAACTAAGCATAAGGTAGTGAACAGATGCCAATGACTATAACAAATTATTCAAATTCACTTTGATTTAGTTTATGACAAATTGAGTTCGACTAATCCAAATTAGAAATGAACTCCCACTCAAAAACGACATCCCTCGTGCCTTTTTGGTGATTACATGAACCAAATCCACTACACCAAGTCTGATCATCACGTAAGTCGGTGTAGCTTTAAAGGCGAGCACCTATATGGGCATCATATCAACTATATGACTCATGCTTAACCTTTCGGTCCGTGTTCCGAGGCCATGTCTGTACATGCTAGGCTCGCCAAGTAAGAACCTTAGTACCTGCGTGTGTAAAACTGTCTTACACCCGTTTGTATGAAAGCGTAGAGTTGAGTACACCCAATCATCACGTGATGTCTCAAAACACGATCCATAGAACAGTGTATACTTAAGGAAGAACACATTTTTATCTTGATATCTAAATGAGGGATCATCTTAAAATGCTACTAAAACGCCAAACTAGCAATATAAGATGCAAACATCTAATGTGTAAAGTGAGATGATATGGCCATGCATTTGATTTCTATCATATGCATCATGGTATGATCTCTATCATTCCTTTGTGTGTAAGGCCAAGGTCTATGGAACTTACACGTTAGGTGTGTTGTAAGAGTATCTATCATACATCTACATACAACATTACCATATCATGACACTAGCCCAGCAACGATCTAAACTACACGCCTCTAATTTATCCATTGCAAGTTTTACGTAGCTTAGGGCTTTCGGAGATAGAACCGTTCTTACCTACGAACATGGAACCACAATGAGGATAACCAAGTTATTAGTAACTCGTTGTAAATCAGATATTGACTATAGTAGGAGAGACAGACACCCGCCAGCCACTTATGCAAAACTAGTTGCATGTCAGTCGTGGAACCGGCCTCATGTACGATGACATGTAAGGTTGGTCCGGGCCGCTTCATCCCACTATGCCACCAATATCCAAAATACATAGAAGATGCAATAACATAATCATCATCGCCCACATATAAACATATGTGTACTACCCGTGCAAAGCACCTATGCATAGATCTGGCTCTCATACCACTGTTGGGATCCGCAGCATAGAAAACAAAAAAAATCCTACAATGGGAACTATACGCCAAGATCTATCTACTAGATACAAGCAACAGGTGGATATACATCCATAGAGAACTTACCCTCGAATACAACAAAGCTTTGTTAACGAGTTGGAACTCGTGAATAATGTAGTCGTACACTTGCCGATCTCAAGATCGTGATGAAGTCCAGCGGATCCGGCTCCAGCACGTCCATCAGATCCAGCTCCAGCAAGTCCAGCACCACCAAGTCCAGCACCGCAAAGCAGCGGTGCATCCGTGATCGCACACACGTCCGGTACCCCGACAACCTCCGTCCCTCGCTCCAGCAAAGCAGCGGAAGCAGCAACTCCTTTCCAGATAAAGCCACCGGGAACATGTATCTCGCTAATACGAGACCATGGGGGAATAATACTAGAGGGGGAGAGAGATCCTTCACAAGGAGGTGTGAGGAAGAAGGGATGTGAGGGGGCCTTTTATAGGAGGAGGGGGTGCCCCTCCCCATGGACGGCGCCCAAGGGGTGACCCCTCACCTCCTCATTCATGTGGTGGTAACTCCCTTCACATAAATTTGCCCCTTCACATTCTCTTTTAAAGTCCCCACTTTAAATGCATTAAATTTCTCCAAATTTAATGCTCTCTCATTTAATAAAACTCTTTTATTAATTTTATTCAGAAATTTTTAATTACTTTAATTAACAAACATTCATATAAAACCCCTTGCAACATTTCAAAATTACATGCAGAACCAATTTTAGCAATTTCACCCGAAACAGTTTTGGTGTCTACTGAAATAATTCTAGCTCTTTCTTAAATCTTTATATGAAACATATTTGCTCCAAATGGTGTCGGTATCCCTTAAGTGTGTCACCCTACGGTTCGCGAATAATACAGACATGATCGAGACCCCTCTCAGATCAATAATCAGAAGCGGGACCTGGAGATCCATACTGACTCCTACACATTCAACGATGACTTTTGTGATCGTGAGAACCTTTAACGGAGTAACTAAATCCCTTTGTCTCATGATATAATACATGTCCGAGATTCGATCATCGGTATCCAAATACCTAGTTTGATCTCGTTACCGACGTGCACTCTTTTCTCGTTCCCGTGATATAACATTCTAGTGATCACATCACTTGCTTGCAAGCTATCTTAAAGTGATATCACCAAGAGAGCCCAGAGTCTATCTATCCGTCATCGGGATTGACAAATTCCACTTGATCCATGAGCCTCAACATAACACCTTCCTAGTACTGAACCCACCTTTATAGTCACCCTGTTACGGTGTGACATTTGGTGTTATCAAGATACTCTTCTGGTGTTAGCAGTTAACATGATCTCATGGTCTAAGGACTAAGATTACTTCGTATTCAACGATGACTTTTGTGATCGTGAGAACCTTTAACGGAGTAACTAAATCCCTTTGTCTCATGATATAATACATGTCCGAGATTCGATCATCGGTATCCAAATACCTAGTTTGATCTCGTTACCGACGTGCACTCTTTTCTTGTTCCCGTGATATAACATTCTAGTGATCACATCACTTGCTTGCAAGCTATCTTAATGTGATATCACCGAGAGGGACCATAGTATATCTATCCGTCATCGGGCTTGACAAATTCCACTCTTGATCCATGAGCCTCAACATAACACCTTCGTAGTAGTGAACCCACCTTTATAGTCACCCTGTTACGGTGTGACGTTTTGTGTTATCAAGATACTCTTCTGGTGTTAGCAATTAACATGATCTCATGGTCTAAGGACTAAGATTAGTTCATATGATGTTATAGCAATATAAACATAATGACTTTGATCGTAATGCTATACTTCGGATGAATGTTCATCACATCATTCCACCAATGTTGTGACCTCGTTATTAACAACATCCAATGTCCATGATCAAGAAACCTTGATCATCTTGTTAACCAACGGGCTAGTTTATATGAGAGGCATTACTAGGAACTTTGTATTTTATTTATTAAACACACATGTATCAACATTTCCAATTAATACAATTATAGCATGCAAAATAAACATTTATCATAAACATGGAATAAGATAATAACCACTTTATTATTGCCTCTCGGGCATATTCCCTTCAGGTGAAAACCTAAGATCTTTGATCGGGTGATGACAGCGCTTGTGCACTGTTTCCTTCTTGGAGGCGTCGCTTTTGGAGGCGTTGGACTTCTAGTGTTGTTTTGGTGGTGGTAGTGTCGCTGTTGTTAAGGATCAGATTCCTGCAGAGGGACTTTTCTTTTTTGTAATTCTTTTTCTTTTTTTCGGCTGTGTGCATCCGTATTGCCAATAGGGTATGCCTTGTTGCAGAGGCTGGGTGTAATTAGTATCCGTGTGATATTAATATATGTTCATTTCCAAAAAAAAAACAAGAACGAGGTGGAGCTATTCAAGCCTGCAGAAATTGCATGAGAGACTATTTTCCCTTTATTTTATTGAAAACACCAACATATCTTGAAAGATATAGCTACCATGTAGTAATGCTATATAATTCTTGGTTCAATGTTTATTTGGCCCTTTTTTGAGATGTGTATTTGGCATGATAATAACAATGTTGAATGCTTGTATGTAAGGCGCTGCACCTAATATCTTCTCATGGTGTGTATCTATTTCTCCTTCTATCTCATACACGCATCTCATTAAATAAACACATACATGCAATTATCACATCGTTAAAAAATGCTTTGAATTCAAATAGTGGAAGACTTTTATCATGGTTAGTATAGTTGCAATGAGATTTTTGAAACTAGATACCATGTTAACCTGTTTTGAAAAAATAATATTTGTTAATTAATTACAAAATTGTTGACATGTAGTTGTAGGATTATATAGTAGTACTTAGCTACCAGATTATAACAATATCGTTCTTAAGTTCTTGATCCTCATTCAACACCAATGTTGTATTGTGCTAATCTTGTGCCAGGAAACCACTTCTTAGTTATTGAAAGCACACAAAAACCAGATCTCGATCTTTACGTATAATATTTTAATATCTAAATACATATTAAAAATTATCTATCAACTATTCATACTAATATTGTGGTACTGCTAATCTAAAAATAGTGGTTTTAATCTGGTTGTTGGTGCGCTAACAAGATTGATCGAAACATATTAATATGTTATCTAGACTCAAAGCTCTCATCAAGATGAATTCAAAACCAATGTCATCAAATCATTTTTTTTTTTCGAAATGGGGAGCGGAGCCCCGGCCTCTGCATCGAGCGATGCACACATCCTTTATTTATTATTAGAACCACAAAGTTTGACAAAGGCCATTACAAAGATTATACAAACCGGAACTGCTAAAACAAAACACCGAGAAAAAAAGATAACTGTATCACCAGCTTCCCAACGAGATCTATCAAACACCCATCTACCTGTTTCGACCCCGCCCAATGGTCACTCACACTATTGCCACTTGCCAAGAGAAGCTGGAGCGCCTTGGCGCGGCGACTCGAACTCAAGCAAAAGGAGCCCTAGAACCGCACAGCATATCCACGGAGCGGCGCCCACGCGCACGCTCCGGATGTCGCCGCCTTCACTATCTTCCACCAACCATCTTCAGCGTGTAGATCGATGTGCCGACTCTTGCCACAACAGCCACCGACACCACTGCGGTGCCAAGCAGCACAACCCCCCGCGCGCTAGCCGCTCAACCTCTCCTACCACTTCCATCCAACGTTATTCCACAGGCGATGCTCCCAGGAGAGAATGCGATACCGACACTGCAGCACCGCCATCGCCCGACCCGAAGATCTTAGGGTTCCCCCAGAGTAGCACAATTGAGGTCGACACAAGGTGCACGGTGATGCCTTCATCAAGGTAACGACGTGGTAACTCCACCATCGCCTGCCAATGGCTCGGTTTTCACCGGCACCTAGGTCTCCCTGCCTCGCTGTTGGTACTTGAAGACGGATCGCGAGATCTGTCAATCCAATCGCAGGCCGACCACCTTCGACGCAGAAGATGTCCACCTCCACTAAACCCAGGGCCTCCACCCCGGAGGCCCTCATGATGCAAAGTAGGCCGCAGAATACCTACGGACGACACCGGCCGACGTCGAGTAGGCGAAGACATCATCGATCTAGGAAACCTAGATCTCGACACCATTCGCCGCCCCGCCGCCCAGGGACCGCTGCCGTCAGAGCACTGGCCGCCGCCCACATGCCATCATTGCTAGAGATCCGCTGGAGCGCCGCCACCGAAGCCTGGATCTCGAGCTGGAGGGAAACCGCCGCCGCGCCCGCGGGCCTTTGCCCGGCGATGCCTATGGCGACAGCGGCGCCAGGGAGAGGAGGGGCACGGGGAGGGCCTGGAGCAGATGAGGAGGGGCACCCCGGGGGCGGGGGCGCCGCCGCCTCGGAGGTGGGTGGGAGTCGGGGGTGATGTCATCAAATCATATGAGATGACTGGTTCTTTGCGTGTGTTCTCTCTACAGGGGAAAAGCACACGGACATAGCCACAATATGATTTGGATACGTGTGCTAATTATATTTCCAACAATATTTAGTCTCATGAAGACATGAACATACTTGCATTGCAGGGTTGCCTTGTTGGACACATCCTCCTGCAGGTATATCGTGCGGGCAACTGGGCATGGATAGCTCACCGGCCTGTTGAATAGCAGAGCAGCTGAGGTGTGAATGGCAGGGCAATACTCCTTTGGCACGCACGACATCACTAGCTAGATCCATGGACTGATCGGAGCTTCTTCACCTGCACAGTTGCCACCATGCCAAAGGAGAATTGCCCTGGGATTCACACGCCGCACACTTGGACTAAATCTTGCTCTTCCCTGCCTGCCTGACTCAATGTTGCAAACTTCTTACTGGTGATCGATGAAGAAATTATGTGCCTCGGTCTCGCTTATATACCGCGAGATCAGCCTAAGGATATGGATCTTTATTCTTTAGACGGCATATGCTCCAAGGCTCATGGAATATTCCGGAGGAGGAGCTGCCTTTCTTCCGTCTCTCCATCGTTTCCCCCCTCTTGAACGTTCTCCAGGAGGACTAATGGTCCTCCTCATCGCTCAACCTGCCATTCTGATCATCAGTACAGGTTCCTTTTGCCGGTGCAAGAAAAACTAACTAAGTACTCTCTCCGTTCTGAAATAAGTAACTTGGGTGTGTCTAGATTTACATGTATTTACACACTAAAGTGCGTCTAGATACATGTGAATATAATGTAGACAAATCCAAGTCACTTTTTCAGGATGGAGAGAGTGTATGTGGATGGTGAAACCTCAACACATTCGATATCACATAGGAACAGATTTTTTTCTATGCTATATATATCTAGTTTGGTTTTATTTTTTGCAAAATTCCATCAATTTATTAACAATAATCAATAGCAGTACAAAGAGACCCAAAAGTTGTTGTTGAACTCACTATGGCGTTCCACATGGACCACAAGAATAACTTGCCCACGGAGAATCACATACTCAAACCCTCGCGTGGTCTGTGATGGTACATTCCATTGGATCTTCCCTACGCAAGTGGTAGCTTTTCCTGACTGAAACAACAGGATAATGCATGGGCAGGGCTCTACTAGACCAGGACTTGCTAGTTTCCTGCATGGAGCGACAATGTTTATGTCTTGTAAATAAAAATTAAATTTGTAATTCAAACATGAGGCCTACTAAAATTTAAATAGTTCGACACCGGTTTATTTGAACATCTGAATCTGGCATGTCTCGTTTCATATAAAATCTGGGACTAAAGCTTCACAATTCTTTGCTTTATTATCCAAAGTCTAACACTCTAGATGTCTAATTAACTTGATATTTTTTGGGAGTAATCAATGTACATTTTACGCTTGGCACTGCATGTACAGTGGTCACACACAGGAGAGAGAAGTAGTTCAGAGCCTGCAGATATTTCATGTGGGATCTTACATTTCTCTCGCCCGAAACACTAGGTATCTTGAGTTGTGTAGCTTTGTGCTCTGGCATAATGCCGATTCGATCTCCCAGGCACAACATCCATCCATCACTATGTATGCGGCCACCCGCGGCGTCCCGCAACTATATATTTGTGAAGTAGGCGAAACCTCGGATTTGCAGAGTAGAAGCAGCTTCAAGAGTCTAACTGACGTTGGGAGGCCATGCATTACTGGGCGTGTCTCTGTTGGCAGTGGTCTGCATCTCAGGCCGCATAATCAAACAGCCAGCCACTGCCAAAGGAGATCTGTCCAGCGATGCAGCTTGGGCGCCACAAGATCATCTGTACGTAGTTTGCCTACCTAGCCATGTCTCGTACTTACATGTCATATATGGAATATAGCGTTCTGAAAGATAGATAGATAAAAACCGAAAGAAAGAGATAATGATTCAAGCTCAAGTCCTAGAATCTTCTGCTGTCGAAAGAAAAACAATTCTTGCAGGTGGAACATGAAGTGCACGTTGAATTGTTATCCCAATGGTTCTCGTTCTGAAGATATTTTCACATTCCAGGATTGCTGTTTTGCTCAAAGCTGTGGAAATGATGTGAAGGTGATGCAATACCCAACACGAGACAATGAAATAATATGCAGCTTCTTTTCAAGCTTCACTACCTGGTCCACTCATTGTATAGTAACCATCTGGATGCCGAGTATATGTAGAGAGGACATGCATGATATGTTACACAAGTAGGTGTGACATTAATTATTACATGCAATTTTGTGTGTGTGTATATTCACCTTAATTGTCTGGATATTATGTTGGTAGAGAAGTAACTTAGTATGATAGACTGATTAATTGATACCACAAAATGGTTGGACGACAATACAAATTTTTTGAGCGGAAATATCTTTTGCTCGCTTGTTCTAGTGATCCCTTTATATTAAATAAGTCTAAAATCATATTTATAACTTTCAAAAAACCCTAAAGAAAATCTGGATGTAGTGAATTGCGTAACCTATAAGTTTGCAACGCTGAATTCTTTGAATTCTTGGCTACACAAAAAAATGTCAATGTCTGATAAATTTTTGAAATTTGAAAATATGCATTGTTCTTTATACTCAGATCCATACTTTTTTCATTTGTGTATAGCTGGGAATAAAAGCATTTCAAATTGAGATGTTGCATGTTTTTAGGAGACATCATTCAGTACATTTATATTTCTTTAACAATTTTGTAAAGCTTGCCAACATGATTTTTTAATTATCTATTATATACAAGCAATATAAAGGTACATGTCCATTTGTGCTCGCAGGTGGTAGCCAACGCAAACGAATGTGGCGCTTGCCAGGGATAGATACGTGAGGTATTACGTAATTCATGGTCCCCTCAAAGAAATCAGATCATACTTCTCCGTAGATCCCTTTTGCCGGAACAATCTTGCATGGCTCTATCTTGCATCTCTCTTGCTCTCCTGCCTTGTCATGGATTATTCGCACTTCTACTGCAGTTCCCTTTTAATCAGATATGTGCACCCACGCTTATCATTGATTGTCAGATACTGCCCTTCAATCGGTTAATGCCTTCCATAAAACTGCAATCTCAAATCGACCAGGCTTCAACTGGTAGGACACTAGAGAAGCTCAGACAATAAGTCATACTGGAACTAGTGAAAATACTACCCATGGAAATTATACTCCAGGCATAACCACCAACTTCGGTTGACACCAAACCAAGAGCAACATCATCGCCTTAAATGAACCAACCAGGACGCGCGACAACCTGTTGGCGTGGTTTCAGATTTTCCACGATAGAAATGTGATCCTTTTGAAGATACCTATGGTAGTATTTGCCATCGGTCTAAATAGAGTTTCAATAATCAAGGAGGATATGTCATTCCAACACTAGTTAGACTGATTAATCTAGGAAAGAGACATGTAGTACAACTTGGTGACATAGTCGAGCCTTGATGGAAGTTCCTATATCCACTGAATTATTTTCCTAATGTCACTCATCCCTAGCATGGTCATGCTAGAGTGGAAATTGAAGGAGGTTTTTTCTGACATAAATATATAGTCTACATATTTTTGTGCTTTCCTAGAAGTCATGTTACCATTCACATCTCTAGGAGCAAGTTTAATAGTGTAGCCGGTTGTTGGCTATAAGATGTTGCCACATCATCTATAGTCAGTCATATAGCTAACACGTACAATAGTTGGACACAAGGGTGTACGACTTTATTAAAGCGTGACCCACATTTCACTCTCACAAAGCACCTACGAGCACGTGTTAGAGCTGGCTCTTAACTTACAGCCGGCTCATCTTCTCTCTCCTCTTCTCTCTCTTCTAATTCAGTACAAATACTATATTTTTATTTCTTATAGCCAGCTGACATGGCTCTATTGTACTTGCTCTAGTATATGTAAAATGGAAAATTAAGACGGAGACTACATATGCAACTTCATTAACTTCACTAATGCTATCAATGATATGATAGTCATTGTTTTATTTTCCATGGATATTAATGATGTAAAATGTCATGTGGATTAGTGGAACTTCAAACATATCTATAGTCTCATCTGCAAGAAGTTATCACACACCGCTGGTTCTTAAAAAATGCTTAAGATTTCTTCTAAATGGTTTACAAGCACACCTGTTTTAATTGTATTTCATCCACTAAGGAATTTCAGCGTCTCTCTCCTATGTGATGTTCACATTAAAGTACACACATGTGGATATTTGTTTATTGCCTACAAAACAAAGGGCTGATGAGTTTACCATCATCTTAGAAGTTTGACTCATAGTTGCATATACACTAGTAACGAGAGAAAACAAGCATATCTACAAGAAAATAAGCTACAAGAAGCAACAATGAGTGAAGGATGACAATCAGTCATGGCGGTAATCAGACAGACTACCCATGCTTCTGCCCATGGGGGTAATACACACATATCCACCTCAAAATTCCCAATACATCACAACTAGAAAATGTTGCCCATGGCAATCGTCCATGAGAACGTCATCTCTGCCACTAATTACACATGCCTCTACAATTACATGGTATGAAGAACCCTAGTCAAGATATCACGTACATGAGCAACAAAATCATTTCAAAAAGGAAAATAGAAAATAGCAATGGTTTCAAAAAGGAAAATAGCAATTATTTCAAAATAGAAAATAGTAAATAGAAAATAGCCATGGCCATCAGAAATACCGGTGCAACCTTGAAAACACATGGACTGCAACGATGTTCCTTCAAAATCAATGCTTCTAAGATGGCAATAGTGCAGAAGCGCTGCCATTGACGAATAATACCACTTGAGTTGCTTTGTTTCAATATGCAAGTGGTCGAGCATATCCAAGATCAGTGATCGATCACTAGTTCACCAACAAATGCATATCATCGACAAAGCCCAATATAGACATCTAGCCAATGCGGCCGACACCTGATCCAAACATAACATAGCGAATCAACTATTTTTGCACAAATAGTCACAAAATTTGCATCAAAGGTTATATTCCATTTTTTTATTTAAAAAACCTAGTACATATCTTGAGAGATAGATAGATTGTACTAATGATATATAATTCTAGGATCCAAGTGTATTTCATTTTTGAGGTGTGCTTCGGTGTCCCCCCTCAAAATTAAGTTTTTATGGAGCAGTTTTGTTTTGATCCGTCGAAACCCATATCCAGGTCCTGTATATCTCCATATAGGTGTACTCCGTCGAGCTGGATATACTCCACGTTCCTGCCAGCCGATCACACCTCTCCTTATCGTGATCTACGTCTTTGAATGCCACATTTTAAATTTTTTGGTGCTGCTGATATATACCTCCTCATTTCCGCCTCCCGCAGGCCCATGAGTATACGTGCACGGTGAGTATACGTCTAAGCGAACCATACAGGTTTTTGGGGGTTCGTACGGCCTTCGAAACGAATCTCGTGCAATCCTGTCCGAAGTAAAAGTGTTCATTTTTTAAGTGTATTTGGAATGATAACAATGTTAGACACTATGTAGCGGCCCAGCACGTAATAGCTTGTCATGTTGCGTATCTATTTCTTATTCTCTATCCTACATGCATGTCACTAAATAAAGCCATACAAGAAATTATTACATCATTAAAATTTTCTTTGATTTTAAACAATAAAGACTTTATCTCTCAAGCTATTACCCGAGTGATGATCCGGTTTCACATTTGGCTTAGTTGCGATGAGGCTTTTGAAACTAGATACAGTATTAACATGTTTTGAAAAAAATCATCGTTAATTAATTATGAAATTGCCGACACTTAGTTGTAGGATTATATAGTATTTAGCTACCAGATTAAAATAATATCCTTCTCAAGTTGTTGTTGAACATCACTGTACGTCAATGCAAGACTTGCATGGTACTAAGCTTGTGGCATTGAAACCATTTCTAGTTGTTGGAAGTACATGTACCGGCTCTCGAGATTTACATAACATTGTAATATCTAAAAAATAGAAAATATATATCCTAACTACCCACACTGTTGCCCTGATAACTTCACACTGATAATCTAACGACAACTTTTTTTTTACTGTGAACGCCAGGAGCTCTGCCTTTGCATTATAGAAGAGGGGAAAATGATCCAGTTAATAAGGAAAACCGGATCCAAAAACCATACATCACGCGATTAATCTAAAAATAACTGGCAAAACAACACACTACAACTCATCATCTGTACCGGATACAAGAGCCCCTAGACCTAGGAATGGAGGCCACGCACTTAGTTTGATTTTGCTGTCCGTGCACCGAAAAAATCATCCAAACATACTACTCCCTCCGACCCATATTAGTTGACTCAAATTTGACTAGATTCGGATGTACCTAGCACTAAAACCTGACCAGATACATTCATTTCTAGATGAATCTAAGTCAACTAATATGGGTCGGAGGGAGTAATATCTTATCTAGTCCCGGAAAGCACTCATGAAGATGAAATTAAAATTGATGTGATCAAGTCATATGAGATGACCGGTTCCTTCCATATGTGTTCTGTAAAGGCACACGGAAATAGTCACAACATAAGGAGACTAATTTGGATATACTTGTAAACCCTCTGCCCCAAATTATTTGACTCAATTTTGTCTACATATTTAGACAAAGTTGAGTCAATTAATTTGGGGCGTCGGGAATACTAATTAGTTCCTTCAATACTTAGTCTCATGAAGATGTCAACATACTTGCATTGCAGGGTTTGCCTTCTGGGACGAATCATATGGTCATGGATAGCTCACCGGCTGTTGAATAGCAGAGCAGCTGAGGTGAATCGCAGGGCAATTCTCCTTTGGCACGCACGACATCACTAGCTAGCTCCATGGACTGATCAATTGGCTTCGAGCTTCTTCACCTGCACCCACGCCTAGCTAACAACAATTATCAAACACATGCATGCCACCATGCCAAAGGAGAAGTGCCCTGGGATTCACATGCCGCATACATGGACTAAATCTTGCTCTTCCTGCCTGCCTGACTCAATTTTGCGAAGTTCTTACACTGGTGATCGATGAACACATTCTGTGCCTTGGCCTCGCTTATATACCGCAAGATCAGCATTAGGATATGGATCTTTAGACGGCATATGCTCCGAGGAATCGACTATTCCGGAGGAAGAGCTGCCTTTCTTGCCGTCTCCCCATCGTTTTCCCCCTCTGGAATGTTCTCCATGGGACTAATGGTCCTACTCGTCGCTGAACCTACCTTTCTGATCTTCAGTACAGGTTCCTTTTGCCGGTGCAAGCAAAACCAAGTATATGTGGATGGTGTTACAACATGACAAAGTAGAAGTGTTTTTGGGGCAGAGTAGCACTGCATGAGTATCTATTGTATCGCTGCTGCAGAGAAACGTCAACGCATTCGATGCTAGATATGAAGAGATTATGTTCTAGGCTATCTATCTTCCTTTTGAACCGAGCTGTTGCTGTTGAACTCACCATGGCGTTCCACATGGAGCAAAAGAATAACTTGCCCACGTAGAATCACATACTCAAACCCTCGCATGGTCTGTGCTGTGATGGTACATTCCATTGGATCTTCCCTACACAGATGGTAGCTTTTCCTGACTGAAACAACAGGCATAAAGGGCAGAGCTGTACTATACCTGGACTGGCTGGTTCCTCCGTGGAGCAACCAAGTTTATGTCTTGTAAAATAAAATAAAATTTCTAATAAAAATGAGGCCTATTAAAATTTGAATAGTTCGACAACGGTTTTATTTGAACATCTGAATCTGAGATGTCTCATTTTACATAAAATCTGAGAGTAAAGCTTCACAATTCATTGGTTTATTATCCAAAGTCTAACTCTAGATGTCTAATTAACTTATATTTTTTGGAAGTAATAAATGTACATTTTTTATGAAATTTTACATCTACATATTAGAAAAGAACTAGATTTTCGGTCCATCAGCAATTGTCTAATTTCTTTGATCTGCGTTTTGTGAATTCCACGAAGAATGACAACGAGCCTGGCCGGTTATCAGATCCAAAAGGATCGACTGAAACGCTTGGCACTGCACGTACAGTGGTCGCACACAAGTGAGAGAAGTTGTTTGGAGCCTGCAGATATTTCATGTGGGATCTTCCATTTCTTTCGCCGGAAACACTATGTGCTGAGGTATCTTGAGATGTATAGCTATATGCTGTCGCATAATGCTGATTTGATCTCCCAGGCGCAACATCCATCACTCACTATGTATGAGGCCACATGAGGCACGGCGCAACTATATATTCGTCGACTAGGCGAAACCTCAGACTTGCAGAGTAGAAGGTGTGAGCTTCAAGAGTCTGACTGACGTTGGGAGCCCATGCATTACTGGGCGTGTCTCCGCTGGCAGTGGCCTGCATCTCAGGCCGCCTGATCAAATAGCCGGCCACTGCCAAAGGAGATTTGTCCAGCGATGCAGCTTGGGAGCCACAAGATCATCTGTACGTAGTTTGCCTACCTAGCCAGTTGCCTACTTACATGCAGTATATGATAATGCGCAAGCAGTTGCATACCACTCGACTGCATTTGCAAATATTCATTGATGCAATGTGGTGAGAAGAAACGGTATGCAGAGCACTACACTCTACTATGCAAATGGGACGGCGGTGTGCTTCACATGCATTCATGTATAAATTTCTTGTTACTCTACTGTAATAAAGTGATACTGCCTAAATAGCTTTTTACAACTTGGAACTACAAACAAAACATGGGTAAAAGGGTATAAAAAATAATTATCAACTTATTTCCTGCAGTACATCAGTTTGGTCATCGTTTACTGCAAGGCTAATTAATATCTGTAGTATAAATACAAAGATTATTGGTATGACTCTACTCAGCTTCAAATTTACCTGGTTTGGATATCCATTTTAGTTACGTTATTAGTAATATAATGTAGGTAAGTTATATCAGCTCGGTGAAAAGGTGGATTAATACTACCTCTGTTTCATAAAGTAGAACATTTTGGCAAGATAAATTAGTTAGCTCAAATGTTCTACATTATGGAACAGATTTAGTACATCACAAACTGAAACATTGCAATCTCACATTATGGAACAGATTGGCAAAATACCTCTGTTTCATAAAGTAGAACATTTTGGCAAAATAAATTAGTTAGCTCAAATGTTCTACATTATGGAACAGATTTAGTACATCACAAACTGAAACATTGCAATCTCACAAACAGTTCAATCAATCAAGAACGTCAGCAAGCTGAAAAGTGTGTCTGCACGCCTACGTGAGGCACGAGCTACATAACCAGGCAGATTCAGCCTATGGACTGTCACATACATGGAACGGAGTGTGCCGGAAGCGAAAGATAGACCGACTCTATCTTTCAGATTTCAGGAGCACCTTAGCTGAATAGGAACACACTTATTTGCTGCCGGAAGGACCATCTTTTTTTGAACTATGTTCCCTGTGCCTCTCATTCAAAAGGTATATAATCACACTCCCGAATTCCTATTTCACACAAGATGTGCAATCCAAGTGAAACGGATGCATAGCCAGTGTAAGGAAAGAAAAAACCGGCTTCATTTGCTAGCTTCGCTATATGGGCCACTCATTGCATGTATGTTAACCTTGTGATATTGAGCATATATGGGGAAAAGAAAATGCAGGATACATCGCACAAGTAGAGAAGACATATATGTTATATATGTTGTATTGATTCATCAAAGGGTACAAATATATAGTAGTACATGAGGAACGGGAAACATGACAGATAGAATGTTGAGGCTGGAACTTTGGTGAAAATGCCAGCATACTGCGAGCTGGTTGGGACAAGAAGTACTCGAGCTTCTCCAAGAGCAACATGATCTCGCACAAAATGTATATCTATCTCGATGTGCTTCGCACGTTGATGTGAACGGGATTGGTCAACAAATAAGTGGCGCTGTTGTTGTCACAATACACAACCGTTGCTTTGGATGCAGGTTGATGAAGCTCAGAGAGGAGTTGACGCAGCTAGACGGATTCAGCGACATAGTTGGCAACGGCTCTGTACTCAGCTTTAGCACTAGAATGGGACACTAAGTTAGTGCCAACAAACACACTGAATCCAGAAGTGGATTTCCATGTGTCACTGACAGCCAGCCCAATCCGCGTCAGAATACGGCACTAACTCTAACGAAAATCCAACGTGAAGCTGCAGTTCAAGATGAGCAGTTTCCTTTACATACCGTAGAATCCTTTTGACAAGCTGAGGATGAGCATCGCGTGGATCGTGCATGAATAAGCAAACTTGTTGCACTGCATGAGAAAGATCCAGCCTGGTAAGTGTCAAGTATTGGAGCACACCAACGATGCTTCGATACTACGAGAAATCCGAAACAGGCTGGCCATCATGTGTAGAAAGTTTGCATTTGGTGTCTATAGCCATGGAAATTGGGCATGTTAGTCCGCTCCAAGAGTTCATGGGCATACTGCTGTTGTGAGATGAACAAGCCGTGAGATGTACGATGCACATTAACTCCGAGGAAATGGTGTAGAGCTCCCATATCACTCATAGCAAATTCAGAATGCAGGGAATCGATGACACGGTGGTGAAATGAGGTGGTACTGGCGGTGAGGATGATGTCATTGACATATAGTAGTAGATAGGCGGTGGCATGTGGGGAGTGGAGTATGAACAATGAAGAATCACTTTTGGAAGATACGGACCCGAGAGTGTCGAGATATGCGGTGAATCGAAGGAACCATGTGCGAGGAGCCTGTTTGAGACCATCGATAGATTTCTTCAGCTTGCAAACATGTGTAGGACGAGTCGTGTCAACAAACCCAGTCAGATGAGTGCAGTACACGGTTTTAGCGAGTTCACCATGTAAGAAGGCATTCTTCACATCCAGTTGATGAATGGACCAAGACCGTGAAGTGGCAATGTTGAGAACCACACGAACTGTGGCAGGTTTTACCATTGGACTGAACATTTCACCATAATCAACACCTTCCTGTTGTATGAATCCTCGAAGAACCCAATAAGCTTTATACCGTGTTAGAGAGCCATCAGGATTAAGTTCGTGACGAAAAATCCATTTGCCAGTAACAACATGGACACCTACAGGACAAGGAACTAGAGACCAAGTGCCATTCTGAATTAGAGCATCAAATTCATCACGCATAGCGTCGTTCCAACGGGTGTCCTTGAGTGTTGTACGGTATGAAGAGGTAATAGGTGAAATGGGGGTGAAAACGGACAAGTCAAAGTGTTGTTTGGGCAAGAAATAACCAGACTTGGCACATGTGTTCA
This sequence comes from Avena eriantha, assembly GCA_910589775.1. Lineage (NCBI taxonomy): Eukaryota > Viridiplantae > Streptophyta > Magnoliopsida > Poales > Poaceae > Avena > Avena eriantha. Next base: position 380,338,735 of record OU342746.1, read on the forward strand.
TTTGGTGTGCATTCTCGAGGGGAGCTACCGGAATGGAGAGCGGTGGTGGGGTTGGGTGACGTTGCGGGATGGTGTTGGTCGATGGTGGGGTAGGTGGAGTAGAAGGCGACAACGTGGGTGAAGGGGGGAGTACGAGGCCGATCCGCGAGGGTGCCAGGTGGGTGGATGGTCTCAGAGAGGAGGGAGGAGTCAGTGTGGTTGTGGGGGACACTGGTGGAGGTAGCTAAGTGGGAGTGGCTGGCGGAGGAGGAAATCATTGAGGCAATGATGGCGCACGCGAATCGAGGATGATCCGACTGAATTCAGTGGGGATCGGTGTCGAAGGGTTGGGATCTTCTGTGGATGGGTTAGGTGAGGTAGCATATGTGCCAGCCACATAGGGAAAAGAAGTTTTATCGAACACAACCTATCGAGAGATAATAATTTTGGGTGCGGCGAGGTCAAAGCATGGATAGCCTTTGTGTTCTCGTGGGTACCCAAGGAGTATAAAGTGTGTAGATCGTGGAGATAGTTTGTGGTGAATGGAGTGTGATAGATTGGGAAAGCAAAGACACCGAAAGGTATGCAAGTGGTCATATGTGGGATGAACGCCATGGATAAGAAAATAGAGAGTGAAATTGCCAATTGCATGGGAGGGTCATATATTGAGAAGATGATTGGCTGTATGTAGGGATTCTACCGAGAAGTGTGGTGTAAATTTGGCTTGAAACTGAAGGGCACATACGACGTCGTTGGTGGTGCAAATCATGCATTCAGCATGGCCATTTTGCGGTGAGGTATAGGGACAGGACAAACATAGAGAAGCACCACGATAGGATAGGAAGGTGCATAGGGATGTGGTAAGAAATTTACCACCGTTATCACATTGTAGGCAACGAATTGTGGTATGAAATTGTGTGGTGACAAACGAGAAGAAACAGAGTAGTGTGCTGCATGTGTCAGACTTAGAGCATAAAAGAAAAGCCCAAGAAAAATGAGAGAAATCATCTAAGACCACAAGATAATATTTATAGCCAGACATCACAATGAATAAGATCAAATGGGGATGATGCATGGAAATGAGAGGTAGCAAAAGGTAATCGAGTGTGTTTTCCTAATTGGCAAGCATCGCACAAGGATTTTGAAGCTGCATTTTTATTACAAACTGTGGATAAAAATTCTTATGGTAAATGCAACAAGGCGGAAGGCTGTGATGGCCGACTCGCTGATGCCAGAGGTCACTAGTGACGGCGTGTGCTGATGTGGTGGAGGTTCTATCATCGCCAAAGAATGGATATAAGTCATCGGAGCTATTGGAGCGCATGAGGACCTTCCTGGTGAAAAGATCCTTCAAGGATAAACCAAATGGATCAAATTCAACGGTGCAACTATTGTCACAAACAAATTTACGAGTGCTAAGGTTTTGGATGATGGATGGGGAAACAAGAACATTGTGTAGGAGGAAGGGTCGAGATGTGAGGTGTGTCGTACCAGTAGCAACAATAGGAAGGCGATACCCATTACCAATGACTATATGGTGAGAATTGAGATCTAAGGAGGAACAAGACGAGGTGAATATACCTTGGTTGCCTGTGACATGAGACGTGGCTCTCGAGTCCATGATCTAGTTGTTGTCGTGGGGGAACACAACTCCGTACCTGGGGGCACTCTAGTAGAGTGCATTTTGATCCCAGGAGGGTGTCGTCGGAGGTGGTGGCGTAGAAGGAGCCATAGACGAATACATCACTATGTAGACCTATGTGGGCATGCCAGGGTGGGGGCCGAGGACGCCAGAAGAGTTCAGAGGGATCCTGGGGAACAGGGCGGGAATGGCTTCCCCATTAGCGCAAATTAGCCACGCCAGGGTTGCTGACCACTACCACGCCCGGCTGACGGATCGGTGTGCCCGCGATCGCCATAGCAGCCATGGCCTCGGCCATCCCCGCCACCACCAGTCGATGAAGGATAACTGTGGCCACCGTTCTGAGTTGCGGCTGGATGGGGTGCACGACGCCAGTGATCGGATTCCGCCCTCGGTAGTTGGGGCTGACGCCAGGAGGGAACGGTTGACCACTGCCGCTAGGAGCACCACGTCTGTCGGTGTACATGACCAGAGCCTGGGCACCGACCTGTTGTTGGTATGAGGCGTTGAAGACCTCAGCGAGCTGAAGAGGATGGCACGCATAGGAGAACGAGGGCACCGTGTTCAGAATCTCGGCCTGGAGTTTGTATTTGTCACTGATACTATCGATGAACTGAAGTGTCAGATCGCGGTCATCGACGGGGAGATCGATCGTGACTAGATCATCATCAATGCCCTATAGTTTGCTGGCATATGTGGAGATGAGGAGATCACTGCGCAGAGTAGAGAGGAGGGCTTTGCCGAGGAAGAGGTAGCGCGAGGCCTTGTTGTCGAGGAAGAACCATGAGAGCTGGGACCAGGTAGAGCAGGCCCGACCGTTAGCACTAGAGACGAGGCGGTAGAGGTCGCCTCTCGGGGTGTTCATGAACCACAAGGATATGTGGATGGGTGCCCTTGGTGTCCATCACCTTGTACATGGTGAGGAGGAAGGTAATGATCTGCCGCCACTTGGAGAAGTTTTCATCGGCATAATTTACTTCAAACTTGATGTCGCTGGCACTAGTAGGGAAAACCTTATCCCCGGCGCACCAAATGGCCCACCACTGGCAAGTACGGACTCGTCGACGACCATCTCGCCGGCAGTAATGCCGCATCACCGGCGTGTGTTATTATTCGCCGGGGGTAATTTTCGTTATCGCTAGTGAACAAACTTATTCGTCGGAGGTATTGGCCCCTACCTCAGCTGAAACCCTACTCACCGGGTGTACTGCATTTGTTCGCTGGTGGTACTATTAATAGGAGTATAAAAACTGCTCGAAATACACATTATATACACAGTATACACAGTAATATGCATACAAATACTAGAATGGCAGCAAAATATACACATTAGTGACACAACATATACAGGTTCTTGAGCAGCATTAGTTCAACATTGGTTCATAGCATCATTTAGAGTTCACTCATCTTCACCCTCGTTGTAAGAGTCGGGAGAAAAGCAAGTGAAATAGATGATGCCATAATGATGACTGAGCAAAAACTTGAACTCCCATCCCTCTTGCATGTCATCGTACAAGATGAGGAGTCTGTTCCATCCAGGACCAACTAAAATATGTTCGGATCTCCTCATTGTTGACCCTAACCTGATACGTCTTATCGGGATGATTATGATGCGTCAAAGTAAAACTAAACACGGCAACCTCATCCATGCTTCTATGGAGATGGTCCACGAAGCCATGTCGTGCACCGCAAGGGGTTGACTGAGTAAAATCCTAGGACAAAACAATTAGTCGTGATTTTCATTGAACATATATATATTTGCATTCTCCACATGAATTTCAGAGAACATACCGTCATAACACCAAAGTTCACACGGAGCGGTAAAGCAATCTTCCTGTCAATGCAATGCCAACTATGTTAACCACAATTGCCACACGCTTCTTCCCTATAATCCACTCTACATATATTGAGAAGAAAGTCGCATAGAAAATAATGCATGTATAGCGTAAACAACATAAATAAGATGGTCAACTACATAGCTAGATTACTATTGGATATCATCATCAGGAGCGTGTACATGTAGTAGATTATGGTTGCTTGATGAATGAGAAAGATCTTTATCTTGTCTCCGTATTGCATGTCATGCTCATTCAAGAAGTTTATCCAGCCAGGTCCACTGAAAGATTTCATGCTTGCTATGTTGGTGACTGTAACCACATCCTCAATTTGGGCCTCATTCAAAAATGGGAGTATTACATGCTAATAGAGATGTGAAGTGTACAAGACAAGCTCTGGATAGTACTGTTTGGTACTTGAATTTTATCACTCCATGTTTATCATATGAATTGATAAGGAATTCAAGATCTTATTTTCTTTGCTCAAATGCTCATATAAGTCTAACTGATTGATCTAAATTGACCACTACAAGCAAAGAGAATCTTATAGGCTAATGCTCATACATCTATGCAGTAGCATATTAAATAATTTCATCACATCGAAAATAATATTGTCATAGAGCAAAGGAGGTAAAGTACATCTAGCACAGTAGCAACAGATTATGATCAGATTGTTCAAAATGCATTAAAGTGACATAAGTTACTCACCGGAACTAGACCAGCATAGCAGATTATGAGCACATTGTTTAGTATAACACATGTACAAGTATAAAATAAGCCTCCTGGATCTTGTCATAAGCTAAATAAATCTTTGACGAGTCTCATCAAGAATGAGTTGTATAAAAAAGCACGATTTTGTGTTTGTTTGACATGGAATTCCAAGTGATCACTACACTAAACTTGACAAGAAATGAAGCATCGCTACACTAAACTCGACAGGAACCTGACCGTGGCCGTCATTTATATGGAATCACTCGGATCCATCAGTTGACACGCTGGATTGCTGAATCCACCAAGGAAGGGAAGAAGAAAATTTGGGTCCTACTGAGAGGGGAAAAGAAGATAGAGGGAGTGGTGTACCTGTGGATGGGGGAGGTGGTCGTCGACGAGGTGGCGGCACGGTGCTCCTACTGCGAGACTAGCGCGAGACTAGGCCCCTCCTCCTAGGTCGCGAGCAGGACGGTGCTCCTACTCCTCCTTCCCTTCCGCAGATGCCGGAGAGTGACTGCGAGGGGGGTGCGGGATAGCGACGACGAGGGGGACATGGTGAAGGTCTCGCAAGAGAGCTAGGGTTAATTGCGAGAATTGGGGATTTTTGATCGGTCGCATCGTGACGCGCTAGTTGAGACAGGCTCTTATTCGTGGGACCCGTGGACCACTTACACTCCGTGCCTACGGACTGAATTCGCCGGGGATAACCCTTTTTCGGCCGGGTGGCCCATCCAGACCACCATATCCCCGTCTACTAGGTCCTCTATTTGCCAGTGGTAAAGGCTGGCCCATCCGGCACCACAGCCCCGGCACGTGCAAGCCCTTTTTGCTGGTGGTAATGGGACTAGCCCCGGCGCTCCCTCTATGCTTTCGTCAGCGGTAATGCGAGGAAGGCCTGGATGGCCTTACTGGCGGTGACCCCCGTACCCACTTCATCGGCGGTAAGGAATCCTGCTATAGAGTTTTCCCTACTAGTGTGGTGATGTGGACACCATGTTGGGTTTGAAGCATTGAAAAAATTCCTACGATGGGAACTACTATACGCCAAGATCTATCTATTAGGTACAAGCAACAGGTGGATATTGATGGTTTTGAAATACCACCTCTTTAGCCATATATAAAATGTGCCATTTATCTCTCTTATCATGTTTCTTCCAGTTACAGTTATGCCTTATATGCATGACTTATAGTTATCATATACTTTCATGAGCTTTGCACATTTAGTATTTTAGGTATAATTTTATCATTTTCCTTGTATGTGACATGTGTGTAGGTGTTTATGATGATTATGGATAAAACAAAGGAAAAAGGAACAAAGAGATCATAGTATGGAGGAGCTGCAAGGACAAGACTTAGCCGTTTGAGAGGTTGGAAAAGTGAATTTTTTACAACTTCCCAAAATAAATATCCAATACCATGCGGTTGTAGCCCTCGACAATACGAACTCAAAGAGCCCAAGAACACCCAAAACAGAGTTTGTATGAAGAAATGGCAACCAAAATACTAATAGGATCTAAAAGTTTAATGAGCAACTATACGGCCGGAACGGTCGTATAGTTGCACCCGTATAGTTGTAAAAAGGTGGGAAACTACGGGATTTTACCCCAGAGAAGCTCCAAAACCTTCCCTAAGTCATATGGCGGTATTGGGAGAACCCTAGGGCACCCCCAAGGCCTCTATAAAGGAGGGAGGACCCAAGAAAGAGCAACAACACCATAGCCCTTCTGGGGCGGAGCCCTATGGCCGCTGCCACCCATCCGATCTCCACAGCGGCAGAGCTCTGTCTCAACCACAACTCTGAGATCTAGATCTCCCTCAACACCATCACCATCAAGGAATCTAGGCAAGAAGAAGGATGGAGAAGGAAGATATGACCACCACCACGCATCGATCTCCATCTCCATCATCATCTCCATCTCCCTCTCCCTCTTGTGTTTAGTAATTGTAAGATTGAACACGGTTGTGACATCATTATATATTTATATATGTTTTTCTGTTCATCCATGTGTGAGTAATTGATTCAATTCTAGGTTGAGGTATGATCTAGTGTGCTAAGTAGAATTTATTGTGATCGAAGATGAGTTTATGTGATCCTTTGGTCCAGAAGTGCCTTTTGCCTTTCGGTGACGCGCGAGAATCATGCATAGTGCACACAGTATGACAGCCCAATAATCAAATGGGGAATGTTTATTTGTCTGAGGAATCTCTTATAGATCGCACATTTATTTCCCCATCTAGTACTAGTGAGACCGAAGCCTAGAAGCCCTCTCTCATTCCATTCAATCCTACAACTACAATCTCTTTAATTCAGTTCATATTCCTGTTTACTTTTTGTCTTATTTTATTTTGTTCTTGTTAAAAGTCCTTTGTTATTAGATATTTTGAACCTCTCTCAATTATTGTTGTTCTAGTAACTTATAGAATAGGCTATTTCCAAACCATGGTTTGGGTGCCAAACGTGGCTGCATTGACAACGTGGCTATGGGGTCATGTTATTTCCGTTCGTCGATCTCCTATCAGGACAAACTTTTAAATATTTGTTGCTACAAGTACTGCAATAACCCTGTTGTTGGTGCAAGAATCCAGTCATCAAATTAGCGCCGTTACCTTCCCACTCGCACATAGTTTATTTCCGTTTGTTGCTATTTATCTTACTGCTTTTGATTATTTGAAAAGAAAAAAAATAGTTATCTTTTGTTAGTAGTGTTCTTATTTATTTTAGTTATAGGAAATTTAAAAACATAGGAACTATGGAAAGTAAAAGTCTTGCGGAGTATGGTGCTCCGAGTGTTGATCATTTACATGCTCCTAGTGGATGTATATGAGACTAATCCTATGTGGATAAATATGATCATGGAAATAGCTTTTGGAGGAGATCCGGACAATGATCCATATGAGCATATTGACAAATTTACTTCATTGTGTTCTATGGTGAAGGCAAATGGATGGACAAATAATAAGCTAAAGTTATATCTGTTTCGGTTCTCGCTGAAAGGAAAAGCTAAAGATTGGCTAAAATCGCATCCCGTGGGACACTTCAATTCATGGAAAGCTATCTCCGAAGCTTTTCTCGATAAGTATTTCTCAAAAAAGCAAACTTATGAGCGTAGGCTTCATATCCTGAATTTCAAGCAGAGCAACAATGAGGATTTAATACAAGCTTATAGTAGGTTCTCATAATTGATGCATGATTGTCCACATCATAATTTACCTGATTGGTTATTGTTGAATCACTTTTATGGAGGCTTAAATCACTCTTCTAAGGATAAGCTAGATATGATGTGTGATGATGCATTCCTTGGAAAAACTTTGGAAGAAGCTTGGCAACTCTTAAGAGATATACATAATAATTTTCATCAATGGCAATGTGAAATTGTGCATGAAGAAAAAACTCTCCCTAATGATCTAGAGAACTTGTCAATGAGTTTCTTAAAGATGAAAATGGAAGAGGAAAAAATCCTTATGACGATACCTTAGTTAGAGATGTTCTTTATAAAGCAATGCCTATAATAGCTGATTATTTTAATCATATTAGAATTGCTACTACTAACGATGGAGAATAGCCCTCTACTGTTACTCCCATATCTTCCACTTTTTGCATCATTGAAGCACGAAAGAAGGGTAAATCTAGGAAGCCTAAAACTAGGAAAAATAAAAATAAGAAGCCTCGTGTTCAATATCCCACACACCTGACATGTGCAGATGAAGTGAAACGGCTTCATGAAGAGTATTGGGGGCGCATCAAGAAGAAAGAAGAAAAAGAAATCAAGGAATGAAATAAATTGAAATCCGCTCTCAAACCTGAGCGCCCACCTATTCCTGATCTTTATTATTCTTCTGACTTTCGTGATGATGACGACTTAAATTATTCTAGAATCCCTGATAATTTCCCTACAGAAATTTTTGATGATTCTAGTAGTATTTGTTTAAATACTCTTTTCAGGGAAATCAATTATGATGAGCCAAAGACGAAACCATGTGTGCCTCCCATATCTGTTTGCTATGACTTTTGTTTCACTAATGACGTGTAGGAAAGTCCGGTGGAAAATACCAAGCTACTGGATCCAAAAGGACATTATGAGTTGCACCCTCAAAATAGTAATCAAGGTAAAGATTTAAAGGTCGATAATAAATCTTTAACACCCTCTATGCAGGAAAGAAAGTATACATATTTACCGCGCTTGGTGCATCCATCCTCACGTGGCAACGAGAACACTTACAAGATACCGATGCACCGCAAGCGGGTATGTCTTAGAGCAAACAATGATATAAATCCTATAGACACTCATTGGAGGTAAGTCAAACTACTCCTATAGCATCCTCCATTGCTGAATAAATGTGGAGTATAAAAGCTTGGCTACTTGGTTATAAGAAAGCGCTTCCCGGGAGGCAACACGGAAGTCATTAGGCATCTTTCTTAGTTTTGTATCTTGAGTCTAGTTGCATTCATGTTGCATTGGCATTTTTATTCTTTGCATGATTTGCTATTAGAATTGTCTTGTTGTAGTTTTCAAAACGTAGAATTCATTGTTACTATGTGTTGCATAACTCGGTAGTACTAAAAATCCTTCTTAATACATGCTGATGTTGGTCGACAATATTTACTGTCATTTTTCTGTCAAAAACAAGGTATTTCGCTAAGTTACAGGATAAGAAACAATTCTCGAAGAAACAGAAATTTTTTGATGCATACAGAAGGTTTAACGACCAACTATACGGCGGAAATAAAAATTCTGTCCGTATAGCTCCGTTCGTATAGATATTTTTGCCATTGATAATTTTTCTTTCATATGTATTGACGACTTAATGACCAACTATACGACGGGAATAAAAATTCCGGCTGTATAGTTCTGATCGTATAGATATCGATGCTTTTGTACAATTTCTTTTCTAGGTACAGAGGGTTTGACGACCAACTATACGGTGGGAACAAATTGTTTCGGCCGTATTGCTGCACCGCCAGGCGAAAACCCTAAAATTTTGATAGCAGGCCAACTATACGGCGGGAACACATTGTTCTGGCCATATAGTTCCGCCAGTATAGTTGCGTCCAACCACAAAGATGCCAACTGGAAGGTAACCATTGCTCAAATTTGATTCATTCTTCTTCTTTCTTCTTCTAAAAACCTCGAAACACCACATGGAAGCTTCTCACATGATCTAGAGAAGCCGAGCATATGTAAGCAATAAAATTCTACCTCAGAAACCTCCTAGACTATAATTCTCTATAGAAGTTCATGTTTTCTTTTTTACTTTCCTTTTATCGGTGGGGTAAACGAACTATGTTCGTATACCAAATCGATGCATTTTATTTTGTGTGTTATTTTCGCAGGGACTTGAACCTTGTGCGACGACGTGTACGATAGTGCCAACCGTGCATGAGCCACTTGGTTGCTTCAATTTAATGCTTTAACAATCAGTGTCTGTTTCTAAGCAGGTTCGCAAGGAAGGCAGCCACCATGCTATATCAAGAATTATACGTTAAAGCAAAGGTTCTTTGTCTATAAAAAGAGAGGTTACTTGTACCCCAACGGTAAAGTGTGTCACCCTTGTTTTCAACTAAGCTTGGGGAGGTAACCACTTATCACACTATCTTTTGGAAACTGTATTTTCTCTTTTCTTTTGGTGATATACTCAAGTTTGGTTCTTGCAAAGTTCTAAGCTTGGGGAGATTACTTCTGTATGTGTAGAGTCTTGTGCAATGTTCGTATTGGATGAAGGTTTAATGCAATCATGTATCCTGCTGTTTTTGAATGCTTGTTTAAGTGAGTCTAGTTCTGTATTCATATGGGATACACTTTCTCATGATAGTCACCATAGGAGTTGACTTAGAGCTTGTATGCATCTTTCCAAATTGTTTGTCAAGCTTCTGACACTATTTGTGATACTCTAGAAAACATTGTCACAATCTCTACACTTGGAAAGAATGAACACTTGATCAAGATCTTTTGAAATTTGTTGGTTGTCACTAAATAGCTTTTTCTTAAATAAATAGGCTATGCTCGACCCCATAATGTCAAAACAATAGACTTGATAGTTTTCTTACGGAAGGAGTTGTCAATTAGAAATGATATTTCAAAGTTTTGAGTTCTATGCTAAATAAGGTGTTGTTTAATTGTCTTAAGAGTTTAGCCTTAAAGATACTCAACACCATAGATGTGATGATCAACTTGATAGTACTCTTTGAAAGGATTTATTTGAAGAAACTAATATTTAGCGGTAATTGAGATGCGTGCAAATCTTGACCTGTTGATTAAAGTATGATATTGTTTTATGCGTGTATGCACCACTATCGCACAACATGGGATGCTAACAACTCCGCTGGCCTTTGAACAGTAAAAAGAGGAAACTCTTGGAGTTTGGCTATGACTTGCCCAACATATGTAGCAGAAATGCTATATTTGGGTATGCATTGGTATTCTCATGGCCATGGGTTCAAAGCAAAAGAGGGAATACTCCTTTGACCGTTATGAGAAATTATTATACCGAAAAGGGAAACCTTGGTAATGGTCACGAGTATACATTATTATACCAAAAAGGGAAACCTTGGTAATGGTCATGAGTATACATTCTTAGCTTGCACTTTCTAATTAAACACACTAAGTTTTGGCATGATCTCGTTACTGATGAACTGAAGTTTTAGAAAGACAAAGAATAGAAAATGAGTGTTTTATAGGCATGATTCATTGATGTGGATGACCAAAAGAGACACTCTAATGCTATGCTTCTTTTGACATGTGCTCGCATTTCCTTTTGGCATAAATCTCGTTAATAAGAGATAAACTTTCTGAAACTCAATAACTGATGTTTGCTCTTGAGAGCCTTAACTAGATGACATGATTGGGTAGAATCGATAAACTTTATTACTATTTATGCTTGACATCTTTTTGTGACTAGGTTTTTCCTCATAAAAAAATAATGATATGAAAAGTTATACAAAAGGTCCAATAAGAGGATTACAAGTTTGTCTACAAGTTAGCTTCACTGTTGACATGGAGCATATAAGTTTTGATGAATTTTTTGTGGTCTTTATAACTGAGCTTGTGTTGCCTTGTATGAATACATGTTTTCTCTCTTCAAGCTTGTAGAAGAAGTAAGGATGCAAGTCATTGATTTCCAATGATAAGCTATTTCACAACCATTAATTTATTATCGATCCTTCCTGCTCGAGGAAGAGAAAGGTCTAGCTTGGGGAACTTGATGGTTGTGAAATACCACCTCTTTTAGCCATATAAAATGGGCCATTTATCTCTCATATCATGTTTCTTCCAGTTATAGCTATGCCTTATATGCATGACTTATAGTTCTCATATACTTTCATATGAGCTTTGCACATTTAGTAGTTTAGATAGAATTTTATCATTTTCCTTGTATGTGACATGTGTGTAGGTGTTGATGATGATTATGGATAAAACAAAGGCAAGAGGAACAAAGAGAGCATAGTATGGAGGAGCTATAGGGACCAGACTTAGCCATTTGAGAGGTTGGAAAAGTAAAATTTTCCAACTTCTCATAATAAATATCCAATACCATGGAGTTGTATCCCTCAACGATACGAACTCAACGAGCCCAAGGACACCCAAAACGGAGTTCGTATGAAGAAATGCCAACCAAAATACTAAAAAATATCTGAAAGTTTAACGAACAACTATACAACCGGAGCAATAATTCCGGCCGTACAGTTGCGCCCGTATAGTTGTAAAAAGGGTCGGAAACAACGGGATTACGCCCCAAAGAAGCTCCAGAACCTTCCCTAAGTCATTTAATGGTACTGGGGGAACCCTATGGCACCCCCAAGGCCTATATAAAGGAGGGAGGACCCAAGAAAGATCCACAACACCATAGCCCTTCAGGGGCGGAACCCTGCCGCCGCCGCCACCCATCCGATCTCCACAGCGGCGGAGGTCTGCCTCAACCACACCTCCAAGATCTAGATCTCCCTCAACAGCATCACCATCAAGGCATCCAAGCAAGAAGACGGGGAGGAGAAGGAAGATATCACCACCACCACGCATCGATCTCCATCTCCATCTCCCTCTCCCTCTTGTGTTTAGTAATTGTAAGATTGAACACGGTTGTGACATCATTATATATTTATATATGTTTTGTTGTTCATCCATGCGTGAGTAATTGATTCAATTCTAGGTTGAGGTATGATCTAGTGCGCTAAGTTAGAATTTATTGTGATCTAAGATGAGTTTATGTGATCCTTTGGTCCGGGAGTGCCTTTTGCCTTCCGGTGACGCGCGAGAATCATGCATAGTGCACACAGTGTGACATCCTGGTAATCAAATGGGGAATGTTTATTTGTCCGAGGAATCTCTTATAGATCACACATATATTTGCCCATCTAGTACTAGTGAGACTGAAGCCTAGTAGCCCTCTCTCATGCAATTCAATCCTACAATTACAATCTCTTTAATTCAGTTCATATTCCTGTTTACTTTCCGTCTTAGTTTATTTTGTTCTTGTTAAAAGTTTTTTGTTATTAGATATTTTAAACCTCTCTCAATTATTATTGTTCTAGGAACTTATAGAATAGGCTATTTCCAAAGCACGGTTTGAGTGCGAAACATGGGCGCATTGACAACGTGACTGCGGGGTCGTGTTGTTTCCGTTCATCGTTCTCCCATCAGGACAAACTCTTAAATATTTATTGCTACAAGTGCTGCAATAATCCTGTTGTTGGTGCAGGAATCCAGTCATCATATATACATCCAGAGAAATCATACCCTTGAAGACCGACAAAGTGTAACGAGATTTGACTTGTGGATGATGTAGTCATTCACTTGCCGATCTCCAGGTCGAGAGGAAGTCCTAGCACCGCAAATCCATAGCGCTCATTCGTGCTCGCAGACACGTCTGGTCCACTGAACAACCTCCGCCTCCTCGCTCCAGCGATGTAGTGGAAGCAGCAACTCCTTCGAGATGAAAAGCCACCGGGAACATGTATCTCCCTAATCCGAGACCATGGGTGAATAAATCTAGAGAGGTAGAGAGATCCTTCACGAGGAGGTGTAAGTGAGAATTTAGGAGAGGGGGGCCTTTTATAGGAGGAGGGGGTAACCCCTACCCATGGCCGGCGCCCATGGGGGAGTGCCCCGTCCTCTCCCTCATTCATGTGATGGTAACTTCTTTCACATAAATATGACCCTCCACATTCTCCACTTAAAACCCCACCTAAATGCAATAAATTTCTCCAAATTTAATACACTCTTATTTAATAAAACTTTTTTATTTATTTTATTCAGAATTTTTTTAATTACTTTAATTAACAAACATTCACATAAAACCCCCTACAACATTTCAATATCACATGTAGAACCAGTTTCTGCAATTTCTTCCGAAACAATTCTGATTTCCATCGAAATAATTCCAGTGCTTTGTAATTCTGTTATCTGGAACATATTTTCTGCAAATGGTGTCAGTATCCCTTAAGTGTGTCACCCTACGGTTCGCGAATAATGCAGACATGATTAAGACCTAGTAGCGGGGCCCGGAGATCCATACTGACTCCCACACATTCAACCATGACTTCTGTGATCGTGAGAACCTTTTTACGCATGTAATTCAATCCCTTTGTCTCGCGGTATATTACATGTCTGACGATCATCGGTATCTCCATACCTAGTTTGATCTCGTTATAGACATCCACTCTTTTCTCGTTCCCGTGATATAATATTCTAGTGATCTCATCACTTGCTTGCAAGCTAACTAATGTGATATCACCGAGAGGGTCCAGAGTATATCTATTCGTCATCGGGATGGAAAATTCCAATCTTGATCCATGAGTCTCAACATAACACCTTCGGAGTATTTGAACCCACCTTTATAGGCACCCTATTACGGTGTGACGTTTGATGTTATCAAGTTACTCTCCTAGTGTTAGCAATTAACATGATCTCATGGTCTAAGGATTAAGCTTACTTCGTAAGATGTTATAGCAATTTAAAGACAATGACTTTGATCGTATTGCTATACTTCGGATGAATATTCATCACATTATTTCACAACTGTCGTGGCCTCGTTATTAACAACATCCAATGTCCCAGATTAGGAAACCATGATCATCTTGTTAATCAACGAGCTAGTTTATAAGAGAGGCATAACTAGAAACTTCGTATTTGTTTATTAAACACACATGTATTAATGTTTCCAATTAATACAATTATAGCATGCAAAATAAACATCTATCATATACATGGAATACAATAATAACAACTTTATTATTGCCTCTCAAGGCATATTCCCTTCATGCCAAGGAGTGGATGGGCAGTGGTGGAGGGGGCGATTGTGGAGTTGGACACAAGGGAGGGTGATGTCGTGGAGAATGATCGGTGGATGGACCGAGAGGTTTTGGAGAATGAGTGCATTAGAGAGGACATGATCTAGATGGTTTTGGGTTGTGGTGGGTAGGGCAGCGGAAGTTTTTGGTGGAGTAACGGAGGGTAGGGGTATAGGGATAGAGACAGAGGAGGAGGAGGAGGAGGTCGCCATGGTGCGGTGGCGCCTGGCTCTGATAACAAGAAGACAAATAGGTTCTATATGTTGTATTGATTCACCAAAGGGTACAAATATATAGTATTACATGAGGGAGGGGGAAACCCTAACCGAACCGAATAGGTACAACTAAATACAGTGTTCAACTAGTAAGTGTGACATAACTATTTGCATTATACTGTGTGGAGTAGATATTCATCTTCATTTGGAGTTGATGGCGAAATCCATTTTTTTCATCCCTCAAATGGCTAAGTCTGGTGCCTGCAGCTCCTCCATATTTCATCCTCTTGGCTTCTTTTGCCTTGATTTATCCATAGTCCATCACAACACGTGCACACAAGTCAAAGCCAAGAAAAGGTAATAAAATCCTAATAAAAACTAATAGTTGTGCAACACTCATATGAAAATGAATGAGAACTAGTAATCATGCATAATAATCATAGGTGTAGCTACATATAGTATGTGATGAGTGACAATACAAATAATTTATATGCTTAAATATGCATCATATTTGTACTCATCAGCCAGCGATACCTGACCTATGCGACGGGCTACAACTGCTGCGGGCGTAGCCCTACGTTCGTAGGGAACGACATCGCCGTGCGACGTAGAACCATGCATGCCATGCTCGACCGCGTGACGCGACGATACCTGGGTGTGTTGACCCTTGTGGTGTCCCCTTGACCTTATAAAAGGAGACCCATGTCGGTCGAGAGGAAAGGGAGAGATTTTCTAGCTAGATCCTTCCCGCGCAAGGAATCTTTATAACTGTGATCACACATCAGATAGTCGATAGTTACAGGAATAGGCATCCGCACATCGCGGACCAGAACCTGGGTAAAATATCCTATGTCTCTCTCTCTGTGTGTTCGTCTAACTCGCCGATCGAGCTCGCCACATATGAAAAGATTTTGTTCTAGGCTATCTAACTTGCTTTTTAACCAGCTGTTGCTGTTGAACTCACCGTAGCGTTTCCACATGGAGCAAAACAATAACTTGCCCACGGAGAATCACATACTCAAACCCTCGCACGGTCTCTGCTGTGATGGTACATTCCATTGGATCTTCCCTACGCACATTGTAGCTTTTCCTGCTTGAAACAAAAGGCATAAAGGGCAGAGCTGTACTATACCTCCTCCGTGGAGCAACCAAGTTTATGTCTTGTATATAAAAATTAAATTTCTAATTAACAAATGTGGCCTGTTAAAATTTGAATAGTTCTACACCGGTTTTATTTGAACATCTGAATCTGAGATGTCTCGTTTTACATAAAATCTGATAGTAAAGCTTCACAATTATTTGCTTTATTATCCAAAGTCTAACTCCAGATTTCTAATTAACTTAGTAATGTTTTTTGGAAATAATCAATGTACATGTTTTATAAAATTTTACAAGTATATATTTGGAGAAAAGCTTGATCTTTTGGTCCATCAGCAATTGTCAAATTTCTTTGATCGGCGTTTTATAAATTCCACCAAGACCAACAACGAGCCTGGCGTGTTATCAGATCCAAACTCGTAACGACTGAAACACTTGGCACTGCACGTACAGTGGTCGCACACAAGATAGAGAAGTTGTACAGAGCCTACTGATATTTCATGCATGTGGGCTCTTCCATTTCTTTCGCCGGAAACACTAGGTATCTGGAGTTGTGTAGCTTTGTGCTGTTGCATAATGCGATCTCCCGGGTGCAGCATCCATCCATCACTATGTATGCCGCCACGGGCGGGGCTGCGAAACTATATATTCGTGGAGTATGCGAAACCTCGATCTTGCAAAGCAAAAGGCGTGAGCTTCAAGAGACTGATAGAGCGTTCGGAGCCCATGCATTACTGGGCATGTCTCTATTGGCAGTGTGTGGCCTGCATCTCAGGCCGCCTGCTGGTCAAACAGCCAGCCACTGCGAGATTTGTCGAGCCATGCAGCTTGGGGGCCAGAAGATCATCTCTACGTAGCTTTCCTACCTAGCTAGTCGCCTCCTTGAATGTAGTATACGAGAGCATGCCCACCCTAAAGGCCCCCAAAGGGATATGGCGGGTGCCGGCGCAAAAAGTCACGCTCAGTCACACCCCTAATTTGATTTTGACGTCCAAGCGGCCCAACTAGTTATCCGACGCCCCCAGGCTGAACCCGACCCACGCGGGTCTAGCGGGAACGCCCGATAAGACGATGCGGGCCAGAGTTAGCAGGGAGATAGACGGTTGGTCTCCCGAGGGGTGCCGCGCGGAGAAATTGTTTGCCACCAAATTCTCCCGCCATACCCTTCCCGTCTTTCTTCCACCGCTTCCGCCTGGTTTTCCAGCCCTTTTTCTTGCTATATGTAGGTGCGGCGGCCATCGCCATTGTAGATCTACACTCACTCTCACACTATGGCCTCTCCCTAACTCACTCTAGAAACGTGCATGCGGAGGCGCTGTGCGCTTTTGACTACCCCTGTCGGCCGAACTACCGGTGCCCTCCGATTGGAGACTGAGCGCCTCAGTGGCCTTCCTGTCGGTCTCGTGTCGGTAGGGGCGGCTCACCGGACTGCCATCACGAACCAGTACTACGGCGAGCTCACGCCGATGTAGCGGTTGGACTCCCGGTGGGATCTCGATAACAACAACCCCACTTGGGGCGCCTTCTGCATCAATCAACGGGAGAGAGAGCTCGGAAGGTACGAAGGGAATGGCCCGCCTCCTGTGAACAACAATGAGGACAGCCAGCAGCTATGGTGGGGTTCCCAGACCCTCTAGGACGTGATGGCCCACATGCGGCGAGAGGTTACCACGGGTGCGCTACCTGCACTTTCATCGGTTGCCGCCGAAGAAGGACAGGCGTGGGCGTAGCACCATCACCATTCGAGATCCCTCTGCCCTCGCTGTCATCATCGCCTCGAGCAGCCTAGGTCGGGTAACTAGAAGGTGTCGTCAGAATACACCCTGGTCGCGCGGCAGCTCAGGCTCGCCGGCGACCCGGAGGACTACACAGGCCAGCATGCTGCCATTTGCGCCTCCTTGGAGCGCATGCCCATGCCTAGTGGGAGAAGGACGAGCAGGCCTACCTCGCGCGTCGTGGCGACTAAAGCCAGCCGTTGCAACCAGCAATCACCGCACGCGCGTTTGTCTCCCGCTATGGCGTGCGCTGAGCAACGACGAGGACGACTATGAAGAAGCCTACTATAGGACTAGGCAGGAATATGACTAGTTATTGTATGTATTTTGCATATTATTTGAATTTATGTATTACAAAAATAAAAATTCATGCCGGACGCCGTATTGGGGGGCGAGTGGAGATTCTCGGATGGTGCACAAGCAGTCGCATACCACTCGACTGTATTTGCAAATTGTCTTTGATGCAATGTGGTGAGAAGAAGCAGTATGCAGAGCAGTCACTGGTGGAAAAAGGGCCAATCACTCGGGACTAATGCTGGTCCCGGTTCAAGCACGAACCGGGACCAATGGGTCTCCACGTGGGCAGGCACGCGACGAGGGGGTGGATCATTGGTCCCGGTTCGTGGAACAAACCGGGACCAATGGGTCTCCACGTGGGAGCGCGCGAGACGAGGGGGTGGGTCATTGGTCCCGGTTCGTGACATGAACCCGGAACATTGGTCTCTGTGCCGCGACAGGGTTTTGTGCCGTGCCAGGAATTTCTGGCTATTTTTGTGCCGCGGCAGGATTTTCAGCCTATTTTTGTGTTGCGGTGGGGTTTTTTTAATTTAGTTATTTGGTGTTTTGTATTCAATTTAATGGTACTACATATATACAGCAATAATGAAACCACGGTATATATTACACATCATGATCACAAATACATTATACACCGTCTCTTCCGTCTTCTTGGTCGAAACATATTAATTCCAAACAGTACTCACACGAATTTGATCTAATTTACATCTTCTTTTTTTACACTTCACCCTTCCAAATGAACCGGGTAATAGTATTCCTTTTTTTGGATCTATGACTTGTTCTAATAAGAATCCGGCAATTTACTCTTGAATTGCTTGCACGCGTTCTTCTGATAGAAGACCGTCCCGCATCCGTTCGATCTAATTTAAAGAAGGGGATCAATATATATGAATGAAACTAAACACAATTGGTGGTAATAAAATAAAGTTATGATTATTGTTTATCGTACTTCAATTTTTTTGATGTTCCAGTATGCGCCCTTCTCTTTGGTCGTCTAGCGAATAAACTCGCAGACATAGTATCCACATAAGTTATTCCCGGCTTCCTGCCTCAAGCACTTTACGAGAACGGAGTTCAGTCAAAATAATAATTAAGCATGATAATGGTGGTATTGAAACTAGAATCAAAGAGATGCGTGGATCTAGAAAGTAGTACTTACAGTCAATGGTTGAAATGTAAGCTCTGGCTTCCAAACACCCCTAGTTTTGGCGGTGAACCGTTTCCGAGCCTTCTGGAGGCATTCCTGCATGTTCGCCCACTTTTCTAATGGTGTGTGTTTCGAGTCCAGGACTTTTACTACTCCGGTGTCAACAGCAATGATTAACAGAATATAGTGGAAGCTGGACACACTAACAAAATATAACACGAGTCAATTATACGCTTAACATCGAGTAAGCGAAAATAGAATGTGTACAAGACAGTAACACTCACCCAGCGTTGTAAGGAAATATTATTTCCCTTCTGTTGCTGAAATTCGTCACCGCTTGTAGCAAGTTATCCTCTGTCTCTTTGGGTTTTGTTTTTAGAGTAACTTCATGAACGAAATTGCAGTCAACAAACCCAAGGTCATAGATTTGTCCTTTGTTGCATTCGAGAATCTTTATTCTGGATATATAATTAGTATAGTGATGAGTAAGATTATACAAGCAACGAATGAGCTGAGCTAGAAAGACTTAATTATAGAAATTAATAATACTTACAAACAATAAGCACTAACGATAGTTTTGTCGAGGGCGTCTTGTTAGTAAAACTGAAATAATTCTGGAAATTCGATCAGTAGGAAGCCATCTCCATGACCGTAATGGTGGTGTTTATATGCAGCATAGATCCAGTTTTTGGATTCAGCACAGGCTTGCATGTACCAGTTATGCAATCTTCACATTTTTGTTGGCAGATCTTTGACTAACTCAGGTTTGACGAGAGGAGCCCCGTACTGGTATACGTATGCTATATCTTGGTACCCCTCGAACTCACCGATACGGCTCATGTACTCAGTAATAGACAGTCCATATAATTCGGCCTTTTCTCCATACAGTCGAACAAACTCCAGATCAATGTTCAGATCATGCCGCTCCTGGGCTCTCCACTCATTGGTATCGTACACTTTGAGCGGTTTGATGGATTGATTTTTCTGTTGTCCGAGCTGGGCAACTTCTTTCCTGACTCTCTTCTGCCTCAGCCGACTTGGTAATAGAGTGATTATAGTCTGATGTGAGCGCTATGGGTTGGTGAAGCTGAATCTTAAGCGCGGCTGGTTTGGCTTTATCTTCTGCGGTGACCGGGAAGAATGGATCTATCGGCTTTTTCTTGTTAGCCATGTCAATCTTCCACTTTTCATAATGGGCATCTGCGGCCGCAGCAGTTTCCTCATTTGTCTTCTTGCAAGGTAGCTTCTTCATATTCTTATAAGGTACTTTTGGGAGGGGCGATAGCTTACGTTTCGGTGATCGGAACGTGCTCTTGCTGCTGCTGGTGGTGCTGCCCCTCTTAGTATACTTCTGCTTTTGTCTCTTAGTATACTTCTGCTTCGGTGATCGGAACGCGACGGCGGAGACGGTTGAGGCGGTGATGGAGACAGTTGCGCTGAGTGGTGAGGCGGTGAAGGCGACGGTTGTGGTGGAGAATGGTGAGGTGGCGGCGAAGGTGGATTGCTGCTCCGAGGAGTGGTTGGCCTTGGCGGCACATAATTTGGAAGCACGATGCGTTTTTTTGGCCATAGAATAGTCCCTCCTTTGGCTTCTCCTAGTTGAGTCAGCTCCATATCTTCCCCCGCGGGGTGGTCTAGCTTTAGCTCCTCAAAATCTTCCTTCACATCATCCACCGTGATGACAGTGTACCCTTTTGGAACCGGTCGGCAATGCCAAGTTGGGTTAGGCGCAATTGGCACGGCCATGCCGACCGCCGCCGTCACCCTTAAGTTCTTAACCTGCACCTTTGGCTCACAAGCTGTGCTCTCCGTGATATCATCCACTAGGTAGCGTTTCGGAGGAGCCATCATCGGTGCATCATCATCAACATCATGGAGCTGTGATACGTTGCAAATGTATCTATAATTTTTGATGTTCCATGCTTGGTTTTATCCACTTTCTTGTGTTTTGTTCCAACTTTGGAGTACTTTTCATATGATTTCTTGGACTAACCTATTAACAAGAGCCACAGTGCCAGCTGCCTGTTTTCTGCTGTTTTTGGTTCCAGGAAAGTCAGAAAATGAATATTCTCGGAATTGGACGGGACAAAAGCCAAAGTGCTTATTTTTCCGGAAGTGATCAAGTGCCAGAATACGAGACAGAGAAGGGCCAGGGAGCCACCACACCACCTGGCTGCGCGGCCAGGCCTGGCCCACGCCAGGGGGTGGTGTGGCCTCTCCCGGCACCCCCTCGGCTCTCCTTCCGCCTATATATTGCCCTCGGGACGAAAACCCTAAGGACCCGATCAAAAATCCATGAAAGAGTCTGTAGCCACCGTTATCTCCATCCCTAGATCGGGAGGTATCTGAAGCTCGTCCCGGCACCCTGCCAGAGAGGGGAATTCACCCTGGAGGCCTTCTTCATCACCATGCAAGCCTCTGGTGTGATGCGTGAGTAGTTCATCCTTGGACTACGGATCCATGTAGTAGCTAGATGGATGGTTCTCCTCCTTTGTGCTTTCATGTTTAGATCTTGTGAGCTCCGTTCATGATCAAGATCATCTATTTGTATTCATACATGTTGTGTTTGCGGGGATCCGATGGATATTGAGATGCTATTTCAGATTGATTATTGATTCTATCATGTCTTTGTTATTTGAGATCTTGCATGCTTTCCGTTGTTAGTAGCTATCTTGGCCAAGTAGATGCTAGACACTCCAAGAGTTAGTATTTATGGTCGATAGTGGGTTCATGCCTCTGGTAATCTGGGGAAGTGACAGACATCTCTAAGGTACTATATGTGTTGTTGCTACTAGGGAGAAAACAACAATCCTTTGTTCATAGAACAATCGTATTGTTTACTTTACACGCAGTTCGTAAAGCAATAATTTGTTGCTTGCAACTTAATACTGGAGGGTGTTCGGATGATAACCTGAAGGTGGATTATTAGTCATAGATGCAGTTGGATGGCGGTCTATGTATTATGTTGTAATGCCCAATGCAGTTGCAAATGTATCTATAATGTTTGATGCTCCATGCTTGGTTTTATCCACTTTCTTGTGTTTTGTCCACACTTTGGAGTACTTTTCATATGATTTCTTGGACTAACCTATTAACAAGAGCCACAGTGCCAGCTGCCTGTTTTCTGCTGTTTTTGGTTCAGAAAAGTCAGAAAATGAATATTCTTGGAATTGGATGGGAGAAAAGCCAAAGTGCCTATTTTTCCAGAAGACTCCAGGAGCCAGAATACGAGACGGAGGAGGGCCAGGGGCTGGCCACGCCACCCCTAGGCGCAGGCTGGGCCTGGCCACGCCAGGGCATGGTGTGGTGGCCCCAGGCACCCCCTCGGTCTCCCTCTTCGCCTATAAGAATCCTTTTGACCTAAAAACTTCGGGTGGTTCGACGTTTTTCCAAAAAAAGTTCCGTTGCGCCGCTGCCACCGAAGGGGAGATTCGGGGGACAGAAAGTCTCTGTTCCGGCACCCTGTCGGGATGGGGAAGTGCCCCCGGAGCCATCTCCATCGATCTCCACCATCATCTTCATCGACCATCCATGTTTCCCCCATCTATGAGTGAGTAATCCCCCGCTGTAGGCTATGGGGATGGTAGGGATTGGATTAGATCGTTCATGTAATGGCATCAGATTGTTAGGGCATGGTGCCTAGTATCTTTTATTAGTGCTTTATGACTTTGTTGCGACTTGTTGTGATTAATGCTTGTCACTAGGGCCCGAGTGCCATGATTTTAGATCTGAACTTATTATTGATTCATTATGATAGTATTGTTTCTGGTCTTATCTACAAGTTGTATACACACGTTGTTGTCCGGAACCTATGGCCCCGCAGTGACAGAAATCGGGATAACCGGAAGGGAAAGGCTTTGATGTGAGGATCACATGTGTTCATGGAGTGTTAATGCTTTGCTCCGGTGCTCTATTAAAAGGAGCACCTTAATTGCCAGTAGTTTCCTAGAGGCCCCGCTGCAAACGGGCTGGCAGGACAAGAGATGTTGTGCAAGTTCTCATTGCGAGCACGTATGACTATATATGGAACACATGCCTAGGATTGTCTAGTACTTGGGTGCTTTATCTTATTTATCTGCAATTGTCCTATGTTCTGATTGCTATGTGAATTTTCTTGTCCATGCAACGCCCGTCCATCCATCCCTATGCCTACCGCACTCGAATTCCACTATTTACTGCTTTCGTTACTACTGTCTTTGCTTTGCTACTGCTGTTACTTTGCTATTCCTACTACAAAACTATTGCTACTGATAAACTGCTGTGAGCAAGATTGTTTCCAGGTGCAGCTGAATTGACAACTCAGTTGTTAAGGCTGATAAATATTCTTTGGCTCCCCTTGTGTCGAATCAATAAATTGGGTTTCACTTCTCTCAAAAATACTGCGATACACCCCCAATACTTGTGGGTCATCAAGACTATTTTCTGGCGGCGTTGCCGGGGAGGATAGCTTTATTTATCAAGTTCACTTGGATTCTCTATTGTTCAAGCTAAGTTTATCTTTCTCCTTGTTTGCTTGTTTCTTTATAAAAAATACAAAAAAAAATAGTTCCTACTCTAGTTGTTATTTTTGTTGGTCTGTTATTGTCTTGCTTTATCATGCTTGTTGGCAATGGTTGGTTTCTTTGAAACTGAAGCTTATTGGCAAGGTGGGTTCACGGAAGATCAAAAATATTATTATAAGGAACACCACTTGTCACAAAAATGGAAACACTTATGGGAACAAATTGATAGATTGTATACCATTGCTAGGAACGTGTGCTCTACTTATAATGTTACTTATTGCTGTGATGAGTCTTGTTGCAGAAAGAGGTATAAACGCCTCCCTTTTCAATGTGAGTATAGTGATAATGATACCATATCTTCCTATGCTAAAGGAATTTATTACTTTTATGATGCGGAACAAATTGAAGAATTTATTGCTTGGAAGGGTGCTTTTGAACTTGCTAGTTTGCTTGAAAATAGTGATGATTCACCTTACAAATATGAGGTTTATGGTATACTTAAATTTTGCTTTGATAATTACAAGGATGAAAATGGCTATATTCTTGAATATTTTAATAGATGCTTTCCACAAATGGAAGAGACTAATGCCTTGCAGGATCCTATGGAAGAAGAAATTGATGAACCTGAAATCTCATTAGATGAAAAAGAGGAGGAGAGTGATGAACAAAAGGAGGAAGAATGGATTAGCTACCCATGCCTACCTTCTAATGAGAGTAACTCTTTATCCCTTACATTATTTGATTGTCCCCCTTACTTACTAAAGGAGAATGAATGTTATGTTCGTGAGGTTTCTCTTGAAAACGTTTATAATAAAGCTCTAGTGCTTGTAGATCATGAAGAGCATGCTTTATGTGATAGTTATATTGTTGAGTTTCTTCATGAGGCTACTGAAAATTATTATGAGAGAGGGAAATATGGTTGTGTAAGTTTTCATGGTATTGAAACACCTCTCTATGTGCTGAAAGTTATGAAATTACTCTTGTTTTAGCTTCCTATGCTTGTCACTTTATTCTTTGTGAATTTATTTGCATACACGATTCCTATGCATCGGAAGTGGGTTAGACTTAAATGTGTTTTGAATTTGCTTCTTGATGCTCTCTTTTACTTCAACTCATATTCCTTATGAGAGCATCCTCTTAAACTTTTATGCCTGAAGATGATAATATGTCTATTATTCTTGGGAGACTTTTTCTTACTACTGCAGGACCTGTTATTAATTGTAATCAAGGGAAGGTGACCTTCAATGTCAATGACAAGGAACATACTATCTATTTCCCCAAGAAGATTGATAAGACTTATAGTTTTGAATTCAATTGAACATATTGAGGGCATTCAAGTTGGAGAAATATATTGTCCCATACCAAGAGAAATATTTGAAACTATTATGATTGGGACCATTGCTATCAAGGTTGAGGTAACATAATCATTAGTGGAATACAAAGTTTTGTCTCATATGAAATTGTTTTGGTAACAAGACCTGATCAACCTTGTTAACAAAAGGATTTTATTTAACAAAACAATGTTTTCACCATGATTATCTCCGCTTACTTCTATTCTATCCATTTTAGTTTTTGCTTATGCCTAACTTAAAGGCGTTAAAGAAAAGTACTTATTGGGAGATAACCCAAAAGTTTTAGATGAGTCTTGGAAGTTATTACCTCTGTAATAACCGCTCCTTATCCTTTTTATTTTCTTTTTGTGCCAAAAGTAACCTCTAATGAGAGAGAAGTAATGATTGGGAAAGTTGCTGTCCCGAAACAGATTTCTGTCCTTCACCGTAAAAATTAGTGTAAAATCTCTGAACGTCTTTTTGACGCGTGAAGTTTTGTGCTTCTTCCCCAGGTTGTTATCTAACTTTCGTTAGTTCAACACTTTTTGTTTTGAGCAACAGAAGGTCTTCGAAAAAATTCGTCTTTACTTGCTGGTCTGTTTTGACAGATTTCTGCTATTTTCTGCATTTGCTTCTAGTGGGTTCCTTTTTGAGTTCTTTTGGGGAATTGAGCTTTTTGAGGGAAGTGCTACAGTAGCTAGTGTTCTAATGGAAGTTTATTGGTGTTAGAACTGAACCTTAAGACTTATTTATCTTAAGTGCACTAATGTTGCTAATGAAGATTGTGTGAAGTTTTGTATGAAGGAAAGATTTCAGGCGTATGGAAGGAATGAGTAATGAGATGAAGGATGGACTAAAGCTCAAGCTTGGGGATGCCACGCGTGTCACCCCAAGAAATATCCAAGAAGTACAAGCGTCAAAGCTTGGGGATGCCCAAGGCATCCCCCCTCTTCATCAATAAAAATCCCAGGCTTCTTTCAAACGCTTCATTTTTATTGTTTCATGCAAAGTTGTGTTGTTCTTGGAGCGTCTTCTTTTTCGTCTTCTTTTTTGTTTTCGTTTTGGTTTTTAGTTTGTGTGGTTTGCTTAGTTTGCTGAATAAATTGGTTGGACCCCCTCTTTCATACGTTGGTTTGCAAATAGTTTGGTTGGGTTTGGAAAAGAGTAGGAAAGTTCATACTTAAGTGGTAAAGAGAGCTTGTTTTTGACTGTGGCCTATGCTTTGTCATGCCATGCTTGATATTGTTTTGGCTTTATGCTTAGTATTCTTTGTTGTAGCATGACTTGTTATAAACAATTGAGATTGCTTAATGTGCATTGGATGAATCATGCATTGTTTTAGCATATTAAAGCATAATATTGTGGTATTCTCCTTTGATGCTTTATTTGGGTTGATTTGGCGCATGCTCACACCATGTTATGACTATCTCAAGTCACCATAAGCCTTTATGATCCTTTAGTTTTCAACTTTTAGTATCACTTTATGCTTTAATTAATGATGTTTTGTCGCTCTGCATGACTATGGCCATTATTGCTCTCTCGTTTGTCGCTCCCTTACTATTGCTAGCCTTCACTTCCATTGAGTGTTTTACTCATGTTTCCAACTCCCTAAACCAAATATTTCCAAAGTGTCCACCATACCTACCTATTAGCATCATTTTCTACTACCGTGCATATTCTATATGCCTTGTTTTCTTCCGAATAAAATGTTTGCTTATTATGAGAAAGTTAGTTAGTAAAGCTCTCACGAAATTGATGGCACACTTTATTTCCTGCACTTAATAAACCTGAACCATTGTGAACTCTCCATGAAAGTTATATGCTTGCTAATTATAGGTTGGGGATTAGCACAACCGTGTTGGCACGGGGAACGCTTTCAACACTTGAAAATATATACCCAGTTGATACCTTGCTATTTTGTTTGCGGATGTCGTCGGTGTGAAATAAAAGGGGAGCTTGTAAGTCCATGGAGTTATGTATGTGTGTTAGAGAAACGCCTGGGCCGCTGGTCTAATCCATGCTGACATGGTGGAAACCTGCAGCGTAACCATAATGATATCTATGAAGCATTCTTCTTATAAAAAAGAGAGAGATAGCTATTGAGAAAAAGGAAAAAAAGAGTTTTATGAAAAGAGGAAAGAGATAAAAAAAGCACCATTTTCCCATGGTAAATAAGAAGATTGCTGAGATACCCATTGTCTGCTTGCCTTGTCATTTTGATATGGGGATTCTTCCGTATCATCGGGCAAGGGGTACCCCGTTGGCGGTTCTCAATGATACGCACATACTTACGATAACAAGAACTTACCGGTAACTAAAGTTGAGTAGCATGAGGAGCGGCCCTCGTACTCAAGGGACTTGGGATTTTTAGTTTATAGTCTGTCAAGCATATAACTCAGATTGGACCTCACTTTCACCTTAACCACATTAAAGATGCTTATGATAGGGGCAATGAGAGCTCAAAGCTAATAAGTACCATACTTTCAGCATTTGGAAGCCTTTCAAACTATTCAAAACCTTTTCTTTTACTTGTTGAGTCTCCACACATTCTATGAGCACTTTCTTGAGAGCATAGTGGTCATTCTTAGTTCTATGTGCATTCTCCCAAGACTTGTTGATTGATGCATACCTTGATATTGCTTGTTTTAAACTATTTGTATCTAGTCACTCTTGTGAACTTTGAAGGTGTCCTATGCATTTATGTTTGCTACTCTTTGAGGGACAAGCTGAATGCCACTATGCTATGTTTTCTTTATGTGAAACAAACAAACGTCTTGCAAAGCATTGTTATTTATGAATCTTTTGTTTGTGCCTTTTCATGTTGCATCATAGTTTATTTGTCTTATTGCTAGAACTTTGTCTTTCATGTTATGATTGAAGTACTATGATCCCAGCTTTGAATGTTTTACAAATACTTTGATCAAGTCTTTGATGGTGCATGTCACCTCAAAAATTATTCTTCCTTTTATCACTTACCTACTCGAGGACGAGCAGGAGTTAAGCTTGGGGATGTTGATACATTGCAAATGTATCTATAATTTTTGATGCTCCATGCTTGGTTTTATCCACTTTCTTCTGTTTTGTCCACACTTTGGAGTACTTTTCATATGATTTCTTGGACTAAACTATTAACAAGAGCCATAGTGCCAGCTGCCTATTTTCTGCTGTTTTTTGGTTCCAGGAAAATCAGAAAATGAATATTCTCGGAATTGGACGAGAGAAAAGCCAAAGTGCCTATTTTTCCAGAAGACTCCAGGAGCCAGAATACGAGACGGAGGAGGGCCAGGGGCTGGCCACACCACCCCTAGGCGCGGGCTAGGCCTGGCCGCGCCAGGGCATGGTGTGGTGGCCCCAGGCACCCCCTCGGTCTCCCTCTTTGCCTATAAGAAGCCTTCTGACCTAAAAACTTCGGGGGGTTCGACGTTTTTCCACAAAAAGTTCCGCTGCGCCGCCGCCACCGAAGGGGAGATTCGGGGGACAGAAAGTCTCTGTTCTAGCACCCTGCCGGGACGGGGAAGTGCCCCCGGACCCATCTCCATCGATCTCCATCATCATCTTCATCGACCATCCATGTTTCCCCCATCTATGAGTGAGTAATCCCCCGCTGTAGGCTATGGGGATGGTAGGGATTGGATGAGATCGTTCATATAATGGCATCAGATTGTTAGGGCATGGTGCCTAGTATCTTTTATTAGTGCTTTATGACTTTGTTGCAACTTGTTGTGCTTAATGCTTGTCACTAGGGCCCGAGTGCCATGATTTCAGATCTGAACTTATTATTGATTCATTATGATAGTATTGTTTCTGGTCTTATCTACAAGTTGTATACACACGTTGTTGTCCGGAATCTATGGCCCCGAAGTGACAGAAATTGGGATAACCGGAAGGGAAAGACTTTAATGTGAGAATCACATGTGTTCATGGAGTGTTAATGCTTTGCTTCGGTGCTCTATTAAAAGGAGCACATTAATTGCCAGTAGTTCCCTAGAGGCCCGCTGCAAACCCCAAATTTATTTGCGTAATTTCCAATTAGAATTAGGATGATTTTAAGTGTAAATGCCAATAAATTATTCACAGGGTCATGGACATGGTTGGAAAATTAATCCAATGGTGCCGATGGATGGTCATGATCATAGCGTTCAACTTTGCAAAAGGAATTGTGTTGAAAATAAGATATAGAAAAAATTACTCAAATATGCCATTCGAAATCTGAATAAACTGAAAAATAATGATGGAGTTGTGTTCTATATTTCTTAAGGATTCCATATAGATATAAAGTTTGCTAAATTCGCATGAACATATCAAGAGTTATGATATTTGGAAGGTTAGGAGTTTTTCTATCCGAAGCAAACAGAAAATGGGAAGTGTCTTGAACACATGGCATAAGCTGATTAGTGGATACCGATTCAGTAGCTGAATTAACACGATATGAATCCTACTTGGGCTCATAGTCGTGTACGTACGTCAAAGGGGAGAAAATTCTAACCCGTGTACTGGATACTGAACGACCTGGAGCCGATCGATGACCATACAGGAGAGGCGCAGGTGGTCGACAGTCTCGACGACGTGGAGGCATTCAAGGCAGGCTTCCGTTGGTGGTATTCTGAAGAAACAATCGATTAAAAGCGTTCACTTGGGCAAAACAAAAGGAACAGAAAAGAACCAGGGCCTGTGTCCCTACGTGAACCTCACCACGGTCGTCGGACCTAGCTAGTGGAGAGATGAAAATGAAGCGCGGGGAGGGATTGTTTAAATAGAGGGAACTAAGGGCGAGCACGTTGAGGAGATGAGAGGGCCGCTGTTTCAGCTTCGACCACGATGGCCATTTTTTGGCAATTTAATGGGCACTAATGCGGGGTTTAATACCCAGAACGGAAACGTGGATCAGTGGGGAGTAACTTTCGTGTTTAAATTGAAGGTAAAGAGACACTAGAACGAGTGGAATCGGGAGGGGAAGAGGTCAGCCATGGCTTATGAGCTTCGATTCCTTCAGTCTGTACGTGTTGTTCCTGCAGGAAGAGGATCGATCGGCCTGGAAAAGAAATGAGGATTAAATGCCTCGAATGGATTTGTGGGTTATTAGTGAGTAATTTCGTTTTTAAGGTGTGGCCTTTAGATATCTAAAATTTATGGAATTAGAAGGACACATTGATGTAATTCAGTTTCAGTCCGTGAACTCTGAACCTGTTCAGGAATAAGAAGACCACCGGATGTGGTCGATGGTTACTTAGGTAGGGATGTAAATGGTACGGATAATTTCCGTTTTGAATCCACATCCGCGTCCGTTTTTAAGGATATGATATGTATTTTTAGGTATCCGGCAGATATGGATGCGGATGCGGATATTTGTGGAGCGGATGTCCAACGGATATGGTAGCGAATATGGTATTGATGATATCTGACGGATAAGGATAATCCGACATTTTATACGGATTATCCAAGGTACTCAAATAGGATAATCCGATAAATTAAACACAACTTTAATATCTAGACAATCTAGTTAATGTATGGGCTAGCTTTGCATGCTACGTATGCATGTTATACTATCCTATTACCAATCTTGCACTTCTATACTACTATTATCTAGTGTTGCACAGTTTCTTGTCATTTCTTTTGCATATACTAAATAAATTTTTATTTTTCTACGTGTATTTGTTCGATTATCCTCTTCTGATCCGAGTCCGCTCCGAATCTGCTCCATATCCCCAGTCCGATATAATCCGCATTCGAATCCGCATCCGGCTATTATCCGCTCCGATCCGAATCCGCCAAAAAAATATGGTAAAGGATATGATAATAGCAATATTCGATCTGATCCGATACGTTTACATCCCTATACTTAGGCCAGGCAGGTGCGGCCCAACAAACAAAAGAAATGAATTTAGGGGGAAACAACAAGCAGGAGAAGAGTTGGGCTGAACTAGGCCTTTCTTGTGGTCTGGTTCGGTCTGGCTCTATTTTTTCCCTTTACCATTCGTTTCTATTTCTATTTTAGGTTTAGAATTTCCATATCTGTATCCTAAATTCTAGAAAAACTCCAATGAATCGAAATAGATAATTAGTACTTTAGGAAATATTTGTCCCGTCCAAATGTATAAAATAATTTTATTTTTGATAAATCCTGCGTAGACATTATAAATTCCCTATATTGATTCCAGGGTCCCATAAAAGCATATATTTTATATTTAAATCATTTCCAACTATATTTTGAGAATGTCATATTACTCTCTTCTCTTTGATTTTATTATTTATTTGGAAATGGATTTAAATATGTTTAAAATACAAAGTGCAGGAACATCCAATAAATCCGAAATGGAATATTTTCCAACATGTTTATTATATTCGGGAATGTCATATTATTCCCTATCTATATTATGCAACATGGTTCGGAAAAAATATTTTAAATGACACTCGAATCCAAATGATAAAACACAAAAATTGGATTGTATAGAATTTCCTCAACCAAGATCCGAAATTTTAGGGTAGTCATATTTATCCACTCTTCCATTTTTTTTAACCAAGGTTTGAGAGAAGTTTATTCCACAAAATGTTTTAAATTTTCCATAAATTCATCCAAGTCAAAGTAAAACATATAATATTTATTTCACAATTTATTTTATTTAATATTCCAAAATTTTGAAAATTTCAGGACGTTACAGATAAGCATGAGTCCATGGCATAAAGACCGCCAATGAGAACATCGGTATTGGTGTGCCTACTATGTGAATGAACTCGCAAACATAGAATGCACATAAATTAGACTTTTTTTTAGAGAACATAAATTAGTCTCTTGTTCCTGCATCAAGCACTTTACGAGAATAAAATTCAATCAAATAAAAATGAAGCATGATAATAGTATTAAACCTAGAATTAAAGAGATATGCCGACCTAGTATTACTTATTGGGATCCGTGCAGCTCTTGTTTCCATTCACCGAAAACCTCCTTGATGAACCGATTTCAACACCTGCGTGGCAAAGAAAAATGAATAAAGAAGTAATTAATTACTTGATATTAGGAAATGAACGAAAGAGGCCGATATAATGTGATAATGATTGAAATTACCACTGGAGCATTAAAACCAAATTGTTGTAGTCCTCAGGGGATTTATCAAATGAGTTCATGATATCAAATTTTTCAACGTCAACTTGAATGATTAGCAAAATCTAGTGGAAGTTGCGCATGTTTATATATGTAGGCATGCACAATTCATCAGTTACACCTATCATCGAGTAAGCAAAATAGAATATGTACAAGACGGTAACACTCACTTGAAGTTGTACGAAAATAGTATTTCCGTTCTGGAATTTTGTTTCATTAAAAATCTTAGCAAGTTAGCCTCTGTGTCTTTGCCGTGGTCTCGTACCGTAACAAAATTAACGATATATGGGTCAGTGAACCCAATGCCATAGATTCCCCCTCTTTTGCATTCAAAAATTGTTATTCTGTATAATAGCGTACAAAATAATATAGTGAGGATAATTGCAGGCAATGAACGAGCTGGGCTAGAGATTTAATTATAGAAATAAATCACTTACAGAGAATAGCAACTGACGATAGATTTATCAAGGGCGTCTTGATTGTAAAACTGAAAAAAAATTCTCCAAGCATAATACATATATAGTTGGTATTCACGGAAGTAATGCTATTTTTTAACTACCAACATGAGCATGGTTCGCCCTTCCTTTGAGAATTCCATGTACCACTCATGTAATCTTTGTATTTGTATTGGTAGATGTCAGACCTACTCAGGTGTGACCAGAGGATACCCGCAGGCAAATTTCCATGCTACATCAGCCTTGGGGATATCTTTGTTGCCTATCAGTTGAACAACAGTCATACCAAGTGAGCTAGCAATGTCGTTGTATTTTATGCTACGTGCTCATCGGAATACACATTGAGCGGGCATCGATTGTATTTCCTGTTCTCCGACCTGGGGAACTTTTTCCCACTAGCACTACTTCTGCTCCGCTGATTTTCGTTATATGACTTCTTAATACATCGGTCATGGTCTGATGGCATATTAGCCACATGTGATGATGGTTGCTCAAACATGTCCACAAAGTGTTGTCTGGTGTTTGAAGCTATTTTGTCCTTTGGCTGGGGCTGTACTGGTGCAAAATGGCATTTCACTTCAGCAGCCATGACCGTGTTGCATTCCTCATCAGTCATTTTGTAAGCTAACCTGGTAGGAGCCTCCTTGAATTTCTTTGTTGTACCTGCTTTCTTCCGAGTAGTACTAGTCGACGGAGCGGTGGTCTTCCGCTTTTGCACCTAGGACTTAGTGGGCGGAGTTGGCTGATGCGCCAGAGATCGAGATGGGCTCGCGCTAGGGTCCCTCTCGGGTAGGGATGTACATAGAGGTGGATTGCTACTCGGAGGAGTCAGTGGCCCTGGCACCGAGTCTAGAAACACGATGTTTTCCTTTTTTTTTCATAGAATGATAGCATGCGTAACTTTTCCCAGTGGCATCTCCCCTTCACCTGCAGGGATGTCAACCTCCAGTGTCTCATATCCCTTCAGAACTTCATCCACGATGCTAAAATTAGTCCCAGGCCCCAGCACCCTAAATGGAATCACGATGCATAAGCCTCATACTTACAACACATGGAATTAAAAAAAGTAACTATATGGCTATAAATGTTATTATTGCAAAAAATAAAAAATTATGCACTGATATATAAACTTTCTACTCCACACTCATTTTGATCAATTACTAAGTAAACCACATATACACATATGCAAACTATGAAATTAATTTGATTTCAAATTGCATGTAAATCAAATAAACTCCCACATAATTACCCCCAAACGAAAACCCACAAATCCCTCTACTTTTAGAGCATGAAATGAGCTAAACTAGCAATGACAGATAAAAGGATGAAGTTGCTAACCTTTTAGAACCCTTGAAAGATGGGGTGCTGCCAAATCATGACAAATCGTGGAAAAATGGGGATGAACTCGAGCTCAGGAAGAAAAAGAGGAGAAATCTATAATGGAATATGGCTAGGGCAGGGACAATGATATATTGGGAAGACTTTAGTGTCGGTTGTTATCTCAAAGCGGGACTAAACATATACCTTTACTCACGGTTAGGGGCACCAACCGGAACTAAACAGGCTCGCACCGACCGTAGCTTGCCGCAATCCCTTTAGTCTCGGTTGGTATCTCCAACCGGGAGTAAAGGTCACGTTTGACCTAGGACTAAAGCTGGCCGTGTCCGAGCAGCGTCCTAGCCATTGGAACCGGTACTAATGCTCACATTAGTCCCGGGCCCAAATACGGACAGGACTAAAACTCCGGACGGAAGACCCATTTTCTACTAGTGTATTCTGGTCCAAAAAGGTGAAGCGTCTGTCGACTAGAGTGATCTCACTTCTGACCTAGATATATACTATGTAGTTGGTAGTGTTATCGTTTGCTAGGCCCTAATGGGAAATATATATATATACTCCCACATGGTTTAGCAACCTACAATCGTCTATGATGGATATTATTGCAAATGGTTTTCCGATGTTCAATCATCTGCGATAGTGCATTTCACACATGGTCCTACCTGCCATTGTCGTCTGCAAAAATTCCTATCAAATATGATTTCACACACCATTGTCATCTGCAACAATTATCGCACACACTTTCCTTTAATGTTAATGTTTCCATAGTCATTGTATTTTTCATCTCCACACAATTGTCTTCCTAGGAAATAAGCGACGAACTACTTCATAATATTTAGGTATATATAGGAAGAAAGGGATCCAATATAACATGGTTGCCCTAGCTACTTCTTACAGAAGACCGCTTAATTACCACGTGATGGCTCAAAATGTAGAGCTCGTTGGGAACCCCAAGAGGAAGGTATGATGAATACAGTAACAAGTTTTCCCTCAGTTATGAAACCAAGGTTATCAAACCAGTAGGAGCAAGGAAACAACTACAAGGTGTTGCCAGCAACGTGGAATCCTGCACAACACAACCACGGAACTTTGCCCCAACTTACAATAAGGTTATCAATCTCACTGGTTTTGCTGAAAATAAAGAATTAAACATATAGTGTAGAAGATAGTAATTACTTGCTAAAAGTAAATAGTAAATAGTAAACAGTAGATGGTATATCAATGGTAAAAGAATGGACTAGGTCCATAGTTCACTAGAGGTGATTCTCCTTAAGATAAATAGCATGTTGGGTGAACAAATTACAGCGGGGCAATTGACAGATTCGAGAAAGCATACAATGCATATACTAGACATCTTGACTCCTATGAGATTTTATTGGGTATTACAACATAATACATAGACCGTAATCCAACTGCATCTATGACTAATAATCCACCTTTAGGTTATCGTCCGAACCCCTTCCAGTATTAAATTGCAAGCAACAGATAATTGCATTAAGCAAAGTGCGTAAAGTAAACAATACGATTATCCCATGGACAAAGGATTTCTGTTTTCTCCCTAGTAGCAACAACACATCTACAACCTTAGAGATTTCTGTCACTTCCCCAGAGTACTAGAGGCATGAACCCACTATCGAGCATAAATACTCCCTCTTAGAGTTGCAAGCGTCTACTTGGCCAAGATAGTTACAAACAACAGAGAGCATGCAAGATCACAAATAACATAGACAGGATAGAATCAATAATCAATCTAAAATAGCATATCAATATCCATCGGAGCTCACAAGGTCTAAACATGATAGCACAGAGGAGGAGAACCAGCCATCTAGATACTACATGGACCCATGGTCCAAGGATGAACTACTCACACATCACACCGGAGGCAGGCATGGTGATGAAGAAGGCCTTGATGACCCACAAGTATAGGGGTGTATCGCAGTATTTTCGAGGGAAGTGAAACCCAATTTATTGATTCGACACAAGGCGAGCCATAGAATATTTATAAGCGTTAACAACTGAGTTGTCAATTTAGCTGCACCTGAAAACAATCTTGCTCACAGCAGTTTATCAGTAGCAACAGTTTTGTAGTAGGAATAGTAAAGTAACAGCAGTAGTAAAGCAAAGACAGTAGTAACAAAAGCAGTAAACAGTGGGATTCGAGTGCGGTAGCATAGGGATGGATGGACGGGCGTTGCATGTTCAAGACAATTCAAATAGCAATCAGAACATAGGGCAATTGCAGATAAATAAGATAAAGCATCCAAGTACTAGACAATCCTAGGCATGTGTTCCATATATAGTCATACGTGCTCACAATGAGAACTTGCACAACTTCTTTTGTCCTGCCATCCCGTTTGCAGCGGGGCCTCTAGGGTACTACTGGCAATTAACACTCTGGAACAAAGCATTAACACTTCGTGAACACATGTGATCCTCACATCAAAGCCTTTCCCTTCCGGTTATCCCAATTTCTGTCACTTCGGGGCCATTGGTTCTGGACAACAACGTGTGTATACAACTTGTAGATAACACCAAAAACAATACTATCATAATGAATCAATAACATGTTCAGATCTAAAATCATGGCACTCGGGCCCTAGTGACAAGCATTAAGCACAACAAGTTGCAATAAAGTCATAAAGCACTAATAAAAGATACTAGGCACCATGCCCTAACAATCTGATGCCATTACATGAACGATCTCATCCAATCCCTACCACCCCCATAGCCTACAGCGGGGGATTACTCACTCATAGATGGGGGAAACATGGATGGTCGATGGAGAAGCGATGGTGATGATGATGGCGATGATCTCCTCCAATTCCCCGTCCCGACAGGGTGCCAGAACAGAGTTTCTGGTGTTGTTTCGTGGAATCTGGTGGTGGTGGCGGAGCGGAACTCCTTCTGGAAAAACGTCGAACCCCCTGAAGTTTTTAGGTCAGAAGGCTCCTTATAGGCGAAGAGAGAGGCCGAGGGGGTGCCTGGGGGGCCCACACCACCCCCTGGCGTGGCCTGGCCTGGCCCGCACCAGCAGGTGGTGTGGCCACCCCTGGCTCTTCTCCGTCTCGTATTCTGGCTCCTGGAGTCTTCAGGTGAAATAGGATTTTTGACATATTTTCCGGGATTTTTCCTGATAGTTGATTTTCTTCACAAAAAGTAGACACCAAGGCAATTCTGCTGAAAACAGTGTCAGTCCGCATTAGTTGTATCCAAATCACACAAGTATAGAGGAGAAACGGTAGCAAAACTGTTCAGGAAAGTAGATACGTTTTGGACGTATCAACTCCCCCCAAGCTGAGCTTATTGCTTGTCCTCAAGCAATTCAGTTGAAAATTGAGTGCGATAAAAGAACTTTCACAAACACATTTGCTTCATAAGATGTAAATATTCTCAGCAATGCGATCAACTACTTAAACAGTTCATAATAAAGAGTATGCAACTGAGTCTAGTTAATAGTCATTGCAAGCTATGAAGAGATTCCAACTCAAGAATAATAAGTAGCATGAGGCACAAACATAAGCAACATTATAATGCTCATAGAAAGGTATGATAGAGTGGTATCTCGCTTTCCTTTGATTATGAATATCAAGGCACCTCTGAAGTTCAAGTGATGACTAGAAGTAAAGATATCAAGGATACAAGCATCAAAGTCATAACACAAATAATCAAGTAATGGAACAAACACAAAGAATGACAACTATGCTCTCAAGAAGGTGCTCAAAGAATAAATGGAGACTCAACAAGTAAAGAAAATGGTTTTGAATAATTTTGAAAAGCTTCCAAATGCTGAAAGTATGGTACTCATTAGCTTTGACCTCTCATTGCCCCTATCATAAGCATCTTTAAATGGTTAAGGTTAAAGTGACACAACTAAGAGGATATGCTTGATAAGTTATAAATCGAAGTCTCATGCCCCTTACTTATGAAGACCGATCCTCATGCTACTCAACTTCAGTCACAAGTAAGCTCTTGTCATTGTAAGTATATACATATCATAGAGAACCATCAACGGGGTACCCCTTGCACATGACACGGGAGCTATCCCATAATAAAAATAACAAGGCAAGCAGACAATGAGCATCTCGGCGATCTTTTTATTTACTATGTGCATAGATTTTTATTGAGGATGCTTCATATAATGCTCATTATGGTTATGCTACAAGTTTCCACCATGATTAGGCATGGCTTAGGATAGCGGCTCAGGCGTTTCTCTAACATACATACAAACTCCATGATCTTACAAGTTCCACTTTTAGTTCACACCATCGGGATCCATAAGCAAAAGAACATGATATCAACTAGGTACAAAGTACCTATGGAGCATTGAAAGCGGTCCCCATGATACAGGGTTCTGCTAACTTCAAATCATAAAGTGCAAGCATATGCGCAACAAAGAAGGACGCAATGGTTCAGGTTTATTAAGTGCAAGAAAATAAAGTGTGCATCAAGTTCGTGAGAGCTTTACTAACTAACTTTCTCATAACAAGCAAACATTTTATTCGGAAGAAAACAAGGCATATTGAATATGCACGGAGGTAGCAAATGATGCTAATGGGTAGGTATGGTAGACACTTTGAAAATATTTGGTTTAGCGAGTTGGGAACTTGAGTAAAACATACTCAGTGAACGTGAAGGCTAGCAATATTAAGGGAGCGACAAACGAGAGAGCAATAGCTATCATTATCATGCTTGCAACAAAACAGGACTACTCATGGCATGAAAGTGATTCAAGATCCTCAAGCCAAAATAATTCATCAAGGCTTAACTGATTATCACAGTCATGTGTATGCGTGAGCATGATCCAAGTCAATTCAAATGAAACAGAGGAGGATACCGCGGTGTCATACCAGTTTATGAATAGAGCAATGCAAGCAAACATTCATAAGACATGCTACAAACTATTAGCGAGCTGGAGCTAATCATAAGAAAGCAAGAACTACTAAGCATCCTAGCGCCCTACTTGAACGGACTAAGCAAGCCCACAGTGATGAGTATATGTACAAAAATGAAAACAATAGAGTTCGTTACCAGCCTCTTACCACGCCTCAAGTTGTCATTAATCCTCATTATTGCTCTTCACTTGTGTGGCTTGAATAATAATATGAAACCAATATTCCACTGAGGACTGCTGAACCCTGTAGCAAACTCACAAAACCAAAGAAGAACGACAAATATTTTTGGTGTTTTCAATTTGTTTTAAACAAGAACCAAAAGGGAAAAACAAGCAAAGCAAAATCTTTTTGGGTTTTTCGAATAGTTCAAACAAAGCAAAAAGGGAAAAGCAAACCAAGGCAAAAAGAAGAAGCAAACCAAAGAGAAACAATAGAAATATTTTTGGTCTTTTTGTGTTTTTAGAAAGCAAAAGCAAAGAAAGAGAACGAAAACATGAATATACAAAGCATCGACGCAACATGATATGGAGATGAGTGCGGTGTCGGCGTACCTCCCCCCAAGCTTAGGCTTTTGGCCTAAGTGGGTATCAATCCATGTACGGATAGAGGTTCAAAGCGGGCGGATCTTGGTAAGAATGGTCGTAGCTGGGCCCATGAGAAGAAGAAGAAGCTCCCCAATCATAAGCGAGCTGCTGATATGAAGACTCTCCCTCATTCGAGGGCTGGACCGAATCATCCGTAACCTCCCTTCTTCTGTCCTGCTCCTGTTGGGAGAGCTCTCCAAAGTACGTGTCAAGCTCCTCCTCAGTGAGGGACCATCCTTCCATGTTATCAAGGTTAAACAAAACAGGTGCAGGCAAAAGAACAACACGCTCGGACTTGCTCTTTCTCCAACCAGCTTTGAGAAAGGTTATTTTATAAGATAACTCACTCATACTAGCCCACGAGGAAACAAATTTATGCTGTATCATGGAATTAAGATCAAGCCTTTCTATGGAAAACCGTAGGTCTAGATGATGAGGCACTAAACCATGCAATGCTAGTAAACGAGAAGCAGTGAGGCCTCCACAAATTTCCACCTTTCTCACAGTTAGCAGCAAGACGGAAAGCTATCAAAGCACCTAAGTTGTAAGACCTATCTCGTTTAAGAGCAGCAGAGATAAATGCTAGATCAAACGAAGATAACTTATTGGCAGTTTTCCTAGCAAGAACATACTTGGCAATAAAGTAGGCAAAGTAGCGAATGGAGGGAAAATGAATGTTACGGATTTTTCAACTCTCCTTCAAGAAGTTACTCCCTTGGCAAATTTCTGCGTATAAATCCATGAGTGGTTCAGGTCTCTCCTTAATCTTTCTACATGATCCCCATTGAGGTACCTTAATAGCTGCACAAAAATCATCAAGAGAAAGGTCGACAGCTATATTGTAAATTTTGTAATGGACCATGGGGTTAGGAAAAGAGTGACTAAATTGGAAGTCCTGCACCACATACATGGTTAGCTTCACAAATTGACAAGGTTCATCTTCCAAAAAGTGCTCTAACCCTACATTAGAAACCAAAGTGTGGAAATCTTGTAGAATTCCTGCAGCTCTCATGAACTCAGAGCATGGATAAATGGAGGGAAAAACTTCCTCCTCCCGGTGGACCTTCATGACCTCAGGCACCCAAAGCTCATGTTGGTTTAGGTGGTGTTCACTCATCTTCTATTCTGAAATTTAAGCACATATTAAACAAGTGATTGCAAAGTAAATATAATGAAGGATTCTATTCATAGGGACTTGCAAGAGGCCTAAACATGCATCAAAACTATATCTCTAAGCATCAAACAAGCTTATAAGCTCTCATAACCAGTCACCTACAGCAGCAAAATACTCAATATATAATCCACTAAACACAAATCTACTTGGACAAGGGGAGGAGTCACATACCAGGGAACAAATGCTCCAAATTTCAGCAAGAAAGATGGGCTGAGGAAGGAGGTCGAAAAATCGAGAGCAAGCACAGCAAGAATGCGATTTTGAGCAATGAACTGGAGCTTACTCGGGAGAGAGAAGAAACTGGCAGGTGAGAGAGTTAGTGGGGGGCCAGGGTGGCCCACACCAGGGCATGGCGCCACCCAAGGCTGGCCGCACCACCATGTGGTGTGCCTGCCTGGTGGGCCCCCCTGGTACCTCCCAGGTACTCCTTTGCCCCTTTTTGACGTAAAAATTTAATATGAATTTTCTAGAATTTTTCGAGACACTTTATTTTTGGGCAATTTTCAGAAATAGAAGAATGATTTTTCTGACAGACAGATTTTTTTTCTTTTGGAAACATGATGCAAGGACAAAACAAGGCTAGAACTACAGAAGTTCTAACATGCAAGCAACTAACAACAAAAAGAAAACTAAACGAAAGCAAAAACTAAAATGCAAAGGATAGAAATAAACGGAGATAATCATAATGAAAACATTGTTTTGTTCAATGGAATCCTTTTGTTAACAAGGTTGATCAAGTCTTTCTACCAAAACAATTGCATATGAGACAAAACTTTGCACTCCACTAATGATTATGTTACCTCAAACTTGATGGCAATGGTCCCAATCATAATAGTTTCAAATTTTTCTCTTGGTATGGGACAATATATTTCTCCAACTTGAATGCCTTCAACATGTTCAATTGAATTCAAACCATAAGTCCTTTCAATCTTCTTGGGTAAATAGACAGTATGTTCCTTGTCATTAACATTGAAGGTCACCTTTCCTTGATTACAATTAATAACAGCTCCTGTAGTATTAAGAAAAGGTCTCCCAAGAATAATAGACATATTATCATCTTCGGGCATTTCAAGCACAACAAAATCAGTTAATATCAAGCAATTGTGAGCCACTTGAACAGGTACATCCTCACATATACCCACAGGAATAGTGGTAGATTTATCAGCCATTTGCAAAGATATATCAGTTGGTATTAATTTTTCAAGTTGAAGCCTCTTATAGAGAGAGAAAGGCATAACACTAACTCTAGCTCCCAAATCACACAAAACAGTTCTAACATAACAGTTCTTAATAGAGCAAGGGATAGTTGGAATCCCTGGATCTCCAAGTTTCTTAGGAACCTTACCATTGAAGGAATAATTAGCAAGCAAAGTAGAAATTTCTTCATTAGGGATCTTCCTTTTATTCGAGACAATGTCCTTCATATACTTTGAGTAAGGAGGCAATTTAATAGCATCAGTCAAAGGAATTTGCAAGAATAAAGGCTTCATCCACTCACAAAACTTATTATAGTGTTCATCTTCCTTTGACTTGTGTTTCTTATCAGGGAAAGGCATAGGTTTTTGGACCCAAGGTTCTCTTTCACTACCATGTTTCTTAGCAATAAAATCTTTGGTGTATTTAGTATTCTTAGTGTGGTTTACAGGTTCTTCTTCAACTTTTTCTTCATTAGGAACAACATTTTCTTCATTACCACTTTCATTTTTAGCATCAGAGATAGATATACTATTAGGATCTATAGCAGGTTTAGAGGGTTCTACAACAGTTTTATGTTTCTTTTTCCTTTTCTTACGAGTAGAACCACTATTTTCAGCTTCTTGAGAATCCTGCTCAATTCTTTTGGGATGCCCCTCAGGATATAGAGAATCCTGGGTAGCAGCACCACTTCTAGTTCTAATTTCATAAGCATGTTTTTCTTTAGCAGCATTAACTAGCAAGTCGTTTTGCACTTTAACAAGTTGGTCTATTTGAGTTTGAACCATTTGAAAGTGTTTAACAATCATTTTAACATCACTAGAGGTTCTTTCCACAATATCTTTCAACTCAAGAATAGCTCTAGTGTTTTCCATTAGATGATTTTGCACCATTTTATTAAAGTTATCTTGCTTAACAATACAGATATCAAATTCTTCTAAGCATTGATCAGGAGGTTTAGAGTAAGGGATATCACCTTCATCAAAGTGTTGGAGAGAGTGTACCTAAATAGTGGATGAGTAGGGAATAGGCTTACATAATTCTTCTATAGGAGGTAAATTCTTGACATCCGCAGCTTTAATTCCCTTCTCCTTAAGACATTTCTTAGCTTCCTTCATCACTTCATCATTTAATTCAATAACTCCCCTCTTCTTTGATGTTGGAATAGGCACGAGAATAGATGGTTCAGGTACAATTACTTCAGGTATAGCTTGTTTAGGAGGAGTCCAATCTTCATAATTCTTGCTTATTTTAGCCATTAATTCCTCAGCTTCCTTAGGAGTCCTATTCCTGAAAACACAATCAGCACAACTATCTAGGTATGGCCTAGATTCTTCGGTTAGTCCATTATAAAATATATCAAGAAGCTCATTCTTAGGTAATGGACTTCCAGCCTGTGCATGAATCAAAGCACGAAACCTTGCCCAAGATTCGGGCAATACCTCTTTTTCTCCCTGTTTAAAATCAAAAAGTTCCTGCAAAATAGCATGTCTAGCACTGGGAGAAAAATATTTCTGCAGGAAAGTACTAATCAAGCACTCAGGGCTATCAATAGATCCAGGAGGTAAATTAATAAACCAAGTTTTAGCTTCTCCTTTCAGTGAAAAGGGAAAAATCTTAGCAACAAAGTAAGTACGCATCTTAATATCATCAGAAAACAAGCCACTCATGGTAGAAAGTTCATTCATATGTGCTACCGCACTTTCATTCTTAGTCCCACAAAAAGGTTCTTTCTCGACAATAGCTATGTAAGATAGGTCGAGAGAGAAATCATAATCTTCATCTGTAATGTTTATGGGAGAAGCAGCAAACCTAGCAATAGGAGACAATTTGGGTCTAATAGTACGCCTCTCAAGGAGACTCTTAGCAGCGCTCCTATCATGGGTGTTCTTACATTCTTTAATAAACTCATCGGTCATCTCAACATAACCATCTTCAATATCATAACTCTCACTAGACTCAGGTGAGCTAACAGGTGTGGTAGTGTCTTCATTAGGAGTTTCGGTATTTCTAGCTATAGTTCTAGCAATCGTAGCATCTAGGAAAGGGCCTAATGAACCACTCTTATCAAGCATAGTAGAAGTAGCATCATAAGAATCAGAAGTTTCAGATTCAGCAATAGTACTAGTGTGTGTAGCATGTGTATGTGGTGGTGTAAGGAACTTACTCATAACAGACGGTGAATCAAGAGCAGTAGAGGTGTTCAGAACCGTACCTCTTCTTGTAGTGGATGGTAAAATAGGAACCTTGCCATCACGAGACTTACCCATGATGGATGGATAGCAGCGAACAATAGAGAATCCAAGTGAACTTGCTAAATAAAACTATGCTCCCCGGCAACGGCGCCAGAAAATAGTCTTGATGACCCACAAGTATAGGGGGTGTATCGTAGTATTTTTGAGGGAAGTGAAACCCAATTTATTGATTCGACACAAGGGGAGCCAAAGAATATTTATCAGCCTTAACAACTGAGTTGTCAATTCAGCTGCACCTGGAAACAATCTTGCTCATAGCAGTTTATCAGTAGCAACAGTTTTGTAGTAGGAATAGTAAAGTAACAGCAGTAGTAAAGCAAAGACAGTAGTAACAAAAGCAGTAAACAGTGGGATTCGAGTGCGGTAGGCATAGGGATGGATGGACGGGCGTTGCATGGACAAGACAATTCAAATAGCAATCAGAACATAGGGCAATTGCAGATAAATAAGATAAAGCATCCAAGTACTAGACAATCCTAGGCATGTGTTCCATATATAGTCATACGTGCTCGCAAAGAGAACTTGCACAACATCTTTTGTCCTGTCAGCCCGTTTGCAGCGGGGCTTCTAGGGAACTACCGGCAATTAAGGTACTCCTTTTAATAGAGCACCGGAGCAAAGCATTAACACTCCGTGAACACATGTGATCCTCACATCAAAGCCTTTCCATTCCGGTTATCCCGATTTTTGTCACTTCGGGGCCATTGGTTTCGGACAACAACGTGTGTATACAACTTGTAGATAAGACCAAAAACAATACTATCATAATGAATCAATAACATGTTCAGATCTGAAATCATGGCACTCGGGTCCTAGTGACAAGCATTAAGCACAACAAGTTGCAATAAAGTCATAAAGCACTAATAAAAGATACTAGGCACCATGCCCTAACAATCTGATGCCAATACATGAACGATCTCATCCAATCCCTACCATCCCCATAGCCTACAGCGGGGGATTACTCACTCATAGATGAGGGAAACATGGATGGTCGATGGAGAAGCGATGGTGATGATGATGGTGATGATCTCCTCCAATTCCCCGTCCCGGCAGGGTGCCAGAATGGAGTTTCTGGCG
Source organism: Avena eriantha (assembly GCA_910589775.1). Taxonomy (NCBI): domain Eukaryota; kingdom Viridiplantae; phylum Streptophyta; class Magnoliopsida; order Poales; family Poaceae; genus Avena; species Avena eriantha. Next base: position 380,383,620 of record OU342746.1, read on the forward strand.
CTGTTTCGTGGAATCTGGTGGTGGCGGCGAAGCGGAACTCCTTCTGGAAAAACGTCGAACCCCCTGAAGTTTTTAGGTCAGAAGGCTCCTTATAGGCGAAGAGAGAGGCCGAGGGGGTGTCTGGGGGCCCACACCACCCCTTGGCGCGGCCTGGCCTAGCTCGCGCCAGCAGGTGGTGTGGCCACCCCTGGCTCTTCTCCGTTTCGTATTCTGACTCCTGGAGTGTTCGGGTGAAATAGGATTTTTGGCATATTTTCCAGGATTTTTCCTGATAGTTGATTTTCTGCACAAAAAGCAGACACCAAGGCAATTCTGCTGAAAACAACGTCAGTCCGCATTAGTTGTATCCAAATCACACAAGTATAGAGGAGAAACCGTAGCAAAAGTGTTCGGGAAAGTAGATACGTTTTGGACGTATCAGGCCTCCAGGGTGATCTCTCCCCTCCGGCAGGGTGTCGGGAAGAGCTTTAGATCCCTCATGATCTAGGATATGGCGGCAGCTACGGACTCTTTCGTGGAATTTTGATTGGGTACTTTGTGTTTTTATCCTGGGAGGATTTTATAGGCGAAGGGGCAAGGTCGGTGGAGTACCAGGGGGGCCACACCTCCTGGTGCCATGCCCTAGGGCTGGCCGCACCGCCACCAGGTGTGGCTGCCCTGGTGTGCCACTTTGTCTCCCCTCCGGACTCCGTGTTCCTTCTGGTAAAATATTGACTTGGGCTTTTGTCCGGTCCAATTCCGAGAATATTTCCTTACTAGCTTTTCTGAAACCAAAAACAGCAGAAAACAGGCAACTGGCACTGTGGCATCTTGTTAATAGGCTTGTTCCAGAAAGTGTATAAAAATACCTCAAAGTGTGAACAAAACATAAGAAAGTAGATATAAAACAAGTATGGAACATAAAAAATTATAGATACGTTTACGACGTATCAAGCATCCCCAAGCTTAACTCCTGCTCGTCCTCGAGTAGGTAAGTGATAAAAGAATAATTTTTGAGGTGACATGCACTATCATAATCTTGATCAAGGTATTTGTAAAACAATGGTAGCTGGGATCAAAGTACTCTAACATGAACATGAAAGATAGAGTTCTAACAATAAGACATAGCAACTATGTTTCAACATGAAGAGGTACAAACAAAAGATTCATGAATAACAATGCATTAAAATACGATTTGTTTGTTTCACATATAGAAAACATAATAAGAATGGTATTCAGCTTGTCCCTCATGGTATAGCAAAATATAAACGCATAGGACACCTTCAAAGTTCATAAAGGTGACTAGATACAAATAATTTAAGAACAAGCAATATCAAAGTTATGAATCAATCAACAAGTTTTGGGACAATGCACATTAAACTAAGAATGATCAATATGCTCTCTCAATTGGTGCATAAAGATAGAAGAGGGAGACTCAACATAAAAGTAAAAAAGAAAAGCCCTTCATAAGAGGGAAGCACGGATTTCAAGTTTCATAAAGAGCTTCCAAAAATTATGGTACTTATTAGCTTTCAGCTCTCATTGCCCCTATCATAAGCATCTTTAGGTGATTAAGGTTAAAGTGAACAAATATGAGGATATGCTTGACAAGTTGTAAGTCGAAAATCTCATGCCCCTTGACTATGAGTAACGAACCTCATGCTACTCAACTTTAGTCATGAGTAAGTTCTTGCCATTGTAAGTACATGTGTATCATGGAGAACCGCCAACGGGGTACCCCTTGCCCCATGATACAGGAGCTATCCCATATCAAAATGACTAGGCAACAGACAATAAGCATCTCAGCGATCTTTTTATTTGCTACTTGCATACGTTTTTTTTGAGGATGCTTCACAGAATGCTCATTATGATTATGCTGCAAGTTTCCACCATGATTAGGCATGTCTTAGGCTAGCCGCCCAGGAGTTTCTCTAACACACATACAAACTCCATGAGCTTACAAGCTTCCCTTTTATTTCACACCGTCGATATCCATAAACAAAATAACATGATATCAATGGAATAATAAGTGCAATGTTGAATGTGTTCCTCATGGTACATGGTTCTGCTAATTATCAACTTATAAAGTGCAAGCATATACGCAACATAGATGTTTGCAATGGTTCAAGTTTATTAAGTGCAAGAAAGTAAAGTGTGCCATCAAGTCTATGAGAGGTTTAATCACTAATTTTCACATAACAAGTTTAATTCGGAAGGTAGATAAAAACATGAATATACTTGGAATAGTGTAAAATACCATGCATAGGAATTTATAGTGCACTCTATGGAATAACTTGGTTTTCTTGGGGTTTGGATGCATGAGTGGAACTCACACTTGGTACATGTGGAGGCTAGCAAAAGACTGAGAGCGACCAACTAAGAGAGCACTAATGGACATAATCATGCAAAGCGACAAAACATTATTAATTAAAGCATAAAGTGATATTACAAGTCAAAAAACTAAATGATCATAGAGGCTAAGGTGACTTTTTCATAGTCTTAACATGGTGTAAGCATGTGCCAAGTCAACCCAAATAAAGCATCGAAGGAGAATACCACAATATTATGCTTGTGTATGCTAAAACAACGCATGATTATTTCAAGCCACATTATGAAATCTCAATTGTTTGTAACAAGTCATGATACAACAATAATCACTAAGCATAAAGTCAAAGCAATAACAAACATGACATGATAAAGTCTAGGCCACAGTCAAAACAAAACTCCTTTTATACCACTTATAAGCATGAACTTTCCTACTCTTTTCCAATCACCAATCAACTTATTTGAAATATCATATGAATGCAGGGGTACATACAATTTATTTAAGCAAACTAAAAAAACAAAACTAAAAGCAAAAACGAAGACGCTCCACGAATAACACAATTGTGCATGAAACAATAAAAATGAAGTGTTTTGGAAGAAAACCTGAGATTTTTATGGATGAAGAAGGGGATGCCTTGGGCATCCCCAAGCTTTGATGCTTGTACTTCTTTAAAATTTCTTGGGGTGACACGGGTGGCATCCCCAAGCTTGAGCTCTGTCCATACTTCACCTTATCACATTATTCTTCCCCTACACTTGAAATTTTCCTTCATACAAAACTTCACACATTCCTCATTAGCAATATTAGTGTACTCAAAATAATAGGTCCTCTGATTTAGTTTCATAACAAGTAAAACTTCCATTAAAACACAAGCTACTATATAAATTCCTTCTAAAATCTCAAGTGATCAAAGAGAACTCAAAGAGAAAGAGATTAAGAGGCAAATACAAATAATGGTAGAAATCTGTCAAACCAGACCAGCAGGTAAAAACCAATTTCTTCGAAGACCTTCTGTTGCTCAAATCGAAAAGGGCTGAACTAACGAAAGCTAGATAAAAACCTGGGGAATAAGCACAAAAAATTACATCTCAATCCGATGTTCGGAGATTTTTCACGATTTTTTACAGTGAAGCACAAAAATCTGTTTCGGGACAGCAACTTTCCCCAGTCTTACTTCTCTCTCATTAGAGGTTATTCTTGGCACAAAAACCACACAAGAAGGACAAGGAGAGGTTATTTCAGAGGTAATAACTTCCAAGACTCAACAAAAGAAAAACTTACTGAATAGAAATTTGGGTTATCTCCCAATAGTGCTTTTCTTTAACGCCTTTGAGCTAGGCATAGGAAGCAAGATTCAAGTATTTTTGAATGAAGAAGCATTAAGACCAAATTTTGTTTTAATAGGAGAGGCAAAAGGTATCTTATTTCTCTTCTTGGGGAAGTATTCTATACCTTTCTTGAGTGGGAGTTGATATTTAATGGTGCCTTCCTTCATATCAATAATAGCACCAACTGTGCTAAGAAAAGGTCTTCCCAAGGTAATAGGACAAGAAGCATTGCATTCAACATCCAAAACATAGAAATCAACGGGGACATAGGTATTGTTAACCATAATAAGAACATCATTAATACCCCCCCATGAGTTTCTTTTTAGCATTATCATCAAGTTGGACATCTAACTAACAATCTTCCAATGATGGAAAATCAAGCATTTCATAAATCCTTCTAGGCATAATAGAGACACTAGTATCAAGATCACATAAAGCTTTGAGATCAAAATCATTCACTTTCATATTAATGATGGGTTCCCAACCATCTTCTAATTTCCTAGGAATAGAAGCTTTATGTTTCAACTTTTCTTCTTTAATTTTTATGAGAGCATCTGTAATGTGTTTTGTAAAGGCCATATTCGTAGCACTAGCATTAGGACTTCTAGAAAGCTTTTGTAGGAACTTAATTACTTCAGAAATATTGCAACCATCAAGATCAAAATCAAAATTACCATTCAAGGAAGTAGAACTATTTCCCATATTTTGAAGAATTTCACCATTTTTATTGGGGAAGGTTCCATTGGTTTTAGGCATTATTGCAAAAGGAATGGGGACTTAATGCAGTTTAATAGCATCAACATCGGTGGTGGTAATAGTACAGATACTATTATTTCTAGCAATGACATCTTCTCTTTCCCACTTAGCATGCAATTTAGCTAACAGTCTAACATTTTCATCAATTCTAACTTGTATGGCATTAGTAGCAGCAAAGGGGTTTTCCATAGTTTCAGGTTTAGCAGCCATTTTATTAATCAGAGAAGATTGTACTTCGGACAAAGATGATTTTTTTTTCAGCATTTGAAAGTTTTTTCTCAACAATTTTATTGAAAGCAGTTTGTTTATTAATAAAATCCTTAAGCATGACCTCAAGTTCAGATGGTGCACTTCTATTGTTGTTGTAGAAATTTCCATAAGCATTACCATTATTCAGAGGATATGGCCTGCAATTGTTACTACCAAAATTATTCCTATAGGCATTGTTGCTAAAATTACTATTTCTAATGAAGTTCACATCAACTTTCTCTTCTTGAGCAACCAAAGAGGCTAAGAGAACATGATTTGGATCAACGTGAGATTTTCCATTAACAAGCATAGACATAATAACATCAAGTTTATCACTCAAGGAGGAGGTTTCTTCAACAGAATTTACCCTCTTACCTTGTAGAGTTCTCTTAGTGTGCCATTCAGAATAGTTAACCATCATATTACCAAGGAGCTTTGTTGTAGCATCCAAAGTTATGGTCATAAAGGTGCCTCCAGGAGCAGAATCAAACAGATTTCTTGAAGCATATATAATTCAGTCCTGCATAAAAGGTTTAATTTTAAAGAAAGCAGCTTCAGGAATAGGTGGAGCAATAGGTGTGCACATGAAATCATTGTTGTTGGTGCTAGTGAAGTCACACAAGTTGTGTTTTCAGGAGTATTCATTTTTTTTAGATTAAAGCAAGCCAACAGAAATAGAAACTAAAATAGGAACTAATTTTTTGTGTTTTTGATAAAAGAAGCAAACTAGTACAACTATTTTTTTTTTGTGTTTTTGATAAAAATAAACAAGAAAAAAAAGCAAAATAAACTAAGCAAAACAAAAAAACCAAAGTAAAGAGATTGGTTGTGAGGGACTCCTCTTGTGAAGCTGTCCTTCCCCGGCAACGGCACCAGAAAAAGTGCTTGATGGATCAAAATGTAGAGCTCGTTGGGAACCCCAAGAGGAAGGTATGATGAGCACAGTAGAAAGTTTTCCCTCAGTTATGAAATCAAGGTTATCGAACCAATAGGAGCAAGAAAACAACTCCAAGGTGTTGCCAGCAACTTGGAATCCTGCACAACAACAATGATTTCATGTGCACAACCACAGAACTTTGCCCCAACTTACAATGAGGTTGTCAATCTCACTGGTTTTCCTGAAGACAAAGGATTAAACGTATAGTGTGGAAGATAGTAATTGCTTGCAGAAAGTAAATAGTAAATAGTAAACAGTAGATGGTATATCAATGGTAAAAGAATGTACTGGGGTCCATAGTTCACTAGAGGTGATTCTCCTTAAGATAAATAGCATGTTGGGTGAACAAATTACAGCGGGCCAATTGACAGATTCGAGAAAGCATACAATGCATATACTAGACATCTTGACTCCTATGAGATTTGATTGGGCATTACAACATAATACATATACCGTAATCCAACTGCATCTATGACTAATAATCCACCTTTAGGTTATCGTCCGAACCCCTTCCAGTATTAAGTTGCAAGCAACAGATAATTGCATTAAGCAAAGTGTGTAAAGTAAACAATATGATTGTCCCATGGACAAAGGATTGTTATTGTCTCCCTAGTAGCAAAAGCACATCTACAACCTTAGAGATTTATGTCACTTCCCCAGATTACTAGAGGCATGAACTCACTATCGAGTATAAATACTCCCTCTTGGAGTTGCAAGCATCTAGTTGGCCAAGATAGTTACAAACAACAAAGAGCATGTAGGATCACAAATAACATAGACATGATAGAATCAATAATCAATCTGAATAGCATCTCAATGTCCATCGGATCCCTGCAAACACAACATGTAAGATTACAAATAGATGATCTTGATCATGAATGGAGCTCACAAGATCTAAACATGATAGGACAAAGGAGGAGAACCAACCACATAGCTACTACATGGACCCATGGTCGAAGGATGAACTACTCACGCATCACATCGGAGGCAGGTATGGTAATGAAGAATGCTTCATATCCCTCCTGATCTAGGAATGGAGATGGCGGAGGCTACAGACTCTTTCGTGGAATTTTGATCGGGTACTTAGGGTTTTTGTCCCGACAGGCTTTTATAGGCAAAGGGGCAAGGTTGGTGGAGTACCAGGGGGCCCCCACACCCCTGGTGGCGTGCCCTAGGGCTGGTCGCGCTGCCACCAGGTGTGGCCGCCCTGGTGTGCCCCCTCTTCTCCCCTCTGGACTCCGTGTTCCTTCTGGTAAAATATTGACTTGAGCTTTTGTCCGGTCCAATTCCGAGAATATTTCCTTATTAGCTTTTCTGAAACCAAAAATAGCAGAAAACAGGCAACTGGCAGTGTGGCATCTTGTTAATAGGTTAGTTCCAGAAAGTGTATAAAAATACCTCAAAGTGTGAACAAAACATAAGAAAATAGATATAAAACAAGCATGGAACATCAAAAATTATAGATACGTTTATGATGTATCACCATGTTACATAATTCTTAATAACTACTCAGTACATGCTAGCTAATTAATTAACAAGTACTCACTACACACTAAATATCCTCCTCGTTGTCAAAAGAGACGATGATGGCCTCAGCAGCGGCGGTGGTTCCACCATTCCAAGACCCTGATGCACCGTCCTCTAATACCTTGCACCTTTCCGCAGCGGCTTTCCAAATCCCTGCAATCTCACCGAACCTTTCGAGAGGAAACTCCCAACACAATGCGCAGACAGGAACATGTGGACAGGCCTCTACGCATATGACCTACTTCTTCTTGGTCGGCAGCTGGTTCTCACATACACTCCTAGTACAACTTCACCACCATATGCTCCTGGATCTTCTTTGCCATCCCGTACAGGTTATCCCCCGCATCCTCGTACTCCTTGTCCAAGGAGGACAAGCCATAGTACGAGGGGGATGAGCCTCCGTCGTCCTCCGGTGGCGGGAGAGGCTGCTCTCCTCCCTAACTGGATATGCTTCTCCACCACCACTGGAGATGCATGGTTAACATGACGATGTTGCACTGCCGAGCAGTACCAGACGCAAGAGTTGTGAGTGGTCTTCTTGGTGCGATCCATATCGAAGTGTGTGTCTAACGCAGAGCTGATGGTGTGGCCAAGAAGGCAGCAACGCATGGCTTTATGGTACGAGATGCGGTAAGAAGACACAATTTCCAGACAGGGGATAGTTGGGGGTTTTTAATGAAGTCAAGACATCGAGAACTCACTACACACTACGGTTTATGACACACTGTCTGTGAAGGGGTACGTAAAATGAATTGGTGAAAACTGTACAAAATGTCGTAATTAGAAAGAAAACGGTCCTTAAATCCAAAATCATGGGGATATGAATACATTAAGTAGACAATTTCACAAAATTGGTACTATGCGACGCAATAGTTATAGTGCCAGAAAACTTGCCATGTGTGGTGTCCCCGTAGGGGTATGCCTGTGCTGCGGGCAGACGGTCTAATTTTTGCTTATGTCAGCGATCTTTTATACCACACACAGAAAATCCTTCCGTGTCTGCACAACGCCTGACGCGTCTGAGGACAGTCCATGGCCTGAAGAGTTGCTAGTAATCAGAAGGGACTGCTCTCTCGCCATATTGTATGCAGAGCGAACTGTGTAGGTGCCATACCGAGAAAGTGGCCAGGACGCGAAATCTTCACCTCCACAAATCTGCTAATCCGCACACGCAGAATTTTCAGTGCAATATCCTCTTCAAAGATGCTACGAATAGTGTCAGCATCCTAGCCTCATGTTTCCTGGTTCAGCAGAATATTCACTTTTGCATTTGCAGGCAACGGCACCAATGTGGACACTGTCAGGTGTAAGATTAGGAATCCAAGAATCAGTCACAATGTTGGTACTTTGCCCGTTGCCAATACCCCAGCGTAAACCTTGGTGAACAATCTCTTTGCCAAATAATATACTGCGCCAGGTAAAAGATGATGAGCGAGGACGTGGTGCCTCCCAAAAAGAGCAGTTCGGAAAATATCTACCTTTCAGCACCCTAGAGCATAGAGAAGATGGGTTTGTTAGTAGTCTCCACGCCTGTCGCCCTAGCATCGCCTTGTTAAACAGCACCATATCGCGAAAGCCCATCCCACCCAAGGGTTTCGGCGTTGAGAGCCAGTCCCAGGACTTCCAGTGCATCTTCTTCTGACTGTCTTCCATGCCCCACCAGAAATCGGCGATCGCCTTACGGAAAGATGTACAGTTGCCGATAGGGAGTTGAAAACAACTCATAATATAAGCGGGTATTGCCTGGATGACAGCCTTGATAAAAACCTCCTTTCCTGAGCGAGACAGAGGACGATCTGAACAGTTGTTCATCCTTTTCCAGGCTCGGTCCAGTAGGAAACGAAATGACCCAATCAAGGTGCCGGGTAAGATGAAAATTACCCTTTGGCGAGCGGTCCACGACTGTCTTCCTAGTGAACACCAACTGCTCCGCCGCCATGTTCCTACCTCCGGTAACTGTATCTTATGTCATCGTGAAGAACGGCTGGAACATATCCTGATGTTCTGTCCCTACGCCCGTGAGGTCTGGCGTGAGGTCAAGACGGCGTACACTGTCCACTTGCGCCGAAGTCAGTTCACCAACATCAAGGTATGGTTGTTTGATTTTCTGGCAAGAGCAGACGACCGCATGGCAGTCACTTTGGATGTGACTGTGTGGCATATATGGAGTGCTCGCAATGTTGTCCATAATGCAGAGCCGATGAAGCACACACACAGCCTTTCAATGCAAATTAAATCACCTTTCAATGCAAATTAAATCATACATTGAGATGATCCTGCAGCATTTATTCAAGCCCCCTGCTATCCATAGGCGTGAGACTCCACAAGCTCATGTTTGGTCTCTGCCACCGGAAGGTATGGTTGTCATCAACGTTGATGCTGCTTTGTTCTCGTCTACTTCAAGAATGGGGGTCGGCGTCGTGATCAGGGACCACAACGGCAAATTCCTGCATGCCTGCAGTCAGGTTCTTCATGAGGTCACGTTGCCTGAACTTGCAGAAGCACTTGCCGTTAAGCGTGCAGTCACCCTTGCTGGCGAAGAAGGCTTGGATAGGATCATCTTGCTGTCAGATTGCTTGACCGTCATCCAGCGCATCAACTCTCCTGGTAGGGATCGGTCGCTGGTTGGAGTTGTAGTGGAGGACATAAAAACCCTCGCTACTTCCTTATCTTCGGTGACTTTTCGTCATATTAGCCGCTTGTGTAATAATTCAGCTCACCTTCTGGCTCGCCGAGCAGAACTTTGTGGTAGTACTTTCTTTCGAGACTCTGTCCCGGATTTCATCCGCGACAAACTGTGTATTGATGTTATTTGAGCAATAAAGTGGCTGAACTCTCAAAAAAAGAAAATCCTTCCGTATCTGACGGGGACCTTAATAGGCCCGATATGTACTAGCGGTAGGTGTAGATGTTTGGGAATGTGCACAAGATTTGTACAATCCACGTGGTTGGTGGCTTCACAACAGGTTTACATGTTGATGCATCGATGTTTGTTCTTTATTTTAGGTGGTTCATACATGTACCGCAACGTTAGGTGACCCTTGTGCTATATTGTTTTTGAGAACCAAACTACAATAGTGAATAAAAAAGGCTATGTGCATCGATCATGCAGAGGCTGAGGCTCTCCCCTTTCCAAAAAAAAGTTATTCTATGTTTACAACTCTGTTGTATAACCCACATAACAAGATTCATTCTCTTTATGGATTGCCACATACCCCCTTCATTTCGAAATATAATAGGTTTTAGCTTTTTTTTGTAAACGAGTGTATCTACATACCTTTTAATGCGTAGGTCCAGTCCAAATCTACACAATAATATGTGTCTAGACGCATTCCTTGCATAAAACCAAAACCTTTTATATTTGGAACGGAGGGTGTACATGAAACGTAGAGTTCTAGAAGAGAAAGATAGATGAAAACTTTAAAAACGGGAATGAGTCAAGGCTCAGATTTCACTGTATGTCTGTTTAGATAGAGGCGCACCGCTGGTATTTTGAGGAACCATTCTCGATTGAACAATTTTCCGAACTTCTCTCATTCCAAAGGTATTTCTCATTTCCGTTGCTCTTTTATAACTCAGGTGAAAGAGGTGCAAAATCCAATGCAAGATAAGAATAAAATACAACTTCTTTGCAAGCTTTCACTACATGGGCTACTCATTGCATGGGATATGTCGTTGACCTTATATAGGGTGAAAATGCAGGATATGTCAGACAAGTAGCAGGTGACATTTTTTATTGCAGGAAAATCGTATGGAGTACATATTCACCTTAATTGTATATCGTGGTGGTGTAGAGAAGTAGTTTTGTGGTATGTATAGTATTTTTTCAGTTCACACCCTGCATTTGCATATCTAGGATGCACAAATCCAATAAAAATATTAGACATAATAAAATCCAAATACATAGTCATGAAAAAGTCTAATGGGGTGCGGATATATTATGCCCCCATCTATGGGGGGTAAAGATATCTTTGACCACCTGCTCCAATCTGTACACACTGCCATCAATAGATTGTGGTATTCCGGTTGTTGACGAGTAGACCACCAACGTAGCCAGGGCATGCACCTGCTAAATAATGAGCAACGGAGATAAAAATTTGCAATTAAAAACCATGCCTTCACATAGTCATAACGTAACAACGAAATGAATGCTACCACTGCTTTGTCAACCCTTGTGATCAATGTCCCCAACCAATTATCAAAAACTTTTTCAACACTACACGGCGGATAGAAGTTCAAAGCCAACTACTCCTTTCATTTCAGTCTAACAAGCACACACGCAATTTAGGAAAAACATTGACCACTAAATTTATCAACAAAATCTGAGATGTATGTCACAAAATTATACCATTTCAAAGTTCTTTTCAAAAATAAATCCAATGGTATATGTTTTATATCATATATCTCATATTTTATTACTAAAATTGATGGTCAAATTATGGAGGGACTAGATAACTGCCTATTAAGAACGCGAGGACTTTCAAGAAAACACTGATATCTGATAGTCCCATCACGGTGTTAGAAACTACACTTTGTGCTTCCTAGCCAGTCGCAGCTGCATGGTTATGCTTCTTGAGGATGACATCTTTGCGATGTTACCATGCAAATATTTTAATTTTGAGGGTACCTTCATCTTCTGAATTTTCTTTTTTATTATTAACTAGCACGATGGCCCATGCAAAATGCAAGGGCATCATTTTTAGCTTGTCATCACTACATACTGATAAATTTATCGGTTTTACTAGATATTCATATGTTAAAAAATGTAGGTAAATATTAATAGTATAGGAATAAGATAGTTGTATGGATATTTAAAATGTGATGGTAAGCAAGATTTCAAAAAATGATGCAAAATAAAATATAAAAATGTGATGCTAAATAAGATAGCACATGTGAGGGTAAGATCTTTAATCCGCTCTAATCCGTGTAATTTCCACCTTGAATCTCTTTTTCCTGTCAAGCATTTCTTTGAATACAACGATAAATATGTTACACTACAAATATATGTATAGTGATACACACTTTTTTGCATAGATAACTTCACTACCGAAAGTACACAACGCTCAATCAATATTTGTTCACGTGCTTATATTACCGGCTGAATATATTAAAATTATACTATGGTATTATAGAAATTTTTTAACTGTTTAATGAATAGACAAATGTAATATTTTATCTATACATATAGGTAAGGCCAACTAAACAATCATAGATTTTGTCTTACCTATCTTTTTGAATACTTCACCTCTCACCAATTACCATAGTGTGAAGTTCTTGGTTGATCTCCCTCCACACTATATACTACCTTTGTCCTCTAATGTAATACGTTTTGGCAAACTAAATTAGTTTGCCAGAACATACTATATTAAGTAATAGCGGTAATACATGACATTTTAGACATGGTACACTCTCCAACATGCAAATTCGACCACTATATTTACATGAATATATTTACATAAAATTAGAAAAATGTCGCGGGACTGTTAGTTGTGATTTGGTTTTTTATTATTCCATTCATATAGTAAATTTATATAGTGATGGTCCTATCTTAAGCAATCATTTTAAGATGACCTCTATTTTGAAATGGTTGTGTAAATCATCTTCCCATGACCATCATTTACTCTTCAACCCAGTGATTCTATGATATCGCTCTTATGTATTTGTCTTAGCATAGATACCACGAATACACCAACTTGAGCATCGTAGTTTAAACACCATTATCAATCATCGATTTTAGTGTGTGTGTTCACCTACATAAATATCCCTCGTCAAAGGTGGGAACTTTTTCAAGAGTCGAGCGGCAAAACTCAGCGACCCTAACATGCCATGCCCATTCCATCACCTGGGATGTGTTGTGTCATGGAATGGGCATCGGGTATAAATGAGACATGCCCTCTAATCGATAACCTCTGTGCTCCTCAAATGACCACAGTATTCTAATCGCCCCCATTCCGTCAAGGTTCTTTGTTGAGGGTCAAATCTGCTATTCAGCCTTTTATGAGGCCTAGATCGGCTATTATCCTGCAATATATCCTCATTGTGCCATTGCAACATGGCCATAGAAAGTCCGTACTTAACCTCTTCAAAAGCCTTGCTCTGACTTTCATCACGGAGGACAACGTCGCGTATAAATGACACATGGCCTCTAATCACCAACTAGCATGCTCCTCAAATGAACCAAAGTGTGACGGAAGGATAGGCTGAGAGTTGGTTGTGACTTGTGATGCTCATCAGGTAGATGTGCAGCTGAATTGCTGGGCAAGGTCTCCTTGTCAGATGTTGTACAACACTACCAAAGGTTACCGAGCGGGCTACTGCCAATGGAAACTTCAGAGAGTATATGATTCTCTATGATGTATAGTTTCTTATGGCTTGATGTGGGTCTAGACTTTGTTCAGATCTTATCTCAAATTCTATGTCTTGCAATACTCTTAGGTGTCTTGCAATACTCTTATCTCAGATCCGCTAAATCACATGAGTAGTTTAATTTCTATTATTCTATTCATGTTTTATCTACCGTTTATTATGGTTAATTCTCTTGGTAAATTGCTCTTATACTCAACACCGGGAAGCAAAAGAGTAAGAGAACAGGGTAGAGGAACTCACGATACGTTCTGATGCATTGTCACCAAAATAATATCCCTATTATACACAAATTAGTAATATCAAGATGTAACCATGGACAACCAATCAACTTGTAGAACATAAACAAGCATTTGAAGTTGTGGCAACAAAATATGATCAGAAAATACATGATGCAAATTATTCTAATTCATTGCACACATATGTTCACAAGTATACGTTGTCTAACACATAGATCTGGTCCATACAAAGTTACATATATCTAATACATATATACATTCATTCCATACATATCCAATCTTTCCAAACACAGTTAAGTATATCTAACATGTAGACGATCGAACACATTAAGATATTAGAGCAAAACCATAGATCCGGTCAAACACATTAAAATATCGGAGAAAAGTCATCGACCCTGTTGAACACACTCAAGATAATGGATATAAAAATAAAAACACACATGGACTAAGAATAATCAAACACATTCGGCCTTGTTAAGTGCGTAGATCCATACTATAAATAAAACTTTTTAGCAAACGTGGTAACAACATATTCCTTCTGGAGGGTGACCACGGCTGCCATTGGCCACCGTTGAGGGCGAGGATGAGCTAGTTTGACTGGCGGCATCAGCAGCAAATCCGGCATTAGATCGTACGGCTAAGCATGAGTCCATGGCGTAAAGGTCACGAGTGAGTACATCGGTATTGTTGTGCCTACTACCTCCAACAGCTATCTCTTGCTTTCTCCTAGCCGATTAGGTGTGTTTTCCGGGAAGAAGAGATATGTATTGTGGTCCTAAAGAGGTGAGGCATTTGTCGAGTGGAGTGATCTCACTACTGATCCCGATATATACTATGTAGTTGGTAGGGTTACGTTTGCTAGGCCCTAATGTGCAATATATATACTCCCACACAGTTTATCAACCTATAATCATTTACGATGGATCTTATTGCAACCGATTTTCCGATGTTCAATCGTATGTGATCGTGCATTTCACACATGGTCCTACCTGCCAGTTTCGTCTGCAAAAATTCCTATCAAACATGATTTCACACACCGCTGTCATGTGCGACTGAGATTATCACAAACACTTTCCTTTACTATTAATGTTTCCATAGTCATTGTATTTTTTGTCTCCACACAACTGTCTTCCTAGGAAATAAGCGAAGAACTAGTTCATAATATTTAGGTATATATAGGAAGAAAGGGATCCAATCATACTTCAAAAAAAAGGATCGAATCATGCCCTAGCTACTTCTTACAGAAGACCGCTTACTTAACATGTTACATAGTTCTTAATTAACTACTCAGTACATGCTAGCTAATTAATTAATAAGTATTAACTACACACTAAATGTCCTCCTCGTTGTCAGACGAGATGATGATGGTGTCAGCAGCGGCGACGGTTCCACCATTCCAAGACCCTGGTGCCCCGTCCTCTAATACCTTGCGCCTTCGCAGAAGCTTTCCAAATCCCCGTGATCTCGCCGAACCTTTCGAGAGGAAACTCCCAGCGCAATGCGCGGACAGGTCCATGTGGAGAGGCCTCTACGCGTATGACCTACTTCTTCTTGGTAGGCAGCCGGTCCTCACATACACCCGTAGAGGCCTCTACGCGTATGACCTACTTCTTCTTGGTAGGCAGCCGGTCCTCACATACACTCGTAGTACAACTCCACCACCATATTCTCCTGGATTTGCTTTGCCATCCCGTACAGGTCATCCCTCGCGTTCTCGTACTCCTTGTCCAAGGAGGAGAAGCCAGAGCCTGGGGGATGGGCCTCCGTCGTCCTCTAGCAGCGGGAGAGGTTGCTCCTCCTCCCTAACTGGATATGCTTGCTCCTCCAACACCACCACTGAAAATTACATGGTCAACACGACGATGTTGCACCGCCGAGCAGTACCAGACGCAAGAGTTGTGAGCGGTCTTCTTGATGCGAGCCATATCGAAGTGTGTGTCTACCGCGGAGCTGATGGTGTGGCCAAGAGGGTAGCAACGCAGGGCTTTATGGTAGGAGCAAGCGGTAAGAAGACACATTTCCAGACAGGGGACTGTTGGGTTTTTTAGTGAAGTCAAGACATCGAGAACTCACTAAGCACTACGATTTATGACACACTGTGTGAAGGGGAATATAAAAGGAAATGGTGAAAACTGTACAAAATGTCGCAATTAAAAAGCAAACAATTCTTAAATCCAAAATCATGGGGATATGAATACATTATTAAGCAGACAATTTTCGCATAATTGGTAGTGTGTGACGCAATAGTTACAGTGCAATAAAAATTTCCATGTGTAGTGTTCCCGTGAAGGGGTATGCCTGTGCTGCGGGTAGACGGGACCTTAATAGGCCTGATATGTACTAGCGGTAGGTGTAGCTGTTTGGGAATGTGCACTAGATTTGTACAATCCACGCGGTTGGTGGCTTGACAACAGGTTTCCATGTTGATGCATCGATGTTTGTTTTTTATTTTAGGTGGTTCATACATGTATTGACACGTTACGTGACCCTTGTGCTATATTGTTTTTGAGAACCAAACTGCAATAGTGAATAAAAAAGGCTATATGCATCGATCATGCAGAGACGAGTCTCTCCCCTTTACAAAAAAATATTCTATGTTTACAACTCTGTTGTATAACCCACATAACCAGATTCATTCTCTTTATGGATTGCCACATACTCCCTTCGTTTTAAAATATAAGATGTTTTATTTATAAAGCGAGTGTATCAAGACGGATTTTAATGTGTAGGTTCACTCCGAATCGCACACTAATATGTGTCTAGATATATTCTTTTCACAAAAACTAAAACATATTATATTTTGAAACGGAGGGAGTACATGAAACGTCGAGTTCTAGAAGAGAAAGATAGATGAAAACTTATAAAACAAGAACGAGGCAAGGCTCAGATTTCACTGTGTGTCTGTTTAGATAGAGGCGCACCGCTGGTAGTTTGAGGAAGATTTCTCGATTTGACTATTTTCCGAACGTCTCTCATTCCAAAGGTATTCCTCATTTCCGAATTGTCCTTATAACTCAGGTGAAAGAGGTGCAAAATCCAACGCAAGATAAGAGTAAAATACAACTTCTTTGCAAGCTTTCACTACATGGGCTACTCATGGCATGGGATATGTCATTGACCTTATATAGGGTGAAAATGTAGGATATGTCAGACAAGTAGGTGACATAAATATCGTATGCAGTACATATTCCCCTTAATTGTATATCGTGGTGGTGTAGAGAAGTAATTATGTGGGATGTATAGTCTTTTTTTAGTTCACACCCTGGATTTGCATATATAGGATGCACAAATCCGATAAAAATATGAGACATAATAAAAGCCAAATACATAGTCATGAAAAAGTCTAATGGGGCGCGGAGAGATTATGCCCCCATCCATGTGGGGTAAAGATATCTTTGACCACCTGCTCCAATCACGTACACACTGCCATCAATAGATTGTGGCATTTCGGTTGTTGAATAGTAGAACACCAATGTAGCTAGGGCATGCACCTGCTAAATAATGAGCAACGTAGATAAAAATTGGCAATTAAAACCATGCCTTTCACATAGATAGCAACGAAATGAATCCTACCTCTGCTTTTTCAACCCTTGCGACCAATGTCTCCAACCAATTATCAAAAACTTTTTCAACACTACATGGCGGATAGAAGTTCAAAGCCAACTACTCCCTCCATTTTAGTCTAACAAGCACACACGCAATCTAAGAAAAACGTTGACCACTAAATTTATCAAAAATATATGAGATATGTGTCACAAAATTATACCATTGCAAAGTTCTTTTTAATATAAATCCAATTGTTTTATATCATATATCTCATATTTTATTGATAAAATTGATGGTCAAATTCTGGAGGGAGTAGATAACGGCCTATTAAGAACGCGAGAACTTTCAAGAAAAACTGATATTTGATAGTCTCATCACGGTGTCAGAAACTACACTTTGTGCTTCCTAGCCAATCGCAGCTGCATGGTTATGCTTCTTGAGGATGACACATTTGCGATGTTACCATGCAAAGATTTTAATTTTGAGGGTACCATCATTTTCTGAATTTGATTTTTATTATTAACTAGCACGGTGGCCCGTGCAAAATGCAAGGGCGGCATTTTTAGCATGTCATAACTACATATTGATAAGTTTATGATTTTTACTAGATATTCATATGTTATAAAAATTAGGTAAATATTAATATTATAGGAATACGATGGTTGTATGGATATTTAAAATGTGATGGTAAGCAAGATTTCGAGAAATGGTGCAAAATAAAATATAAAATTGTGATGCTAAATAAGATAGCACATGTGAGGGTAAGATCTTTAATCAGCTCTAATCCGTGTAATTTCCACCTTGATTCTCTTTTTCCTGTCAAGCATTTATTCTTTGAATACAACGTAAATATGTTACACTACAAATATATATAGAGAGCGATACACACATTTTTGCATAGAGAAACGTTCAATCAATATTTGTCCAAGTGCTTATATTAAAATGATGCTATGGCATTATAGAAATTTTTAAACTGTTTAATGAACAGACAAATGTAATATTTTATCTACACATATAGTTAAGGCCAACTAAACAATCATAGCTTTTGTCTTAACATTTAAGATACTTTGTTATATATTGATCCAAATTCTACAAAGTAAAGACCAACTTCTGACAGAGCGGAGCGAGGCCCGTCGTCGGAGGCTTGGGCCGAAGCGGATATCAAGTACTAAGGATCAGATGTTGCATGAGAGAACAAAGCACATTGATATCAAGTACCATTATGTTCGTGACATTGTTGCACAAGGTACACTAAAGGTATGCAAGATAAGCACTCATGATAACCCTGCGGATATGATGACAAAGTATTTTTTTGTTTCTAAGTTTAAGCTATGTTCAAGCTTAGTTGGTATAACTGCTTAGCCCGAGTGGCTGTTGGCGCCGAAAGTGTTCTTTGTTTGTTCAGGGAGATGATTACTGTTGATGCTACAAGAAAGAATTTGTCTCAAGGTGGAGTTTGTTATATGTTGATCCAAATTCTACAAAGTAAAGGCCAACTTCTAACGGAGCAGAGCGAGGCTTGGGCCGATGCGGATCGTTGATGACCTAGGTTACCACCGCTATATATACTTCTTGTAAGCCGCCGGTTAGGATAAGTTGCATCTGTGAAATCTCCGGCGTGGTGTAAACACTCCTCGTTATAGTGAAGTTTTGCTGGCTGGCGCCCGTGGTTTTTCCCCTCTTTGTTGGAGAGGGTTTTTCACGTTAAATTTGTGCCCCCCTTGCTGCGATTTTATTTTCGTTCTTCGTTATTTACTTGTCGCAAAGCTAACATACTTCACCTCTGTCCTATTACCACAGTATGAAGTTCTTGGTTGATCTCCCTCCACATTATATACTACCTTTGTTCTTTAATGTAATACGTTTTGGCAGTTTGCCAAAGAACGTATTATATTAATAAATAGAGGTAATACATGACATTTTAGACATGGTACACTCTCCAACATACAAATTCGACCACTATATTTACATGAATATATTTACACAAAATTAGAAAAATGTCACGGAACTGTTAGTTGTGATTTGGTTTTTTTATTATTCCATTCATATAGTCAATTTATATATTGATAGTCATATCTTGAGCAATCATTTTAAGATGACCTCTATTTTGACATGGTGTGTAAATCATATTACCATTACTATCCTTTACTCTTCAACCCAGTGATTCTATAAATGGCGCATGCCCTCTAATCGCTAACCTATGTGCTCCTCAAATGAACCAGTGTTCTAATCGCCCCCATTCTGTCAAGGTTCTTTGCTGAGGGCCAAATCGGCTGTTGAGCCTTGTATGAGGCCTAAATCGGCTACTATCCTGCAATAAGTATTGCGCCTTTGCAACAGGGCCACGGAAAGTCTGTGCGTAACTTCTTCAAACGCCTTGCTCTGACTTTCATCACGGAGGACAACATCGGATATAAACGACACATGCCCTCTAATCGCAAACCAGCATGCTCCTCAAATGAACCAAAGAGTCATGGAGGGACAGGGTGTGAGTTGGTTGTCACCCTCATCAGGTAGATGTGCAGCTGAATTGCTGGGCAATGTCTCGTTGGCAGATGTTGCACAACAGGTGCCAAAGGTTACCAGGCGAGCTGCTGCAAAAGGAAAAAAAATTGGATTAATCTGCCAAAGGAAAATTGTCCTGAAATTCATCTGCAGAAACACGCACACTTCAGAGAGTATGATTCTCTAGGATGTACAGTTTCCAAAAGAGAATGTATGTTATATTCGTGTTCCGCATTTTAATGTTTTACAACTCTGTTTCTATACCCCACAGTCCTTAACATCTAGCCCACCATGTACAGATGAAAACTGAGAATCTCATAGGGGGAGAAACGGAGATATCAAACCACATCTACATATCAGCTCCCTATACGCACCGTCAGCCTAAACAGGTCACGAAATGCGATCAAACAATATATGCATGAATCAGGACAAATATTCCTCTATTCTGTTATTTATTACTCGTCTTTGCCCACTCCATCTGGAAGTTTGTATCTTGGGGGCATGTCGGCACCTTTTCTCGAGTATTCTCTCCATCGCCTAGCTGCTCTTGCTGCTCTGTTCGCTCTCTCTGCATCTTCTTCGTCTGACAGTATTAGAGAATCGTAATCAGACTCAGCAATAAAATAATCGAATAACAGTAAAATGCACACATTTATTTTGACTTCTTCAGGAAAAGAGATGTCATACTGCTATGGTTGGTACCAAGGCATCATACCATTGCTTTGGTACCGCGTTTGGGACCCCCATATATCACTCCAGGAGCTACTCGTGTCTGGATTCTGCTGGTCGATTATCCGTGTTCTAATTCTTTCCTGTAGAATCAAACAGATTTACAAATAAAAATAGTTTGAGTTCTGTTGAGAAGTAATTTCTCATTTTCAGTTCTTAGCCAAAAATATATGAAAGAGGGAACTGATCATCAAATTCTCAAGAGCATTATAATGGTGAACTGAGCTGGAAGGAACTTATACCAGCACTTTTGCTTGTCTCTTTTCCCAACGTGCACTAGCCTGCCAAAAAGAAACTGTCTTAATAACAACTAAACAACATCGTATTGAAGCACGCAATATATAAGACCTATAGGTCCAGCACAGAACTAAATTGCATTTTATAACTTTGGAAGCATGCGATTAGATAAACAAATAAAATTACATGGGTGAAGATACTATTACCATTCTAAACACATTAACTGAAACTCCCATTCCATTTCTCATCAGCCCAACCTACCCAAAATTGGAAACCACCATCAGTGTACTGAAAACGGCAGATGTCTGAAACAAGAAATCTGGGTAAACACAGGAATTTCTGGTGTATACTTGCACTTGGTAGTTATGAGAATAGACTCTTTTTTTTGCAGGGGATATGAGAATAGACTCTTAGATGCCAAAGTGAACTACATGGACCTAAAAAATTGCCAAAGGTTTACATGATGACATAGAGATGTAAAACCATATCTGGAATAAGGGTATCTTACATTCACTCTCTCTATTCTTCGCATTTCATCCTCAAGGAGTGAAAGTTGTGCAGCAGAAGTCCAGTGAATACAGTCAACTGGGCTGGAAATGGGAAGATAAGAAAGTTCAGTTCATCAACCTTAGTATGCGTACTGTATCATGAAAATATCTATAACGCGTTCAGTAACATAACTCTGACAGCTATAAATAACACTTCGATATAGTGATAAGGTTAATTGGCAGGACATAAACGCCTAATGATCAAATAAACGTTATGGTGGGCTTTGTATCCTCACCAACTATCAATGGCATCCTGAATTAGCTCTGCGCAACCTGTTTGAGAGTAGGCTCTTGACCTCCCAAAGTCCTCCTCAATCTCGAATACATTTGGGCACACGTTGGCACAAATTTTGCATCCTGAAACGACGTGAATAAGATAAAAATATACCCACTCCCTCTCCCTCATGAAAAGAATAAACAGAAACTTCTGTTCCTATGAAAGAATTATCAGTATATCAATACCTATGCAGGTAAACTCGTCGACAAACACATGATCCTTGGGCGCAGTGTCATCAAAGAAAGGGTTGCTCGCTGTTGCCGTGTACCCATGTATCTCATCATACACCGCACGCTGCACCGGATCGGTCAGCACCTGCTCTTCAATTCACCAAACCTCTTATTAGCTTCACCACATCTGCTGGTATGTTCCAGTCTTCCAGAACAATATTGCATATTTGCATCTATAGTTGGTCCAAAATTTTACTGAAGGCTCCTACCGTGTAAACCTCATTGACGAACATGCAGAAGTTCGTCACATCCGGGTCGTCTCCACTGAGGTCGGGGTGGCACGTTTTCATGCAACTGTAGTAAGCTTTCTTGATTTCCTCCGTGGTTGCATCTGGCATCTGGTGGTGCAAGAATCAGGAATTGTTGTGTTATACGTCAGCAGAAAACACATTGTCACAACGGCAACCAGTATGAGAAATACTATCTGAAGTTCTGAACCTAGACTTCAGATAAAAAAGAACATCATTTCCCCCTATTCTCAGCATGTCACAAGACAAGAATATAAAGCTTGCCACCATAAGTCCATGACGTATATTAAACTAGTGATTTCCTAAGTTATGTAGTTGCAAGAGATGTTTATTTCCTATTAGATCACACCCAGTGTTCCATTGTAAATAGACAAAAACATACTTGAAAAGTTAGAAAGAGTGGTTCAGGAAACTTACGACACCAAGAACAGAGTAGAAGTCGTCAGCCACATCCTCCTCTGACCTCCCTTGTTCAGCTTCCGCCGTATAGGCGCAGATCCTCAGGCCCCTCCGTCCCCGACCACTCCCGTTCCGGCGACGGCCTCTTCCGATCCCAGTGGAGGCCAACGGCCGGGTGCGGCGGCACCAGAGGGAGGACGGCAACGGCGAGGCGAGACAGAGAGTGGAGATCAGCGGCGAAAAGAGTAGAGGAGGAGCCATTGGTTAGTGCGGAAGGAGAATGCGGGCGCTCTCCAGCTAGCCCGGTCGGCAGGTCGGAGACGAAGGAGGAGAAATGGAGAAGGCGGCTGTTGGGCTTTCTTGCCGATCTCTTCCTCTGTTTAAACGCCGGCTCAGAATTTTAAGCGCTCAACTCTTTGCATTTGGACCCTCGCAAATATTCTTAGCTTCGTGCTCATCTTTTGGGATTTTTGGTATCTAGTGCCTTTTTCAAGTTGAATAATTTTAAAAGAATTTTGTAGAACTTTTATCGGTTTTCCTAATCCAATAGAATGCAGAGATTGCCCGGTTACTGCGGGAAGAGGAACTCAAATGGTATCAGCATTGTAAATCGCAATTTATCTTGCATGGGGATTCGAATAGTAGATACTTCTACAGTGTAGCCAATGGCGGACACAAGAAGAAACGTATTCATTCCTTAATGCATAATGACGAGCCGATTGAAGGACATGATCAGTTGAAATCTTAAATTACAAATTACTACAAAGCTTTGTTCGGGGAACCGGGGGAAGGTTCTTTCTCTATAGATGAATCTCAAACAACCGATATACCCCAGGTTTCTGATGCAGAAAACAACTATCTGGCCGCTCTTTATTCTGAGGACGAGGACAAATTAGTTGTTTTCTAAATGGAACTCCCCCTCATTGCCATCGTCGGCCTTCCCCAGCTCCCCTCCTTCGTCGCTTCTGGCTAAGCATCTTTCGGCGGAGGAAAGGAGGCGACTAGTCGCTTCTGGCGAAGCAGCGAGTTCATGAGCAAGTGAATGAACGAGCAGCGAGTGAAGTGCAACAGTCGTAAGTAAGGCTCGCCATGTTCCTAAAAGGAGTGACCATCTTTTCTTCCACCGTAGGCAATAGTTTACATAGGGGTGGGGCGCAAGCAAGCGTTTTCTGGCTCCGCTAGCTAGCGTACTCTTCTGCTATCAATGAAACCGAAAGGAAAAACTAGTGCCCTTTCGTATAGATCGAGACGCGGTAATTTTTCTTTACTTCTTCCATACTAGGAAGAATGGAAGGAAATCCATCGATAACACTTCTTCCTTATTTGAAGAAATGATATCCGACGCCCGTGGAAACTCTTTCATTTCAAAAAAGCCTCTGATCCTGATGGATTCCCATCTGAGTTTTACCAAACCTTTTGGGACGTCATCAAAACAGATCTTCTTAACATGTTCAGTGCTTTGCACCTGGGTCAACTAGATCTGTTTCGTTTGAATTTTTGTGAGATTATCTTATTACCTAAGGTTAACGAAGTAGAACGGATATAACAATATAAACCGATATGTCTACTTAATGTTAGTTTTAAGATTTTTATCAAAGTAGCTACTATCAAGTTAAACTCAGTGGCTGATCACGTTGTTAGACCTTCGCAAACTGCTTTCATGCAAGGTCGAAACATTCTTGATGATGTAGTAACTTTACATGAAACTGTTCATGAACTTCATAGGAAGAAATTGAATGGGGTAATTCTAAAAATTGATTTCGAGAAAGCTTACGATAAAGTTAAATAGTCTTTCCTTCAGCAAGTTCTTAGAATGAAAGGATTTTCCGCTGAGTGGCGTGTGATATCTATGCACTTCTATTCTTATAGACAGTTGTTGGGCCTCCAAGTGCAGAGGTTTGTAGAATAGCAGGAAGTTTTCCCTTAAGTGGATCACCCAAGGTTTATCGAACTCAGGGAGGAAGTGGTCAAAGGTATTCCCTCTCAAGCAACTCTGCAATCAAGATACAAGAAGTCTCTTGTGTCCCCAACACACCCAATACACTTATCAGGTGTATAGGTGCACTAGTTCGGCGAAGAGATAGTGAAATACAAGTGGTATGGATATAAGACAACGGTGCCATCAAATAGCTTGATGGCGTGGAAGAGACTAAAGGCAAACTGAAATAAAGATGGAAGCAAGCAAAATATGTAACAGACCTAATTGCAAACGGTGTATAAATGCTTAGAAACAAGGCCTAGGGATCATACTTTCACTAGTGAACACTCTCTCATAAATATATTCTCTTTATGATACTACTCTAAACTACTCTCTAGTTGGACACTCTAATCAACGGTAGGGCTATAACAGCACACCACAAAGTAAGTCTTTCCCATCTAGAAAACCCCACACTGTCACCTTCAGCTCTAGATGGTTCCAACAAACACCACAATTTCATAGAAACATCCAACTCCAAATATAACTCATAACAAGTAATTGTAATCTCTAGCCTAAGTGCCACCATGGTGAGCACCCTGTCACTTTCACACACATGGGGAGAGCAGAGATTCATTAAAGCACTTGAGTAGCAAGGTAGATCTGATTGATTACAAGCTCATGATCACAATATGATCATGCATAGAGAGAGAGATGAAAACATAGCTACCGGTAGAACCTCGAGAGAGAACTACTCCCTCCTCATCATGGGAATCAGCAACGGTGATGGAGATGGCGGTAGAGATCGATGGAGATGGCTCCGGGGGCACTTCCTCGTCCCGGCAGGATGCCGGAACAGAGACTTTCTGTCCCTCAAATCTCCCCTTCGGTGGCGGCGGCGTGATGACCCACAAGTATAGGGGCTATATCGCAGTATTTTCGAGGGAAGTGAAACCCAATTTATTGATTCGACACAAGGGGAGCCAAAGAATATTTATAAGCCTTAACAACTGAGTTGTCAATTCAGCTGCACTGAAAACAATCTTGCTCACAGCAGTTTATCAGTAGCAATAGTTTTATAGTAGAAATAGTAAAGTAACAGCAGTAGTAAAGCAGGGACAGTAGTAACAAAAGTAGTAAACAGTGAGATTCGAGTGTGGTAGGCATAGGGATGGATGGAAGGGCGTTGCATGGACAAGACAATTCACATAGCAAACAGAACATAGGGCAATTGCAGATAAATAAGATAAAGCATCCAAGTACTAGACAATCCTAGGCATGTGTTCCATATATAGTCATGCGTGCTCGCAATGAGAACTTGCACAACATCTTTTGTCCTGCCAGCCCGTTTGCAGCGGGGCCTCTAGGGAACTATTGGCAATTAAGGTGCTACTTTTAATAGAGCACCGGAGCAAAGCATTAACACTCTGTGAACACATGTGATCCTCACATCAAAGTCATTCCCTCCGGTTATCCCGATTTCTGTCACTTCGGGGCCATTGGTTCCGGATGACAACGTGTGTATACAACTTGTAGATAAGACCAAAAACAATACTATCATAATGAATCAATAACATGCTTAGATCTGAAATCATGGCACTCAGGCCCTAGTGACAAGCATTAAGCACAACAAGTTGCAACAAAGTCATAAAGCACTAATAAAAGATACTAGGCACCATGCCCTAACAATCTGATGTCATTACATGAATGATCTCATCCAATCTCTACCATCCCCATAGCCTATAGCGGGGGATTACTCACTCATAGATGGGAGAAACATGGATGGTCGATGGAGAAGCGATGGTGATGATGATGGCGATGATCTCCTCTAATTCCCCGTCCCGGCAGGGTGCCAGAACAGAGTTTCTGGTGCTGTTTCGTGGAATCTGGTGGTGGCGGTGGAGCGGAACTCCTTCTAGAAAAGCATCGACCCCCCCGGAGTTTTTAGGTCAGAAGGCTTCTTATAGGCGAAGAGGGAGACCGAGGGGGTGCCTGGGGCCACCACACCATGCCCTGGCGCGGCCAGGCCCAGCCCGTGCCTGGGGGGTGTGGCCAGCCCCTGGCCCTCCTCCGTCTCGTATGCTGGCTCCTGGAGTCTTCTAGAAAAATAGGCACTTTGGCTTTTGTCCCATCCAATTCCGAGAATATTTATTTTCTAACTTTCCTGGAACCAAAAACAACAAAAAACAGGCAGCTGGTACTGTGGCTCTTGTTAATAGGTTAGTCCAAGGAATCATATGAAAAGTACTCCAAAGTGTGGACAAAACACAAGAAAGTGGACAAAACCAAGCATGGAGCATCAAAAATTATAGATACATTTGCAATGTATCACGGCGCTGTAGAACTTTTCGTGGATTTTTGATTGACTTCTTAGGGTTTATGCCTCGGGAGGCTTCTTATAGGCCAGAGGGCAAGGTCGGTGGACGGCCAGGGGGCCCACACCATGCCCTGGCACAGCCTAGGGGGGACCCGTGCCATGGGGTGGTGTGGCCACCCTGTGGCCCCTCTCCGACTCTCCTTCTGGCTCCATGAGTCTTCCGGGAAAATATCAACTTTGGCTTTTGTCCGGTCCAATTCCGAGAATATTGATTTTCTGACTTTCCTGGAACCAAAAACAGCAGAAAACAGGCAACTGGCACTGTGGCTCTTGTTAATTGGTTAGTCCAAGAAATCATATGAAAAGTACTCCAAAGTGTGGACAAAACACAAGAAAGTAGATAAAAGCAAGCATGGAACATTAAAAATTATAGATACATTTGCAATGTATCAGCGTGCTTTAATCAATAGCTTTGTGATCGGAGGTAGTGTTGCCATCAAAGTCAATGACGATGTTGGTAGCTACTTCTAGACCAAAAAGGGGCTAAGACAAGGAGATCCATTATCGCCAATGCTATTTAATTTAGTGGTTCATATGTTATCTATCCTGATTGAGCGCGCCAAGTCAGAGGGTCAAATTGAAGGTGTGATTTCCCATCTTGTGGATGGTGGCTTATCTATACTTCAATATGCGGACGATACAATTCTCTTTATGGAACATGACCTCGAAAAGGCAAAAAACCTGAAACTTATACTTTCAGCTTTTGAGCAACTTTCGGGATTAAAAATTAACTTCCACAAGAGTGAATTGTTTTGTTTCGCTGAGGCTCCAGAGGCGGCTGGTCTTTACAATGAACTTTTCAGCTATAGTCATGGCGTTTTTCTGATCAAATATTTTGGCATTCTGGTACATTACCGTAGGCTTACAAATACTGAATGAAAAATTGTCGAAGAAAGACTACAGTTGCGTCTGAGCAGTTGGAAAGACAAATTACTCTCTATAGGGAAAGATTGGTACTCATAAATTCAGTACTTAGTAACATGGTACTGTATATGTTATCTTTCTTTCAACTACCAAAAGGAGTCTTGAAAAGGTTAGATTATTTCCGATCAAGATTCTTTTGGCCGGGGATAATGAGAAAAAGAAATACAGACTGGCTAAATGGAGAGTGTTATGTCGTCCCAAAGAACAGGGTGGGCTAGGTATTCATGATTTGGAGATCAAGAATACAACCCTCCTTAGTAAATGGCTCTTCAAGTTATTAACTAAAGAAGGGATATGGCAAACTCTTATTAAGAGAAAATATGTTGGTTCAAAAGCATTGTCCTAAATAGTTTGGAAACCAGGGGACTCTCACTTTTGGGCTGGCCTGATAGCGATAAAGAAACATTTTCTTCACTTTCGCACATTTTGTATTAATAATGGGTCTCAGGTAAGGTTTTGGGAGGATAAATGGTTAGGTAATGCCACCCTCCGAGAACAATATCCTACATTGTATTCCATTGTCCATAATAAGGAAGAAACGATTGCCACTGTGTTGAAATCTTTTCCACCCAATATAACATTTAGAAGGGATTTAACTGGTGTCAGACTTGACTCGGATCATGCTGCTACATCGACTGGCACATGTACAATTATCAGCAGAGCCAGACGAATTTCGTTGGAATCTAACTCAGAATGGTTCTTTCTCTGTTAGCTCTTTATACAATGCTTTAACCCGGCTAGTAATACCGGTATTAGATAATAGGATGATCTGGAAGATGAAGATACCTCTTAAAAACAAAAAAAATTCTTGGTATCTTCGTCGAGGAATTATCCTTACAAAAGACAACCTTATTAAGAGGAATTGGCATGTGAATCCGAGCTGCGTGTTTTGTCACCCCAATGAGACAATAAAACACCTGCTTTTCCAATGTAGTTTTCCACGATCTATATGGTCAGTCACCCAAGTAGCTGCTGTCTTGTTTTCACCACGTAGTATTGCCAATATTTTTGGGAATTGGTTACATGATATATATAACAAGTATAAGATACTTCTTTGGGTCAGAGCTATTGTATTTATATGGTCGCTATGGCTATGTATAAATGATAAGGTTTTTAATGATATTAACTATTCCCTTCTGCAGGTTATTTACAGGTGTACAAATATCCTTCGGGCTTGGTTGGCACTACATCGTGTGGACTTCGCGACCTTTTTATGGAGGTGTGTACATGGTTGGAGGATACGGCACGGGACCTATTTACCAGACATGGATGGTAGCATAATCTTCGAATCGGCCCGCCTCCCTATGGCGTAGTTGCAATTAATCATATCGTTTTGTAATCCACCATCGACTTTATCTTTATTTATGTTGGATTTTCTGGACACTTGGCGGTTGTGTGCATCCTAGTTATGAGAGGTCGGCTGTAATACTTACTCTAAGTAATAAAAGCGCCCTTTATCTAAAAAGAATGTTTTTTGAGACTCTTATATATCTAAATTGGTTTCTAAAAATTGCAATCCTTCTGATCTAGAATTTTTTTCCAATTCTTTAAACAGAAGATGCATTTTCCAGTATCGTCTTGGCTTGGACACAAGAGAAATTTTAGTTGATGTAAATATAGATGGACCTAAGTTTCATTCATAAGGTTATTTTAACGAAATCGTCTTTCAAAGTAAAGATGCTTGGTCATCAAATTGGTATTGACTTATTTTATGCACCCTAATCTTGTATAATCACTAAGAGCATCTCTAACAGACCGCATATATGTCCTGAAATTTAAAATAACCACCACTTTCGGTCGAAAAAATCCGTTGGATCAGACACCTCAAAACACCCCGGCCCATAATTTTTTTAAGGGGCTGAGAAAAACACCCCCTCGGCCCGTAGAGACACACTTTTCGCCTCCAACCCGCATCGACCCATATAAGTGGAAACCCTTGGCGAAAGGGACATTTCAACTCGGTCCCCTCCGCCCACCGCCAAGATTAGTCGCCATAACCGCCCATCGTCATCGAATCTGGCCCCGCTAGCCCGAATCCTCCCACGCAGAAGTCCGCAGTAGCCCGCCGGACCTGCTCCCCAGTCGCTCCGGCCAGAGGGTGCCGCTCGACGCAGATCACTGTCATGGTTGCCATGGATGCCGCGTAGAGATCGGGGCCGCCGTCTTGAACCTAAGGACCTGCCTTATCTTCCCCTATCATGCTCCCGCCGCCTGCCGCCCGGCCGGTTCGTCGCCGCGTGATACGTTGCTAACGTATCCATAATTTTTGATGTTCCATCCTTGGTTTTATCTACTTTCTTATGTTTTGTTCCAACTTTGGAGTATTTCTATACACTTTCTTGGACTAACCTACTAATAAGATTCCATAGTGCCAGTTGCCTGTTTTCTTCTGTTTTTGGTTCCAGAAAAGTCAGAAAATGAATATTCTTGGAACTGGACCGGACAAGAGCGAAAGTCGATATTTTACCGGAAGACTCACGGAACCAGAAGACGAGACGGAGAGGGGCCACAGGGTGGCCACACCATGTGGTGGCTGGGGCTAGCCCTGGCTGCGCCACCAGGTGGTGTGGGCCCCCTGGCCGCCTACCGACCTTGCCTCTTTGCCTATAAGATGCCTCCCGATGCAAAAACCCTAAATTATCAAGCCTCCATCCAAGAAAAGTTCCGCAGCACCGCCGCCACCGAAGGGGAGATTCGGGGAACAGAAAGTCTCTGTTCCGGCACCATGCCGGGATGGGGAAGTGCCCCCGGAGCCATCTCCATCGATCTCCACCACCATCTCCATCACCATTGCTGAGTCCCATGATGAGGAGGGAGTTGTTCTCTCTCGAGGCTAAGGGTTCTACCGATAGCTATGTGTTCATCTCTCTCTATGCATGATCATATTTTGATCATGAGCTTTGTAATCAAGTAGATCTACCTTGCTACTCAAGTGCTTTAATAGATCTCTGCTCTCCCCATGTGTGTGAAGTTGACAATGTACACACCATGGTGGCACTTAGGCTAGAGATTTCAAATACTTGTTATGAGTTATATTTGGAGTTGGATGTTTCTATGAAATTGTGGTGTTTGCTGGAACCATCTAGTGCTCAAGGTGATAGTGTGGGGTTATCTAGATGGGAAAGGCTTACTTTGAGGTGTGTTGTTATATCCCTATCATGGATTAGAGTGTCCAAC
Source organism: Avena eriantha (assembly GCA_910589775.1). Classification (NCBI taxonomy): domain Eukaryota; kingdom Viridiplantae; phylum Streptophyta; class Magnoliopsida; order Poales; family Poaceae; genus Avena; species Avena eriantha. The sequence continues at coordinate 380,414,436 of OU342746.1, forward strand.
CGAAGAGTAGTTCAAAGTAGTATCATAAAGAGAAGATATTTATATGAGAGTTTTCACTAGCGAAAGTATGATCCCTATACTTTGTTTCTAAACATTAAAACATTGTTTGCAACTAGGTCTGTTAGATGTTTGCTTGCTTCCATCTTTATTTCAGTTTGCCTTTAGTCTCTTCCACGCCATCAAGCTATTTTTTGGCACCGTTGCCACTTATAATTATATATACCACTTGTATTTCACTATCTCTTCACCAAACTAGTGCACATATACACCTGACAAGTGTATTGGGTGTTTTGGGGACACAAGTGACTTCTTGTATCTTGATTGCAGGGTTGCTTGAGAGGGATACCTTTGACCACTTCCTACCTGAGTTCTATAAACCTTGGGTGATCCACTTAAGGGAAAACTTGTTGCTGTTCTACAAACTTATGCACTTGGAGGCCCAACAACTGTCTACAAGAATAGAAGTGCGTAGACATCAAGCTATTTTCTAGCGCCGTTGCCGGGGAGGTAAGGTAAAATGTACTCACATCCTACGGTGTGAGTGCTCGAAGTTATTTCCTTTACATTCTACAATTTTGTCTTTTTGTTTCATGTTTTCACTAGTTAGGCTTAATGGAAAACAACAATAAAATTACAGAGCTTTATAGTATTTATCTTGAGTTAGTACATGAAGTGTTTGAAGAAAAAATTAAAAAACCTATGGAACTTTATTTGCATGCTAATAGTAATGTTATTAGTATGAATTCTTTGAACACCATTATTGCTAATGCTATGGAAAAATCTAAGCTTGGGGAAGCTGGTTTTGATGAAAATGATCTTTTTAGTCCCCCAAGCATGGAGGAGAAATTTTACTTTGATGATACTATGCCTCCAATATATGATGATTACAATGATGAATATGATATTTTTAGTCCACATACTATTGAGGGGAAAATTAATGATTACAATATGCCTCCTATATTTGATGATTATGGTCATGAGAATAATAATGATGGCTATTTTGTTGAATTTGCTCCCACTATGATTAATAAGAATGACTATTCTTATAGGGAGAGTAATAATTGTTTTATGCATGTGGCTCATGATAAGAATGTTTTATGTGATAGTTATATTGTTAATTTTATTCATGATGCTACTGAAAGTTATTATGAGAGAGGGAAACATGGTTTTATACATCTCAATAATATTAAGTTTCCCCTCTTTATGTTGAAAGTCTTGAAGTTGCACTTGTTTTGCTTTACTATGCTTGTTGATTTGTGCTTTCATGACTTGTTTATTTACAAGATTCCTATGCATAGGAAGTGGGTTAGACTTAAATGTGCTTTGAATTTGCTTCTTGATGCTCTCTTTTACTTCAATTCATATTTCTTATGTGAGCATCTTTTCAAACTATCAAGCCTAACTTAAAGGCGTTAAAGAAAAGTACTTATTGGGAGATAACCCAAAAGTTTTAGTTGAGTCTTGGAAGTTATTTCTTCCGTAATAACCTCTCCTTATCCTTTTTATTTTCTTTTTTTACCAAGAGTAACCTCTAATGAGAGAGAAGTAATGCTTGGGGAAGTTGTTGTCCCGAAACAGATTTTTGTGTTTCGCTGTAAAAATTCGTGTAAAATCTCTGTACGTAGATTTGAGGCGTGCATTTTTGTGCTTCTGCCCTAGGTTGTTATCTAACTTTCTTTAGTTCCACACTTTTCGATTTGAGCAACATAATGTCTTCGAAAAAATTGGTTTTTACTTGCTGGTCTGATTTGACAGATTTCTGCCTTTATTTTCATTTGCTTTTTGTTGATTCCTTTTTTAGTTCTTTTGGGGAATTGAGATTTTTGAGGGAAGTGCTACAGTATATTGTGTTTTAATGGAAGTTTTATTGGTGTTGAAACTGAACCCAAAGACTTATTATCTTGAGTTCACTAATGTTGCTAATAAAGATTGTGTGAAGTTTTGTATGAAAGAAAAGTTTCAGGTGTATGGAGAGAATGATGTAATGATATGAAGAATGGACTAAAGCTCAAGCTTGGGGATGCCACCCGTGTCACCCCAAGAAATATCCAAGAAGTACAAGCGTCAAATCTTAGGGTCTTCATCAATAAAAATCCCAGGTTTTTTCTAAACACTTTATTTTTATTGTTTATGCACAGTTATGTTGTTCTTGGAGCGTCGTATTTTTTCATTTTCGTTTTAGTTTTTCGTTTTCTTGGTTTTCTTAGTTTGCTGAATAAATTGGTTGGACCCCCCTCATTCATACATTAGCTTTCAAATAGTTTGGTTTGGATTGGAAAAGAGTAGGAAAAGTTCATGCTTAAGTGGTAAAAGGAGCTTGTTTTTGACTGTGGCCCATGCTTTGTCATGTCCTGCTTGATATTGTTTTGGCTTTATGCTTAGTGATCTTTGCTGTAGCATGACATGTTATAAACAATTGAGATTGCTTAATGTGCGTTGGAAGAATCATGCGTTGTTTTAGCATATTAAAGCATAGTATTGTGGTATTCTCCTTTGATGCTTTATTTGGGTTGACTTGGCGTATGCTCACACCATGTTATGACTATCCCAAGTCACCATAACCTTTATGATCCTTTAGTTTTCGACTTGTAGTATCACTTTATGCTTTGATTAATGATGTTTTGTCGCTTTGCATGATTATGGCCATTATTGCTCTCTTAGTTGGTCGCTCCCAGTCTTTTGCTAGCCTCTATAACCAAGTATTAGTTCCACTCATGCTTCCAACTACAAATAAAACCATGTTATTCCAAAGAGTCCACCATACCTACCTATTAGCATTTGCTATTCCAAGTATATTCATGTTTTTATCTACCTTCCAAATTAAACTTGTTATGAGAAAATTAGTGATTAAAGCTCTCACGAACTTGATGGCACACTTTACTTATATTGCCCTTAATAAACTTGAACCATTGTGTCATCTATGTTGTATATGCTTGCACTTATATGTTGGGGATTAGCAGAACCATGCTGTCATAGGGAACGCTTTCAACATTGCACTTGTAATTTGTACCTAGTTGATACCATGCTCTTTTGTCTATGGATGTCGTCGATGTGAAATGAAAGGGGAGCTTGTAAGTCCATGGAGTTATGTCTGTGTGTTAGAGAAACTCCTGGGCCGCCGGTTTAATCCATGCTGTCATGGTGGAAACTTACAACGTAACCATAATGAGCTGTCTATGAAGCATTCTTCTTATAAAAAAGAGTCAGATATTGAGAAAAGAGAAAAGAAAGAGATATGAGAAAAGAGGAAAGAGAGAAAAAGCACCATTTTCCCATGGTAAATAAGAAGATTGTTGAGATGCTCGTTGTCTGCTTGCCTTGTCATTTTGATATGGGGATTCTTCCGTATCATCGGGCAAGGGGTACCCCGTTGGCGGTTCTCTATGATACACATGTACTTAGTATGACAAGAACTTACCGGTAACTAAACTTGAGTAGCATGAGGACCGGCCCTCGTATTCAAGGGACATGAGATTTCCAACTTATACTTTGTCAGGCATATACTCCATGGTTTGTTCACTTTAACCATAATCACTTTAAGATGCTTATGATAGGGGCAGTGAGAGCTGAAAGCTAAAAAGTACCATAATTTTTGGAAGCTCCTTATGAGACTTGAATCCCTACTTCCTTCTATGAAGGCCTTTCTTTTACTTTTATGTTGAGTCTCCACCTTCTATCTTTATGTACCTACTTTGAGAGCATAGTGGCCATTCTTAGTTCTATGTGCATTGTCCCAAGACTTGTTGATTGATGCATAGCTTTGATATTGCTTGTTTTAAACTATTTGTATCTAGTCACTCTTATGAACTTTGAAGGTGTCCTATGCATTTATGTTTGCTACTCTATGAGGGACAAGCTGAATGTCAATATGTTATGTTTTCTTTATGTGAAACAAACAAACGTCTTGCAAAGCATTGTTATTCTTGAATCTTTTGTTTGTGCCTTTTCATGTTGCAACACAGTTGCTGTCTTATTGCTAGAACTTTATCTTTCATGATATGTTGAAGTACTATGATCCTAGCTATCGTTGTTTTACAAATACTTTGATCAAGTTTATGATGGTGCATGTCACCTCAAAAATTATTCTTTCTTTTTATCACTTACCTACTCGAGGACGAGCAGGAGTTAAGCTTGGGGATGTTGATATGTTGCTAACGTATCCATAATGTTTGATGTTCCATGCTTGGTTTTATCTACTTTCTTGTGTTTTGTTTCAACTTTGGAGTATTTCTATACACTTTCTTGGACTAACCTATTAACAAGATGCCACAGTGCCAGTTGCCTGTTTTCTTCTGTTTTTGGTTCCAGAAAAGTCAAAAAATGAATATTCTCGGAATTGGACCGGACAAAAGCCAAAGTCGATATTTTACCGGAAGACTCACGGAGCCAGAAGACAAGACGGAGAGGGGCCACAGGGTGGCCACACCATGTGGTGGCTGGGGCTAGCCCTGGCCGCGCCACCAGGTGGTGTGGGCCCCCTGGCCGCCTACCGACCTTGCCTCTTTGCCTATAAGATGCCTCCCGATGCAAAAACCCTAAATTATCAAGCCTCCATCCACGAAAAGTTCCGCAGCACCGCCGCCACCGAAGGGGAGATTCGGGGAACAGAAAGTCTCTGTTCCGGCACCATGCCGGGATGGGGAAGTGCCCCCGGAGCCATCTCCATCGATCTCCACCACCATCTCCATCACCATTGCTGAGTCCCATGATGAGGAGGGAGTTGTTCTCTCTCGAGGCTAAGGGTTCTACCGATAGCTATGTGTTCATCTCTCTCTATGCATGATCATATTGTGATCATGAGCTTTGTAATCAAGTAGATCTATCTTGCTACTCAAGTGCTTTAATAGATCTCTGCTCTCCCCATGTGTGTGAAGTTGACAATGTACACACCATGGTGGCACTTAGGCTAGAGATTTCAAATACTTGTTATGAGTTATATTTGGAGTTGGATGTTTCTATGAAATTGTGGTGTTTGCTGGAACCATCTAGTGCTCAAGGTGATAGTGTGGGGTTATCTAGATGGGAAAGGCTTACTTTGAGGTGTGTTGTTATATCCCTATCATGGATTAGAGTGTCCAACCGAAGAGTAGTTCAAAGTAGTATCATAAAGAGAAGATATTTATATGAGAGTTTTCACTAGCGAAAGTATGATCCCTATACTTTGTTTCTAAACATTAAAACATTGTTTGCAACTAGGTCTGTTAGATGTTTGCTTGCTTCCATCTTTATTTCAGTTTGCCTTTAGTCTCTTCCACGCCATCAAGCTATTTTTTGGCACCGTTGCCACTTATAATTATATATACCACTTGTATTTCACTATCTCTTCACCAAACTAGTGCACATATACACCTGACAAGTGTATTGGGTGTTTTGGGGACACAAGTGACTTCTTGTATCTTGATTGCAGGGTTGCTTGAGAGGGATACCTTTGCCCACTTCCTACCTGAGTTCTATAAACCTTGGGTGATCCACTTAAGGGAAAACTTGTTGCTGTTCTACAAACTTATGCACTTGGAGGCCCAACAACTGTCTACAAGAATAGAAGTGCGTAGACATCAAGCTATTTTCTAGCGCCGTTGCCGGGGAGGTAAGGTAAAATGTACTCACATCCTACGGTGTGAGTGCTCGAAGTTATTTCCTTTACATTCTACAATTTTGTCTTTTTGTTTCATGTTTTCACTAGTTAGGCTTAATGGAAAACAACAATAAAATTACAGAGCTTTATAGTATTTATCTTGAGTTAGTACATGAAGTGTTTGAAGAAAAAATTAAAAAACCTATGGAACTTTATTTGCATGCTAATAGTAATGTTATTAGTATAAATTCTTTGAACACCATTATTGCTAATGCTATGGAAAAATCTAAGCTTGGGGAAGCTGGTTTTGATGAAAATGATCTTTTTAGTCCCCCAAGCATGGAGGAGAAATTTTACTTTGATGATACTATGCCTCCAATATATGATGATTACAATGATGAATATGATATTTTTAGTCATTTTTCCACGCCCAAACAACTATTTTTATCATTTTTTTCTTCTATATGATCTTCGAGGCAAACATTTCGGACGATGGGCTATTTTTTTTTACGATCGGCTAATGTTTTGATAAAAGGAAAGAGAAGAAAAGGGAGGACGGCTAACCATAATGAGGTGGCCAGGTAATATGCTTCCTTACTACAGCATCTCCATCGGGCGCCCAAAAATCGGTCGGCATCCAAAAATTGCACGAGGCGCGCTCCAAGAAAACTTTGATGTGCGCGACAAAAAGCGATGTCAGGCGCGGGATATTTGGCAAGTCGGTTCCAACATGCACAATAAAGCGAGAAGGCGTGCGCATCTCAACCGCTCACCTGAAACTTCCTACACATTCCCCACCGCTCACTAGCGCGCCGCGCCGCCGCCAGCTCCCCTCTCAGGCGTCCTCATCTCTGATGCACGAGCCCCCGCCATCGTTGAGCCTACTGCGCCGCGTCACCGCCACTATCGGGATGCCTTTGTGCCGCCGCGGCCCCTTAAGCACCTCCGTCTTTTGTGGCATGCACGCGCGGTCTTGGGGGAACGTCTACGCCGAGATTAGGGCCACCGGCTATAGCCTGGTGCTAGGCACCTTCGACACCACCCATGAGTTCGCGCACGTGTATGGCGCGATAGCATGGAGGCTCGGCCGACTGTGTGGGGACATGAACTTTCATGATGTCAACTTCCGCGAAGAAGCAGAGATGGTGGCGTCTCCGCCGCGCATCCTCATGCGTGAGGACCATCGGCACCATCACTAAAATCTGCGGCGTCTTGGTATGGAGGGATATCACAATGACATCAACATGTTGGAATGCTTGAATGTTTCGTCAAGCTTGTTTTTTTCGTCAATGAGAGATTCATCTTTTTTTTGGGGGGATATGGGGATTTGCATACTTTCTTGGTATGGAGGGATATCACAATGACATCAACATGTTGGAGTGCTTGAATGTTTCGTCAAGCTTGTTGAAGTAGATGCTTCGCTGATGAACTATGTGATCAATGGACATGAGTATACTAGGAGATACTATCTGACAGATGACATCTATCCAGGATAGTCAACATTTATGAAGATAATCTCAAACTCAGTTGTGGGGAAAAGATCTTGGTTTGCTCGGATTTGTTAAAATTTAGATGTATCTAGATATTGTATTTTAGTTTAGATACATTCAAATTTTGACAAATTTGCAACATCTACTTTGAAATGGAGGAAGTACAAAAGCGTGCAACTTGAGTGGAGAAGACATTGACGGAGAAACAATACATTAATTTTGCAGTGTGCATGTTCTGGTGAAGTTTACACGAAATTATATATTTTTTCCTCGAGAATCTGCACGAAAAAGTTTCAAGTTCATATTACGTGTACGTGTATGGTTTATTTTCAAAATTTTCCAAAACTTACAAACAAGCCGAAACTTGATCCAGCAGGGGAGAGGACGTCAGGCCAAGGATGACAGTTGCGTGAAGCCATCTCCCGTACCGGCCGGATGGCGACGCCGTCGTCGTTTTGCTTCCCGGTAGTGGCCTCGAGACCGACGTGCAGCAGCCACAAGCCGCAACGTTGCATATGCGTGCACGCTACATGCCGGCACGTGGTTCCTACGTGCTGACCTCAGCGGTGGACACAAGTGAAAGGAGGCTGGAGGTAGGGCGCAGCCGGGCTCACCTGCCGCTCGTGCCTCGACAGCTCCAAGTCCAAGACAGGCCTCGTCAATTAGCTCGCCTAACGATTGCCTGATAAGTCCAAGACAGGCCTCTTCAGGACATCAAAAGCCCAACAACGGGAACGATTGAGAAAGAAGAAAGGTTCATCCGCGAAATACTGCTACTCAACGCGGCGCAGGAGCCTCGTGCCGCCGCACGCCTCACGCCGCATTGGGCCGGCCCATTTGTCTATTTTTTTGTTATTTTTTCTCTTTTTCCTTTCCTGTTTTCTTTTCTGTTAACTTGTTTTATTTTATTTTTTATTAGGTTCATAATTTCATAATTTATTCATGATTTAAAAAATGTTCACTTTAAAAAAAAAATAAGTTATGATTTTAAAAAATGTTCACTCCTCTTAAAAAAATTGTTCATGAATTTGATTTTTGGTTAGTGAATTTTGAAATATGGTTCATGATTTTTCAGAAAATGTTCAAGTTTTTTTAAAAAATTGATTATGAATTTTGATTTTTTTTTTTATTTTTGTAAAATGGTTCATGATTTCAAAAAATGATTCACGAATTTCCAAATTTGGTTCATTAATTTTGGAAAATGATTCATGAATTTTGGAAAGGAAATGGTTCATGATTTTCAAAAAGTGTTCATAATTTTGTAAAGGTTCAAGATTTTTTAAGAAATTGTTCATGAATGTTGAAAATTGGTTCATGAATCTCGGATATTGATTCATGATTCTTCCATAAAAAAAAACAGGAGCGAGATGGTTCTAATCACGTGTGAGACGAATTTTCTCATGCTAGGAGTGGTGAACCATACGACCGGAACCCGAGGGAACAAACACCTAAAACGAAGAACTAAGGAACGACATGTAAATGGGATGGCCCATCTCGCATTGGCTTCAGGCGGCGCGCGCACACAGTGCAGCGTCGAGCGGCCGTTAGCATCCCTGTTCATCCACACATGGTGCTCGCTCGGGCCTCGCTACTTTATTTAGAGATGAACCTCCTACTCAGCCTACGGGCCATTTTCTCTTCTCGGCCTAGTCGAACACTCCTGCCGGACCGGGCCGGGTCAAAGATTCTATAGCTATCTTTGATGACCATTATTTCTTTCCATGTTTAGACATATCATTCCATGATATAGTCCATATATATTGTAAGTAAGGAGTTATTAATGGCCTACCAATTTATGTGCATCTTAAATGTTATCTTCGTTAAATAAAAAGGAGACCTTAACTTCGCTTGTTACAAAATCAAATTACTTTATGATAACCTACTAAAGAAATTAGGCATTAATGGTTACCAAAGTTACTGTATCATTGACTATATATAGAAGGTTTCTCTTGCACATCGACAAACATCGAAACTTCAGCCATAGCATACCATGGGGGCTCATTTCTGCCTCCTTGTTTCTTGCTTGGTCGTTATTATTTTCACTTCTGCGCCACTAGAGGCTACTCGGCAACTTCATTTTAAGTCAGGTTATTACTTCTTATTTGCTTGGACTTAGTAAATCTCAAGCTAGAAATTTAGATCCTCTGCCAGCTACTGTACTTATGCAAAATGTACAACTAGTTTTTTCTCATACAAGTATTGTACTTGCTATCACGATTTAGATCAGAATTAAGTTCTTTGGAGGGACAAGTAAGTTTTGGCAATGACGGATGATTTGTCATGGTATTCAACTTTGCCAGATGAATTTGCAAGAGAGCCCATAGAGTATATTTCAACTGACTATCACGATCCGATTCCCAGCCCACTCACCCCTCATCCACCACCGTCACTATTGGAACCGCCACCAACACATGGTAATTCTATTGACGTGATTGAATAATTAGTCTATTTATATGAGTGAGCATATTGTCATTTTAACTTAAACTTGTTAGTCTAAAGAGCAATCACTTTATATGGAATGCTATTTAGAATTTCTTACCAATTATATGTTTATGCAGGTGGTCACTCCTTTGTGAATCACGACAAGCCGCGTGATGCACTGCATCCCTATATTGGTCACCGAAGACATGCCCCCATCTCATGAAATAAGATAAAAATAAGACTGGAGACTCACATGTGTGGCCAATGTGTAACTATTTTAGAATAGTGGGGTCATATGTTTGAAAAAGACCTCTATAGTGTGTGGCCTATGTGTAACGATTTACTCTCTTTGTGTGATCTATGTGCTTCGCTTGTTATTTCAAAATAAAAGCATAAAAGTGTGGTGTAAAAGAATGCATGGTTTTCTTTTCAAAAGAGCGAACACAATCCAACGCATGCCCTACTACCGCTCAAAAAACGTGCATTCACTTATATAACACTTTACCTTACCAAACCATCTTATAATTTGGGAAGGAGGTAGTACTAGCAAAGCTCGCATGATGGCGTTGGGCGCTTGAGCAAATAATGCTTTCTATGTCACCGCCTGAGTTTAATTAGACAATTCCTACTAAAAGTGTAATTAGAAAAACAGAGTGCTTGTGTAGAAATCACGGCCAGATATCCATGAATCGATTCTTTTTTGAGAATAATCTATGAATTGATGGATCAATGGAAGTTATATAAAGCCCATGACAATTATATAGGCCCAACAGAGTGGATTATAAGCCCACTTTTTTAGCTCAAAAGGGATCGATACATTGTAGTATTATTATATCTGTACCTATACCTAGACCTACTGAGCAAGACAAAACTTGATAAATATGTAAAGCTCTATAAATAGATTTTATAGTAGTAGAGCGCTGCAACACTAATAATTACTGAATTGTTTCTGGTGAGAATGTCACTACAGTATTAATTAATCTAGCAACAGTAAAATTTGGATCCCCAAATTCATGGCAAATGACTTGAGTACTGACTACTGACCCATATATCTGCTTCCATGTCATGCCAGTTAAGTACATGTCCATGCTATACATATATAATTAATATGTTTTAACACCTCAGTATAACCTTGTGGAATCAGATGCCAAGCATGTACGTCAAACCTGTCTAACGATGAATGGAATCATGACCTAGCATATCTAATTTGGGCTGAGTTCAGATAATAACCACCCAAAGGCGTAAGAGCTACCAGGTGCTATAACTGGTGTGATAATACCATCACCCCTCCACAAAGAAAATATGAATTAATCTGGTCGTGATTCATAGACGGAAACGAAATTCCTGCTAAAAGTGTAATTAGAAAAACTGAGTGCCTGTGTAAAAATCACGGCCAGGTATCTATGAATCGATTCTTTTTTTAGAACAATCTATGAATTGATTTTTTTGGGGGGCAAAACATACTTTATTTATTGAATGGTAATGTTTACAGGAATAACATCCTCCAAAGGAGTATGGATCAGCCACAAATGACGACCAACATCTAGGCCTAAAGCATGTTTTGCGAGGCCATGCGCCTCCGTATTAGACGCTCTTCCTTCGTGAATGAAAGAGCAGGAAACAAAATCATTTGTCATTGCACCAATTTCCTTTACGATACTCTCGTTCCTTCCGCCAATTCCCTTCTGGATATCTTCAACAACTCCCTTGCAATCAGAAGAGACAACTTTCCGACAATACAAATTAGAAGCTAAAGCTAAAGCTTCTCTGCAAGCAAGTGTCTCCAAAATCGTCGGATCAGTAATTCCAGGACAAACCATTGCCGATGATCCCATATAAGTCCCAACCTCGCTCCTGCAAACAACACTGTACGATCCAATGCCTGAGCTCATAGATACTGCCCCGTCCACTTTAATTTTTACATGATCCCCAGGAGGTGGAAGCCATGACGGGTTTAAAACGCCTCGGCTCCCTGCTTGGTGTTGGCGGCCACCCTTTGGTTTTGAAATATTAAGATCAGAGATGAAACGTTTCACAAATAAGTGTGTAGACATAGGCGACTGAAACTCATCCTCATGTATAGCCTTCTGACGAGCATACCATACAGCTCATAGAGTAACTACAAGGGAAACAAACTCCGAGTGAGACATGGAATCAATCATCGTGAATATCCATCTTTGCGCATCTGGTTCAGTTGTCATATTCATATGCTCCACCATCTCCTCATCAGCTAATGCCCAGACACATCTTGCCATATGATAATCCAGCAGAGAGTGCCTCCACGAATCCTCCATACCACAGATCTTGCACGTACTTGTGGTTGACATATTTCTGTGGTGCAACAAATCGGCCGAAGGTAAAGATTGTTGAGCAAGTCTCCACAGAAAAACCTTTACTTTTGACGGGACCTGTACTGACCATATCTTCATCCAAGTCTTCTCAGTAGCCTCAGTATTTGATGACCCAGCATTTCCTTCAAGCCAAGCCTCCCTGCGGTATTTTGTTTGAACAAGCATTATATAGGCAGATCGTACCGAGCAAAACCCCTTCTTCTCGTAATTTCATGACCAAAAGTCGTCAACCAGACGAGTACATAGCGGTATAGCACATATAGCTTGAACATCTATTGGTAGAAAAAAATTTCTCTAGCTTAGTACGATTCCATGTAGCTGATGTAGTATCAATGAGTTCGCTGACCCAAAAAGGCGGGACTTCTAGTGGGTCCGTACTGGGTAGACAAACCACATGTCACAGGTTGTGATCCCTAGGAATCCATTGACAATTCCAGACCTCAGTAGTCTTTCCATCTGCAATTCGTTTAATCAACCCCTACTTTAATACATCTCTACCTTCAAGGATGGATCTCCATATCGCCGAGGGTGAGCTTCCGAGTTGAGCCTAAAGGAAATCAGCGTTTAGAAAATAACGAGACTTTAGCAGCCTCCCACTCAGCGAAATAGGCTCCTTTAGGATGCGCCAGGCCTGCCTTGCCAAAAGCGCTAGGTTAAACAACTCAATGTCTCTGAAACCAAGTCCCCCCATGAACTTAGGCTTTGTCATTACCTCCCAGGACACCCAGATGGTTTTCCTTTCTCCCTGTTTGCTACCCCACCAAAACTTCCGAATCATAGAGTTGATATGCTCACACATACCACGAGGTAGTTTAAAACAAGACATGGAATAAACATGAATCGCCTGTGCCACCGATTTAATCAGCACTTCTTTACCTCCCATTGATAATAATTTTTCCATCCTGCCTATTAGTTTGTTCCAAATTCTATCCTTCAAGAATTTAAAAGCCCCATTCTTGGAGTTTCCCACTTCGGAAGGCATTTCCAAATATTTCTCAGAAAGAGATTCATTCGGAACGTTGAGAATACCTTTAATTTCTCCTCTCAGATCCTCTGGGCATCCTTTACTGAAGAACACTGATGATTTTGAATGATTTATGCATTGACCAGATGCCTGACAATAGCTATTCAACACAGAAATAATCTCCCTCGCTCCATCACCATTAGCCTTGACGAACAACAGGCTGTCATCTGCGAAAAGCAAGTGACTAATCGGCGGAGCCGTTTGAGCCACTTTAATTCCACTGAGGTTCGATGACTGACTTTTACTTTTTAACAGGCACGAAAGGCCCTCTGCTGCCAACAAGAATAAGTATGGAGAGATTGGATATCCCTGCCGAATACCCCTTGTAGGTTTGAATTCCTCAAGTCTAGCACCATTAAGAAGTACAGAAAACTTAACAGAACTCACTAAATTCATAACCAAATTTACCCAGGCTGGTGCAAACCCAACTTGGTCATTATAGCTCTCAAATAGCTCCACTCCACTCTATCATAAGCTTTCATCATATCCAACTTTAGAGCACAGAATCTATTCTTTTTCGCTTTATTACTCTTCATAAAATGTAAGCACTCATAAGCTGATATGATATTGTCAGTAATTAGCCTTTCTGGGACGAAGGCCGATTGCTCTTCAGAAATAACTCCCGGTAAAATAACCTTCAATCTGTTAGCCATAGTCTTTGATGCGATTTTGTACAGCACATTACATTAACTTATAGGCCAAAACTGTGTGAGATTAGAAGGATCAGGTACCTTTGGAATTAAAACCAGATTCGTCTCATTGATAATATCAGCACTTTCCTCACCACGTAGGATGTTGAGGACAATATCTGTTACTTCACTTCCACAAATATCCCAATGCCTTTGAAAAAAATGAGCTGGGTAACCATCAGGGCCCGGAGCCTTTGTCGGAAACATTTGAAACAATGCTTCCTTTACTTCTTTCTGTGTATATGGTTCTAACAGCCTTAAATTCATCTCGGCATCCACCTTTACAGGGACAGTATTTACCACCTCATCTACACCACTTATTCCCTCTGATGTGAACAAGTCACGGTAGAAAGACACCGCAATCTCCTCCATCTCCTTGGCATCTTCAGTGAGCATCCCATCCTCCCTGGCAAGCTTTTTTTTTTATTTTTCTTGCGGCGCATACTAGCTCTTTGGTGGAAAAATTTAGTGTTTTTGTCGCCTTCCGAAAGCCATTGTATTCTGGACCTTTGGCGCCACATGACCTCCTCCATATGATATAGTTCCACCAATCTATCATTTATCTTGATCTCTGCATGTGAAGGTCCAATTCTTTGAGGAGCATTCAGTAAAATTTCCAACTCGCCTTTAAGCTTACGAATCTCCTTACGGACATTTCCAATTTTTCGGCCGCTCCATTCAGTTAACGAGGCCGAGAGCTCTCTCAGTTTACCCAACAGCGACCCAGCCGTCTAGGCTTCAGGAATTCCAGTCCACTGACTTCCCAAATCATCCCGAAAATCTGCATGGCTCTCCCATAACACCTCATATCGAAAAACAGATTTTTGTTTCTGTTGTATAGTAACTGATTCAAGCTGAAGTAAAATGGGACAATGATCAGACATTGCTGTTGTCTTATGATAAAGAGTAGCGTTTGGATACATAATATTCCAATCCTGTTGGAAAGAGCACGATCCAACCGTACTCTGCTGTACATACCCCCAGCAACCTTCTTCTCAAAAGTCCAGCTTCTACCGATATATCCCAAATCAATAAGCCCACATATGTCAACATCATCCCTGAAGCCATTGATTTGAGTCATACTCCTCTGTCCCACTCCCATATGCTCATCAAGCCTGAAGACCTTGTTAAAATCGCCGAGGACAACCCAAGGGAAGGAGTTGACAGAGACTAGGGACCGCATCATATCCCATGTTTTCCATCGATCAGAAGCTCTAGCTTCACCATAGATACAAGTCATGCGCCAGTCTTCCTTTCCTGGAATAGAAATAACAGCATCTATGTGATATTCCGAGTAACCAATAATATCAAGATTTATTCCTTCATTCTAGTAAATACATAGGCCACCACTACGGCCTGTACTTCCTACATCATATGCATGATCAAAGCCCAAAGTACCCGCTAAACTCTCGACGCGTGTCTTAGAAATTTGAGTTTCCACAATACAAAACACCGTCGGGGCAAACTGCCTCGCCAAATCGCGAAGCTCACGAATTGTCGCCGGATTGCCCGCACCGCGACAGTTTAGACCTAGAAGACTCATTGGGCTTGGCAGCGCCCCCCAGGGGAGCCTGCCAACACGCCATTTTTTGCTTTATCACCTGAGCTCTCCTCGTCCACCGTCTTCTTCCTCTTCGGATCACGGGCTGGTACAGGGCTGGTTGGAGCTAAAGGCTCGAACTGTGTTCGCATCGAAGCTACATTGCGTGTATTATCCGTCGTAACCATAGTACCCTCCACGCCAGAATTTGGTGAATTTCCGGCTGCAACCAGAGCACGCTCCAGCCCCGAGCTTGATTCTAACATCTTCATACCATCCGCGCCTCTTTTCCTACTAGCGTCATCGTAATCATCAGTCATATTCACGTCACCTTCCACACCTTGTGAGTTAGGGGCAAAACTAGACCGGCCTCGGCCCCTCCCCTAAGATGATCTTCCTCCACCACGAGCTTCTCCTCTACCCCGTCCCGGACGAGAGCCCGTTCTTACAAACCATTCTGCTCGGAGGTTCTTGAAAACCAGGGCTTGGGGAGGATGAATTCCATCCCCGTGATCCTTGTATTCATGACCAAGAAAACCACATACCTGGCACCAATTTGGTAATTTCTCATATTTGACGAGAAAGAATTCCCGTTTGCTAGCACGGACCATCGACACAAAACTCTTGAGAGGCTTTCTCACATCTATCTTCACCCTAACACGGTAAAAGTTACCTTCAAAATCATCCGAGATCCCCTCCGATGTGATGAACTCTCCCACCTTAAAGGCCATCGATTTGATCATTGGGGCATAACCAATTGGGAGGTCATGAATCTAGATCCATATATCAAATCTGAAAAGCTCAATCATCGATGGTTTAGTGAAACCATCATACTCCTCAATCAGAACCGGGTTCCCCCGAAAACTCCAAGGACCACCTTGCATCACCCGTTCCCAATCTCCTAAGCAGGAAAACTGGAACGAGTGCAGATTACTTGTCAGCGCCTTCGTCTTGACATTTTGGGCCAAATCCCATGCAGATATCATATTTTTATAGAACCAAAAGCTAGAGTAATCCCCCTCGGTGAAAACCCTAGCAATGGTCAACCAGCGCGTCGCCTCATCCGGCGGCGTCCCCTCTTCCTCGAAGACAACATCGTCAAGATCCTCTTCCGAGATTCCCATCTGTTGCAGCATCGCAGCGATTCCTTCCTCGCCAGCATCCAACGAGTTCGCCTGAGACCCCTCCATGGAGCACGACCCCGAGATCTCCCCTCCGTTGCAGCAGAGACGGCAGGGAAGATCGGGAAAAGTGACAACTCAACGCCGGCGATAACGTTGCCGCGAGAGAAGGAAAACCCTAACTAGAGGGAACGACAAGAAGCGTATTGGAGCCAGTACCAATCTATGAATTGATGGATTAATTGAAGTTATATAAAGCCCATGACAATTATATGGGCCCAACAGAGTGGATTATAAGCCCACTTTTTCTTTAGCTCAAAAGAAATCGATGCATTGTACTATTCGTGGTACAAGGAATGACCTTCAAATCGCTATAAATCGGTACGACCATCAAGTTACACTGCTTTCATAGCTGAGGAACGATGAAAAAGAAAACAAGAGCGGACACATGTGCCCTCACCAAAAAAAACACAAAACCGGATGCGTCTCTCGGAATAGTGTTTGGTCTCGCTTTATAAATAAGGCACAAATAGTCGAACTCATACAACATGGTGAGAGAAACCCTCTTACAAAGAACGACAAACGTGTGGAAATGAAGTCCTGACGCCGAGCAAGAAAGCCGGAGAAGCCGCACAAAGCATTAGACAACCTAGAGTACCCAATAGGAACAACAACGCGCCTCCTAATAAGACCACCAGACGCACGAACATACCAAGCCATTGCTGGAGAAGGCCGCTTGCCCTCTCGTTTCGAGCCACGGAGCACCAATCCTGCCAGTGGATCGGATAGCAATGACCGAGGACGATGACAACGAGTCATGTGTAAATGATACTCCCTCCGTTCTAAAATGTAAGATTCTTTAACTTTTGTGGAACGAATGTATATAGACTCCTTTTAGTGTGTAAGTTTACTCCAAACCTACACACTAAAAGATGTCGAGATACATTCATGTCTCATAAAAGCTAAAACATCTTATATTTTGAAATGGAGGGAGTAGGAGAGACTAGCGAGATCATCCCTCGCCAGAGCCGAAGAAGCTTCACGTCAGGATCAAGGCATCCTCGAAGCTGCTACCACGGAACCCTAAGCTCCACAACAACACCCCTATGTCGTTCCGCCACTGAGTCTAAAGATCGGATTTGGGTTTTCACCGAGAACCCTGGCATGAAGAGGAGACCCAAAACGGCGCCCTCGGGAGGGATATGGCACACACAACAAAGCTTTCGCTAGGCACCTCAACCGTGCCACCCTAGGGTCACCAAAGCAACACGACGGGAGGACCTCCGTAGATATGGAACTAAACCTTTTTTTAATAAATCTGGCAGGGGAAGCCCCTACAACGAGTTTGTTTTTGAAATAATAAGAATACACTTCCCTAACTAAGTGAGCTAGGCTCACTCCTTAATATGAAACTAAACCTAGTTCCACCGGTTGCCAAATGAATAGGCCTTAATTTTTTATAGAGTGGATTCCACTTTTTACCCCGTAGATGTACATTTGTGACACATAGTACCCCATTTAATCTAATTTCTACTGAAGTATCTCATTTAGGATACTTTAAACATAGTTTTACCCCCATTTCAGCATTTTTCTTATTTTTGGTAGATATGACCAGTTACATATTGGATCCTGACCCAAATGTATGTGTTGAATCCTCCGTGAAGCCTCCTTGATCTTTCCGTGTTGGAGTCCAACCCGCATTTTCCTTCGCACTAGAGTCAGCTAGATTCTGATCTTTACGCATAAGCCGGCTCCCGTTAGTCTTCCGAGGGTCCTTCTGTGTCTAAGGAGATTTTTTCTTATCTTCGTTCTTGAATCAACCAAACTCAGACTTTGCCTTAGGCAAGGCGGTCAGATTCATGCCTTGGGCGTAGTCGATCAGATATTTGGCCTTCGACCAAGGTGCCCAAATTTCAGCCTTGCGCCAACACGGGCAGATTTCGGACTTAACCAAGTTGGTCAGATTTTGGTCTTGGACCAAGGTGGCCAGATTTGGCCTTGGACAATGATGTCAGATATTGGCCTTGGACCAAGGTGATCATATTTCAGCCTTAGATCAAGTCGGCCAGATTTTGACCTTGGACCAAAGCCAGACAGATTCTGGCCTTGTACAAAGATGGTCACAAATCGGCCTTGAACTAAGGCCGCTAGAAAATCGCCTTCGTATGGTAAAGTTTGCCGTAAACTCCTCTCCTAAATCTGGCTCAAAATTAGATGCGTCCATCATACTTCTTAGTCTTTAACGAGTTTTCTTTGCTTAGCCAGCAAACAGCCCAAAATGGGTACTAACAGTATGGTAGGAGATCATGATGGGGAACCGGAATGTACCGCGGAATATGACTTTTTTACAATTTTCAAACATGTAAAATACACACAAACTTGATGCAAAAAAAAGCTGAAAGCGTGACATATACTTGTTGTAACACTGTAAATAGATGATGCGATGCATGTCTATCTTATGTGCTACAAACCTTACGTATGAACTCACAAACACAAAATATGAGTGATAGGGATCACTCCAATCTTGGGAATGGCAGGATGACAAGTCCCTCAAACAATCAAATGGCTAGAAATTTGAGTAATGCAAGGTATTTTTCACTCTTGAGTGTTTCCTACTAGATATCCTCATGGAGAAAAGGGTAATCCGTGTAGCCAACAACAGGATCGGAGGTGTAAAAGGTGGTCCTGTCATACTTGTTGAGAGCCGCGTTCTTCCTGAACCTCTCCGGCAGGTCGGGGTTGGCCAGGAAGAGCCGCCCGTACGCGACGAGGTCGGCGTAGCCGTCGGCGACGGCCTTGTCCCCTTCTTCCCTGTCATACCCTCCGTTCACCATGAAAGTGCCCTTGAACGCCTTCCTGAACGGCAGCAGGCGGTGCGGGATCATAAGGCTGCCGTCGTTTTCGTTGACGCACATCCGCGGCTCGATCACGTGGCAGTATAGCACGCCGAGCCTGTTGAGGATGCCAATCACGTGCAGCGCGAGCGCCTCCGGGTCGGAGTCGACGCAGTCCACGTAGTCGGCGAACGGGGATAGCCGCACGCCGAGGCGGTCGGCGCCGATCTCGGCGGCCACGGCTGTGATTACCTCGGCGGCGAAGCGGCAGCGGTTCTCCAGGCTGCCCCCGTACGCGTCGGCGCGGTCGTTGACGCCGTCCTTCATGAACTGGTCTATCAGGTACCCGTTGGCCGCGTGGATCTCCACGCCGTCGAATCCTGTAGCGACAGGAAATATTTTTTAGCAATTTACCACATGTTTGCGGTGTGTGTGCGCGATGGAGTTAATAGCATAAAACCACCGTAATCGTAGCCAAATTTACTTATTAATACCACTTTACATTTTGTGTATAAAAAACTACCACATTTTTCTTAGGTTGTCTCAAATAACACCAATTTATCTCTCTAATCACGAATTGACACACATTCTGACATGGGGCCAGCTCTAAGGCTGACGTAGTAGAAGCCTGAGCAATTTTCTAATATAAATGGGGCTATTTGTGGACTGGGCTGTGTCCCACGTATCAACCCTGTTTAAAACAAATATACAAAATATTAGAGAAAATAAAAATAAAAACAAAACGCACGGGCACGGCGTCCACCAACCGACCCGACTCCCGTCACGCACAGCAGAGGCTGACCTTGTCGGCGTCGGCCGCTGGGAGGGTGAGGGCACGGCGGACTCACGGTGCAGGACCGTGTCGCAGAGGGGCCGAACCGACGGCGGGGACACCTCCAGCGCGTCGCCCTCGAGCTCCAGGATCTCCGCCGCGTCTCGCCTCCGAGCTCCACAGGCACATCCATGGCGTGACCTCGGGGGTAATTCACTGGACAACGATGATAACGGGGGTGGGGAGGAGGCACAGGGAGCTAGGACATCGGGAGGAGGCGGGGACGGAAAAGGGAGGCGGCCAGGCCCTGAGCCATGCCGTGGTGGTGGCGGTTGACTCTAGTGTTGTGGAGGTGGGGTGGAGCTTGGGGCGGAGGTGAGGTGGAGCATGGGGCAGCAGAAGTGGTCACCTCGTCGTCCTGGTTCCCCTCACCCATAGAATCGACCCGGGAGGGGCCCGTCGATGCCATCGTCACCGTCCTCCTGACGTCCGGCGGCTGGGCAGGGTAGGGGCATGTCGGCCGTGCGGAGCATGGGGCCTTGCCGGCGGAGCGGTGGTGGAGCAGCCGACCTCGCCGGGGAGGGGCGACCGGCGGCACGCTGGCGGTGAGTGGTTGCGGGTGGGAGACAAGGTTTTCCTAATTATTTTTTTACTTTTTAGATATTTAGTTTTTTTCCAGCCCAACTGTCAGTATCGCCGTCAATTCGTGATAATTCGAGTTTAGACTCGAGTTGGTGTTTTTTGAGACAACTTCAAAATTAACTGTTAGATTTTGGTATGCAAAACATAAAATGTTACCGATCAGTAAATTTTGCTATAAATGTGGTTGTTGTAGGCTATTAACTCAGTGTGAGATGATGGCATCGAGGGATTTCGTTACCGGCCCTGATGGCGTTTCTGGCGGCGATCCGGAAGTCGTTGACGATGCCGGGTATTTCCCCTATCTCCAGCCTTCTCGGGGCCGCGAACTCGAGGACGCTGCCGTCATGGCTGACTTGGGGCGTGACTTGCTTGTCCGTGCTGGAGACCGGGGCCTGCCCATTAGGCTGGAACTCTGTAGCACCATCGTCAACGGATCACGATTAAATCAAAGACCTGAGAACAATTGCTGAACGCTGAAATTATTATGAGCACCTGTGGGCGAGACGCGGCCGGTGTGCCATATCTGGCAGAAGAAGACGGCCCCCTTGGCGTGCACGGCGTCGACCACGGGTTTCCACGCCTCGACCTGCTCTTCGCTCCAGAGGCCGGGCACGTTCGGGTATCCCCGGGCGGTCTCGGAGACGGCGGTGGCCTCCGCGATGAGGAGCACTCCCGGCGCCGCCGTCCGCTCGTAGTACAGCACGTTGTGCGGCTGGGCAAGGTTCCCGTACGATCTGCACCGGGTCAGCGGCGCCAGAACCACCCTGCCATACGTGACCCAAATAAAGATTAATGATTCTAAAGAAACATAAGTATGTCATCGAGCTACTAGGAAAATTCAGAATCCAAGCCAGAACTGGAACGAGAAACAGAAATATAGGAGTATACTAGTTTTCACTGACCTGTGCGCCAGGTTGAATTCCCCCATCTTGTACGCCGTCAGGAGAGGAGTCGTCGTCGTCTCCATGCCGTCTCAGGTCGTCGCCGGCGGCTACTGCTTCTTTCTTCTGGATCTGCAGTGCGGTACTTGATAGGATTGAGGGGACGTACGACGGGGTCGAGGTTGTGTTGTCGAGCTTCCATTCGTGGGGGTTCCCGTCCAAGTGCTGGTACACCACACAAGTTAACTTGTGTGGCGGGGCTCACTCCAACGTGACAGCTGCGTGAAACCATGTAAAGGTACCTATCTCGTGCCGCCCGGTGCTTGTCTTGCTCCTCCTAGTATTCTATCCGTCCTAAATTAATTAACTTAACTTTGTCAATGTAATTATGTACTACCGAGACACGAAACGTGGCTGCATGTATATGAAAATATGTTTTACGAGGACTCCAACAGTATATACAGTAGTATATTTTACATCGGACCGGTTTTTTTTCTTTAGCCCGACGGGCATCTCTCTTCATCAGCTCGACTCCCAGACGTTGAGGTCACCGGCTGGCCGCCGTGTCTTGCCGCCGCCCCTCGTGTGCCTCTTCTCCAGCCAGGACGGCTCGGCACCGCCGACAAAATCAACTACAGTGCCCACGGGATGCAAGCCGTGTGTGGCCCGATCGGATCTTGCCCTTATCTTGTGCAACCATCCTGGATTAAGTTCGGTGAGTGTCATTGCAGCTTTTTAGATACCAGCAAAAGTGCGCTGCGTTGCAGCGAATAAATAAAAAGGCAACTAATATAGGCACCGGATAAATAAAAAGTGCTCTCTCTCTCACTGGTGGGAAAAGTGGCCTCTAGTCCCGGTTCATAAGGGCCATTGGTCCCGGTTCCAGAACCGGGACCAATCACTCGGGACTAATGCTAGTCCCGGTTCGCGCACAAACCGGGAC
Organism: Avena eriantha; assembly: GCA_910589775.1. Lineage (NCBI taxonomy): Eukaryota > Viridiplantae > Streptophyta > Magnoliopsida > Poales > Poaceae > Avena > Avena eriantha. The sequence goes on from OU342746.1 coordinate 380,436,719, forward strand.
CAATGGGTCTCCACGTGGACGGGCGAGCTACGAGGGGGTGGATCATTGGTCCCGGTTCGTGAGAAAAACCAGGACCAATGGGTCCCCACGTGGCAGCGCCAGAGACGGGCGGGAGTGGATTATTGGTTCCGGTTCTTAGCACGAACCGGGATCGTTGGTCTCTGTGCCGCGGCAGGATTTTCGGGCTATTTTCCTGCCGTGGCAGGATTTCAGGCTATTTTTCTGCCACGGCAGGATTTTTTTTATAAATTTAATGGTTCTACATATATACAGCAATAATGAAACCACGATATATATATTACACATCATGCATGATCACAAATATATACACCGTCACATCCGTCTTCTTGGTCGAAACATATTATAATTACAAACGATACTCTCACATGAATTTGATCTAATTTACACTTCTTTTATACACTTCACCCTTCCAAATGAAGTGAGTAATAGTATTCTCCTTTCGGATCTATGACTTGTTCTAACAAGAATCCGGCAATTTTCTCTTGAATTGCTTGCACGCGTTCTTGTGATAGAAGACCGTCCCGCATCCGTTCGATCTAATATAAAGAAGGGGATCAATATATATGAATGAAACTAAACACAATTTGTGGTAATAAAATAAAGTTGTGATTATTGTTTATCGTACTTCAATTTTTTTGATGTTCCGGTCTGCCCCTTCTCTTTGGTCGTCTGACGAATGAACTCGCAGACATAGTATCCACATAAGTTATTCCCGGCTTCCTGCCTCAAGCACTTTATGAGAACGGAGTTCAATCAAAATAATAATCAAGCATGATAATGGTGGTATTGAAACTAGAATCAAAGAGATGCGTGGATCTAGCAAGTAGTACTTACAGTCAATGGTTGAAATGTAAGCTCTGGCTTCCAAACACCCCTAGTTTTGGCGATGAACCGTTTCCAAGCCCTCTGGAGGCATTCCTGCATGTCTGCCCACTTTTCTAACGGGGTGCGTTTCGAGTCCAGGACTTTTACTACTCCGGTATCAACAGAAATGATTAAGAGAATATAGTGGAAGCTGGACACACTAACAAAATATAACACGAGTCAATTATACGCTTAACATCGAGTAATCGAAAATAGAATGTGTACAAGACAGTAACACTCACGCAGCGTTGTAAGGAAATAGTATTTCCCTTCTGTTGCTGAAATACTTTAACGCTTGGAACAAGTTATCCTCTGTCACTTTGGGATTTGTTTTTAGAGTAACTTCATGAACGAAATTACAGTCAACAAACCCAAGGTCATAGATTTTTCCTTTGTTGCATTCTTGAATCTTCATTCTGCATATATAATTAGTATAGTGATTACTAAGATTATACAAGCAACGAATGAGATGAGCTAGAAAGACTTAATTACAGAAATTAATAATACTTACAAACAATAGGAACTGACGATAGCTTTGTCGAGGGCGTCTTGTTGGTAAAACTAAAATAATTCTGGAAATTCAATCAGTATGAAGCCATCTCCATGACCGTAATAGTGGTGTTTATATGCAGCATAGATCCAGTTTTTGGAATCAGCACAGGCTTGGATGTACCATTTATGCAATCTTCGCATTTTTGTTGGTAGATCTTTGACTAACTCGGGTTTGACGAGAGGAGCCCCGTACTGGTACACGTATGCTGTTTCTTGGTACCCCTCGAACTCATGCATACGGCTCATGTACTCACTAATAGACAGTCCATATAATTGGGCTTTTTCTCCGTACAGTCGAACAAACTCCGGATCAATGTTCGGATCATGCCACTCCTGGATCATCCACTCATTGGTATCGTACACTTTGAGCGGTTCGATCGATTGATTTTTCTGTTGTCTGAGCTAGGCAACTTCTTTCCCGACTCTCCGCTCTTTTGCCTCAGCCGACTTGGTAATAGAGCGATTATAGTCTGATGTGAGCGCTATGGGTTGGTGAAGCTGAATCTTAAGCGCGGCTGCTTTGGCTTTATCTTCTGCGGTGACCGGGAAAAATGCCTCTATCGGCTTTTTCTTGTTAGCCATGTCAATGTTCCACTTTTCATAATGAGCAGCTGCAGCCGCATCAGTTTCCTCATCTGTCTTCTCGCAAGGTAGCTTCTTCATATTCTGATGAGGTACTATTGGGAGGGGCGATTGCTTACGTTTCGGTGATCGAAACATGCTCTTGCTGCTGTTGGTGGTGCCGCCCCCCTTAGTATACTTCCTCTTTTGTCTCTGAGGCTCAGGGGACGGAGACGGCTGACGCGGCGGTGGAAACGGCTGAGGCGGCGATGGAGACGGTTGCGCTGAGCGGTGAGGCAGTGAAGGCGACGGTTGCGCTGGAGAAGGGTGAGGTGGCGGCGAAGGTGGATTGCTGCTCTGAGGAGTGGGTGGCCTTGGCGGCACATAATTTGGAAGCATGATGCACTCCTTTAGCCATAGAATAGTCCCCCTTTGGCTTCTCCTAGTTGAGTCAGCTCCATATCTTCCCCTGTAGGGTGGTCTAGCTTCAGCTCCTCAAAATCTTCCTTCCCCTCATCCACCGTGACGACAGCGTACCCTTTTGGAACCGGTCTGCAATGCCAAGTTGGGTTAGGCCCAATTGGTATCGCCATGCCGACCGCCGCCGTCACCCTTAAGTTCATAACCTGCACCTTTAGCTCACAAGCTGTTGTCTCCGTGATATCATCCACTGGGTAGCGTTTAGGAGGAGATGTCGTCGGTGCATCATCATCAACATCATGGAGCTGTGTGGAAGCGACGCTGCTTTTCTTATTCGATGGGGCGCCAATACCCTCGAATGCAGCTTCTACCACGTGCCGCTGAGATTGGCCACTAGTACCTTGCTGGCTAAGTATATAGAGTTGATCCTGGTGCCGCTTTAATGCTTCTTCTACATTACGCAGCCGGTCTGCAGTGGCCGCTTTCTCAGCTGCCTCCCTTTCCTTTCTCCTCTGATGGCTTTTATCAGGATATCTCTTCATTTCCGGGGGGAAGGCAACCTTCCACGGCTTGGAGCCTGGTGTGCCTCGTGCTCGTCCGTCGTGTTCAGGATTTTTAAGGGCCCGTGTGAGCTCGTCGTTCTCTCTATCGGGAATGAACCGTGCCACTGCAACATCATCTACTGCATTTCTAATATCATTGATGGGCAGTAGGGGATCATCTTTGTGTTTCTGATTATATATTGCCCTCCCTTCTTTGTCCAACGTGCCCCCATGGCCATAAAACCAGTTTCTCGCCCGTGGTGTCTATGTTGCGGGCTCTGGTCTGATCCCGACAGCTATGTAATTGACCTCAAGTGCATCCCACTTAGGCATGCAACCGGCGTAGCCAGCAGGCCCCATGTTATGATGGTACAGTTTCTTAGCAGCGTTCTCCATATTTATCCTAGACCTTTCCTTAGCTTTCTCCGATGTCTTGTACTTCACAAAATCCTCCCACCGGTGTCTTAACTTAGCATAGCCGGCTTCATCGAAATTCGGAGTCTTCTCTACCTTGAAAAAGTTATGGTACAATTTCTTCTTCCAGTTCTTGAATGCATCGGCCATCTTGCTGAGAGCAAACTTCTTGACTCTTTGCACAAGCTCCCTTCTTGCTCGCTCCTCCTCATCTGGAGCCACATCTGGTTCCGGCAGGAGGAAATTAGTCATCAGCTTGTCAAAAAGCTTATCTTTGGCATTGTGGCCGACATACGGGACTCCACCGCCGATTGGCCGATTCCATTCTTGAACGGTGATTGGGATGTAGTCCCTCATAAGAACTCCACATTGCTTGACAAATTTTCTTGCGACATCGACGGGAGCTTGCGGTTCGCCATCTACACCGACCACGTCGATCCTATACCTCACAGTGTCATCCAACTTTTTTGTTGGGCCTCGTTTCGTTCTTACGGAAGAAGTTCTCGATCCGGAGGGCTAAAAGAAGAAAGAGTGTTAATATATGCATGTATATATAGACAGCAACATTTTAATTAAGAAAATACATATATACACCTCGCCGGTGTTTGCGAGATTTAAGGTTTCGCCGGAGTCGTCGCCTTCTTCCTTATCGGCTTCTCCCCTGTCCCAGGCTTCGGCTTCTACCTCACCAGAGCCGTCTCCTCGGTTGAGAGACTCATCTCCCTGATCGGAATCGTTCAGAAACTCACTCGTGACATCGATATCGATATCTTCATTTTCGCAGATCATCCCTTGGAGGATGTTTTCCTGATGTGTTGGATCCATAGTATCTGCAAGTTAAACAATCAACAAATGGCATCGATAATGATATGACAATTTAAACATAGTTGAAATTTAACCCTAAGGCATGCTTGGCAATTTAAGTGAGATCCGAAGGGTCCAAACCCTAGTACAGGAAAGACCCCGAAATCACCTACGAGGGGTTGATTTCATTCTCTTATTAAACTTGTAATTAAAGTTGTTGAACAATGCATGATTATGAGTCTATTATGTAGATCTCATTTTTCTGAACATTTTGATATATTATACATGTTTTCTGACTTAGAAATAATTAGTTATTGAATTTATAAGATTAAACACTTTTCTGAAATTATTTAAACATTTATTAAACTTTTATTGCGTCATCATAGGTAAAGGCTGACGTCACCTAAGGACGGGAACCTTTTCTCACAGATGCATTGCCTACCCACAGTGACCGACTAGTGGGGCCAGGGCCACGTCGGGCTGCCACGCTGGCAGAGCTTACTCGACGCCCACGTCAGGGCGCCACATGAGCGCCACCTTGGCGCCACATGGGCTCGCCGGAGGGCACGTCAGCCGGCGGTGGTTAGCGGCACTAGAGTGCTTGCTGGAACACGTAGAAGGTCGGGTTCGAACGAGCACATCGTGAGGAAGCTAACGGTGGTCGCGCAGCCCCTTATTGGTCATCGGAGCATCGTCTGCGATGGCGACCGACGGCGGCGGACAGTGGCGCTCGGCGACAGAAGGAAACGGAGCGAGAGAGAGAGAAAGGAGAGGTCCTGGAGGACCAGCAGCTCACCACGAAGACGATGGACGGGTCGACGAGGCCGGAGGAGCTCGGAAGCAGCGGCAACTGCGATGGTCGGAGTCAGAGCAGACGGTGACCGTGGCGTCGATTTCCAGCGTGCGCGGTCGATTCCTCAGACGGTTGTGGCGTGGCGGCGGCGGGCGTCAACGTCGTGAAGCGGCCGCTCTGGATTTGGGCAGCCTGCCGGCGTGATTTTGCTCCACCGTTAATTTTCCATAGCCGCGCGTCAATGTGCTTTGTGAATTGGGGGAGTTGGGGAGGAGGAAGGCCGGGGCTGTTAACTGTACAGACCATTGGTCCCAGGTCATCGCAATAACCGGGACCAAAGGACCAACGGTCCCGGTTCGTGCCACCAACCGGGACCAAAGGTCTGGGGCACGAGCGTTGATGTGCTGCCACGTGCACGGCCGCTGGTCCCGGTTAGTCCTACCACCCGGGACCAAAGGATCAACGGTCCCGGTTCGTGCCAACAACCGGGACCAAAGGCGTGTTAATGACAGCGCGCGCATCCAGGATCATCGGTCCCGGTTCGTGGGACGAACCGGGATCGCTGACTCGTTTTTTCAGATTTTGGCAAACCTTTTGGTCTTCCCGCTATTTTCAAATTTGTTTCTTCTTTAATTAATAAGATGTTTCAATTTAAGATGATAATTTCCATTTTTGAGGTGCCGAAATTGGGGTGTTCTGTGAAGCAACCACCAAACTAAAGTTTGGCATTAGTACCAAACCATTTTTCAAAAATACTATACCACCTTATATGGACAATTTCCCAACCGGTGTATCTGGAACCTTTCTATCCATCCCTCATGAAAAAGACAAATTCCTGCCGAATCGGCAGGAGGTTGCCAAGATTTGAACTACAAGTACATGATATAATGCTTGTGAATTTAAAAAAAATCATTTATAGGTTCACAACATACTATTTCATCAGAGATCCACTTCAAGTTCAGCGAGGCTCAACCCCGGGCTAAGAAGCTTCATGCCCGCCGTTTTGAATATAGTTTGAAACGGGCATAAGAAATTCAAAAATGATCCAAACAATGTGAAACCTTCGCGTGGTGTCATATTATGTGTCATAGTTGCAAGGAAAAATATTGAACTTGAAAAATTATAAACATCATAAAAAATCCTTCACAAAATGACCTATCATGTTCGAGGTTTCATGGCATTTAGGTCAAACCACCAATGTTATGGCTAAAATCAGGGCATAGTTTGTGATAATGTGCCCATATTGTGCACACATGTGCATCTTGGGATGGCTTACGATGTTGCAGGAGGAAGTTTCCCCTTTCGACACACGAAAAAGCCAATTTCCATTTTTGAGGTGCCGAAATCGGGGTGTTCTGTGAAGCAACCACCAAATTAAAGTTTGGCATTGGTACCAAACCATTTTTCAAAAATACTATACCACCTTATATGGACAATTTCCCAACCGGTGTATCTGGAACCTTTCTATCCATCCCTCATGAAAAAGACAAATTCCTGCCGAATCGGTAGGAGGTTGCCAAGATTTAAACTACAAGTACATGATATAATGCTTGTGAATTTTAAAAAAAAATCATTTATAGGTTCATAACATGCTATTTCATCAGAGATCCACTTCAAGTTCAGCGAGGCTCAGCCCCGGGCTAAGAAGCTTCATGCCCGCCGTTTTGAATATAGTTTGAAACGGGCATAAGAAATTCAAAAATGATCCAAACAATGTGAAACCTTCGCGTGGTGTCATATTATGTGTCACAGTTGCAAGGAAAAATATTGAACTTGAAAAATTGCAAACATCATAAAAAATCCTTCACAAAATGACCTATCATGTTCGAGGTTTCATGGCATTTAGGTGAAACCACCAATGTTATGGCTAGAATCAGGGCATAGTTTGTGATAATGTGCCCATATTGTGCACACATGTGCATCTTGGGTAACCTTTAGTCCCGGCTGGTGGGCGCAACCGAGACTAAAGATGCCGGTGGGATAAGGACGCATGGGTAACCTTTAGTCCCGGCTGGTGGGTGCAACCGAGACTAAAGCTGTCGGTGGGATAAGGACGCGTGGGTAACCTTTAGTCCCGACTGGTGGGTGCAACCGAGACTAAAGCTGTCGGTGGGATAAGGACGTGTGGGTAACCTTTAGTCCCGGCTGGTGGGTGCAACCAAGACTAAAGCGGTCGGCGGGATAAGGACGTGTGGGTGGACGCACTGCTCGATGAGATAAAGCATGTAGCGCGCGACGCCCTGTCGGAGGAACAAGACAAAGTAGAAGCGGCGCCGTGCCTATAAAAGGACCATCGATACGCCATGGCAAGCAGCTCAACAAGCCAACATAGGTAGAGAGAGTTTCATCCCCATGGATAGAGGGTTGGGAAATCTCCCGTGGCGGAGCTTCTCGAAGATATCGTTGGTGCACATGCCCTACGGCATCTTCGGAAGCTCCGCCTCAGAAAGATTTCCCTGCAAGCCCGTGAAAGACTCCATCTCCTCTAACATTGTTGGGGGAAGGGTTGAGAAATCTCCCGTGGCGGAGCTTCTCGAAGATGTCGTTGGTGCACACGCCCTACGGCATCTTCGGAAGCTCCGCCTCGGAAAAATTTCCCTGCAAGCCCGTGAAAGACTCCATCTCCTCTAACAGTGTTGGGGAAAGGGTTGAGAAATATCCCGTGGCAGAGCTTCTCGAAGATGTCGTTGGTGCACACGCCCTACGGCATCTTCAGAAGCTCCGCCTCAGAAAAATTTCCCTACAAGCCCGTGAAAGACTCCATTACATAAAGTTTCGATACAACACATAAAGTTTCCATACATCACATAAAGTTTCCATACATTACATAGATTTACATAGGGTTTAGGGTTTAGGATATGAATCCTTCGTTGCGTATGTCGATCCCTTGCCTATGATCGCTTCTTAGGCCGTAACCATGGAGCATCTTCTTTGCTTAACGGGATGCTTGGGTCAGTTTTCATGGTGAAGGGCGGAATTTCATCAAACTTATCATAATCTGCTGACATGTCTGTCTTGTCCTTGACTCCCGCAATGTTTCTTTTCTCTGAAAGAACTATGTGATGCCTGGGCTCATCGTCTGATGTATTCGTCTCCTTATTTTTTCTTTTTTGCGGTCTAGAGGACATGTCCTTCACATAAAAAACCTGAGCCACATCATTGGCTAGGACGAATGGTTCGTCTCTGTAACCAAGATTCTTGAGATCCACTGTTGTCATTCCGTACAGCTGGTCTACCTTTACCCCTTCTCCATTCATGTTGACCCAACTGCACCGAAACAATGGGACCTTAAAAGTAGGTACATAGTCAAGTTCCCATATCTCCTCTATGTAACCATAGTATGTGTCCTTTTTCCCATTCTCGCATGTTGCATCAAAGCGGACACCAGTGTTTTGGTTGGTGCTCTTTTTTATCTTGGGAAATCATGTAAAATGTATTCCCATTTATCTCGTACCTTGGAAAGTCAATACAGTCGCAGATGGTGTCGCGGCCAACAAGTAGAGCTGATCTCCAATAGTGGTGTCATTCATGAGATGTAATTGTTGTCGTCGGATTGAGGACAAGTACGCCATGAGGGGGTCCTCGAGGCGTGCGGGAGAGAGGGGTGTGAAGCGTATGGTGTTCCGGGACGGTGAGCACACAAGTTTACCCAGGTTCGAATCCGCCGGCTTTGGACGGACCCTACTCCTGCTAGCAATCTAGTAATACGGCAGAGCCGGAATATGGGTTACAAAGGTTTCGCCTGTGCAAGTTGAGGGTCTAAAGTATTGGGTTACCCTAAAGGCTCTCCATAGGACGGCTTATATAGATATTCGGCCTAGGGTTTACATGAGAGATCAATCCGGCTACGACTAAGAGTTGGTTACAGAGTACATCTTGAACTACAAGTAACATTATGGGCCTAAGTCGGTAAGTCTCTTGGGCCTTCCCGTAGTCGGATTGGACTCCGTCTTCTCTCCCTAACTGGGCCTCCCGTGAAGCAAAGCTCTAACCCGAAGTGGGCCACCCTGGTCAGTGAGGAACTGTGAGGATACCCAGAAAGTATATCCCCAACAGTAGCCCCCGGAGGCCTCCAAGATCCAAAGTCAGATTTTATCATCGTCCAGCTTGATCTTCGGCTTGCAGAATCTTGAAGGGTTCCTAAAACTTCACAACAAACAATACGATCCGGGTCTTAAAAGTAAGTCGGACCTTTCAATTAGTTACTCAGATTTTCCAGCTCGCTTTTAAACTAAACCGGAACCTGGTCTCTAACGCCACCTGACAGAAGCATGGTCAAGTCACATCATCTAACAGACGTTCCGTCAGCACGACCGTTGGTGGGTCCGCGGTTCGTGGAACCGAGGCGCCGTTTCAATGCGTGCGTGGAGATCGAGGCGACGCAATCATCGCGCGGGCCCTTCCCAGTTCTTTCCATGACGCGTGGCGATTACACTATAGCGTTTGCACGAATCTTGGCGCAGGTAGGTGGATATAAGGGGTTTAGATTCCTTCTTCTCCTCTCCACCAGTCCTTCGCCGTTCCTTTCTTCCCAATCCTCTAGCGCGCCCAGAGCCTTTTCGTCCTCCTCTGACAGAGCTCCTAGCGTCGCCACTTTAAGGCCACTTTTTCCACCGGAGAGAAAATGGCTTCATCCTCTTCTTCCTCTCTGGCGGCGGCGGCGGCGGTGTCAGCGGAAGCAGCTGCGGAGAAAGAGAGCTTCCGGGGAATCTGGATCCCCTGCGCCCTCGACAAGGACGGCCTTAAAAACATGGAGAAGGAGGGGCTTCTCGCCCCCGGCAACTTGCAGAGCGGTTCCGGCGAAACCGTCCCCAATCCGCGCGAGGGCGAGCGTGTCCACTTCGGCACCCATCTGGACCGAGGTTTGTCCTTTCCTCCCTCGGAGTTCTTCTCCGAGGTGATTGACCACTATGGAGTTCAACTCCACAATCTTCCTCCCAATTCTCTTCTAGAAATGAGCGCATATGCTACTTGCGAGGGCTTTCTTGGCATTAGGCCGAGTTTGCTTCTCTTCCGGTACTATTTCCATGTCCGGAGGAATTCCATTACTGCCGGTGTTCCTTACATCACCGGTACCATTAGTTTTTCTGTTAGATGAGACCGGGCATATCCCAAAATTGCTGCCAGTGACTCGGTCAAACAATGGCCAGCCACTTTTTCTACCATAGGGATATTCCGGCTCCCGACAAAGTTACTGCTTTGCCGGCTTTTGTCGACAGAGCTGCCACGGCCCATCCTTGCTGGGACGAGGCTGCTCCGGCTCTCACCGACGATCTGATCCTCGCTAAGAGGCGGATCGAATATCTTATCAAGCACAAGGGTTTGAAGGATCTGACTTAGTCCAATGCTGGGTCTCACGTCGGATCCAGCCACTTCAGTACCACGGGGATAGATTGATGCACTCCATCACGTCTTCCAAAAAAGACTCTCTCCGCATCAGCCCCAAAGCCTACTCCACTCAAGGCTACATCAACCAGATCAAGTGGCTGATCAAGGAGCGGATCGAGAGGAGGATTCCGGAGATTTCTCTGGATATGCACACGGCGGAAAACCCCGTGGTAGCGGTAAGCTTCCATCAGTACACCTTTTATGTGTTTCAATCTTTAAGTTATATACTGCAATGCTGATATGTTTTCTTGTTTTCAGCTTGCTGATCTCCCTGAGTCGGAGCTTGCTCCACTCGAAGGATATCCTCCTGAGTTTTCTCAGGAGACTGAAGTGGTCCCATTGCCGAATCTTGCGCTCAAGAAGCGTAAGGCTCCGACAGTGGCAGTTGGCACAAAGGAGGTGCCCGTTGTGCAGAGGTAACTTCCATTCACAATTTTCGCCTTTGTATCTTTCTCGAATATCTTTCTGAGATGTAATGTTTCCGACTTTACTACATTCTCAGAGCAAAGCCTCTCATCGAGGGTAAGGGGAAAGGGATTCCTGCGAAGCCCCTGCGACAAACGAAGCTTACCGTAGCTTCCCCTACCACGGCTCCTCCGACTCCTGCCCCTCAACCTTCTGCAACACCAGCGATTACTCCTTCTCCGGTTGTTGCAGAAGATCCGGCTCCTTCAACCACGCCTATGATCCTTGGATCGCATACTGACGTCACCGTGGGTGCGTCAGCTCAAGATAAGGGTGAACCCTCTTCGGGTAATGATCCCTCAGCTGAAGTTTTCGTCGACAACCTCCTCAGCAACCCCGGACTTGCCAAGTTTGGCTTATCCCAGAAATCTGCAGAGGAGATCCAGCGGCTGGCCAGGCAAGTCCTAGACAAAAGCCATCTATCCCCCAAAGAGGAAGCGCAAGAAGCAGAGGACGTCAAATTCTCTGACCTTCTCGCTCAAGTCCGCCTTCGCGACGAGAGGATCAGGACTGGCGAGCTTCCAACAGCCCCAGTAATTCCTCTTACTCTCCCCGAGAAGGTGGCAGCTGAGGTGAACGCGGGGTTAAACAAACTCACCCGTGAGAATATGTAAGTCGGAATTCCAACTCTTGTTTTTACATTATGTTATATCATATCCTCTAGACCCCAAGCATGAAGTAGGATATAGAAATCTGGGTTTATGCTTTCATTAGGATGCCAAAGAACGAACTAGTGTAGCCCCCAAGGCTCGTGCTGATATTTAGCTAAAATATTAGCCCGAGTCTTAAGTAGCTTTCTGACTTTGGGTATTCTGACTTACAGAAAGTATGTTCCTATAACCAGGAATTGTTAACAAATGTCTGTGATAAGTGGAGAGAGATCAAAGCTCTCCGGCTTAAAAATGCTGAGCTCAAGGTAGCCAAGGATGAAGCCGAAGGTAAACATTCCGAGATTCAAACCTTGTCTTTTGCTTTTTCAATGTTGATTTTTTCTGAACTGTTGTTCTTTTTGACTTACAACGTTGGTGAAACAATCCATCGCTATGATTGAAGAGGCCGAGAACCTCAAGACCTTGGTGGTGGAGGACAAAGGACTTCGCCAAGAGCTGGAAAAGCTCAAGGCGGATCATGAAACGAGCATAGCTCAGGTCCTGGAATCCTCCTCCATGGCCACTGAAGAGCGCGATCGCAAGATTGCCGCTCAAGATAAAGTTATCTCGGACCTCAAGAATGAGCTTGGCAGAGAGAAGGATCTCTCCGAAGCGCTCCAGGCTGAACTCCAGAGTCTCCTGGAGGAGAAGACCAAGATTGACGACGTCATTCTCGGTATGCTCCATCTTCCTCACATATCTTTTTCTTCGACTTTTATCAATGTCGGATTTTTCTTAACTTGTTATGTGTATAGGTCCTCTGAACTTGACGGACTCTTCCTCGTCAGAGCCCCGCACCCACCGGCTTACCCAAGTCGGTGATCTTCTTCATGACTACCGCCAGTCCCTTGAGGACATTGGCGAGTCTCTTAGGATTCCGGACGTGCCAAGCATGTCGGACTTCCAGGTGCGGGAGAAGGCCAAGGAGATGCCGCAGCTCATTCGGGACTGGAACATGTCCTATGCGCGGACTGTTGCGCAGAACGCTCTCACCATGGTCATGAGGCACCATGGAAACATGGAGATATGGCAACTGACCAGAGGGTATAGCAAAGTAGACGAAGACGGCTAGGAGCAGGACCTTCAAGCCATCATGCACTCCTGCGCCGGATATGGGTGCCACGTAGCTGACCTGACCAGCTACGAGGTGCCCTTCTTCACCCGCGTGGATACTCCGCCACCTCCTCCAGAAGACGCCGAAGAAGTTTCCGACGATGAACGGACCACCTCGGATCCGGACATCTCGGCACGATATCAAGGCGGAGTAACCAGTGAGCCGTCAACTCCTTCATCTCCTCCTGCATCATAGATCAGAAAACTATGTATTATTCTGGAAAAACATGATGCGTTTTGTAAATATTAAGTACTATGACTTTTGCTAGTGCTAAGTTTTTATCTAATCAGCACTTTTGTCTTAGATTTTTTGCGTGCCTGAAATATTTTCATAAGCACTTAGAATTTTCTGTCTCTACTTATCATTTATCTGGCTTTCCGCCTCCTCCCTTTCGTGAGCCGGCTAAACCTTCAGCCGGAAACTTTGCCGAGCAACGGAGCTCAATTGCTAAACCAGTTTAAACTCGGAAACAAAGCCGGCTTCCAGTACCAACAATTCACTACTCGGAAGATACCAGCATCCAGCAATCAGACAAATAACCAAAGTAAAGACTAGAATTTTTTAAAGTTATACCCGAAGGCAGCAGTTTTAGAATCGGAAATCTAAACCAGAACGAACATGAGCATAAAGTACTTTCAAGCATTCTAGGATTTTCTTATGACATGATCATTAGGAAATAAGATGGTAAAAACTTCTCAGGAAAACTTTGAGGTAACCAAATTTTTTATTTCTCACAGAACATGTACATATGTATGATTACAAAGAAGGATAAACTAAGAATAAAAGGGACATAGCTGAGCAATATTCCATGGTCTGTCTAACTCATCCGGATTTGTACTGCCTCCAGCTCTCTTTCTCTTCTTAGTAGCAGGTCTTTCTTTGACTGGCCTCATGTCAGTTAAGTAGTATGACCCATTGTGCAATACTCGACTAACTAAAAAGGGCCCTTCCCATACTGGGGAAAGTTTGTGCTTTCTTTGTTGCACAAGCCGGAGAACCAAATCACCTTTATTGAAAGATCTAGTTCGGACTCTCTGGCTATGATACTTGCGTAACTTCTGCTGATAGGCTGTAGATCTCATTTCAACAACGACGCGAACTTCTTTGACTAAATCGAGATCATTTTGTCGAGAAATCTCGGCATCCTCTGCGATATACGCAACCACTCTAGGAGAAGTATGAATTAAATCACTAGGAAGAACTGATTCTGCACCATAGACCAAGAAGAAAGGTGTATATCCTGTTGACCTGTTGGGAGTTGTTCACAAACTCCAAATTACAGAGGGTAGTTCCTCTGCCCAAGTCCCTGCAGCACGTCTCAGTGGTGTTTCGAGTCTTGGTTTCAAGCCTTGTAGAATTAAACCATTTTCTCTTTCGACTTATCCGTTAGCCTGTGGATGTGCGATTGACGCAATGTCAAGCCAGATATTTTGCTCGTCGCAGAATTCAGCCAACTCTCCCATGGAAAAATTACTCCTGTTGTCCGTGATAATGCTATGCGGATAACCATACCGGACTATAACATCCTCGACAAATCTTTTGGCTGTTGCTCCATCACAACTAGTGACAGGTTTAGCCTCGATCCATTTCGTGAATTTATCCACCATCACTAAGAGGTGAGTAAATCCACTTGGAGCTCGTTTAAAAGGTCCTACCATATCAAGCCCCCAGACCGCAAAAGGCCATGTTATAGGTATTGTTCGCAGCTGATCAGCCGGAACATGAGCTTGCTTGGCGTACTTTTGGTAGCCTTTGCATGTCTTGACTAATCGTTCGGCATCTGCCTGAGCTGTAAGCCAGAAAAAACCATGTCGAAAAGCTTTTGCCACTAAATATTTGGCTACAGCGTGGTGACCACACTCGCCTTGGTGGATTTCTCTTAAGATTTCCACTCCTTCTTCCGGAGATACACATCGCTAAAAACCCCAGAAACACTCCGTTTATGGAGCTCACCTTTAACAATAGTATAGGCTTTTGCTCGTCGGATAATATGCCGGCTCAGCACCTTGTCTTCGGGTAATTTGCCATCTACTAAGTAATCAAGGTAGGGTTGAGTCCAGCTGGGAATTACAGTCAGAACTGCTATTAAAGGTGAGTCGGATTTGGTCGGATACTCCTCATCTACTCCCTTTATCGAGGGAACTTTGAGGTGCTCTAAAAATGCGCCATCCGGAACCTCTTTCCGTGCAGAGCCTATTCGAGATAGTGCATCTGCTTCCTCGTTTTCTGCTCGAGGGATGTGTTGAACTTCAAACCCCTCGAACGATTTAGATAGATCATCCACGACAGCTTTATATGCTGCCATGTGCTTATTTGCATTACAAATATCCGAGACTTGCTGAGCAACAAGATCCGAACCTCCATAACACATCAAACGTCGGATGCCAATATCCTTAGCAATCCGGATTCCATGCAGCAGTGCTTCATACTCGGCAATGTTGTTTGTCGCTGTGAAGTGGATCTGCAACACGTATAAAAGTTTATCTCCTTGGGGTGATTTGAGCACCACGCTAGCCCCCGAGCCCCCTCGAGCCTTGGACCCGTCGAAAAAGAGGGTCCAATATTCCGACTCAGGGAGGACCATGTTCTCCTTGGTCTCTGTCCAATCAGTGACAAAGTCGGGAAGGATCTGGCATTTGATTGCTGTCAGGGGTTTGTACTCAATATCGAAAGCTGCAAGCTCTATACCCCATTTGGCGACGCGTCCTGTGGCATCGCTATTGTTGATTATATATCTCATGGGAGCTTTGCTCACCACGGTAATTGGATGTTCCTGAAAATAGTGTCGTAACTTACGAGATGCTAGAAAAACATCGTAAGCCAACTTTTGATAGTGCGGATATCGCTGTTTTGATTCTGTCAAGACCTCGCTGACAAAGTATGTCGGACGCTGCACCAGGTGCTCCTGATTTTCTTCTGGTGTCTCCACCACCATAACTATACTGACAACCCTATTTGTCGCAGCAATGTAAAGCAACATCGGTTCCCGAGGTTCCGGCGCTGCCAGGATAGGAGCAGATGAGAGTACTTTCTTCAGGTCTTGTAATGCAGCTTCAGCTTCGTCAGTCTAGACAAAATCTTTAGTCTTCTTCAGGAGTTTGTATAATGGTGCGGCTTTTTCACCAAGCCGGCTCACAAATCGACTGACCGCAGCAATGCAACCAGTTAATCTTTGTACGTCCTTCAGGCGAGTTGGCCTGGAAATATTGAGAATAACCTTGATCTTGTCACGGTTCACCTCTATGCCTCGTTGAGACACGACAAAACCTAACAATTTTACGGTTGGTATTCCAAAGAAGCATTTCTTCGGGTTAAGCATGATGTTGTATTTTCGTAAATTGGCGAACGTCTCCTCTAAGTCGGAAATCAATGTTTCCTTCTTTTTGGACATGACCGCGATATCATCCACGTATGCATGTACATTGCGTCCGAGTTGATCATGGAGGCAACACTGCATCGTGCGCTGGTACGTAGCTCCTGCGTTCTTCAGCCCAAAGGGCATCGTAACATAACAGAAGGTTCCGAAAGGGGTTATGAATGAAGTTTTGATTTTGTCAGATTCCTTCATCCGGATTTGGTGATAACCGGAATATGCATCGAGAAAACAAAGAAGTTCCGAGCCTGTCATAGAATCGATAACCTGATCAATTCTAGGCAGAGCGAACGGATCTTTTGGACAAGCCTTGTTCAAGGCAGTATAATCAACACACATCCTTAAATCAGTGGTGTCCTTTTTAGGGACCATTACAGGGTTGGCCGACCAATCAGTATGGATGACCTCTTCTATGAATCCGGCTAACTCGAGCCGCGCTAGTTCCTTACCTATTGCCTTACGCTTTTCATCACCAAACCGTCGTAAGGACTGTTTGACGGGTTTAGCGTTCGGGTTTACATTTAGAGAGTGCTCGGCAAGTTCCCTAGGTACTCCGGTCATGTCAGATGGCTGCCATGCGAAGATATCTTGATTTGCTCGGAGGAAGTTGATGAGCGCGCTTTCCTATGCGCTACTTAGGCCTACGCCTATCTGGGTCACCTTGGAGGGGTCATCATCCTTCAACGGCGTCGTCTTCGTCTCTTTTGATGCCTTGAACTCCGGATTTGGCTTTGTCACCTCTTTCTTTGTTGCTGGCATCTCGGACGGATCTATGCTCTTCTTGATCTCCTGGTACTCCTGGGCGTGCAACACGGCTTTAGCAAAGGCGGCATTTCCATCCTCGCACTCTCGCGCCTTCTTCGGGTCTCCCCTGATGGTGATCACGCCGTTGGAACCTGGAATTTTCATCATATTGTAAATGTAACACGGACGAGCCATAAAAGCCCAGTAAGCCGGACGTCCGAATATAGCGTGGTATGCGCTCTTGAACGGGACCACTTCGAAGGAAAGTGCCTCCATTCGATAATTCTTTGGTGTTCCAAAAGTAAAATCCAAAGTGATCTCTCCTAGGGAATTAGCTTGTATTCCTGGGACAACTCCGTGAAAAATCACAGAGCTATGGTTAAGCTGTGTTTCCGAGATCTTTATCCGGCGTAGTGTTTCTACATAGAGAATATTGATGCTGCTACCACCGTCCATGAGGGTCTTGGAGAAACCATAACCGTCAATAAGTGGATTGACGATTACGGTGTATTTTCCTTGCCTATGTAACTTAGGCGGATGATCAGCGCGGTCAAACGTTATTGCCACTTCCGACCAGTCCAGATACTGAGGGATAGCCGGAACTGTTGCGTTGAGCTCGTGGAGAACTGCTTTCTTGACCTTTGCTGGTTGAGATCCGAGGAAGGTGACGTAAGTGTCCTTCTTGGTAGGAAAAGTTTTCTTCCCTTCCGACTTGGGATTTGAAGCATCGGCTTCCTCCATGTCGAAATCTTCCTTGGTCTCTTTGTCTTTTTCGGGATTTTTCTTTCCCTTCTTCCGCTTAGCTTTGTAGCCCGCGGTATCATCTCTCTTGATGTCGTCGTTAAAACGACATTCAGCGTTGGTGTGGGACGAGCCCCCATTGGCGTCCAAGTGATGTACACATGGGTTATTGCCGATGTCGGCCCAAGTGTAGGTTTTGCCTGGTTGTTGCTCTCCTCTACCTTGGACCCTTGATGTCCCACAGCCACGCCCGCGGCCTCCGCCACGCCCTCCTCGTCCTCCAGACCCGGAAACAGTAGTGACTACTGCCGTCTCCGCGTTGGGTTTTTCTTCTGAGGTGTTTTTGCGCTTCTGAGCCTATTGCTTTGTCTTTGCTGACTGAGGTACAACCAGGACGTTGAGTAATCCCTCTGCATCGTCGTCAGCATCTGCATACTTGCTCGCTGTTTCTTATCACATTTCAGGCGGTGACGCAGTAGACCAATTGGGAGTCCTGCGATGAAAGCTTCAATCGCAGTTTGATCGTTTACTCCCTCACAGGAGTTCTTGGTGTCGATCCATCGTCCGAGGTAATCCCGACAAGTTTCTCCGGCTTTCTGGGTGCAACGCTGTAGGTCTCCGACCGAACAGGGCCTCCGATATGTGCCTTCGAAATTCCGAAAGAACGCACTTTGTAAGTCATACCAGTTATGGATGGTATTTGCCGGAAGTTCATTGAGCCATGATCGTGCCGTCTTCCGCAGCATAAGTGGGAGATATCGGGTTGCGACCAGGCTGTTACCGCCTTTTGTGATGCAGCAAGCTTGGAAGAAGTCCTCTAACCAGGTGTCTGGCCGAGCAATACTATCGTAGGCTTGGATATGTCTTGAGATAGCAAATCCTTCCGGGAATTTTGTAGCTCTGATGCATGGTCCGAAGCACTTTGGGCCCACGTACACGTCATCATTTTCGTAGCGCCAAGCCTCTATGTTGGAGTTGATCCTATGCCTTGCATCGTTCGAGGATAGGGATCGTCCCGAATATCGGCTGGGGCTGCGGTGCCTTGGAGCCAGACTTCGGCTTCTGCGACCACCTCCTCCGCCATGTCGTCCTCCTTGACCTCCTTAGGGGCCATTGTGATAACTGTGCTGTGGGGAGGGTGGTGCAGCTAGGTTGTTTCCGGCTGATCGCCGGCCTCCGTCCGGAGCGTCATTATTCCGGTTCAGGGGAGGTTCTTGACTATGACGAGCCCCCTGCCGGTTTGTGCCAGTGTGGTTTCCGTCGTTCCTTCGTCTGTCGTTCCCACCATGGTGAGGCTCAGCCGGACGGTTTTCATGTCTAGGAGGTGGCATTTTCTGACAATCCTCCTCCCGACGTTTCTCTTTATCTTCTCCTTTTCGGGGAGGATTCCTCAGAATCAGTGCAGGGATCGCGTCTTTCTCGGCTGCTGGAGCGATGTTGCTCCAGTTATGTGTAGTTCTGCGGTGCTGTCCTGACGATCTGGTTCTTGAATAATTGTCTTCCCTGCGTTCGGGGTGACGATGATGCGCCCGATCGTAGTGGGATCTTACGTCAGCCCATGCCGGATCTGTGTGACATTGGTGGGAATCCGAGACCAGCTTTTGACTTCCGGACAGGGCGACCTTTTGCTGCTCCAGTCCCTTATTGAGTAGCTTGATACCCAAACGTATCTCCTCTGGTCCTGGATTAGCCGATAGAATTTCGCGAGCTGCCACGGTATTTTGTACTGGTGTTGGGTAAACCCAATCTCCATTGCTATCCTTCCGTGGCTTTCCCATCTCATCTCCAAAAAGGATGGCACGGACACGTGGGAATTGGTTGTCATCTGTGTGACGCTTCCGTGTCTTCTGATGTAGACGGGACATGTACTCCTTGTTTGACATGCGCTTATTCTCCACCTCGATGTTTTTGGCCTCATCAAGGAGTTATTGACGACACGCTTCTAGGGCTTGGGCCCTTTCGTCTAGCTCATTTGCAGTAAGTTCTGCAGCTGTAGGGATAGGTGTGGTTAATGCGACATCGATGAGTTTACACGCACCTTCAGTGATCACGTGTCCATCCACCGACGCTTCTTTTTTCGTCTCGTCTGGGATAAGTGCTCCATCCGAGTCTTCCTCGTATTCGTCGGCAATCACCTCCTCTGTCAGAGGGTCTTTTGCCGGGGTCTTGTTCTTCTTATTCTACTTCTTTGCCTTCTTGGCAGCGCCGGTAGCAAAGATGGCTTTGGGTCCGTTTCCCGGAGTCAAGCTCTGATCGGTACATTCGGACATCTGGACTTCGGGATTGTCTCTGACTTCCATATCATCCTGTGTTTTGGGAGAGTGTTCCCCGGGTCCTTCGTCCATGGCTTCTCCATCTTCTGCGGCTTTGGAGTTGTACTCCTCTTCATATTCCGCGGAGAACTTTCGGAAATCTGCCGACGTCATGGATTCATCCGAGGATGCGGGAACGTCGGCGTTTGTTCCAATTGCCTCCATCACCGAGTCGGTGTTTTCTCCAGCATCGGCGGAGCCGGATCCGGATCCAACATATCCGACGAAGTGCGATGCGTGCTTCCTGAGGTACCTGCGGCTTTTGCGATCAGCCATATCGAAACTTTTAATAGTTTCGAGGATTGCATCTACACTAGCGCCTTGCAATATCATACATCTTAGTGTGTACCTGAGGAAAGGCTTGTCTGTCCCGACATCGTCAGAGTCGGAATCAGTTCCATTGATGTGTTCCTCCTGGATTTCGACTTCCACGGGTGGGTCGATCTGGGATCCAGCTTCTCCAGGTAGTTCCACTCTAGATTCGACTTGAAACATGAGGTCTTCAGGCTTAGATTTCTCCACTATCTCTGCAACTGGTGCGGACTGGGTGGGATTAGGGTTTTCTGAGATCCAGAACTCTGCCGCCTCCGTGGACAAAGGGGACCCAGAAAATTCTTCTGCCTCTATCATCACCGCTGAGGTGGGTTGGGCAGGTTCAGCGAAACCGATGTAAACATCGATCTCGCCGAAAGACATGATTGTATAGGCAGTCACAGCCTCCCTAGCCGGAATCCAAGTCTCGTCGAGAACGATGAGAGGGACGTCGCTGGCGTAGAGGATGCGACCTACGACGATGGTCTCGCCGATTCTGATTCTTGCAGTTTCCGCTCGGAACGCAGATCCGAAGCTCACTTGCCCCACGGTGGGTGCCAATTGTCGTCGGATTGAGGACAAGTACGCCATGAGGGGGTCCTCGAGGCATGCAGGAGAGAGGGGTGTGAAGCGTACGGTGTTCCGGGACGGTGAGCACACAAGTTTACCCAAGTTCGAATCCGCCAGCTTTGGACGGACCCTACTCCTGCTAGCAATCCAGTAATACGGCAGAGCCGGAATATGGGTTACAAAGGTTTTGCCTGTGCGAGTTGAGGGTCTAAAGTATTGGGTTACCCTAAAGGCTCTCCCTAGGACGGCTTATATAGATATCCGGCCTAGGGTTTACAGGAGAGATCAATCCGGCTACGACTAAGAGTTGGTTACAGAGTACATCTTGAACTACAAGTAACATTATGGGCCTAAGTCGGTAAGTCTCTTGGGCCTTCCCGTAGTCGGATTGGACTCCGTCTTCTCTCCCTAACTGGGCCGCCCGTGAAGCAAAGCTCTAACCCGAAGTGGGCCACCCTAGTCAGTGAGGAACTGTGAGGATACCCGGAAAGTATATCCCCAACAATTGCAACCAAGTGCCGAAAGTCTCCATGTGATTTTTTTAATCCAGTAGTCATCCTTCTCCGGGAACTTGGAGCGTACAACATTCATGTGTTCCTCGATATACGGAGCCACGAAGGTAGAACTTTGGAGAACTATGTAGTGTGCTTGATTCAAAGAATGTCCGTCCCTAAATATCATTGCTTTCTTTCCTAGTGTGCCTTTTCCACTCAGTCTCCCCTCATACCGTGATTCAGGAACACCAATCGGCTTAAGGTCAGGAAGAAAGTCTACATAGAACCCAATGACCTCCTCTGTTCCATAGCCCTTGGAGATGCTTCCTTCTGGCCTAGCACGGTTACGAACATATTTCTTTAAGACTCCCATGAACCTCTCGAAGGGGAACATATTGTGCAGAAATACAGGACCAAGAATGTAAATCTCATCGACTAGTTGAACTAAGAGCTGCGTCATAATATTGAAGAAGGACGGGGGGAACACCAACTCAAAACTGACAAGACATTGGACCACATCCTTCTGTAGCCTTTACAGACTTTCTCGATCGATTACCTTCTAAGATATTGCATTGAGGAATGCACATAGCTTCACAATGGCTAATCGAACATTTTCCAGTAGAAGCCCTCTCAATGCAACCGGAAGCAACTGTGTCATAATCACGTGGCAATCATGAGACTTCAGGTTCTGAAATTTTTTCTCTGCCATATTTATTATTCCCTTTATATTTGACGAGAAGCCATCCGGGACCTTGATACTGTAAAGGACTTCAAAAAAGATTTCCTTCTCTGCTTTGGTAAGAGCGTAGCTACTTAAGTATTTACGTCCTTTATCAGTATGCTTGTTGTGTGGGTCTTTGATACGTTGCTGGTGAAGGAAATATGCCCTAGAGGTAATCATAGAGATGATTGTATTTCATGTGTATCCATGAGTTATTATAATGTTCCTTGAATATCCATATACCAGGCAACTTGTATTGATTGGCAATTATGTGAATTGTTTGTGAAACTCTTTACTTGTATGGTTATCTAATAATTGTCCCTAGTCGGAGTTCATGCGAGGACACACGTGAATATTAGACTAGCACATCGATTGGTTGATGACTATGTTTCGCAATTCATAGACATGGAGATGTCAAACCAATGATGTGGACACATGTTATGAACATGGGGTTGGACTGACCCAACATGAGACTGGCAATAATACTTGCAGCTCTCTCTACACATCGTGTACGTTTTGTCCTTAGACCTGAGATTGTCGCATGTACTTGAGATGTGGATCGACCTACTTTGGGGCTATCAAACACTACTCCATAACTGGGTAGTTATAAAGGTAGCTTTCGGGTTTTTCCTGATACATGCTGCAAGGCATCGGTCATTCAAGATGGTATTTGCCCCTCTCTACTTGAGAGAGATATCTCTGGGCCCCTCGAGTGATCGGATCCAGAAATGCATGGCCGTGCTACATATGGTTAAGGGTTAACCTAGTAAAAGGGATTCAGAATCACAGTATCGAGAAAGAGAGGTCAGCTTGGAGCTAACCAAATATTGTGAGGCAAAAGGAAAGACATGTACTCAACCTTGTGATGGTTCGTCTTAATGATATTTATATGCGTTTAGGAGTTGGCACGTCTTGCTAGAGGTTGCTACCAACTATTGACGGAGTAAGTGTACTCGCGTCATGTCTATACGTGTATGAACCTATAGGGTCACACACTTTAGGGGCCGGAAGCCAATGAGGATTGGATCCGAATTAGACCAGGCTTAGGCTGCTAATGGGCTGCTAATGTATAAGCCCACCAGGGATGCCTATATAAGAGAGGGTGAGGCGAGCTGAATAGGGTTGAGCATTCCACCCAGCCGGCACTCCTCTTCCGCCTGTGTTGCACGCGCAGACCTAGCAGTCTGGCGTGTGACGGCTTCCACTCCGAACGTGTGGATAACTCGGAGGTGCTGCATCTGTAGCACTTGGACGAGCCGCGCAAAGGGGAGCTACTCGTGGGACGAGGACGAGGAGGAAACGTAGAACATCTACACTGCCGCAACGTGCTTCATCGAGTTCCGGACCTGCGCGTCTAGCGGTAATCCCGTGATCTATGACAATAGTATTCCTGGTTGACGCGGTAGAAAATTTTGATTTTACGCTAGTGTAGCCTACCCGTTACCCTACAGCTGGTCCTCCCGTGCTTCTGGTGTATCTTTTGTCTTCCTATACACCCCAAGAAGCCTAGGAGGTTCACGCAAAGATTCTTCGTCACGTGCATCACGTCGATTGAAGAACGGACCTCTAGGTCTTTCCAATACTCAAGCTCCCAAAATATAGATTTTCTTTTCCACATGGCCGTGTGTCCGGTAATGGGGTCTTTCGGAACAGATTGACCGCCAGGACCCTTTCCAAAGATTACTTCTAGGTCCTTCACCATACCAAATACATCGGCACCTTTAGGGAGCTTAGGCTTCTTCCGGTAACCTGCCTCACCGTTGAAATTCTTGCCTTTCTTTCCTACTTGATGATTGGTCGGAAGAAATTTACGACACCCCAGGTACACAACCTTCTTACATTTATCCAAATATGTACCTTTAGTATTATCTAAACAGTGCGTGCATGCATTGTATCCCTTGTTTGACTGTCCTGAAATGTTACTAAGAGCAGGCCAATCATTGATGGTTACGAACAACAACGCTCATAGGTCAAATGTCTCCTGTTTGTGCTCATCCCACACCTTGACACCTAGTTCTGCCCACAACTGCAAAAGTTCATCGACTAATGGCCTTAGGCACACATCAATGTCGTTGCCGGGTTGCTTCGGTCCTTGGGTGAGCACTGGCATCATAATGAACTTCCGCTTCATGCACAACCAAGGAGGAAGGTTGTAGATACATAGAGTCACTGGCCAGGTGCTGTGATTACAGCTCTGCTCCCCAAAAGGATTCATGCCGTTTGTACTTAGACCAAACCATAAGTTCCTCGCGTCACCTGCAAAGTTCGAGTACTTTCTCTCGATGTTTCTCCACTGCGGCCCATCGGCAGGGTGTCTCAGTTTCCCGTCTTTCTTACGCTCTTCTTTGTGCCATCGCAACAACCTAGCATGCTCTTTATTTCTAAACAGACATTTCAACCGTGGTATTATAGGAGCATACCACATAACCTTAGCAGGAACCCTCTTCCTGGAGGGCTCGTCATCGCCCTCAACATCACCAGGGTCATCTTGTCTGATCTTGTATCGACATGAATTGCATACCAGGCATTTATCCATATTCTCGTACTTCCCACCGCGGTATAGGATGCAGTCATTAATGCATGCATGTATCTTATCCACATCTAATCCTAGAGGGCAGATAGTCTTCTTTGCTTCGTACGTTGTCTCGGGCAGCTCGTTATCCTTTGGAAGCTTTGGCTTCATTATTTTCAGTAACTTCTCAAATCCCTTGTCAGATAAGCCAGTCTCTGCCTTCCATTTTAGCAGTTCAAGTGTGGTACCGAGCTTTGTGCTGCCATCTTCGCAATTTGGGTACAACAACTTTTTGTGATCCTTTTGCATGGCCTCCAACTTAAGCTTCTCCCTTTCTGTATCACATTGTTGCTTTGCATCAGAAATGACCTGACCAAGACCATCAGCGGGCTCATCTGATGCCCATTGTTCTTCTTCATTGCCACCTCCCTCTTCTTTATTGTCTTCCATTGCAGTATCACCGTATTCTTCAGGGGACATAGGATAGCTGTCATCATCCTCCACTTCTTCATTTTCTTCCAGCCTAACCCCTCTTTCTCCGTGCATGGCCCAACAATAATATCCGGGCATGAAACCTCTCCAAAGCAGATGGCTTTGAAGGATTCTCGGGGCAGAGTGCTCCGCCATGTTCCGACAGTCGACGCATGGACAAGGCATAAAATTATCCACTTTGTTTGCCTTAGCCAAATCGATAAATAAACGGAGGCCTGCAATAAAATCAGAATGGCGTTGGTCGCCATACATCCATCGCATCCGTGCATCGATCTATGTTATAATAATTAACCATTACAATAACATCATGAATAGTAAAATGACCACCCTACATGGACAGATGCAATATTTTTGTATCAGATACAGATAAAGAAGATAAGGTTGCTAACCTCAGCCGAGGATACCGTGTTATGCGAACTAAAGTGTGGCTCGGACATTTCGTCGAACACCTTGTGTGCAAATAAAGAAAAAAAAGCTAGCACCCACTCCTCACACACAATCCAACAAAATTTGGTGGGCAAAGGGCTGGGCTTATATATAGCCAGGGGAGGGTTTTTGGTCCCGGTTATTGCCACGAACCGGGACCAAAGCCCCTCCCGCGTGACACGTGGCCGCCCAGCAGCTCGCACCCCACCTAGGTCATTGGTCCTGGTTAATGGCACGACCCGGGACCAATGACTTCGGAGGACAGCGACAGCGGAAGTGTTGTCGACTAGAAATTTATAAAGTCGCATCTTTATTTGTATGGAAAAATTTGTGGTCGAATAATAAAATGTCTTTATTTAGACCTTTGTCTCGATTAATTCGTGAAAGATTTGTTCAAAAATAGTGATCAATCCAATTTCTACCTCGAATTAATTTCTGCCTCGAATTAATTTCTGCGTCGAATTAATTTCTGCGTCGAATTAATCTCCCACTTCAACCACCCGAAGGTCTTGATCTTTGGTGGAATTGAAGGAGGAGAAGTTCATCATCAACATCAAGAATCAAGCGCTTCAACTCCTCTCCATTCACTTGGAGAAATCCCTGATCTAGTATTCTTGTTAATACATAGATCTTGTTATTGTATTTGACAACTTTGTTCTTGTGGAACTTGTTGTCATTTCGGGAGCCTCCAAGTTGTTGTGGAGTTGTTGCCCCGCTAGTTGTGTAAAGGCGCCGGTGCCCGCCTCGAAGGGTACCTATAGTGGAAGGTGGATCAGGCCTGTTGTGGCAAGATCCATCGGAGAACAGGGTGAGGCCTTTTGTGGTGTGGTGGTCTTAGTACCGCCCACCCCTCCAACGCAGACGTACTTCCCTTAACAAGGAAGGAACTACGGTCAAACAAATCATGCGTCTCCGCGTGCTTCACTTCGGTTCACTCGTTCCTCTTCCACTCGCTCTTTACTCGCTAGTAGATAGGTTTGCATATAGGGAAATTCCACACATATTTTATCTAGAGAATTTACCTTTGTGCTAAGCCTAAAATTGAAAAAGAATTAAAAATTGGTGTAGCACCTATTCACCCCCCTCTAGCTGCCCATACGATCCATTTCAATTGGTATCAGAGCCCCGGCTCTTAATTCAGGCTTAACCGCCTAAGAGTAGTATGGGTACCAGGGATGATGGAAATGAGGCTGTGGATAAGGTCACAATGGATGATCTCAAGTCGTTGGAAACAACCTTGTTGAAATCCTTTGAGGCCAAGATGGAGGAGATGAATCAAATGATTGCTCGACTTACATCATCCATAGCCCCATCTCCATCCTCCTCTGAGGCTCCCACACCATCTTCTAAGGAAAAGGGTAACACCGGATCCAAGGATGATGATGTGGAAGGTGAAAAACTAAATGGCCCCACCTCCAAAAAGGGAAGTGGTAAGGAGGAATATAGTGAGGTTCGCCATGTATATTCCCCCGACCCACCTATCCCTCATCCTCATATAAACAATAGGGGTGATCCACCCAAGCTCACTGCATCTTCTTTTAACCAATGTCAATTTCTAATGAAATCTCATGTTTGCAGCTCCTCTATTGAATTGTGGAGGATTATTGAAGAAGGTCTTCATATTGGAGATCAAACCAATTTAACAAGAAGGGAAGTTGTGGATAGCCAGTTGAATGCCACTGCTCTCCACATGATACAACTAGGTGTGGGTCCCAAGGACATGCCACACATTGAACATCTCAACACAGCTAAAGAGGCGTGGGATGCTCTTACAGACCTTTTTGTTGGAAATGAAAGCATGAGAAGAAACCAGTATGATGCCCTTAGTAATGAAGCTGAGGGATTCTACATGTTGGATGGTGAAAACCATGAGGACATGTATAGAAGACTCAAGGGCATCGCAACAACATTTCGGAAGCATGGGGCCACTCACATTGATGATGCATGGATAAAAATAAAGTATGTGAGTGCCTTAATGCCTTTCGAACCGACGGATTTGAAGAGCTTGCAAGGTAGACACAACTATCATCAAATGACATCCAATGAAGTCATGCAAGAAATGGCGTCATTCAAAGTGGCGGCAAAGAATGCTGAAGATGCCCGTGCTCGGGCCATTGGAATGCAAAAGGGTGTCAATGTTGTTCTCAAAGCCAATGTTGTTGAGCAAGAGGACGATGAAGGAGTTTTTGAGAGGGTATCCATGGACTGCCCCGATGAGGTCAAACGTGCTCATGGTGAGTACATGGCATTCTATGCAAGGAACTTTTGGAAGGACCCTGCCAAAGCTAAGTCTAAACTTGAGCGCAAGAATGGGTCAAATGGAAGAAGAGAAAGTGGCCCAAGATTGAGAACTTGCTTCAACTGTGGAGATAGACTGCACTTTGTAGCCGAGTGTCCTTATCAAAATAGAGAAGACAATGGTGGCAGGCTCATTCTCAAAGAGAAATCCAAAGCTCCGAAGAAGAAGCCGTTTGCTAAGAAGAATGGCCCTTTCAAGAAGCAACCCAAGATGGTCCTTGTAGTTCAAGAGGAATACTCCTCCGCAAGTGAAGATGAAGAGGATGATGATAGTTCCCGCGAAGTGGCTGCTATAGCCACCACATTGACTCCCTCCTCTCTCTTCGACTCGCCGAACGAGAATGCCATCAACAACAACGCCACTTGTCTAATGGCAAGAGGATCCGAGGTATCAACTTCTAACTCCTCATTTCCTAAGACTAACATAATTCTGGATATGGATGATAATGACAGTCTTGAAATGAAAGAAGAAGTTATTGCCTGGATACTTTTTTCACTAACCTACAAGGTGAGCACAAACTCCACTTTGATGCTCTTATGAGTCAACTTGCTCAAGCCGAAGATCTCCTTGAAGAAAAGGGTAGAATTGAAAGGGGAGATTCCTTGGAGATAGCCTCTTTGAAGAATGCCTTGGAAGAGGAAGAGGAAACTCGAGTTTCTTTGGAAGAAAGACTCGAATCCCTAGAGGAGTCACAAGAAGAAGCTGTAGCTCAGCTCATTAAAGAACGTGACCATGCTCTTGCCAAGGTAAATAAACTAAAGAAAGAAAAGATTGATTTTGGGGCTGTTCATGCTAGACTTTTGGAGAAGTTTGATGATCTTGAAAGTGCTCACAAGGCATTGAAGAGTGATCAGTCTACTCTAAATGAGTCTCATGACCAGCTCCAAACTCAATTGAAACGGTATGATGTGCCAAGTACCTCCTCTTCATCCTTTGGAAAAGAAGATCTTGCAAGGAGTTCTCAACACAAAGGTAAAGGGGTTATTGATGAGATACTGAGAAGGCAAAGGACAAACAACAGTAAAGAAGGTCTTGGTTACATACCGAAGATAAAGAGCAAGAAAAACAACAACAAGAAGAAGAACAAGACTGCTCAATCAAAGACTACCAACATTACCATTGACAAGACTAATTATGCTGGTTTTGCAGGGATCAACAATCCTAACTTCGAACTATATTGTGATTCTTATGGTGATGTTTATGCTAGTTATGTAGGGCCTTATGATTGTTACATTCCTTGGTCTATTTGGGTTCCCAAGACCCTTGTTACTAACATGAGAGGACCCATTGAAAAATGGGTACCTAAAACCAAGAAGTAATTTTCTTGCAGGGCTATGCTTCCGGTGGTTCTAAATGGGTACTCGATAGAGGTTGTACGAGTCATATGACCGGAAGCAAGGAGATCATCACGGAGATGCGGCCAAACCTTGATCACATTACCGTCTCCTATGGTGACAAGTCAAAATCTGAGGTATTGGGTCTCGGCAAAGTTGTGGTGGCTCACGATATCTCTCTCGTAGACGTCATGCTTGTTGAGACCCTCGGGTATAACTTACTTTCAGTTCGTGCCATTGGTAAGATGGGCTTTGCAGTTTACATTGATGCTGATTTAGTGGTACTCTTGTGGAGCAAGTCTCTAAAAGTCGCTTTCGTGGGATATGTCGAAAACGACCTGTACGTGGTGGACTTTTCGGGGAAAACCACTACAGGTCCGATGTGTCTTTTCGGAAAGGCTGACACGGGTTGGCTATGGCATCGCCGACTAGCACACGTCAATATGAGAACTTTGCAAAGTCTCCACAAGGGTGGCCACATTCTTGGACTAAAATAAAATGTCTCTTTTGCCAAAGATCATGTTTGCAGGGCGTGTGTTGAAGGGAAAATGCATGATTCTCCTGATCGAAGGAAAACTATTATCTCTTCAAAAAGGATTTTGGAGCTCCTTCATGTGGACCTTTTCGGACCTCCATCTCATGCAAGCCTCGGTGGGAAGAAGTATTGTCTAGTGATTGTTGATGATTACTCAAGATACACTTGGGTTTATTTCTTCAAGTTGAAGAGTGAAACTCAACAAACTGTCATCGACTTCGCCAACGAGGTTCAACGTCAACACAACGTCCCCATTCTGGCTATAAGGAGTGATAACGGCTCAGAGTTCAAGAACTACAGCTTAAATGAATTCCTAAGTGAAGAGGGAATAAGACATCAATATTACGCTGCATACAGCCCTCAACAAAATGGTGTAGCCGAGAGGAAGAATCAAACTCTAATGGACATGGCAAGATCAATGCTGGCCGAATTCAAATCTCCATATAATTTCTAGGCTGAAGCAATCTCTACTGCTTGTCATTCATCCAACTGTTTATACCTCCGCAAGATTTTGGACAAGACTCCGTATGAAATACTTACCGGTAACAAGCCAAACATCTCATACTTTCGGGTATTCGGGTGTAAGTGTTTCTTTTTTATTAAAGGAGTTCGTTTATCTAAGTTTGAATCTAAGGCTCTAGAAGGTATTTTTGTTGGTTATGGTGCCGAATCCCACACTTATAGAGTCTACAATAAGCTCTCTGGAACTGTTGTAGAATCTTTTAGTGTGGTGTTCGAGGAAAATGACGGTTCCCGTGCAGAGCAAGTTGGTGTTTGTGATGCAGATGTTGAAATACCCCAAGATGCCATAAGAAGAATGGGCGTGGGATTCTTCCGCCCCATTGAGGAACCCCTTGTGGCGGACCGGGAAGGACAATGCCCTACTCATATAGAGCCCTCATCTACACATACGCAACATGCTCCAACCACGGGGGCAACTTCTACACCATCTCCATCAATTGCTGAAGGTCAAGTTGCTTCAGAAAGCTCCAGGCCGGATTATCTGGCCACCCCGCTCCAGCTGACCATGCAGCTCCTAGGGGTGAAGATATCAATACAAGCTCCAGGCTGGATTTTCCGGCTGACCCCGGATTATCCGGCCCCTCACCAGTTCAAGCAAGTCCCAGGCCTCATGAAGAAGCTGCGACAAGTACTCCCAGGCCGGATTATCCGGCCTCTCCATCGGCCGGATTATCCAGCCCTGACTCTCTAGTTCTACAGCCTCCTGTTACAGCTATGGATTCACCTCAAGGGCATGCTTCTCCATCACCTGCTACTGATGTTCCAGTTACTGATCAAGGGAGAGCAAATGCTTCCAATGAAGACTCAAGTGATGAATCCCCTCCACCAAGAGACAACAAACTTATTGAACTTCGTCACAAGGCTCGGGCTGATCGTAACCTTGAGTTGAGGGGTCACACTCTCGACAAGGTTGTTGGTGATCTTCGACGAAGGGTGTCTACAAGAAGAGAATTGGCCAGTTTTGGTGAGCATCAAGCTCATATCTCCATGGTGGAACCTAAGAAGGTCTTTAAAGCTCTTGAAGACCCAGACTGGGTTGTTGCTATACATGAAGAATTGAATAATTTCGAGCGCAACAAAGTCTGGAAACTAGTGGAGAAACCCAAAGAGTGCCGCAATGTTATCGGCACCAAGTGGATTTTCAAGAACAAGCAAGATGAGAATGGCATTGTTGTGAGGAACAAGGCAAGACTTGTGGCACAAGGTTACTCCCAAGTTGAGGGCATCGACTTCGGCGAGACATATGCTCCTGTGGCTCGCCTTGAGTCCATCCGTATCCTACTTGCTTATGCTGCTCATAACAATTTTAAGTTGCAGCAAATGGACGTCAAGAGTGCCTTCCTTAACGGTCCTCTACATGAGTTGGTATACGTAAAGCAACCCCCGGGGTTTGAGGATCCTAACTTTCCGAACCATGTCTACAAACTCGATAAGGCACTCTATGGCCTTAAACAAGCCCCACGTGTGTGGTATGCGCACCTTAAAGAGCTTTTGTTAGATCGTGGCTTCGAAGTTGGGCAAATCGACCCCACTCTTTTTACTAAGAAGGTTAAGGGGGAGCTCTTCGTATGCCAACTATATGTAGACGATATCATTTTTGGTTCTACTAACAAAGCTTTTAACGATGAATTTTCAAAGCTTATGACTGACAGGTTTGAGATGTCTATGATGGGGGAATTACGGTTCTTTCTTGGATTCGAGATCAAGCAACTTAGAGAAGGAACCTTTATTAATCAAGCAAAGTACATCCAAGACATGCTCAAGAGATTCAAGATGACGGATCTAAATGGTGTCGCTACTCCGATGCAAACAAAGTGTCATCTCGAACTCAACCCTCACGGTAAAGATGTGGACCAAAAGGTATACCGGTCCATGATCGGCTCTCTTCTTTACCTCTGCGCATCTAGACCCGATATTGTGTTGAGTGTGGGAGTGTGTGCAAGGTATCAAGCAGCTCCTAAAGAAAGCCACTTAATGGCGGTCAAGAGGATCTTTCGATATTTGGTTCATTCCCCCAACTTTGGTCTCTGGTATCCCAAAGGCTCCAATTTCTCGTTATGTGGTTATACTGACTCAGATTGGGCTGGTGATAAGGATGATCGAAAATCCACTTCTGGAGCTTGTCAATTCTTGGGAAGATCTCTTGTATGTTGGTCCTCCAAGAAGCAGAACTGTATATCTCTCTCCACCGCCGAAGCTGAATATATTGCTGCTGCCAGCGCTTGTACTCAATTATTGTGGATGAGGCAAACTTTAAAGGAATACGGTGTCAATTGTGACAAAGTGCCTCTTTTATGTGATAATGAAAGTGCTATCAAAATTGCGTACAATCCAGTTCAGCACACAAGGACGAAGCATATTGAGATTCGTAATCATTTTATTCATGACCATGTTGCTCGAGGCAATATTGATCTATCTTTTGTGAGCACGAAGAACCAACTGGCGGATATTTTTACAAAGCCACTTGATGAAGCAAGATTCTGCTATTTGAGGAATGAGCTAACTATCATTGATTCCGGGAGTTTGTCTTGATTACCCATGCACTCACTCGTACATCTCAATCCTTGTTTGGTCTAGGTGTGGGCATGGATATAGGGGGAGTGTGGTCCTAACTTATTGGGCTAACCCTCCCCCATAATGCCAATAGCAAGTTATATCATTTCTCTTAATATCATGTTGTGATATGTGAGCTTATTGATGAGTATTGGTCGTGAACCCAAGATATATCTTCGCGGTGTCACACCATACACCCCAACAAGGTGGCTTCGGCCACCGCCCTCTCCCTTGTGGAGAATTGGATCTTTTTGGATGTTATTTGCTCTCTCATGTTCTTATGGGAATCACACTCAATCTTGGCTTTTATTTGATTTGGATTTTGCAATTTTGAGTGTCTAGTACCATCTCAGTGTGGCTTTCTTAATCCTAAGCCTTCCCTACCCCTAAGCCATCTCTTCTTGCACACAAGTCCCTTGTACACCTTATGGGGGTGTTGTTTGGGGACGTGCGGGCCTGGTTCTAGTGCTGATGCTGATGATGAGGAAGGTGACACTGAGGAGCTTGAAGATGAGGATGAGGAAGAGCATGCAGGAGAGGACAAGGACGAGGACGAGGACTATGATGAGTGATCCCTTGGGGCGCTAGCATCGCTCTTCTCCCTTTTTGGTGTCTCGATGCCAAAGGGGGAGAAGTAGTTCTATTAGGTTGTCCGTGGATTTGCATGGGTCGGGCATAAGCACTTGCACTTTTTTATTCGTTATTTCTTGCTTATGCCCATTTAGCGTTGAACTTTTAAATTCGTGGTTTGTGTTTTGTGGTTGAGACTTTATGTGGTTGTCTGGATGATACCTATGGACTTTATATCATGGATTATGCTCATGGCTATATCTATTGATAACCTATTGCTGGAGGTTTATCACGGAAGGCGCGCGCTCATAATGGTTATCCAATAATAATTGTGATTTTTGTCAAGGATGCCTATTCTCTACTTCGGTGGTATGTGCTTTTGCCCTTATGTCTATGGAATAGATTCACCTATTTGTGTGCATTTGTATTCCAATGCAAAACTCTACTATGCACACATTGAGGGGGAGTCCCTTTCATAGTTATCTCTGTTTGTCTTGTGTCTTTCTCCTGCAAATCCTGGTATTGTCATCTAACACCAAAAAGGGGGAGATTGAAAGAACATTTCATGTTTTCCTTTGTTTTGCGTGTTAGATAACAATACTATGGAGACTTTTCATGTGTGCTAAGTGTGCAGGAAGTTTTGAGGGGGGGGCAGATAATCCGCCCCTCCAAGGGCCAGATAATCCGGCCTACCTCATCTCTCAAGGAAGCCAAGGCGTGTTGCTCTGTGTCCAGTCGGATTTTCTCCCGGAAAATCCGAACTGGGGCGGTTTTTCCTCCCCAGGTCGAATAATCCGGGTTTCGCAAGGGCCGAATAATCCGGCCCCTAGTTTTCGAGCAAAAGTAGCCAAGGCGCGTCGCTCGGTATCCGATCGGATTTTCTCTCGGAAAATCCAAACTGGGGCGGTTTTTCTTCCCCAGGCCGGATAATCCGACCTTCGCATAGGACCGGATAATCCGCCCCCAGAAGTTGACCAAGGACAAGCTCGGCACGTCTCATTGTGAGGGGGCGAATTATCTACCGGATATTCCGAGTCTGGGGCGGTGTTTCCCCAGACCGTATAATCCGGCCCTCACTTGGGCTGGATAATCCGGCCCCCAAAGTGTGCAACGGCTGGTTTTTGGAAGGGGGTATAAGTACCCCTTCTTCCCCAACGTCCAGAACTCTTGATTCACTCGAATTTGACTAGACCTTGTGCAAGAGCTCTAAATCTCGATCTCCCACTTCAACCACCCGAAGGTCTTGATCTTTGGTGGAATTGAAGGAGGAGAAGTTCATCATCAACATCAAGAATCAAGCGCTTCAACTCCTCTCCATTCACTTGGAGAAATCCCTGATCTAGTATTCTTGTTAATACATAGATCTTGTTATTGTATTTGACAACTTTGTTCTTGTGGAAACTTGTTGTCATTTCGGGAGCCTCCAAGTTGTTGTGGAGTTGTTGCCCCGCTAGTTGTGTAAAGGCGCCGGTGCCTGCCTCGAAGGGTACCTATAGTGGAAGGTGGATCAGGCCTGTTGTGGCAAGATCCATCGGAGAACAGGGTGAGGCCTTTTGTGGTGTGGTGGTCTTAGTACCGCCCACCCCTCCAACACAGACGTACTTCCCTTAACAAGGAAGGAACTGTGGTCAAACAAATCCTGTGTCTCCGCGTGCTTCACTTCGGTTCACTCGTTCCTCTTCCACTCGCTCTTTACTCGCTAGTAGATAGGTTTGCATATAGGGAAATTCCACACATTATTTTATCTAGAGAATTTACCTTTGTACTAAGCCTAAAATTGAAAAATAATTAAAAATTGGTGTAGCACCTATTCACCCCCCCTCTAGGTGCCCATACGATCCATTTCACTAATGCCTCGCAGAGAGCCACGTGTGCAACGCGGGGTCATTGGTCCCGGTTCGTGCCATAAACCGGGACCAATGCTTACAGATGAACCGGGACCAATGCCCTGGCGGCATGAACCGGGACCGGTGCCTGGCATTGGTCCTGATTACGGAAATGAACCGGGACTAATGGAATTTGGGCGCTGGACCAAATGCCCTCTTTCTACTAGTCTCTCTCTCTCTCTCTCTCTCTCTCTCTCTCTCTCTCTCTCTCTCTCTCTCGGGCGACTGATGTCGCCGTCATGTCTCCAATCGATTTTTGTCGTTCCCGGCCATCTCCACCGCCGCCATGGCTCGCAATCGAAAAAAATGAAATAGTACTAGGAGGAACTAAACACTTTTTTGATATAGTTGAAGCGGATCGGCATGAGAATTCCAAAAATTCGTCCCTGATAGGGATCGAACTCCGGTCGCTGGGATGCGCCAGCTGTGACCCAACCACTAGGCTACTGTCCCATTCTCAACCCTAACCCTATGGTTTTTGCTGAAAGGCATCGTCGTGCTCCAGCGCTCCTCCGGCACCTAAGCACTCCCTTGGCATCTCCCTCGTGGTATTGGACAGGAGCAGGTCGAGGTAGCCCCCATTGGGTTCTCCATGTGCCACCGTGGTGGTTGTCTTCGTCCATCTCCACTGAGCTCGGCTCCTGTTCGACTACAGGTAGGTGCTCTCTCTCCATCTCTCTACCTTTCTCTCCTTCTACTCTAATTTCTACTATGGGCTTACCCTGGTAGGGTTTACTATCCTAGTTCTATTAGTGAGATTCTAGGTTTCTACCATGTTCTAGTATGTTCTAGTAGCTTCTTTACGGTTACTTAGGCTCCTAGTACTCAACTTGGTCTCTAGGGCATGTTCTAAGGTCTCTGTCTATCTCTGAATTTTGTTGTGTTTCAACTGTCTTCAGTTAATTTTTTAGGGTTTGTACTAGTGTTTGTCTTGTGGAGCTAAAGTGTTAGTGATGTGAAGTTTGGAGACACCCTTGTGTTCAAGTTCAAGAACCAAGGGTTCAAGGTGTTGATCTTCAATGTTGAGACCTCCACACAAACGCCCACGGTGTGCACAGTGTCATGGAACCATGTGAATTCTAGGCGTGTGTGTAGTTCTCTGATGATGATGTAAGTAAGTTGTGATGTTGACATGTATGCCCTGTGAAACATATGTTTCGTGCCAGGGTGTGTACCCATGGCTTAAGTAGTCAGACCTGATAGAAACCTCCTAAACTGCTACTGTTAGGTCTTGAAGTACTCTATTAGATGTTAATCCGCTACTGTTAGTAATGAAGTATGGTGATTACTACTTGTTCTCCGTGTGATTATGATATGGTGTGCTATAATAACCTCACTGTTTTTTAAAGATGAGAATATGTGCTTGTCTGTGCCAAAAATGGCAACAAGGTGGCAGCCAAACACCCGCGGTTTGTATCTACTCAGTCCGAGAAGGAAACGAGGCTGCGTTGTGGAACTTCCATTCGTGAAGTTTGCATTAAAGTGGAGTAGACGCCCATAACAAAGACATTGACTTATGTGGCTACAGATTGATACTTGTAATATGAATAGCATAAACTACCCTGTACAGATTGCTGAAGACCTAGATTTTCACCAATATATAAACCTATTGTAAGCGGCCGGTTGGATAAGTCACATCTGATAATCCCACGTGTCATGTAAACACTCTCTACATAGTGAAGTTTCGTTGGTTGGTCGGTGCCTGTGGTTCTTTCCTCTCTTTGTTGGAGAGATTTTCCATGTTAAACCTCGGGTACCCTGCTATGGTTTCGTCTTCGTTCTTTTATTTTGCTTGTCCCGTTTATAACAAGG
This sequence comes from Avena eriantha, assembly GCA_910589775.1. Lineage (NCBI taxonomy): Eukaryota > Viridiplantae > Streptophyta > Magnoliopsida > Poales > Poaceae > Avena > Avena eriantha. The sequence continues at coordinate 380,473,515 of OU342746.1, forward strand.
GTGTCACCTCCCACAACGGCGGTAGGCCCCACCTCTCCGATGATAGCACGGTGTCTTTGTTGAGGCTGGGCTGCATGCCGCCTGTGCCTGTGGCGACAAGGTTTTTCCGCCCACATGAACGGCGGCAGGCGACATGTGTCGCCTGGTTGGCCATGCCGCCATGAAAAAATGGTCCTTTTTGGTAATTTTTCTGACAGGCCACCTATTTTGGCAATTCACTGGGACAAGTGGTTCTTTTTGTCAAAAAATCATGTTATGGAGCATTGCTTTTGACCAGGGTGATGTGCTATGGAGCATGTCGCGGTGGGGAACCGATTTATTATTGTACAATAGATGTTGTTTTAAATATGTTTGTTTAAACTTTGTAAATTTTGATTTGACCAAAACTAATATGCAAAGCAATTTGAAAAAGAGGAGTATATGCTTCTGGGTACCAACATAGAAAGCGTTTACTCTCGTAGAGCGTGTTTACTAATTAAGAAATGAATGAACATTTCATGAGAAGCATGAAAACATCTAGATTCCTCCGGTTCAGTTTATTAGGCACGCACGTAGTTTATGAAAATATTTGACCATCAATTTTTATCAATAAAATATAAAATATATGTCCCAAAAAATATAGCATTGGAAACTTCTTTTGAAGATGAATCCGATAGTATAATTTTTATAATATATTATGTAAAGTTTATTGACCAAGATTACTGGTCAAAGTTGTTCTTAAACTGCGTGCGTATCTAATAAACTGGACCGGAGGTATTATATGCATGGGGAGTGCTACTCCTAGAGGGTAAAGATGGTAAAGGGCAGGCTAGAGCAATACCGTATCCATACCTCAGTGGGTACAAAACTTTACCCATACCGATACCGACGGGTACTCAGCAGGTAGATTTAATAGTTACAAGTTATTCATAATTTTACATTCATTAGCATATTTGACTCCACTCAATAATAGGTAGAGGAGTACTACTACATGACAGATATAGGAGTTTAGAAATTACAATCTCATACTCGTCCCTAGCCAAGTATAGATTGAAACTCTATAGGTAAATTTTACATGTCACCTTAAATGGCTAGGGTATAGGCATACCCCGTGCCCTCACCCATGACATAACATGTAGGGTATGGATATTACCCATAAGTATAAATGTGTGTCCATATCCTACCCATGCGGTGCCTGTAACCATGGGTAAAATTGCTATCTTTGTTAGAGGGTGTTTGCTAGTGGAGAAACTATGGTAGTAAGTAACATTTACTTTTTGTTTGACAATAAATACCACGATATATTTATAGTGGTGAATAGTATATGGTAGAGATAAGTACATCAATTGTCTCTAATGATTACAAAATATAGTCTAAAAGAAAAGCAAAACTTGAAGGTCTTCAAAATCTTCTTCTTCCATTATATAATCTTGCACTTGTCTGAAGGCAGCCCAGTTAACATGACATAGATGTTAAACCATATACCTACAAAAACCAATGATGGTTCTCTCATAATTTTTTGAGCCGCAATGCCAAGGCTACGTGCACGCACCAATTCATTAGAGTAATCAGAGAAGATCGGCAAAAGTACCACCACCAGTATTCCAGGAAAAACAAACCGAATAGGCTGATCGACGCCGCATGAGAGTCGAGAGTACGAATCTCCATTGTCGAGGACGTAGCAGCCGGGACGAATATTGCAAGGATAATACTCCTCGCGGCAACCATGAGAATAAATTCAAGATCGATCTGGAGAAGTAAGATCTGAAAAACCGTATCGATAGAACTTTAATCTTACAACACCACCATTGACGCCGGGAAGATCTCGTTGTCGAACGTCCATTGATGTAGACATCAAGAAGATATCTACCAAAACCCTAATCTAATCTTCTGAAAACACTACTTTTACTGAGAAACTCCACCCATAGATCGGGCTCCCCACCCCTCGTGACCCGGCGAAGCCGGCCGAAGGAGGGGGAACCGATCTATGGAGGAGAAGGTGTTGGCGGCGGCTAGATTAGGAGAGGCGACGGTACTTCGCCAGATTTACCTTTTGGTTTTGTTTCGATGGGTGTATGATCAGGGACGTGTTAATTCTGTAAGTAACATTTACTTGAAGTCGTAACAAAAGTATTATGCATTATATTTGTTTCTCCAACGGGTATACCAGTGTCATATCACCATTAAGATTTCCTAGCTCAGCGCCAATGAAAAAAGGAACAAGAACAAGCACATGTTCTAGGGCACACCATGAGGACATGTCTAAAATCAAAACAAAAGAGCAAAAACACAAAACTGCAGGTCATCCCTGCCTATACAAAAGGGACAGAATCTAGTCATTCAGTGTGAGTAACCAGCGTCCTCCTTGTTCCACGACAGGTACGACGGGTCTCCAAGGGTCCTGAAATCGATCCAAGGAGCAGCACCGAAACCACATCACTTGCTTCAACATTTACAATAATGATCTTCTTCACATATGTAACTATGTAAAAGCGTTTGTCATTTTGTAAGAAAGATATCACATCTAAATGTGAGACGTTTTACCTTGGCTTGATGACATAGAGGACCACGAAGCCCATGGCGAGGAAGAGGCAGATGCCGCCGACGGTGACGTACGCAACGCCGATGAAGTTGTTCTTCCCGCCGATCCATGACGCGGTGGAGAGGACCAGCGCCTTGGTGCCCCCGAAGCTGTACGTGTTGTAGTTGTTCTGTATCACCACCGTGATCTCGTCGCTCGCCATGATGTCCGACTCGATCCTGCCGTAGAGCTTCCTGAACGTTGGGAGCGCGGCCGTCCGCATCCACACGATGAGGTCCTCTTGCTCGCTTAGCTGAAGAAAAATAAGATATGGGAAGTTCAGAAGAAAATGATCAAAACACTGCATTTCAGAAGGAAGTGCTGCATCAGAGATTCAGAAGTTCTCCCTGCATCAGAAAGTCTCTTTGGTGACATCTGATACAAAATTCTGATGATATATACTAGAAAGGATTGGCGTAACATCGGTGTAATAGTAATACCCGCACACCGAGAAAACAATCAGAACTTTTTCATTCGTCAAAAGAAATGCTGCATCAGAAATGCACAAGTTTTATTTATTTATTTTTTGCCTAGAAAAATTCAGAAGTTATTCTTTCTGCACTTACAGGTAACTTTTCGTTTAGGTTGGCGCCGCCGACGAGCCCGCCTTTCTGGAAATTTCTGGGAAAAACATCGCTGCCAAACTTGCTGTTCTTGTCGCTTGCCCAGGCGATGTTCTTCTTGTTGACGGGGACCTCCTTCTTGTTGACGGAGAAGGCGTAGGTGTCGTTGAAGAGGCTCCAGGCGATGAGGCCACACGGCACGATGAGGGCACCGTCGCCGGTGGTGGCTTCAGGGTCGCAGCTCTTGATGACGGCCTTAGGGTCCTGGTAGTCCTTGGAACGCAGCTGCTGGTCGCTTCGGCTCTTGACGTAGCTGGGATTGTCAGTCACTAAATACATGTTATACCTGAGATGGAAATTACCAAGCAGTAACTGGCATTTGTATGTAATATGGAAGTGTTGGGGTGTACCGTCGATGGTTCTGATAGTAATTCTCGAGCTGGTAGTAGATATGTATGGGGCCTTTCATTGGTTTGGGCACCTGAAAAATGCCAGTTTATCCGAATTGCGTGTTATCGTCAGTAGTAGCTCTGTTCTGAAAGTTTATGCGACACTAGGACACATGCAGTTTTTATTTATTTTCTAAAATTTTGACACCTAGTATCTGCGAAAAATACATCGGTTTCTACGTATGACAATAATTTCATTGTATTTGTCTTGCAAAGGGTAGTCACAGACAGACAGTCTATTGCATAGGACACTGATATGATATATAAAGTTCAGAGAAAGACAAGCATCTCTGAACAGAAATCGTGCTAAAACTTACCGGATATTCAAATGGTCGTTTCATAATCAGACGGAAAGAAAGATGCAAATCTACGTGACAACATCATAACCAAGAAATAGATCGAGCGACCATGCATGTGTGGCTAGTGAGGCAAATATACAAAAAAAACTGACCGTAATCTTTCTGGTGCACGCCTTGTTGACCTTGGAGTCCTGAATGAACCCAATCTTGTCGCTGGCGGTGACGCACTCCTCGTCATATCTATCCACCAATTCAACGATCTGCATTGCCGTAATTGCAAGGAAGATAAGCAACAGTGTGTAGAAAATGGCACATGGAAATGGATTTCGTTAGCAGTTCAGCAGGCCCCTGGGCAGGACTGCTGCATTCGTCTGCGTGTCTACGCTGAATTTACCTCCTGGGATGCTGATAGCGAAGCGAGCCCTATGGGGACGAAGACGATGCCGATGAGCGAGAAGGCTCCGATGACCTATTATTATTATTATTGTTAGTGGTATCATGTAAGATTCAGGTTAAATTCGGAATCAAAAGGAATAAGAGGTGTTGCGTGGAGTAAATCGTACGATTCCAGGAGTTAGCAGCGGCTTGCACGCTGGAAGCTCCTGCTGCGTGAATTTGGAATCTGCCGAAGAAGAAAAACAAACAAAAAAGGATCGAAATGCAGTTTAATGGAAGGAAACCATGCGCCAGAATTTGTCAAGAAACTGGAATTATATACTAGGATGGAAATCGGAAATGGGGGAGAGGGATAAGAATGCGCGCGGAATGTACATTTGGGCTTATTGGAGGACCGCCGCGAGGCCTCGCTCTCCGATCCTGACACGCTCATCTACAGGACCAAAGCAGATCCATCGGCGCTGATCAAAATTCGACCGGAATTTGCAGTTGCCCCCAGATTCCCAATTAATTAACCAGCTTCGGGGAGAAAGAAGGGAGGGACAGTTACAATATTTGATTACCGGATCGCAGGCGGTGTGATGGGCAGTCGCGATCCAAGGAGGAGGAGGAGGAGGCCGGGGACGTTCGTCGTCTTGTTCCTGCAGATTTGGTCGGTTAGTTGGTTGGTTGGCGGGGGATGGTTGCTACTACCTCGTATTCGTCACCGTAGCGCGGGCTGGAATGGCGGAACGAAACTTCCCCCACGCACACGCCGCCACGTGAAAACGTAGCAGCGCAGCGTTGCACGGTGGTGCTATTTTTGGCTCGTGCTGTGCTGGCTAACGGTGGTGCTATTTTTGGCTCATGCTGTGCTAGCTAACGGTGGTGCTATTTTTGGCTCGTGCTGTGCATGACAGCAGCCCAACGGTGACGCTGAATTTGCATCGTCCAACACGTGCATGACCAACCGCCAGCTGCGAGCGAGCAGGCGCGATCGATGGTGACGGACATGACGGGGATGGCCGCGTTTGTCTCTATCGACCCTCGCCCCCGCTGTTCAACTCCGGCGGCTCGGGAGAGAGCCGTTCGCGGCCTCAAATCCACAGTGGAGAAGGTACTGTTTGTACGTACTCCCTCGGTTCCAAAATATAATATGTTTATATTTTCCTTTGAAAGTTTATTAACATTTGAAATGTACGCTTCCAAGCATGGTCATCATCGGTGACTATACTTGAACAATTGGTCAGAATTGAGAAGAAATCCATGATCCATATATATTATTAGGTGCTTCTAGATAGAATAGCCATGCTCCAATTTTTCTGAGGACATAGCCTCCATTGTCCAGGCATGCGAGCTAAGTAATAATAAATGACCTTGCACCTTCACATGTAATCACCTTGCTAGCAAATCCTATTCTCGAAAAAAAAATCGATAGTCCGTCCATGGGACGAGAAATGTATGGAACCCAATAGAACTAAACATCAATAATTAAGTATTCCAATAGGACTCTCTAATCCAGAGTGTGATGTAATGGTGTAATTTCCATATGGCATGTCTAAAGTCTCAAATTGCCATCTAGCCGTCAATGCAAATTTGAAAAGGTGGAGTTCCATCATGCCATTGCATTCGTGTGGGAACATGCGTGCTCCAGAAATTCCTATAAGTAATGATGGGATCGAGATAATCCATTTTTTTGAAAGTTTCTTAACACTCGGAATGTATGCTTCCAAGCATGGTCATCATTGGAGACTATACTTGAACATTTGGTCATCAATTAAAACAAATCGATGGAGCATATATATTACGTATTTCTAGGTGGACTATTGTGTGGGTTTATGATAACCTATGAATAAGTTCTTGAATAATTAATAAATGAGGTAATGGTCAGATCTTTGTTGCCCAAGCGAGTGTAGTCCTATCACCGGACACAACAAATATATTTGTGCCAAAAGTAGCACCTATAGATTTAAGGGTGGGTTTAAATTAAAAGAATACATGTAGAATCAATCGTAAAATACAAGACACTCTAAAATATCCGCGATCAACATTTTCTACTTTGAAAATATACATATAAAATATTACTAGGATCATTCAAGTGAAAATAATATATCATTATTTTTTCTAAAAATATTCAATCTTTAGAAACATATTCGTATAGCAAAAATCAAACTTGTATCTTGGAGAATGTATATATGTTTACATCCTCCCGTATTTCTTAAAAAAAAGTTAGTAAATGATAGAAAGAAGTTTCAGATTGAAAACAAAACTTTCAATGGCAGCAAAATAAATTTGATGTATTAACTTTACTATATGGATAATTCAAAATTCAAATGGGCTTTAGGAAAGAGGATCCCTACAATATTTAGTTTTCAAACTATAGGAACCATCATTACAAACCATGAAGACTTGAACATAGGTGGTTGTGTTATTGATCAACTCACATAAGAGAGTGAGATAGGCGCTCTTAGAATAATTAAAACTATTTAATATATTGCCGATATATATTTACGAAGTTTCATCATATGTTCATAACACATAGTGCTTACTCAATAGTAAAACAAAGAATAGTTATGATGCTTGGAAATTCTATAGTAAAGAAAACCATATACATTAAAACACTAGACCTATCAACCTTATTTTTAGTTGACTATGGTTTATCGATCTTCATTGTTGTATATAGACACATACGTCAATTGTTCCCGTAGACATTTTATTTCACTACACCAAATTCTAATTTTATCTCTATGCATAGATATAATGCTACTTATAGACTAGCTAACTCGAGAGATCGGAGTGCGATGACTATACCTTGGCAATATGAATATAACCGGTGTTCGTGCTAGCTGGAGTTAAGACTTTGTGTACTTCTATAAGAAAACTAGCATAGTGGCCCTCGCAAATGCGAGTGAATCATCTTCATTACATTGAAAGTTCTTGAATGGAATTTATGGTTTCATATATACTTATGCTACTGGATATGACATTAACATTTTGATGGATCTGACATTAACACCTTTTGTTGGATCTGATATTAACACTCTTGATTGTATAGCCGTTGTATATTCTATGTTGAATATAATATCATAAGCAAGGAACATAAATTTATGGACTAATGATTGTTTTGTCATTTATAAGTAGCATTATATCTATGTATAGAGATAAAATTATAAGTAGCATTCCGATCTCTCGAGTTAGCTAGTCTATAAGTAAATTTCAATGTAGTGAAGATGATTCCCTCACGTTTGTGAGGGCCACTATGCTAGTTACAAAATAAAGCCTAAAGGAAACTAGCAAATCTTCGAGGTCTTCAAACTCTTTCTTCTTCCAAGACAACATCTTGTATTTTTCTGAAGGCAACCGAAAACTGATAGATATCAAACCACAACATGTAAATACCAATGAAGGTTCTCCCATAATTTTAATTTGAGCCGCAGTACCAAGGTTACATGCACGCGCGCAACCATTAGAGTAGTCAATCCATATCGACAAGAGTATCAACACACGCGAATCGAGAATCACCATTGTCGAGGACGTAGCAGTCGGGACAAATATTACAAGGACAAATCTCCTCGCAAAAACCACGAGAAAAAAACCAAAATCGATCTGGTGAAGCAAGATCCGAAGGCCCATACCTAAAGAATTGTAATCTTCTAACACCACAGTTGATGCCGAGAAGTAGATCTTGTCGTCGAATAAAGGGATGAAGATCACTTATTGTAGATGCTGACATCTCCATTGACGTAGAGCCAAGAGGAAGATGGCTAGCAAAACCCTAACTTAATCTATTGAAATCACTACTTTTATTGGAACATTGCACTCATAGATCGGGTTCTCCACCCCTCCCGACACCGGCCAAGCCAGCCGGAGGAGGACGGAGGCAATGTTTTCTTAGGCGGTGGCTGTTTCCGTAGGACTTTGGACTCTGCGAAAACACGATTGACTACTTAGTATTAAGGTAGTGTAATAAACATGGCTAGAACTTAACACCACGCGGTTTATAGTGTCACCCACTACAACCAGTAATGAAAGGTTTTTAAGGTTAAAGGCAGTCGATCTACCGTCTGATTAGATTAGAGAAAGATTGTTATGTACAGGAGGTTCCAAGAACCGGATCCAAACACAAGGCATAGAGGCCACAACCAGAACCAGATAGGTCCCCATCTTCCCTACGACGCCTACACAGCTACACCCGCGTCTCCAGGGTCCTGTGTGTGTGCATACGCCCGCTGCGCGATGTCCTCCCGGACCAGAGCCGCCACGACATCGGGGAAAAGCGCCATGATGCGTAAAACTCGTCTGTTTCTCTCTTTCTAAGCTCCCCACATGGCGTAGATGAACGCACCACTTGCCTACCTTCTCTTAGCTTTTGCCAAGGCAACAATAGTTTCCTACCACCATAGATTAATGCTTCGACCTGCCGGAGGTGTATCCACGCCGATCGTTCCATTCCATGCAAATATTTGTTCCCTCACGGTAGAAGAGAAGAAGAAGGTGTTGGATTGTCTAGGGGTGGATCATGCAAAGCTTGCATATTGGATTGTGCGGCAAAACCTCTAATCGCTAAATTGTCCGCGGGGAGGATCTTCCCATGTAAAACGAACCAAGAAAAGAACCGATAGTTCGGCTCCACATCGACCCTCCAAACCTTGCCAGCTTTGAAAGATTCGCAAGAGCCGATGAATTGGCACCGGTATGCCGATACCGTCGAGTAGATCCTGGAAGATGTCCATCGCCATGTGATCAAGTCTAGACCATGTTGAAGGGTCACATCCTGCAATATACTCCAAATCTCGAGGAACTGGGTCAAATGCGCTGGAGATGAGATGTGCACCAAGGAACGCATCCAGTTCCCATTCGTTAGCTCCTTTTACACCATCCTTCCCTCGCGTGTTGTGATTGAGAAAAGGTCCGGAGCCTGAAGGCTCCGAGCCCCGCCCGAGAGCCATCGGTCGTCCCAAAAAAGACATCGAGCCCCTTCACGGACGACGATGTTGGTGGAGGCTCGGAACAACTCTGAGTCAGCAGCGTCACACGAAAGCGCTGATCCATGCCATGGCCTGGAAGAATCAGTCCAAGCAAACCAAAGCCACCTAAGCCTCGTAGCCCTCCCAAACTTTTCTATGTCAAAAGTTCCCAATCCCCCTAACTTCTTGGGGCGACAGACTGTTCATGAGGAAATGTTGGGAGGCAATTCATGAGGATTGGCACGTGGGCATCATTGCACTCATAGAGCAGTGAGGGGCAAATTTTTGTCTCCTAAATAAGGCTAGCATCGTGTTGTTGCCTAAGAAGGTGGATGTTGGAGCGATTGTGGACTATAAGCCTCATACACAGATTTTCTCGAAGATCCTGGCATTGTGTTCCCTCCTTCCGGAGCTGGTGTCTCCTAGTCAATCGGCCTTTATAAAGAAGAGATGCATTCAGAATAATTTCCTTCATGTGCAAGGGCTGATTAAGGAGTTGCACAAAGAGAAGACTGCAACATTCTTCCTGAAGCTGGACATCTCGAAAGCTTTTGACATCGTCAGCTAGCCGTATTTACTTGAAGTACTGGAGGTTTTGGGCTTCGGGCCAAGATGGCGGCGGTGGATTTGTTTGCTTCTGTCGACGTCCTCTTCAAAGGTGCTTCTGAATGGCAAGCCGGGGCCTTCCATCTCGCATGCCAGGGAACCTCTTGCCGATGCTTTTCATCCTTGTGATTGACCCCTTGCATCACCTTTTCTGTGTGGCCTCAAAGGAGGGAGTGCTCCGGCCTATTTGGACCAGGCCGGTTCGCTTCGCGGTCTCCCTCTATGCTGATGACGCGGGCATTTTTGTGGGGCCTTCGAGCGAGGACATGACTACGGTTTGCCGCATTCTTGCGGCCTTTGGCGATGCCAGTGGGCGGCGCACCAACTTGGCAAAGTGCGAGGCCTATCCGATCGCGTGCTCAGAGGAGCAAGTCGCAGTGGCCTTGGCAATCTTCCCTGTGAAAAGAGGATCCTTCCCATGCACATACCTCGGCCTGCCGCTGCATTTTGCTTGCCTCAAGGCCATACATTTACAGCCACTCCTTGACAAGCTTGTCGCGCGGCTTGCAGGATGTATGGGAAAGCACTTCACTCAGGCGGGAAGGGTGCTTCTGTGTCGCTTCGTCCTTTCCTCCATGGTTTTGTACCATCTTGCGGTCTTCAAGCTGCCCAAGTGAATAATTCAGAAGATTGAGAGGATCCAGCGAGCCTTCGTGTGGATGAAGCCGGGTGCGACTCCGGGGTCTCGCCCGCACCCTTTAGTAATGAAAGGTTATTACACCATGGATAATGTTACTATGGAATAAATACTATGTGGATTCTATTCTGCATGATGTTTCACGTGGAGGCTCATTTTGGTGGAGGGACATATCAAATATATATCGGGGGGATTACATCGGGCACCGTTAATGTGGGTGATACAGTGCTGCTATGGAAAGATTTATTTGTTGGTACTGACACTTTACCAGGACCTTTTTCATATTCAGTCATAGAGGACATTTCGGTTGTAGAATATTTTCAGACTGACGATCTGGATAGGAGCTTTGCGAATGAGGAATTCTTAACGCTTGTCTCTTCCTGATGCATGGACGTATTCTTGAGGTGCATCGGGATTTAGTACTCAGAAGTATTATCAATTAATTTTTTAGGAAAATCTCCCCAATTGCTGCATTACTGAAAATCTGGAAAACCAAATGCATGATGGAACATAAAGTGTTTGCTTGGTTATTGATGATGTATCGTTTAATCACTAGAGATATGCTAGTGAGGCGGCAATGTCCAGTAGCTGATATTAACTATGTCATTTGTCCGCAGCAAAGAGAGAATACCGAGCACATTTTCTTCTCTTGCCAATTTGGCATAATGTGCTGGTCAGCGGTAGGCATCTCTCGGAACATGAGTTTGAACATTACGGACAAATTATCTACTATTGAAAGGTTATGGAAGAAACCTCTGTTTCTTGAGTGTACCATTTTGTGCGCTTGGAATATCTGGAAACAAAGAAACATAAAGTACTTTGATAATGTAGGACCTGATATCTAGTGCTGGTTAGCGCAGTTTTCCTCTGATATTGATCTTCTAGGGGCTAGGTTGAATCCAATTCTTAGAGGCCAAATTAAAGCCTTTATTTGTGAGGTGAGACAAGTTTTATTGTTCTCCCGTGGGGCCAGATCTTGCCCATTGTAAATATGATGTAACATATTCTTTTTTAATTTAAGAGCAGCAGGAGACTCTCTTGCTATAAACTGATAATGAAGGCTCGCCATGCACCATAGTCCATCAAATCGCGAGGAGGCAGGTCACAGGGTTCCAAGAAAGTGCCACGCTCGAAGAATAAGACCTGAGTAGAATGGTCCAGACTCCAATAAAACACGAATTTATCGTGCACCCCACTCATAAGCACCTAGAAGAGTCGTTGAAAGGAGCATGATCCAGAGGGTCTACAAAGGAGTCTTGAACATCATCCTCTATCTATGTGGTTAATTTCTCCATGCATCTTCTAATTTTAAAATATATATCAAAAGGGCCCTACTCGAAGACTTTATCTCATATGTCTTTTGTTTTCCTCGAACATGTTTTTTCTCTTTAGCTAATCAGATATAAGCTATTGGCAAAGCAGGTTCCGCCTCAACAAGATATGCAAACGAATTTTTAACTAATTAATAGTGTATGCTTCAATCTGGGAAGAAAGACCGACTAGGTTTCACCGAATCTTCATCTACGCACCCTAATCTTTTCCAGTTTAACATGATACATTTAGTTGGCCAAAACAAGTTACCGGTAAGTACAATAAATTTTACCATTATGGCCAAAAAGTTATTGAGTATCTAAAAGGTTAGATGCTCATTCTAAAGGAACAAGTCAATTGGAGACCAATAGTGTGTACCACGTACTAAAAAATACTCTCTCAAATCCATATTAATTATTATTGGATTGGATGTATCTACCACTAAACCATGTCTAGATGCAACAAGTAATATGGATCGGAGGGAGTAAATCTTATTGGCAGCCACGAGTTTAATTAGGACATATCCTATTCGCGACTAAGATGTACTACATGCAATGCATTTTTTAATTTTTTCTACACTATTCTTTTTAAAATGTACGCAATCTGGTTGCATCACTTGTGTACACTAGCTAGTTAATACCAAACTTTGGTTGCATCACTTGTATACACAAGTTAATACCAAACTTGTGTACACATGTTACTACCAAACTAATGTATCCAATCATATCGAATGGATCAAATCGTATATATACAAAAGTAGTAGCATTGACATAGTTTCGTGTTCATCAATGATTAATGCATATGATGTCATTTCCATGCAAATTACAAGGCATATCTGGTCACTTAGAGTTGTTAACTCATTGTTTAAATCCATTTTAACTTCAAAAATGTGTTCGGTCACTAAAACAATGATAAATAATCAATGTTAAGGGTTAAATTTATGATCTAGAAGTTTTTATAATATGGTTACCTAATCACACAGTGGAAGCTGCAATTTAGATATTTGTTTGATTTTACGCTTTAGTGACATGTATCATCATGTTAAACACCCACACATATAAACATGCAACATGTGAACAATAGAGTTTTCATAATTATCAAAAATTCAAACAAAAGTTTTTAGTACAAAACCACTTTCAATTCAGCACAACATAAGTGTATTTTGTATTTATAGACTCTACAATTGTATAATAAAAATTAGTGTAACCAGCATCTAGCAACTTTGTTACGTTGTTAACTATGCAATATAAGTAAGTTATATTCATTAAGACAATAAAGTAGCAAAAAATTATGATATAAAATGTATAAAAGTTTAATATAAATTATAGTTTATTTTCACTTGAGTCCATATTCAATAGACCATGCATATTCAGATCTTAGATTTTGTATGTATTTATGATATATGTAAAATAGATGTTGGTAATTCTTCCAGATTTGCAAGCCTTGACTCTTTCTCATGGACTCGGAAAAATCACACAAATCTTTGCTAAAATCAAAATAAAAGCTTCAAATACAATATTTTAACTCTTTAATGAAAATATTCAATGGTCACAAAGAGTCATGTAGTTAGCAACAAAACTACAAATCATCTGGTAGAATGATCACAACCATTAGCAGAACCTACTTAGACAAAAGAGAAGCAACCTCATATGACATGGATAAAAAACATCAGAATTTCACTATATATCACAAAAGAACTTGACACAAACTTCGGAAATATTACTACCACATACAGATAAACAACACCACATAAATCAACAAGTACAACAATTAGAGAGCAAACTAAAACCGAATTTGAACCAATACGAATAGATAATCACATCCACTCTCACTAGAAATTTTAATATTAATAGAAACTAAACATGAACATCAAAATACAATATTATTATAAGTCTTCCATGGAATATAATAATTCTTCCATGACCCAGATTAGCAGAAAAGAAGGCATTGAAAAAAGTGAACAGTGGTTGTCGTCTCACTGCATTGGCTTCTGGACAAATTATGGAACTCCTTGTTGATATCCCGGAGTTGGTGATCTTGAGAGGAGGACGCTTAGGTAAACAACAACCTTGTATGAGCTAGGGATGTGGGCATTGACATGGGGTTCTTGGAGGTGCACGGGTCTACTGTTGGTTTTATATGGATTGGTGGAGTGGAGATTGAAGGCTTTGTGGCGCGGTGGAGTCGTGGTGGCATGGTGGTGCGCCGCCACGCCGGCCTGTCATGATAGTCAATTTAAGACTTTTTGGATATGTTTTATAATTTTTTACTTCCTCCAATCCAAATTAATTGCTACAAATTCATTGAACCAAGACATATTTAGTCGACACCTAAATCTGTGGCGGTTAATTTGGATCGGAGGGAGTATAACATTCAAAATTTCAATGAAAGTATGAAACATCGTACTTGAAACTGAGTTTTGATCAAATGGTTTTTTAGTTAAGGATGAAATTTGAATAATCCACTAAAGATAATGTTTACTATTTTCTAGGTTTTTTTCATAATTTTTTACAACATTTGAATTTGTAACCAGAGATAATACATGCTTATGAGGTCCATGATCAACAATGGGACCGTCCATTTACGGCATGTGCAATAGCCATTGCAAATGCTGGTGTTCTTATAGTAAAATGTTAACAAAATGGTGGGCTAGGAAGAATCATGACCCTAGTTTTGGTGATTTTGTGCAATTTAGTATTTTCTGCGTCATAAGGATGTGCCATTTTTTTGCCTTGATTTATGAAATGTTGGACGCTTCTAGGTTGATCCTAGAGATTCAAGGTTTTATACATAAGCTAAACGTGAACTTTGAGTTAAACCATTTTTCATAGTATATCTTTGGGCCCACATGTTTGAGACATGTTAACAATACTTTTATAAGATAGATCCATAATATCAAATGTCATTGGAAGATTTACCAACATCCGGTTTTCCTCACGCCCCTCTCCCCCCGTGACCCGGTCGCCCCCGCGCGGCGCCGCCGGCTCCATCGCAAGTGCCCCTCCCCTACAGCCCCCTTCCACCGTCGTCGGCGCCAGGCTCAGCCCGGCCGGCTCCGGCAGCGGCGCCCCCTGTTTCTACCACCCGGTGCCCTCCTCGCGCGGGACGGCGCGGCGGCGGCGGTGCATCTAGGCGGCGGCGGTCCAACTCAACGGCGGTAGGGCGACCTGGTGCTGTGGATGGTAAGTGCGGCGGCGGGAGCCCTAGTTGCTGGCGATGGTGATAGGGGCTGGTTCGGCTGGAGCCCTGCATGCCCAGATCTAGGCCCAAAGAGGGCCCGATCTGGGTCAGGCCGGGCGGGCTGGGCTCGACCTTGTTACCCCAAGTAGACTGACGAGCGGTGCAGGACGGGTGGCGGCGGGAGCTTCACGGGTCCTTCCGGCCGGGTCTATGGGGCTGTTCTCGAGGGTAGCGATGGCGGTGGCCTACGTGCAGCAGCATGGTGGCGGCGACTTTATGGCCCCTTACGGGACTCGGCCGGGCCTGCATGGCCTGGTGTGTCCCTGCTACCACGTCCGGTCGGCACCCGCCAATGGCGATGGAGGATGTCCTCCATATGGCTATGTTGCTGCCGCCTTCCGGCTTGGTGTGATCTTGTCGATGCGTCCGGTTGGCTACCTTCTATGGTGGTGGAGGTTGTTCCCTCCCACGTGATTGTGTTGCCGCCGCCCTGTCTTCGGCTGTCTTTTCTCAGTCCGGCTGGCCTTGCAGCGGTTTCCATGGTGAGACGATGATGGTGACACAAGACCGTGTTGGCGTATGTTAGCGGGTGGCAAGATTGGTGGAGCACTATAGCTTGCTGGGGATGTGGTTTTTTGGGGGTCGGGAGAATCCCTGCCGTATTGGCACCGACACGCGATGCTTGCGAGTATCGCCATTCCTTCCTGAAGGGCGGCTGAGGTACCTCTTTCCCACAAACCAGAGCGTACCGGGGAAACCCTAGGAGTAGTCCGAGCAGCAGCGGCCTTGCCATCGTTTTCCTTCTTGGAGGTGTTGCTTGGTTTGCGGCGATTCGGAGTGCTGGGATCGTGGCGGGACTACTTCGGAGGGCGTAGCAGTGGCGTGTCATCTTCATTTTCGTTGATCCGCCGGTGTTGGCATTGTTTTCTCGTCTTTTCTTTCTCCTCTTTTTTTTCTTCTTTTGGGCTTCTTGTGCTGTCTGCCCCAACTATGGTATCACAAATTGTATCGGTTATTGCTATATTAATATAGCGGGGCGAAAGCCTATTTCGAGAGAGAGAGTTACGCAACATCCACGACAATATTGAAACTTTTGTTTTAACGCCCTGTATTATGGATAATAGGCCGTGTGTTCGGCTATAGGTATGCTTTGGCATATTCTGCTAAGGACTGATTGGGTCATCCATGCAAAAATAATAGACCCAATCAACAAGCTTATTATACATCCCTATAAACAGCTTTGTCCTGAATAGTTCTCTCCCTTTCACAAATCTAACATGGCCGACCGTGATGATAACCTAAAAGACCTGTCTTCACGTTTACGGAACCACTAGTAGAAAATGGGCCTTTGGTTCGGGCCGTTAGTTCCGGCCGTGGCTGGGGCGGGGACTAATGGTCCGAACCAGACGGCTCGAGGAGGTCGAGGCACTTTGTCCCGGTCCGTAAGGAACCATTAGTCCCGGTTTGAGATACAAACGTTGTCCCGGTTTGTATCTCAAACCGGGACTAATGGCCTGGCCCTATATATATGCACCCAGCCCTCCACTCTCTCCTGTTTTTTCCTATGTGAGAGGTGGGTATAACTTTGTGCTAACATTTTTCTTCATATGCACTAGAGGTGTTCGGTGAAATTCCTATTAGAGCGATGCCACTTGAGTTCACACGAGACAAAATATGATATGAGGTGCCAGAGCGACACTTAAGGTTTCTCCTCTTTGTTTTGAAGTGTCCTAAAAGGTTAGCAACTATTTTCTTGTTTTGACTGCGCGGTACTAATTTAAGCATCGTGATTGCGTTTGATATATATGCATGGTTGTATGATGCAGATGAGCCACCCATGGATGTACGGTGACCGACGCTCTGACGCTTACAGAGAAGGCGTGCGTTCTTTTTGCCTTGTGGCCCAGGCGAACAAGCGGCGGGATGGTTTTATGTGTTGTCCATGTGTTGAATGTCGGAATGACCAGGCTCACACTTCCTCAAGAGTCACTCAGAGCCACCTGCTTCGGTCTGGTTTCATGTCCGGCTATAATGTTTGGACCAAGCACGAAGAAAGAGGGGTTATGATGGAAGACGGCGATGAAGAAGAGAACGATGATGACAACTACCGATCTATGTTCCCTGAATACGATGATACCGCCGTTGAAGATAATGAAAAACAAGGGGGTGAAGAACGGGAACCAGATGAGCCCGTTGATGATTTTGGTCGGGTCATTAGTGATGCAAGGCGAGACTGCGACACAGAAAAGGGGAGGTTGCAGTTCGAGCAGATGTTACAGGACCACAACGCATTGCTGTATCCAACTTGTGAAGATGGCCAGAAGAAGCTGGGTAGCACACTGGAATAGATGAAGTGGAAGGCAGAGACCGGTATGACTGGCTCGGGATTTGAAAAGTTGCTGGTAATAATGAAAAAGCTGCTTCCAAGAAATAACCAATTGCCCTCCAGTACGTACGAAGCAAAGAAACTTGTCTGCCTTCTAGGATTAGACGTGCAGAAGATACATGTATGCCCTAATGACTGCATCCTCTACCGCGGTGAGAAGTACGAGAATATGGATAAATGCCTGGTATGCACTGCATTGCGGTATAAGATCAGAAAAGATGACCCTGGTGATGTTGAGGGCGAGCAACCCAGGAAGAGGGTTCCTGCCAAGGTGATGTGGTATGCTCCTATAATACCACGGTTGAAACGTTTGTTCAGAAATAAAGAGCATGACAAGTTGTTGCGATGGCACATGAAAGACCGTAAGAAAGACGGGATGTTGAGGCACCCTGCTGATGGTCGGTAGTGGAGAAAAATCGAGAGAGACTTCCCGGACTTTGCTGGTGAAGCAAGGAACTTATGGTTTGGTCTAAGTACCGATGGCATGAATCCTTTTGGGGAGCAGAACTGCAGTCACAACACCTGGCCCATGACTCTATGTATCTACAACCTTCCTCCTTGGTTGTGCATGAAGCGGAAGTTCATTATGATGCCAGTGCTCATCCAAGGCCCGAAGCAACCCGGCAACGACATTGATGTGTACCTAAGGCCATTAGTTGATGAACTTCTACAGTTGTAGGCCAAACCAGGTGTACGTGTGTGGGATGAGCACAAACAGCAGGAATTTGACCTATAAGCGTTGCTGTTCGTAACCATCAATGATTGACCTGCTCTTAGTAACATTTCAGGACAGACGAACAAAGGATACAATGCATGCACGCACTGTTTAGACGAGACTGCAAGTATATATCTTGATAAATGTAGAAAGAATGTGTACTCGTACAATCGTCATTTTCTTCCGCCCAGTCATCCCTTAAAGAAGAAAGGCAAGCATTTCAATGGCAAGGCAGAAACCCGGACGAAGCCTGTCCCCCGTAGTGGTGCTGATGTATTTGGTATGGTCAAGGATTTGAATGTAATGTTTGGAAAGGGTCCTGGAGGACAACCTGTTCCGAAAGACCCCATTACCGGACACGCACCCATGTGGAAGAAGAAATCTATATTTTGGGAGCTACCCTATTGGAAAATGCACGAGGTCCGCTCTGCAATCGACGTGATGCACCTGACGAAGAATCTTTGCGTGAATATTCTAGGCTTCCTGGGCTTGTATGGGAAGTCAAAAGATACCCCGGCAGCACAGGAGGACTAGCAACATCATAAAGGACGAGACGGCAAGCATCCAGGGCAGTTTCAAGGGCTTGCCAGCTACGCTCTTACCAAAGAAGAGAAGGAAATCTTTTTTGAAGTCCTTTTCAGTATCAAGGTCCCATCTGGCTTCTCGTCGAATATAAAGGGAATAGTAAATATGAAAGAGAAAAAATTTCAAAACCTAAAGTCTCTTGAATGCCATGTGCTTATGACGCAATTGCTTCCAGTTGCATTGAGGGGAATTCTACCAGAAAATGTTCGACTAGCCATTGTGAAGGTATGTGCATTCCTCAATGCAATTTCTCAGAAGGTAATCGATCGAGAAAGTCTATCAGTATTACAGATTGATGTGGTCCAATGTCTGGTCAGCTTCGAGTTGTTGTTCCTGCCATCCTTCTTCAATATTATGACGCACCTCCTAGTTCACCTAGTCGAAGAGATTAGAATACTCGGTCCTGTGTTTCTACACAATATGTTCCCCTTCGAGAGGTTCATGGGAGTCTTATAACCGTACTAGGCCAGAAGGAAGCATCTCCAAGGGCTATGGAACAGAGGAGGTCATTGAGTTTTTTGTTGACTTTCTTCCTGACCTTAAGCCGATTGGTGTTCCTGAATCTCGATATGAGGGGAGGATGACTGGAAAAGGCACACTAGGAAGGAAATCAATGGTATGTAGGGACGGGCATTCTTTCACTCAAGCACACTACACAGTTCTACACAATTGCACCGTGGTGGCTCCGTATATTGAGAAACACAAGAATATTCTACGCTCTGAAAACCCGGGGAAGCCTGAAACCTTGATTAAAGGGGAACACGAGAAGAATTTGGCAATTGGTTGCAAACACATCTCATGAATAACACCACTTTTGGAGATGAGTTGTACTCGTTGGCCAGGTTACCATCTTCGACTATATGTACTTTCCAAGGGTACGAGATAAATGGGAATACATTTTACACGATCGCCCAAGATAAAAAGAGCACCAACCAAAACAGTGGTGTCCGCTTTGATGCAACAGATGACAATGGGCAGATTGACACATATTATGGGTACATAGAGGAGATATGGGAACTTGACTATGGACCTACTTTTAAGGTCCCTTTGTTTCGGTGCAAATGGGTCAAGCTGACAGGAGGCGGGGTACATGTAGACGAAAGTACGGCATGACAACAATGGATCTTAACAATCTTGCGTACATGGATGAACCATTCGTCCTAGCCAACGATGTGGCTCAGGTTTTCTATGAGAAGGACATGACTACCAAACCGAGAAAAAGGAAAGATAAGCAAAAGAGTACAGAATACGATAAGCCAAAGCGCCACATAGTTCTTTCAGGGAAAAGAAACATCGTGGGAGTGGATGACGAGACAGACATGTCAGAAGATTACAATAAGTTTCATGAAATTCCGCCCTTCAAAGTGAAAACTGACCCAAGCATCCTGTTAAATGATGAAGATTCTCCATGGCTACGGTGCAGAAGAAAACCACAACACTAGATGTTGGTGATGTGTAATAATGTATTAAACTTTTTATTTGAGACATAAATCTATGTAATTAAACCTTTTATTTGAGACATAAATCTATGTAATGTATTAAACCTTTTATTTGAGACATAAAGGTCCCCATTCATGTAATACATCTTGCTCAATCAAACTAGACGTTCTGAGCCGCGGTAGGTGATCACACAAAGAGAAGGAACCATCACAAGAGAAGGAACCCACAAACACTAAGGATACATAGCACAACTGAAAATTAAGAAACATGCCTAATGGTTGGAGTGATTCAGTCATGCTCCTGCCAAGCCCTGTAATACGCGCCACTGTAGTCGTCGTAGTCGCCGGCGCCGTTGTCGCTGTCGTCGTCAGGGCCGCCGTAGTCGAACCTTGAAGGTTGGGCACGCGTGGGCTGGATTTGAGGGTACCGCAGGCGGGGGTTATTGCCGGTCGTGTTGTAGGCCATGACACTCTCGAGAGTCGGGCCGCGCCACCACAGCCAACGACCGGCCTCGTTGAAGTTCGAAGGAGGTGGGCCGTCCTCCTCGTGCCTAGCAAGCGCCCTCTCACGCCGATTGATGAAGAAGGCTTCCCAAGTCGGGAAATAGTCGAGATGCCAGTTGGGATTCCTCCACTGCTCTGGCGTGAGCTCGAGGTAGTAGTGGTTCGTGATGGCCATCCGGTGCTCCACACCTAGAGGGACAGGAGGGACCGGCATGCCTCCGGCGCTCAGCATCCAGCCGGTGGGGACGCGGTAGCCCGGTGGGCAGGGGTAGTTCGAGGCGCAAAGCGCCTCCGCCTCCCGGGTGGTTAGAGATACGATGGAAGCCATGGGAAGAGAATGATGAGTCTAGATGTGATATGTAAATGGAGGCCAAGCGTACATATATATACTCAAAAAATGGCGGGAAGACAGAGGTGGGAACCGATGGAAAGCGCGGGAACGCAGTGGTGTGGGAAACTTTCATCCCGGGTGGGGGCTCAAACCGGGACAAAATATGGGGGGCCTTATCTGGGGGAGGCTTATCTGGGAGGGCCTTATCTGGGGGTGGCTAACCTTTAGTACCGGCTGGTGGGTGCAACCGGGACTAAAGGTGGTTTTTGTGTCATCTAACAAAACTTTCGGTGGGATAAGGACGTGTGGGTAACCTTTAGTACAGGGTGGGGGCTCAAACCGGGACTAAAGCTGTCGGTAGGATAAGGACGCGTGGGTGGACGCACTGCTCGATGAGATAAAGCATGTAGCGCACGACGCCCTGTCGGAGGAAGAAGACAAAGTAGAAGCGGCGCCGTGCCTATAAAAGAGCATCGATACGCCATGGCAAGCAACTCAACAAGCCAACATGGATGGAGAGTTTCATCCCCATGGATGGAGGAAAGGGTTGGGAAATCTCCCGTGGCGGAACTTCTCGAAGATGCCCTTGGTGCACATGCCCTATGGCATCTTCGGAAGTTCCGCCTCGGAAAATATTTTCCTGCTAGCCCGTGAAAGACTTCGTCTCCGCCTCCCTGGGGTTAGAGGTATGGTGGAAGCCATGGGATAGAGTGGAGAGAGGCGGCAGATATGAGTCTAGATGTGCTAGGGTTTCGCCGGAGGAAGACCACCGGAGCGTCGGAATTACATGAAAATGGCAAAATGGTTAATAGTTTGACTAGTTAGAATAATTATTTTATAAAACAGAAAATTGATTTGAATCACTTATTTAAAAATATGCAAAATATAATATTTAATGCATTTTTAAATTGAAAATGGCAAAATGGTTATTAGTTTCACTAGTTAGAATAATTATTTTATAAAACAGAAAATAGATTTGGATTATTTATTCAAATTCAAGAACTTTTCATGTTGAAAGTTTTCTCAAATTCATAAGTATGTAAAAACTGCAAAATTCAAATGTTTAAATAATATGCTAATTGATTTTTTTTAAACAGGCGCGCCCCAGGGTGATTTTTTTTTTGAAAAAGGGACCTTTAGTCCCGGTGCGTCCTACACACCAGGACTAAAGGGTGGCGTTGGCGCGCGCCTGTTGGGCTAGGCCGAAAATCCTTTAGTCCCGGTGCGTGATACGAACCGGGACTAAAGGTACATCCCCTTTATATTCCCGCGCCCCTTCTTCTCCCCCAAACCACCACACTCTGCTGCAGAGACGAAGCGCGCGAGGACGACGACGCACAGGACGCCGGCAGGCTGCCCGACCACTCCGATGCCAGATCCGGCCGCCACCAGCGCGTCGTCCCCCCACTCCAACGCCGCCACCAGCTAGCCAGATCGAGTCGCCACGCGTGTGCCCTCGGCCAGTAGGTATCGAGCGCCCCTCCCCTTTCTCCCATCCGGCATCGGCGAGGCGGCAGCTGTACGTGTTGGAGATATGCCCAAGAGGCAATAATAAAAGTGATTATTATTATATCTTTGTGTTTATGATGAATGTTTACATCCCATGCTATAATTGTATTACTAGGAAGCACTAATACATGTGTGTTTTGTAAACATATAAGAGTCCCTAGTAAGCCTCTTGTTGAACTAGCTTGTTGATTAATTGATGATCATGGTTTCCTGATCATGGACATTGGATGTGATTAATAACAAGGTTATATCATTAGGAGAATGATGTGATGGACACACACCCATAGTAAGCGTAGCATAAGATCAAGTCATTAAGTTAGTATTGCTGTAAGCTTTCAAATACATAGTAACCTATTCCTTCGACCATGAGGTTATGTTAATCACCATCACCGGATGGATACTTTGATGACATCAAACACCGCTTCGTAACTGGGTGGTTATAAAAGTGTCATTGGGTATTCTAAAAGTATGTGTTGAAGCGCATGAACCAAGATTGGGATTTGTCCATCCATATGACGGATAGATATGCTCTGGGCCCTCTCGGTGGAATGTCATCTAGTTAGCTTGCAAGCATGTGACTAGGTCACAAGGGATGACATATCACGGAACGAGTAAAGAGTACTTATCAGTAACGAGGTAGAACTAGGTATGGAGATACTGACGATCAAACCTCGGATAAGTATAGTATCGCGAGACAAAGGGAATTAGTTTCGTATGTAAGTGGTTCAATCGATCGCGAAGTCATCGTTGAGTATGTGGGAGCCATTATGGATCTCCAGGTCCAGCTGATGGTTATTGATAGGAGATGTGTCTCTATCATGTCTACATATTCACGAACCGTAGGGTGACACACTTAAGGTTCGAAGTTGTTTTAAGTAGATATGGAATATGCGTTGGAGACCGAATGTTGTTCCGAGTCTCGGATTGGATTCGGGACATCACGAGGAGATCCGGAATGGTCCGGAGAATAAGATTCATATATAGGGAATCATTTTCTGAGTTAGGAAATGTTCCGGAGTGTTTGTATGAGGATTCTAGAAGGTTTCGGAATGTTCCGGAAGGTTCTAGAAGATACCTTGGAGTTTGCTTGAAAATCAAGATAGGGATCAAGGAGTCCTGGTGTGTCAAGACTAGGAGTCGTGGGGGAGGAGGACTCCTCCCCCCACTCCCCAATCCGCCGGCTTAGAGGAGGGGAGTCCTTGTAGGACTCCCCCTACCCAAGGCGCCCTCCCCCCTTAAATAGAAGGGCAGGGGTGCCCCCTCCTCCTTTGCTCTCATAACTCCCAATCTCTGCC
Organism: Avena eriantha; assembly: GCA_910589775.1. Lineage (NCBI taxonomy): Eukaryota > Viridiplantae > Streptophyta > Magnoliopsida > Poales > Poaceae > Avena > Avena eriantha. The sequence continues at coordinate 380,497,226 of OU342746.1, forward strand.
GCCTCTCTCCTCCACCTTTCTTCTGCACAGGAATAGGCGAAGCCCTGCATAATTCTCTACACCACCACCACCACCACGCCGTCGTGCTGCTGGGATTCCGTGGAGAAGATCTACTACCTCCGCTGCTCGCTGGAACGGGGAGAGGAAGGTCTGCTTCGACTCCGCACGTGTGACCGACTGCGGAAGCGCTGCCGAATCGCGGCGCCGGAAGGATCGTCCACTTGACCGACTGCGGAAGCGCTGCTGGAACACGACGCCGGAAGGATCTTCCGCACGATCTTGAGATCGGCAAGTGATCGACTACATCAACCACGAGATCTAATCTCGTTAACGCTTTCGGATCTACGAGGGTTAGTTCCTTTCTATCTCGTTGCTCATGTCTAATAGATTAGATCTTGGCTTTTATCTAGATTAGATCTGGGTTTTGTTCGTTCTTGCGGTAGAAATTTTTTGTTTTCCATGCTACGAACCCATCAGTGGTATCAGAGCCGTATCTATGCGTAGATCTGTTGCACGAGTAGAACACAATGTTTTTGTGGGCGTTGATGCTCTTGTTGTCGGTGTCTTAGCGTGTACTTTGCATCTTGCGGCATGGTGGGATGAAGCGGCTCGGGCTAACATTACATGTCATCGCACATGAGACTTGCTCCACTCTTGACGTGCAACTTGTTTTGCACAAGTGGCTTTGCGGGTGTCTGTCTCTCCCACCATAGTTAAGATTCAATTTACAATGAGCATCTTGACAACACTTGTATCAGCGTTGTGGTCCTTGTTCGTAGGTAAGATCGATCTTATGCGAAAGCCCCAAACCACGTAAAACATGCAAAGAAAAATTAGAGGCGTCTAACTTGTTTTTGCGGGGGTTTTGTGATGTGATATGGCCAACATGTGATTGTGATGTATGCAATGATCCTTGTTGTAATATGGCAACCGGCAGGAGCCTAATGGTTGTCTTTAATTCTGTTAAGACCTGCCTGTCTATTCATCTTGTAATAGCTTTATTCCAAGTAGTTGTAATAGTTGCTGGTGATGATGGACAACCATGAAGCGGCGCCACTGACCTTGACGCAATGCTGGTGATGATGAAGATCATGTTCGTGCTTTGGAGATGGAGATCAAAGGCACAAGAAGAAAATGCCATATCATATCACACTAATTATGAATTTCCTGTGATGTTAATCCTTTATGCATCTTGTATTGCTTAGATCGCGACGGTAGCATTATAAGATGATCCCTCTCACTAAATTTCAAGTAATAAAGTGTTCACCCTTAGTTGGCACCGTTGCTAAGACTCGTCGTTTCGAAGCATCTCGTGATGATCGGATGTGATAGATTCTACGTGTGCATACAACGGGTGCAAGCCAGATTTGCACATGCGGAAACTAAGGTTATCTTGACGAGCCTAGCATGTACATACATGGTCTCGGAACACGGAATACCGAAAGGTAGAGCATGAGTCATATAATTGATATGATGAACATGAAGATTGTTCGCCAATGAAACTACATCTTCTCTCGTGAAGATCGGACTTGGTGTAGTGGACTTGGTTCGTGTAATCACTAAGACAATGTGAGGGATGTTGTTTTGAGTGGGAGTTCACCTAGTTAGTTTAAGAATTAAATTAGAACTCAATTTATCATAAACTTAGTCTAAACTACTTGGAAATTGTTGTAGATTATGGTGACCCCCTCTATCAATTTCAATGCGTTCCTACAGAAAGAAAAGCTTAAGAACAATGGAAGCAATTTCACGGACTGGTTCCGTGGACCGAAGATCGTCCTCAGGGCTGGTCAGTTGACCTATGTGCTCGATCACCGCTAGGTGACCCACCTGCAGATAATGCCACCGATGACGAAAAGAATGTTTTCGCCACTCAGAAGAATCATTACTCCACAGTTCAGTGTGCCATCCTGTACGGTTTAGAAGCGGAGCTCCAACAGCGTTTTGAGCACCATGACCCGTTCGAGATCATTAAGGAGCTCAGGCTAATTTTTGAGACTCGCACGGCCATGGAGAGCTATGAGGCCTCTGAGAAATTCTTTAACTGTAAGATGGAAGAGGGAAGCTCCGTTAGCGAGCACGTGCTCACCATGTCTGGGTACGCTAAGAAGCTCCAAGAGTTGGGAATATCGATTCCTAATGAAATGGGGATTCACCGTCTCCTTCAATCACTGCCACCAAGTTACAAGAACTTTGTGATGAACTACAACATGCACTGCATGAACAAGACGTTGCCTGAACTGTCGTCCATGCTGAAAACTACTGAAGTGGAGATCAAGAAGGAGCAACAAGTGTTGATGGTCAATAAGACCACCAATTTCAAGAGACGGGGCTAGCCTAAGAACAAGGGCAACTTCAAGAAGGACGGCAAGAAAGCTACCGCACCTGCTAAGAAGCCCAAGGCTGGTCCTAAGCCTAAAACTGAGTGCTTCTACTGCAAGGGTGCTGGTCACTGGAAGCGTAACTGCCCCAAGTACTTGGCGGATCTGAAGAACGGCAACATCAAGAAGAAAGGTATTTGATATATGTGTTATAGATGTGTATCTTACTAGTAATCGTAGTAGTGCATGGGTATTTGATACTGGTTCGGTTGCTCATATTTGTAACTCGAAACAGGAGCTGCGGAATAAACGAAGACTGGCAAGAGACGAGGTGACGATGCGCGTTGGAAATGGCTCCAAGGTTGATGTGATCGCCGTCGGCACGCTCCCTCTACATCTACCTTCGAGATTAGTTTTAAATTTAAATAATTGTTATTTGGTGCCTGCATTAAGCATGAACATTATATCTGGATCCTGTTTATTGCGAGACAGTTACTCTTTTAAGTCTGAGAATAAAGGTTGTTCGATTTATATGAGTAATATCTTTTATGGTAATGCACCTGAGATGAATGGTTTATTCTTACTGAATCTCGATAGTAGTGATACACATATTCACAACATAGATGCTAAACGAATTAAATTGAATGATAATTCTACATACATGTGGCACTGTCGTCTTGGTCACATTGGAGTGAAGCGTATGAAGAAACTCCATTCTGATGGACTTCTTGAATCACTTGATTTTGAATCACTTGAAAGATGCGAAGCATGTCTAATGGGAAAAATGACTAAGACTCCATTCTCTGGTACAATGGAGCGAGCTACAGACTTATTGGAAATAATACATACCGATGTGTGCGGACCAATGAGTGTAGCATCGCGTGGTGGATATCGTTATGTTCTCACTTTCACGGATGACTTGAGTAGATATGGGTATGTCTACTTTATGAAACATAAGTCCGAAACTTTCGAGAAGTTTAAGGAATTTCAAAGTGAAGTGGAAAATCATCGTAACAAGAAGATTAAGTTTCTCCGTTGTGATCGCGGAGGTGAATATCTGAGTTATGAGTTTGGCATGCATTTAAAGAAATGTGGAATACTTTCGCAGTTGACACCGCCGGGAACACCACAGCGTAATGGTGTGTCCGAACGTCGTAATCGAACTCTCTTAGATATGGTTTGATCTATGATGTCTCTTACAGATTTACCGTTATCATTTTGGGGCTATGCATTAGAGACAGCCGCATTCACTTTAAATAGGGCACCATCTAAATCCGTTGAAACGACACCGTACGAATTGTGGTTTGGTAAGAAACCTAAGTTGTCGTTCCTTAAAGTTTGGGGTTGCGAGGCATATGTAAAGAAGTTACAACCTGATAAGCTAGAACCCAAAGCTGAGAAATGCGTCTTCATAGGATACCCTAAAGAAAAAATTGGGTATACCTTCAATCATAGATCCGAAGGAAAAGTTTTCGTTGCAAAGAATGGATCCTTTCTTGAGAAGGAGTTTCTCTCGAAAGAAGTGACTGGAAGGAAAGTAGAACTCAATGAGGTTATCGAACCTTCTCTCGGATTTGAGAGTAGCGCAGCACCGGAAGATGTTTTTGTGCCGCCTGCACCAACTGGAGAGGGAGCTAATGATAATGATCATGAAACTTCGAATGAAGTTACTGCTGAACCTCGCAGGTCAACGAGGGTTCGTACCACTCCTGATTGGTATGACTCTTCCTTGAACGTCATGTTGGTAGACAACGCTGATGACCCTGCGATATATGAAGAAGCTATGGTGAGCCCAGATTCCGACAAATGGCTAGAAGCCATGAAATCCGAAATGGGATCCATGTACGAAAACCAAGTGTGGACTTTGGCGGACTTACCGGATGGCAGTAAGGCTGTCGAGAATAAATGGATTTTCAAGAGAAAAACAGATGCTGATGGTAATGTTACCGTCTATAAAGCTCGACTTGTCGTGAAACGGTTCCGACAAATTCAAGGAGTTGACTATGATGAGACATTCTCACAAGTAGCGAAGCTAAAGTCTGTGAGGATTTTGTTAGCAATTGTTGCACATTTCGATTATGAGATCTGGCAGATGGATGTCAAAACGGCGTTCCTTAATGGTGACATTGAGGAAGAGTTGTATATGGTACAACCCAAGGGTTTTGTCGATCCTAAAGATGCTGACAAGGTATGCAAGCTTCAGCGCTCCATTTATGGACTGAAGCAAGCATCCCGGAGTTGGAATCAACGTTTTGATAAAGTAATCAAAAACTTTGGATTTAAACAAACTTATGGAGAAGCTTGTATTTACAAGAAAGTGAGTGGGAGCTCTGTAGCGTTCCTAGTACTATATGTAGATGACATATTGTTGATTGGGAATGATATAGAACTTCTTAATAGCGTCAAAACCTATTTGAATAATAGTTTTTCAATGAAGGATCTTGGCGAAGCGGCATACATTCTAGGCATCAAGATTTATAGAGATAGATCAAGACGCCTAATAGCGCTTTCACAAAGTACATACTTGGACAAAGTTCTAAAGAAGTTTAGAATGGAAGATAGCAAGAAAGGGTTCATGCCCATGTTGTCAGGTAAGACCTTGAGTAAAACTCAAAGTCCAGCTACGGCAGAAGATAGAGAGAAAATGAATAATATTCCCTATGCCTCGGCCATAGGTTCTATCATGTATGCCATGCTGTGTACAAGACCGGATATAGCACATGCTGTTAGTTTGACTAGCAGATATCAAAGTGATCCTGGAATGGAGCACTAGACAGCGGTCAAGAATATCCTAAAGTACCTAAATAAGACTAAGGATATGGTTCTTTCTTATGGAGGTGATGAATAGCTTGTTGTAAATGGTTACACCGATGCTAGTTGGAACACCGATCCGGATGACTCAAAGTCACAGTCGGGATACGTATTTATTTTGAATGGTGCTGCAGTGAGCTGGAGGAGTGCGAAGCAAAGCGTTGTGGCGAAATCTTCAACTGAATCGGAATACATAGCTGCTTCGGAGGCTGCACAAGAAGCCGTTTGGATGAAGGAATTCATTACTGAACTCGGCGTGGTTCCCAGTGCGTTGGACCCGATGGCCATCTACTGTGACAACACAGGTGCCATAGCTAATGCGCAGGAGCCAAGGTCACATAGCAAGCTGAAGCACATCAAGCTACGTTTCCACGCTATTCGCGAGTATGTCCGAGATGGTGACATAAATATTTGCAAAGTACACACTGATCTGAATGTGGCGGATCCATTGACTAAACCTCTCCCTAGGGCAAAGCATGACCAACACCAGAACGCCATGGGTGTTCGGTATATTACCATGTAATCTAGATTATTGACTCTAGTGCAAGTGGGAGACTGTTGGAGATATGCCCAAGAGGCAATAATAAAAGTGATTATTATTATATCTTTGTGTTTATGATGAATGTTTACATCCCATGCTATAATTGTATTATTAGGAAACACTAATACATGTGTGTTTTGTAAACATATAAGAGTCCCTAGTAAGCCTCTTGTTGAACTAGCTTGTTGATTAATTGATGATCATGGTTTCCTGATCATGGACATTGGATGTGATTAATAACAAGGTTATATCATTAGGAGAATGATGTGATGGACACACACCCATAGTAAGCGTAGCATAAGATCAAGTCATTAAGTTCGTATTCCTGTAAGCTTTCAAATACATAGTAACCTATTCCTTCGACCATGAGGTTATGTTAATCACCATCACCAGATGGATACTTTGATGAAATCAAACGCCGCTTCGTAACTGGGTGGTTATAAAAGTGTCATTGGGTATTCTGAAAGTATGTGTTGAAGCGCATGAACCAAGATTGGGATTTATCCATCCATATGACATATAGATATGCTCTGGGCCCTCTCGGTGGAATGTCATCTAGTTAGCTTGCAAGCATGTGACTAGGTCACAAGGGATGCCATATCACGGAACGAGTAAAGAGTACTTATCTGTAACGAGGTAGAACTAGGTATGGAGATACTGACAATCAAACCTCGGATAAGTATAGTATCGCGAGACAAAGGGAATTAGTTTCGTATGTAAGTGGTTCAATTGATCGCGAAGTCATCGTTGAGTATGTGGGAGCCATTATGGATCTCCAGGTCCCGCTGATGGTTATTGATAGGAGATGTGTCTCTATCATGTCTACATATTCACGAACCGTAGGGTGACACACTTAAGGTTCGAAGTTGTTTTAAGTAGATATGGAATATGCGTTGGAGACCGAATGTTGTTCGGAATCTCGGATTGGATTCGGGACATCACGAGGAGATCCGGAATGGTCCGGAGAATAAGATTCATATATAGGAAATCATTTTCTGAGTTAGGAAATGTTCCGGAATATTTGTATGAGGATTCTAGAAGGTTTCGGAATGTTCCGGAAGGTTCTAGAAGATATCTTGGAGTTTGCTTGAAAATCAAGATAGGGATCAAGGAGTCCTGGTGGGTCAAGACTAGGAGTCGTGGGGGAGGAGGACTCCTCCTCCCACTCCCCAATCCGCCGGCTTAGAGGAGGGGAGTCCTTGTAGGACTCCCCCTCCCCAAGGCGCCCCCCCTTAAATAGAAGGGCAGGGGCGCCCCCTCCTCCTTTGCTCTCATAACTCCCAATCTCTGCCACCTCTCTCCTCCACCTTTCTTCTGCACAGGCATAGGCGAAGTCCTGCAGAATTCTCTACTCCACCACCACCACCACGCCGTCGTGCTGCTGGGATTCCGTGGAGAAGATCTACTACCTCCGCTGCTCGCTGGAACAGGGAGAGGAAGGTCTGCTTCGACTCCGCACGTGTGACCGACTGCGGAAGTGCTGCCGAATCGCGGCGCCGGAAGGATCGTCCACTTGACCGACTGCGGAAGCGCTGCTGGAACGCGACGCCGGAAGGATCGTCCACACGATCTTGAGATCGGCAAGTGATCGACTACATCAACCACGAGATCTAATCTCGTTAACGCTTTCGGATCTACGAGGGTTAGTTCCTTTCTATCTCGTTGCTCATGTCTAATAGATTAGATCTTGGCTTTTATCTAGATTAGATCTGGGTTATGTTCGTTCTTCCGGTAGAAATTTTTTGTTTTCCATGCTACTTACCCATCAGTACGTGCACGCCGGCGCGCGGCGGCGCCGGCCACTGTGGGCGAGCAGGCCAGCCGGGGCGGCAGCCGTGCACGCCGGCGGCGGTGCGGGCGAGCAGGTCGGGGCCGCACCCCCGGCCAATTAGTGTAGTATATATTTTTTATTTTTTAGTAGTATATAGTAGTGTAATATAGTGTATTTTTTTAATATATATTAGTGTAGTATATTTTTTAATTTTTTAGTAGTATATAGTAGTGTGATATAAAGTGTATTTTTTTATTTTTTTAGTAGTATATATTAGTGTAGTATATTGTTTTTTATTTTTAGTAGTATATACTAGTGTAATATAAAGTGTATTTTTTATTTTTTAGTAGTATATATTAGTGTAGTATGTTAATTAGTGTAGTAGATTTTTTTATTTTTTAGTAGTATATAGTAGTGTAATATAAAGTGTATTTTTTATTTTTTTAGTAGTATATATTAGTGTAGTATATTTTTTTATTTTTTAGTAGTATATAGTAGTGTAATATAAAGTGTATTTTTTATTTTTTTAGTAGTATATATTAGTGTAGTATATTTTTCTATTTTTAGTAGTATATAGGAGTGTAATATAAAGTGTATTTTTTATTTTTTTAGTACTATATATTAGTGTAGTATTTTTTTTTTATTTTTTAGTAGTATATAGTAGTGTAATATAAAATGTATTTTTTTATTTTTTTAGTAGTATATATTAGTGTAGTATGTTAATTAGTGTAGTATATTTTTATTTTTTAATAGTATATAGTAGTGTAATATAAAGTGTATTTTTTTAGTAGTATATATTATTGTAGTATGTTAATTAGTGTAGTATATTTTTTTATTTTTTAGTAGTATATAGTAGTGTAATATGAAGTGTATTTTTTATTTTTTTAGTAGTATATATTAGTGTAGTATATTTTTTATTTTTTAGTAGTATATAGTAGTGTAATATAAAGTGTATTTTTTATTTTTTTAGTTGTATATATTAGTGTAGTATCTTAATTAGTGTAGTATATTTTTTTATTTTTTAGTAGTATATAGTAGTGTAATATAAAGTGTATTTTTTATTTTTTTAGTAGTATATATTTGTGTAGTATGTTAATTAGTTTATTATATAATATGTTAGTGTAGTATATAGTATGGTGGTGCTCGCGGGCCCCCGCAATTAGGGTTAGGGTGGTAGTGCTCGTGGGCCCCGCACTTAGGGTTAGGGTGGTAGTGCTCGCGGGCCCCCGGACTTAGGGTTAGGGAGGTGGTGCTCGCGGGCCACCGGACTTAGGGTTAGGGTGGTAGTGCTCGCGGGCAGCCGGACTTAGGGTTAGGGTGGTGGTGCTCGCGGCCCCCCGGACTTAGGGTTAATGTGGTAGTGCTCGCGGGCCCCCGGACTTAGGGTGGTAGCAAATTACGTGTTCATATTATTGTTTAGTATTATTTTACGCAGCAATATTGAATGAAAAATGTTATTGTGTGCATTTTGTAGAAAACTATGGATCCAATCCAGAGAGACCTAACAAATGAAGCAATTCTCGAGGATATGATCAACGACACCCCCCATATTGATCCACCCGAATCTCCATCGATTTATCTGAACCCCTCCGGTGAGGGAGAGGAGGTCGACCGAAATGATCAAGGAGAAGCCGACGGCTCCGGTGGTGGAGAAGCCGACGGCGAGGTATATATATGAAGTCTGGTGATCAGTAGATGCATTAACTGAGTTGTATATATATATATAAATTGACGAATGTTTCTTCTCTTAGGCCTCCACATCGAGCAAAAATATTCCAAACGAGGCCCAGCCAAAAAGTTGGACGCATCTACGCGTTATACAATTACACGGGTATCACCACGGGGTGAACCGGTGGAACCCGAAAAGGCTAAAACTATATTTAAACAAGAATGCGGAGTTATGGTTAGGGATCGCATCCCGATCACCGTTCGAGAGTGGAATAAGACCAAAGGGGCGAAAGAGGGTGAGTATGTCTCCGACAGGTGCAAAGAGGGTCTTTGGAATGACCTCATGACACATTTCACCCTGCCAGAATGTGAGGATGATGCTGACACAGCGGCATTGAGGAAGAAAGTCAAGCAGTGGACCCTTACGAAAATGGCCGAACTATTCAAGAACTGGAAGAAAGCATTATGGCAAAAGGATCAGAAGACGAAGAAGACTCGTAAATTTGAATGCTATCTAACGAAGCAGCAGGCTAACTGGGATGCATTTGTGAAGTACAAGGAGTCACAACCTGCTATGGAAATGTCGGAACAAAACAAGAAAAATGCTGCGATGAAGAAATATCACCATCACCTGGGGCCAGGGAGCTACGCGGCTGCCATGCCAAAGTGGGATGCTAAAGAGAATGAGCTTCTTGCTAAAGGGATCACTCCAGAACCAATACGCGAAGAATGGGATCTGAGGGCAAGGAATTGGTTCCTTGGGCATGGGAGTGAGTATGATGAAAGTACAGGGGACCTTATTTGGAGTGACGGGATTAGGATACCCCGGGATACATGGCAGAAAGTGGTGAAGGAGATTAAAGCGGGGCAACAAAGTTCTGTCCCGATAGAGAGAAAGACTTGCTAACAAAGGTCCTCGGGAATGACGAACGCGGAGGACGTGTACGAGGCCTTGGCCCTAGTTATACGTGGGAGATGGGGTTTCCCAAAGACAGAGATACTTATAGGAGCCGAGAGAGAGCAAAGAGGCGACGACAGGAGGAGGAGGGAGACAGGTTCACCGAGTTGCTAGGAACACTTCGAATGCATCAGCAACAGATTGACGAACTTCGAGGAGCAGCGCGCCTGCAAGATCCTGTACTCGATATTACCGCCGTCCCATCTCAGCGGAAAAGCAGCGTGGCTGAATCGGAGGTCCCTTCTGACGATGCACGTATGGTAGATGGCGGTCCCGGCTTCCCCGTGGATGGAATCAAGGAGCAGGCATCTTGTGAGCTCCATTAGAAGGTGAAGAACCTATCCATCAAGGTGGCGGTCGAATGTGCTTTACCTTGTCCACCTGGCGCACGCTGGCATGGCCGTGAGATTCCAGCTGGCTATGCTAAAGTTGGTGTGGATGAAATCGCAATGGGGTGGGACTCAATGGAGCTTGACATCCCTGGACCTGAAGGTGAGAGGACACTCGGAGAAGTACTGGGTGGTATCATTCTATGGGACAAGAACAACATCAAGCTTCCAGGCTGGATGCCAAAGCCAACACCGCCTCTGAGTGGTCGCATGTCACCTTCACCTCCATCACCTCCAAGAAGCCCACCCCATGACTACGACCACCACAGCCCGAGTCCATCTCGATCTCCGCCGCAGCCTACGATTAGTACTAAACGACGCAGGAGCCCAAAACGACAAATGTCGCCCCTCCCAAGAATACCTCATAAGAATCTTCCTATCAGACCTTACGATCGTACTGACGATGAAACCAACATGATCGTAAAGGCCGAATGTGTTGCGCAGCTTCAAAAGAAGAAACCCGAGCCCGCCCCGGTATACACCGAGAAGCAAAAAGCGTATGCACTTTCTTTTCTGAACACAAAATCGCAATATGACTTGCACCATAAGCCAGATGACTATCGACGAACACTTCAGAAGGAAGTGAAGAAGAGCAAATCAAGTAGAAGCGCAAGCGGGAGCAAATCATCAAGTCAAAGTACAACCGGGAAAAGAAAGGACGTCCCCCAGCTCGGGGAACAGGCCAAAAAATCGACCCCACCCCTCAAGGTGGTATCCTATGACACTCCCCAGCAGGATATGGAAGAAGCTAAGAAGCTTGCGGCCGCTATGAATGTGACTGTTGAGGAATTGCTAGGTTCCCAGGACGACAAGTTACCCAAGGCTCAGGTAGTCCCTACATATGTCCCAGGGAAGCCTCTGGTCAGCTTTGAGCAGTTCCAACAACTGCCAACACAAATGCGGAGTTTACATAAATGGTACTTGAAAGCCGTAAAGGAGGAGAGAATAATGATCGTGGCGAAAGTCCCACATGACTACTACTTGCGAGAAGAAGAGGTCCATGTTGAGTTTCCAGAACTCTTCCAGTTATACACTTTCGACGCCCTCGACAAAAGTCTCATGAGTTGCTATTGTCTGTAAGTTGTTGAATTCATTGTCTATATATAAGCTGTTCATTTTTTCAGTTGTTCAGTTCATTGCATGTAACTATCCTAATTATATCCTTTTGTACTCTATTATTATGCAGAATGAAGTTCATGGAATGTAAAAGAAGGTCAATCTTCAGTGTTGGGTACATTGACCCAGATAAAATACATTGTCGGACCCTAAAGGATAAACCCGAGGACACACAGGAAAACCTTCTAAGGTTTCTAACGGAGCAAAATTTCTGTGACCACATACTGTTTCCTTACAATTTCGCGTGAGTGTCTTACTCTATTGTACACATTCTCTTTTGCTTACTCGATGTTAAGTGTAATTGATGAGTTACTGATGTATATATAAACGTGTACAGTTTCCACTGGATTCTCATGGACATTCAACTTGATAAGGGAAGAGTTGAAGTCATGGACCCATTAAAGAGACACCTGGAACAGTTTAGTGACATGCAGGACATGCTCCAGAGGTAATTTTCGCGCTACAGCGGTCTCTTTCGTTGATTTCCTGAGATATCACGTAATAAATAACTCATTCATTTCCTTTACCGGGTAGTGTTTGGAACCAGTTCAAAAGTGCGGTTACGGGTGACTTTACTGAGAAGCTGACGTTTAAGCCGGTCTCGGTAAGTAGTAGGCGCATCTCTTTATTTCTAGTTTCAATACAATTATGATGCTGGATTATTATTTTGATTGAATTCTATTCTCGTAAAGTGCGCGAGGCAGCCATAGGGGACGAATCTATGTGGATTCTACGTTTGCGAGTTCATTCACACGTTTACCAGTGAGCTGAATGATTATAGAGTCGATGTAAGCAATACATTCATAACATTATTTTTATTACCGTCACTTTTTGTTATCATGATTGATATTCATATTGATCTCCTTTTCTTATATAGTTCGAGAAAATGCGGGATCAGCTCCTACCACAACAACGCGTAGTAGCAATTGCTGAAGAACTGGCATGATTCTTGATGAACGAGATGATAGATGACGCCGGAGAATTTAGTGTGAATAGGCGCCGATGATCCCCGACTGTGTAATTGAATAGACGGGTTCTAGTCCCGATAATTGTGATCTCCATGTATAACTATCATATATATATTTGTATGCTCGATCTTAAGAGAAGTTATCTTATGTATGCACGAACATGTACGGTATGTGGTAGCGTAGAAAACTATTTTGAAATAAAAAAAGAATACAAATTAAATTCTCTGCCGCGGCAGAGAAAGTGCCTAAAATTCTGCCGCGGCAGAGAACCATTTGTCCCGGTTCGTAATACGAACTGGGACTAATGGGGGGGGCACCCATCGCCCGCAGAGACAACCACGTGAATGCCCATTGGTCCCGGCTGGTAAGAGGGCCGGGACTAATGGGTGGGCCTTTAGTCCCGCCCCTCTAGTCTCGGTTACCAGGACCGGGACCAAAGCCCTTACGGGCCGGGACTGGAGGCCCGTTTTCCACTAGTGAACACTTCCTCAGCCACGAAACTATGGTCTAAGAGCATCTCTAGCAGATACCGTATCTAGCCATGTCGTAAAACGCGTATGCGATAAACTGCAACTCATCTTTGCGGTGCGAAAAACATCGACGCGGAACAGATACCGCGTATGCGTACCACAAAACAGAATATAACCAGAAAAAATTCTATCGTCTTCTTCGTAGACACGTGGATCTATATCAGGCCTGTTGTGCCCACCGCTATTCCGAGAAGACACCCTAATTCACACCGTCGCCGGCCAGAATCACGCCGCCGACGCTGGATTAGCCCGTGCTTGGCCGGAATTATTGCTGCGCACGTCGTCCTAGCTACTGCGCGCCGTCCTAGCTAGCTACGTGCGTGCGCGCGAGCTAGCTGCTGCTTGCTGTCCTAGCTAGTTGCGTGCGCTAGCTGCGTGCGTGGGAAGCTTGCTGCTTACTGCGTCCCATGCTATACGGTATTTAGAAAAGTTATTTTTTACGTCGTACCGCAAACTGATAATTATTTTGTACAGAATTGAATACGATATCTGCTAGAGATATTCTAATATGCCGCCCCTTTCGCCCGAGGAAGCTAGCTACCCAACCTCGTTCGATCAATTGCTCGGTCGCATGAAGACGCGAGCATATGGAAAGAAAGAAAGTCACACTTGTCCTCCAGTGCAATGCGTTCTGGAGTCAGATGTGGCTCTTTATGACCACGGCTGATTGGGTCATTCATGCAAAATTACACTCTGTCTGTCTCGACTTAGATGAGATTCACATGTATTTTGACGTCTTTTCATTACAGGAATGCCTCACTACGCCGACGGCGGCAAGCCGTCCGCATATGCCAAATTGTCGTCGGTGTAGGTCTATACCGACGGCAGCTGTCGACGTAGCACGATGTTGGTCTAGACGTAACTGTCGTCGGCATAGTAAAGTTGTCGGCGTAGACCTCTACGCCATAACTCAGATGGGTCCCACCTAAACGGCTAACGAACGTTTGGCTACGCCGAGATCTTAGCCGCCGGCCCAGTACTTTTTTTAGATTTTTTTTCCGAATTCTTTTTTAAAAAATTCAATTTTTTTCAATTGTTTGACTCTTTAATCTTACAAGTTTTTTTTAAGTTCTAAGTACGCTTAATCTCCGGTTAAATTACACTTATAGTCAAACTTTCTGATCGGTCACCCATCCTAACAGTACCCTAGCCCAACACGCTTAACTTTTCTGTTCTTTCTGGGTGAGTTTTCGATAAAAAGATAGACTTTGTTGATAATACTACTGTATCACACTAGTAGAAAAAGTGTCTTTCATCCACCCCTTTAGTCCCGGTTGTGGTTGGACCCGGGACTAATACTCACATTAGTCCCGGGTCAAACGGGACCTTTAGTCCCGGTTGGAGACACCAACCGGGACTAAAGGGGTTGCGGCAGGCTGTGACCGGTGCCGACCCCATTAGTCCCGGTTAGTATTACCAACCGGGACTAAAGAAAATGGACAAAAAAATTCAAATAGCCATAACTTTTGCATACGATATCAGAAAAATAGTACAACCTATCAAAACAAGCATGAAAAAATTTCCTCTTCGATTTCAACAGCCTTAGGCCGTTTTGGATTCTTTTTGATTCTTAAAATTTGAAAAGAAAAAAATTTTATTTCAAAAATTAAATTTTTTTTAATAATTTTTTATGTCATATTTGAATTCCTCACATTTTTCTGATAATAATGGATATATTATTTGTCAAATTTCGATTTACAGATTTGAAGATATTATTTATGTCATATTAAATGAATAAATGGCAAAAATGAATAAAATATTAATTTCGAATTTTTCATTGGAATAAAATATTATTATTACTTATTTATTGTTGTTTACTTAAATAGTTATTCGTAATTTCGAAAAATAAAGACGGTTGACATATTGATATGAGCTAATAGGATTGATATACTAGTCTTAACAACAAGGTATAAGAGTCTTTCGCGCGAGGTGGGAGAGATGGAATGGAGAAGTTAAGAGTGCTGGGTGAAGTAGTGCTAGGATGGGTGACTGGCCGAGAAGTTTGAATATAAGTGTAATTTGACCTAAGATTAAATATAGTTAGTGTGAAAAATGAGATATGTGAGAGATTAGCGATTCAGATAATTCAAATGTTCAAGAATTTTTTTTAATTTTTTTTTGTTTTGAAAAAGTCCCTTTAGTTCCGGTTCGTATTACAAACCGGGACTAAAGGTCTCGCACGCTCGACACTGCCCCGTGAGGGCCTTTTGTCCCGGTTTGTGGCCGAACCGGGACTAAAGGGGGAGGCCTTTAGTCCCGCCTCTCTAGTCCCGGTATCAAAACCGGGACTAAAGACCCTTACGGGCCGGGACTAAATGCCCGTTCTCCACTAGTGTCAATCCTATTAACCTTTGGACCATGGTGTCATACACCTTTATTTTTTAAATTTTAAACAATTATTTCAGTAAACAAAAATGAATAAGTAATGATAATCTTCATTTCAGATAAAAATAGAATAAATATCTTTTTCCTTTTTTATTTAATATGGAAAGAATCATATATTTAAATCCGTAAATTGGAATTCTACAAATAATATGTCTAAATAATCAGAAAAATAAGAAAAAACCAAACATGACATCCATGTCATCTTTTTAATCATGCATCATGCATTTTTAATAGTGTACGACAAGGTTTTTCAAATAAAATTTATTTAATAGTGTTCAAATCTTTAAAAAATCATATAAAAAATCCCTTTTAAATTTGAGGATTCTAAAAAATCCTTAGCTCGGGGCTGAGCCTCGTTAAACTTGCATTAGATCTCTGATAAAATAGTATCTTATGAGTCTAAAAATGATTTTTGCAAAAAATCAGCATTAGATAATGTACATGTCGTTTCAATCTGACTCACTTCCTACCGATTCAAGAGGAATTTATCTTTTTCATCATGGGTGGACGGATAGGTTTGAGATCCCCCAGTTGTGACATTGTCCATGTGAGGTGGTCTAGTATTTTAGAAAAATGGAGTGGTAGCATTTTGAATTAGCCCTTTCGTGGTTGCTCACAAAACACTTAGTTTTCAGCACTCGGAAAATTAGAAATGGCTTTTCCGTGCGACGAAAAAGAAAACTTTCTCTGATAACATTGTTCGTCGTCCCAAGATGCACATGAGTGCACAATATATGTACATTATCAGAAACTATGCCGCACTTCTGGCCATAACATTGATCGTTTGGTCTGAAAGATATGAAACCTCGAACATGATAGGTCATTTCTGAGAAGGTTTTTTTGAGATGCAATCAATATACCAAGTTTGGTAATTTTCCTTGTAAATATATCATATAGTATGATACCAAGCGAAGATTTTACATTGTTCAGACCGTTTTTCAATTTCTTATACCCGTTTCAAACTATGGTGAAAGCGACGAGAAGGAAGGTTCTTAGCTCGGGGCTGTGCCTCGCTAAACTTGCATTGGATCTCTGATAAAATAGCATATTGTGAGTCTAAAAATGATTTTTAACAAAAAAACATAAGCATCGGATAATGTACCTGTAGTTCAAATCTGACCCACTTCCTACCGATTCAACAAGAATTTGTCCTTTTCACTAGGGATGGACGAAAATGGTTGAGATCCCCCAGTTGGGACATTGTCCATATAAGGTGGTCTAGTATTTTTGAAAAATGGGGTAGTAGCATTTTGAATTAGCTCTTTCATGGTTGCTTCACAAAACACCACGTTTTTAACACTCGGAAAATTGGAAATGGCCTTTCCGTGCGATGAAAATGAAAACTTCCCCCTGCAACATTATTTGTCATTCCAAGATGCACATGAGGGCATAATATAGACACATGATCACAAACTATGCCGCAATTGTAACCATAATATTGGTCGTTTGTCCTGAAAACCATGAAACCTCGAACATGATAGATCTTTTCTGAGAAGGTTTTTTTAGATCCAGTCAATATACCAAGTTTGATATTTTTCCTTGCCACTATGTCACATAATATGACACCACATGAAGATTTTACATTGTTCTGACCGTTTTTCAATTTGTTATGTCCGTTTCAAACTATGGTCAAAACAACGTATGAAGGTTCTTAGCTAGGAGATAAGCCTCGCTAAACTTGCATTGGATCTCTGATAAAACAACATATTGTGAATCTAAAAATGATATTTGCAAAAAAATTCATGAGCATCAGATAATGTAGGTGTAGTTCAAATCTGACCCACTTCCTACCGATTTGGCAGAAATTTGGTTTTTTCACCAGGGTGGACGGAAAGGTTTGAAATCCCCCGGTTGGGACATTGTCTATGTAATATGATCTGCTATTTTTGAAAAATAGGGTGGTAGCATTTTGAAACTTTCATTTGGTGGTTGCTTCACAAAACATCCCGTTTTTAGCATTCGGAAAATGAAAAATCTGTTATATGAAAGTATTTGTAATATTTTTATATTTTATTTAACACAAATATGTAATATTTGAGTTTAGATAGATAGATTTTGTTTTTATGCAAATTTGATATATTATATGTATTTTTCTGAATTAGAATAATTTAGTTATAATTTTTCTTTGATTAATGTGATAAAAAGGGAAAATAGCTAAGCCGACGGCTTCGTAGGTGTAAAACCTACGCCGATGATAAAGCCGTCAGCGTAGCCTCGACGCCATCGCATCACCGTTACAGCAAATCAACTACGCCGACGGATGTCGTCGGCCTATCCTACCCTATGCCGACGGCCAACCTATGCTGACGACCGGTTTGCTCGGCTACCCGTCTGAGGGGCTACGCCGACTAGCCGCCGCCGCCTTGAATTTTTCCTGTAGTGTTTAGTATATAGATAAATATGAATTTCTTCGACATCTAGTTCGAGATGGAGAGAACATATAGCCTCAATCGCCAGTTCAAATACTACTCCCACCATGTTAAATTAGTTGTTTCTGATTTGTGCAGATACAAACGTATATATAGATATGTTTCGTAACTAGATACCGCCGTATCTAGACACATGTAAGAGAACTAATTTGACACGGAACTAGCTTTGTCCCGAATAGTTCTCTCGCTTTCGCAAATCAGACATGGCCGGCCCTGATGATAGCCTAGAAATCTTCTAGAGTTAAATACACTGATAGTCTTTATACCTGTCAGACTGACTCAATTTAGTCCTCTTATTCGGAATTTACCGAATTTTGTACGTATACTTGTGAATTGAGCTCGATTTAGTCCTAACCCATGTCTGGCATCAAAATTGCGCTGAAAATTGCGCTGACTCAGATGCCACGTGGAGATGTGTCCCACTTGTAGGAGCAAATATGGATCAGAAATTTGCAGTTAACCTCCCGCTGCATTACTCTGTTACTGTTAGTAAACCTTCTATTGTAAATACGTCACTCTACTTTGTGGTCCAGCGATCATCATCTCTGTCGCCTGCTCGTTGCCTCTACCTGCGTCGATTTCTTTCTTTTTTTCTCCCTCGAATGGAACTCTTTGGGCTGAAAGGATCTGTAACATCGTTGGACGCCTTACATAATGGATCTAATGGGAAGGGGATACATGCAAATATCTAACAGTGAAAAAAAGGTTCTAGATATGAGAGGGTATTCGTGCAAGATTCCAGTCCACGTGGCGTCCAAATCAGCACAATTTCGACACCGAACATGGATTAGAACTAAATTGAGCCCATTTCACAAGACACGGACAAAATTCAGTAAATTCCGAGTACGAGGACTAAATCGAATCAGCCCGACAAGTACAGGGACTGTTAGTGTATTTAACTAACACTTGGCCCACTAAAAGACACTATTCAGAAGCGACGGATATGCCATCCCTTTTGCGCGATGAAGGCTAGCTATCTAGCCAGCTTCGTTCCAACAGTCGATCGGCTGCACACAAACACATGTCCGGCAATGCGTTCTCGAGTCAGACTTGGCTTCCCTTTCGCTCTTCACCGTTCGTCCAAAAAGGCCACGGCCGTCTAGCTCGGACCGACGACCGATCGTTTTCTCCTGCATCGCGGTGCAGTGTCCACATTCCGATGCGAAATAGCTGGGTTATTTCTACTTCTCATAGGTCAAGAACACTATCTAGCTAGCTAGCTACCTGGGAGTATATGATCATATACTACTATTCAGTACTATTAAAGCCTATAATCCCAGGAAAATGTTGCAGACAGTAGCTTATAATTAACCATTTAATTGATGGTTTGTGCACTTCCGTGCAAGATATTATTGATTATGCAGCCAAGATGCTTTATATATATATGCTGCCAAATGTAGCGGAATTACGCAATGGGTAGTGGGTACTCCCGACTCCGGAGCTCGCCTAGAACAATACTCATTAAAAAAATCGGAAACCATAGTAAATAAAGTTTAAAAAAAAATCTCATGTAGAGGCAACACGTATGCATATGCATGAGTTTTTGCGCATCAAAACTCGAAACTATGTAGCTTAGGCAAACATGATAAAATTTCAAATGAATAGTAAGAAGCGCCCGGACAAGTTTCTTGGATTCCTGCAACATAAATTCAAAATAGCTAGAAGCTTATTAATGAGAGTACGAAACTTAACTACGTAAAACTTTAGATTCAAGAGTATCCATGTTCTGAAAATTCACTCTCCCAAATGTAGTTCTTTCAAAACTGTGGGTGTAAAAAGCTAGTAATCCGTTACTAGTAGCAGCCAACATATGTTTAGGATGTTTTACGGTACATCAATACAACCTGAACACAGTCCAATCGGCTCGATCGTGTGGCTTAGATCTGATATACTATCTCAAATTCTTGGTAGTATATTTCGTCTCAGAAGTGTATTTTTGCTATTACAGTTGTTAAATCGTGCATCCAGTTTTCCCGTCGTATTTGCACCAAAAAGTTTTGACAGAAATTAACTAAAGGTCCAAAACTGGCTAGTTAATTTGGACCGTCCGATCGGGTCATATACTACACACATAAATGTGTAATCGGGATACACTGTAAAATCACCCATGCTTTATGCTGCCAATTGTATTTTCTTCCAAAACTATAGATGTAAAAAACTACTACTAACTTTATTCGATATTGTTAAGTCTTTCTATCAGTAAAAATCATTAACTCTCCAATTGGGTAATTCCGAGGGTAATCTCGACATAACCAACATACTTACACATCGGTCAGCTGGTTGACAAGCTCTTGATCAGAATGTCAGAACTGAGAACTAATTAAGTACTCACCCATATGCATGTCACCGCCGGCATAAAACGCGCTTTAATCTAGTCAGTGAAGCGAAAGCAAAACGGCAAATTTCGGCAGCAGGACAGTTTCTCCGCATGACATGTAGCAGAATTCTAGCACTGTGTATTTGTAAACCCATTGACTATCGACTTTAGCAAAACATGGAATAAAACTAGACTACCTACAGCGTTCTAGAAAATTCTCCGGCCGGCCGGCAGCTGGCCGCCAAGAATTCCGTATGCACCGGCAACGAGGAATCATCGCTCACGCTGCCACGCCGAGGCGCTATATATACCGAGCGAGAGCACGGCTCCGTTCCCCATCAGCTCCAGAGCAAGCTCTATTTGCCGAATTGCCAACACAAGTGTCTACTCCTATCTAGTCAAGAACCAACTCCAGTTCTTTCTGAAGCTCATCTCGGAGCACTTACCGGAGTTTCGACATGGGCTCTACTCGTTGCAGCAGTACAAGCAGTAACTGCAAGAACGGCGCGTCGCCGTCGGTGTGGGCGTTTCTCGCCGTGCTGCTGCTGATCCTACTCAGCTGCTCGCCGTGCCAAGGGCGGAAGCTGCTGGCGGCGGACCACGAGCAGGGAAAGGTGATGCACTTCGAAGGTGGCCTCGTCCTCCGAGTGTCTTCAAGCTCCGGTGAGGAGGCAGCGACAGCGGCGGCGCCGACTGGATTCTCGAGGGCCGAGCGGTCGATGCGGTCCGTGCCGAGCCCCGGCGTCGGGCATTAGCTAGGCTTGGTTACTCCACGGAAGAGTTCGCATTCTCGGAGAGGATTTCTACGTCGTTAATCGTTTCTTTGACCAACTTGAATTTTTCGCTTTCAGACATAGAAGAGTGTGAATTGTCCTGGGAAGGGATAATCTTTTTGTTTTTGAGATCTGGGAGGAAGCGATAATCGGGTGTGCTTGCACATGCATGGGCTGGCAGAAAATAATGTTAGCAGCTGCGTGATGCAATTATAACGTTATTATTACAGAATTGGTTTTTGCCAAACACATGAGGCAGCCTTAACTTTCTGGAAATTTTAGTGTCAGCTTCGCCATTTTCCTTTCATATCAGTTGCGTGAGCCAGCCAGGTGTGTTTGTGCATGATGAACCGGCGGAAAATAATACCGTTGGCAGCTGCGATATGAAATTTCAGTGTCAGCAGCGTCGCCGTTCCGCTTTCAAATCAGTTACATGAGCCACGTGCATGTTCCGTGGCATTCTGTAACTTGTATTGGATACACTACTTTGTCGTCTTCACCATGATGTTTTCGACGAATACACGTTTTGAACAACTGTGGTCTTGTGGCACAATAATCGTCCCGAGCTAAATGTATTTTATTTTGGGTAAATAGACATGCATCACCCGGTTGAATGTGACGAGCATGCATGAGATTGGGCACACGCTAGCTTAGGGTAACTAACACTTTCTTCTTTAATCTGGATACAAATAGGTTGTTGATTAAGCTACATATAGACGCTTTGGCATATTCTGCGCACGGCTGATTGGGCCATCCAATGCAAAATTATAGACCTATATGAACTGCTTATTAATTATACATCCCTATGAACTGCTTTGTCCTTTATAGTTCTCTCCCTTTCCCAATCTAACATGGCCGGCCGTGATGATAACCTAGAAATCTAGCCTTGAGGTTTACAGAACACATCCCAGCTGGCCACGAAAAAAACAGTATTCAGAAGCGACGAACATGCCGTCCCTTTCGCACGAACAAGCTACCTAGCTACCCAAAACCTCGTTCAATCGATCAATCGATGATCGGCTGGCGGCATGGAATGGGGACAAAAAAGGCACAGATGGCCTCCAAAACGCGATGCGTTCTCGAGTCAGAATTGGTTTTCCTTTCGCTCTTCACCGTTCGTCCAAAAAGGCCACGTGCGGCCGTCTCGCTCGGACTCACGACTGACGACCGATCGTTTTCGGCTCCGTCGATTCCTTTTGCGACTCAGCTCACATTCCGATGCGAAATAACCTGGTTATTTCTTTTTTTCATAGGTCAAGCGGAACACCATCCATGACGCTGACGCGTCCTAGGAGTTCATATATATTCAGTAGTACGTGCTAAAGCCTATATCTCAGGGGAAAAGGTGCAGGCAGTAGCGCATCGATTATAACTAATCGATGCATTTTCATGTACTAGTAAGATATCGTTAATTTTTTTTTTTTTGAAATTCCACAGATCTATTAATAATCGTCAATAGCAGTACAAAGAGCCATAAAAGTAATAAAAATTACAAATAGGTCATTGGATCGCCTAGCGACGACTACAGACACTAGCACGAGCCGGAGGCGCACCGCCGTCCTCACCCCTCCATCACCGGAGCCAGGAAAAGCTTGTCGTAGTTGAGCTTGTTGTAGTAGACAGACAGGAAGTCATCGTGCTAAGACCCCATAGGACCAGCGCACCAGATCAGCAACCATCGCCGAATATGACAACCATAAATCGGAAGAGACTGATCTCAAAACACACTGACGAATACGGAAAACGATTGGACCCTAAGAGATCCGTCGGACACACGACTCCAAGCATCCTCCGTCAGCGCTAGACGCACCACCGAAGCGAGAATAGGATGGGGAGGACCTTATTCTGAATTCAGGACGTAGCCCTTAACATCCTGAAGAAGACACTGAAAAAAGGCTATGCAAAAAACGAAAATCCTCGCGCCGACGAGAGGCCGTACGTACCGGTTCGGTCTCTTAGAGTAGGTTCTCAGACCACCAGATCTTGACTCATAACCTCTCACTAGTAGAAAATGGGCCTTTGGTTCGGGCCATTAGTCCCGGCCGTGGCTGGGGCCGGGACTAATGGTGCGAACCAGACGGCCCAAGGAGGTTGAGGCACTTTGTCACAGCCCGTAAGGAACCATTAGTCCCGGTTTGAGATACAAACCGGGACAAATGGGTCTGGGCCGGCGCGCGTGCTCCTGGCAGAACCTTTAGTCCCGGTTTGTATCTCAAACCGGGACTAATGGCCTGGCCCTATATATATGCACCCAACCCTCCACTCTCTCCTGTTTTTTCCTACGTGAGAGGTGGGTATAACTTTGTGCTAACTTTTTTTCTTCATATGCACTAGAGGTGTTCGGTGAAATGCCTACTAGAGCGATGCCACTTGAGTTCACACAAGACAAAATATGATATGAGGTGCCAGAGCGACACTTAAGGTTTCTCCTCTTTGTTTCGAAGTGTCCTAAAAGGTTAGCAACTATTTTCTCGTTTTGACTGCGCGGTACTAATTTAAGCATCGTGATTGCGTTTGATATATATGCATGGTTGTATGATGCAGATGAGCCACCCATGGATGTACGGTGACCGACGCTCTGACGCTTACAGAGAAGGCGTGCGTTCTTTTCGCCTTGTGGCCGAGGCGAACAAGCGGTGGGATGGTTTTATGTGTTGTCCATGTGTTGAATGTCGGAATAAGCAGGCTCACACTTCCTCAAGAGTCATTCAGAGCCACCTGCTTCGGTCCGGTTTCATGTCCGGCTATAATGTTTGGACCAAGCACGGAGAAAGAGGGGTTATGATGGAAGACGGCGATGAAGAAGAGAACGATGATGAGAACTACCGATCTATGTTCCCTAAATACGATAATACCACAGTTGAAGATAATGAAAAATAAGGGGGTGAAGAACGGGAACCAGATGAGCCCGTTGATGCTTTTGGTCGGGTCATTAGTGATGCAAGGCGAGACTGCGACACAGAAAAGGAGAGGTTGCAGTTCGAGCAGATGTTACAGGACCACAACACATTGCTGTATCCAACTTGTGAAGATGGCCAGAAGAAGCTGGGTAGCACACTAGAATTGTTGAAGTGGAAGGCAGAGACCGGTATGACTGACTCGGGATTTGAAAAGTTGCTGATAATAATGAAGAAGCTGCTTCCAAGAAATAACCAATTGCCCTCTTGTACGTACGAAGCAAAGAAACTTGTCTGCCCTCTAGGATTAGACGTGCACAAGATACATGCATGTCCTAATGACTGCATCCTCTACCGCGGTGAGAAGTACGAGAATATGGATAAATGCCCGGTATGCACTGCATTGCGGTATAAGATCAGAAAAGATGACCCTGGTGATGTTGAGGGCGAGCAACCTAGAAAGAGGGTACTTGCCAAGGTGATGTGGTATGCTCCTATAATACCACGGTTGAAACGTTTGTTCAGAAATAAAGAGCATGCCAAGTTCTTGCGATGGCACATGGAAGACCGTAAGAAATACGAGATGTTGAGGCACCCTGCTGATGGTCGGCAGTGGAGAAAAATCGAGAGAGACTTCCCGGACTTTGCTGGTGACGCAAGGAACTTATGGTTTCGTCTAAGTACCGATGGCATGAATCCTTTTGGGGAGCAGAACTGCAGTCACAGCACCTGGCCCGTGACTCTATGTATCTACAACCTTCCTCCTTGGTTGTGCATGAAGCGGAAGTTCATTATGATGCCAGTGCTCATCCAAGGCCCGAAGCAACCCGGCAACGACATTAATGTGTACCTAAGGCCATTAGTTGATGAACTTCTATAGTTGTGGTCCAAACCGGGTGTACGTGTGTGGGATGAGCACAAACAACAGGAATTTGACCTACAAGCGTTGCTGTTCGTAACCATCAATGATTAGCCTGCTCTTAGTAACATTTCAGGATAGACGAACAAATGATACAATGCATGCACGCACTGTTTAGATGAGACTGAAAGTATATATCTAGATAAATCTAGAAAGAATGTGTACCCGTACAATCGCCGTTTTCTTCTGCCCAGTCATCCCTTAAAGAAGAAAGGCAAGCATTTTAATGGCAAGGCAGAAACCCGGACGAAGCCTGTCCCCCGTAGTGGTGCTGATGTATTTGGTATGGTCAAGGATTTGGATGTAATCTTTGAAAAGGGTCCTGGAGGACAACCTGTTCCGAAAGACCCCATTACCGGACACGCACCCATGTGGACGAAGAAATCTATATTTTGGGAGCTACCCTATTGGAAAGTGCATGAGGTCCGCTCTGCAATCGACGTGATGCACCTGACGAAGAGTCTTTGCATGAATATTCTAGGCTTCCTGGGCTTGTATGGGAAGTCAAAAGATACCCCGGCAGCACGGGAGGACCAGCAACATCATAAAGGACGAGACGGCAAGCATCCAGGGCAGTTTCAAGGGCTTGCCAGCTACGCTCTTACCAAATAAGAGAAGGAACTCTTTTTTGAAGTCCTTTTCAGTATCAAGGTCCCGTCTGGCTTCTCGTCGAATATAAAGGAAATAGTAAATATGAAAGAGAAAAAATTTCAAAACCTAAAGTCTCATGACTGCCATGTGCTTATGACGCAATTGCTTCCGGTTGCATTGAGGGGAATTCTACCAGAAAATGTTCGACTAGCCATTGTGAAGGTATGTGCATTCCTCAATGCAATTTCTCAGAAGGTAATCGATTGAGAAAGTCTATCAGGGTTACAGATTGATGTGGTCCAATGTCTGGTCAGCTTCGAGTTGTTGTTCCCGCCATCCTTCTTCAATATTATGACGCACCTCCTAGTTCACCTAGTCGAAGAGATTAGAATTCTCGGTCCTATGTTTCTACACAATATGTTCCCCTTCGAGAGGTTCATGGGAGTCTTAAAGAAATATGTTCATAACCGTGCTAGGCCAGAAGGAAGCATCTCCAAGGGCTATGGAACAGAGGAGGGCATTGAGTTTTGTGTTGACTTTCTTCCTGACCTTAGGCCGATTGGTGTTCCTGAATCTCGGTATGAGGGGAGGATGACTAGAAAAGGCACACTAGGAAGGAAATCAATGGTATGTAGGGACGGGCATTCTTTCACTCAAGCACACTACACAGTTCTACACAATTCCACCGTGGTGGCTCCGTATATCGAGAAACACAAGAATATTCTACGCTCCGAAAACCCGGGGAAGCCTGAAACCTTGATTAAAGGGGAACACGAGAAGAATTTTGGCAATTGGTTGCAGACACATCTCATGAATAACACCACTGTTGGAGATGAGTTGTACTCGTTGGCCAGGTTACCATCTTCGACTATATGTACTTTCCAAGGGTACGAGATAAATGGGAATACATTTTACACGATCGCCCCGGTGGGCAGGGGTAGTTCGAGGCGCAAAGCGCCTCCGCCTCCCGGGTGGTTAGGGATACGATGGAAGCCATGGGAAGAGAATGATGAGTCTAGATGTGATATGTAAATGGAGGCCAAGCGTGCATATATATAATGAAAAAATGGCGGTAAGACAAAGGTGGGAACCGGTGGAAAGCGCGGGAACGCAGTGGCGCGGGAAACTTTCATCCCGGGTGGGGGCTCAAACCGGGACAAAAGATGGGGGTGGCCTTATCTGGGGGAGGCTTATCTGGGAGGGCCTTATCTGGGGGTGGCTAACCTTTAGTACCGGCTGGTGGGTGCAACCAGAACTAAAGGTGGTTTTTGTGTCATCTAACAAAACTTTCGGTGGGATAAGGACGCGTGGGTAACCTTTAGTACCGGGTGGGGGCTCAAACCGGGACTAAAGCTGTCGGTAGGATAAGGACGCGTGGGTGGACGCACTGCTCGATGAGATAAAGCATGTAGCGCACGACGCCCTGTCGGAGGAAGAAGACAAAGTAGAAGCGGCGCCGTGCCTATAAAAGGAGCATCGATACGCCATGACAAGCAACTCAACAAGCCAACATGGATGGAGAGTTTCATCCCCATGGATGGAGGAAAGGGTTGGAAAATCTTCCGTGGCGGAACTTCTCGAAGATGCCCTTGGTGCACACGCCCTATGGCATCTTCGGAAGTTCCGCCTCGGAAAATATTTTCCTGCTTGCCCGTGAAAGACTCCATCTCCGCCTCCGTGGGGTTAGAGGTATGGTAGAAGCCATGAGATAGAGTGGAGAGAGGCGGCAGATATGAGTCTAGATGTGCTAGGGTTTCGCCGGAGGAAGACCATCGGAGCGTCGGAATTACATGAAAATGGCAAAATGGTTAATAGTTTGACTAGTTAGAATAATTATTTTATAAAACAGAAAATTGATTTGAATCACTTATTTAAAAATATGCAAAATATAATATTTAATGCATTTTTAAATTGAAAATGGCAAAATGGTTATTAGTTTCACTAGTTAGAATAATTATTTTATAAAACAGAAAATAGATTTGGATTACTTATTCAAATTCAAGAACTTTTCATGTTGAATTTTTTCTCAAATTCATAAGTATGCAAAAACTGTAAAATTCAAATGTTTAAATAATATGCTAATTGAATTTTTTTTAAACAGGCGCGCCCCAGGGTGAATTTTTTTGAAAAAGGGCGGGACTAAAGGGTGGCGTTGGCGCGCGCCTGTTGGGCTGGGCCGAAAATCCTTTAGTCTCGGTGCGTGATACGAACCGGGACTAAAAGCGGGGGACCTTTAGTCCCGGTTCGTATCACGCACCGGGACTAAATAGTACCGGTGCGTGATACGAACTGGGACTAAAGGTACATCCCCTTTATATTCCCGCGCCCCTTCTTCTCCCCAAACCACCACACTCTGCTGCATAGACGAAGCGCGCGAGGACGACGACGCATAGGACGCCGACAGGCTGCCCGACCACTCCACCGCCAGATCCGGCCGCCACCAGCGCGTCGTCCCCCCACTCCAACGCCGCCACCAGCTAGCCAGATCCAGCCGCTGCACGTGTGCCCCCGGCCAGCAGGTATCGCGCGCCCCTCCCCTTTCTCCAATCCGGCATCGGCGGCGCGACAGCTGTACGTGCACGCGGGCGTGCGGCGGCGCCGACCACTGTGGGCGAGCAGGCCGGCCAGGGCGGCAGCCGTGCACGCCGACGGCGGTGCGGGCGAGCAGGCCGGGGCGGCATCCCCGGCCAATTAGTGTAGTATATTTTTTGATTGTTTAGTAGTATATAGTAGTGTAATATAGTGTATTTTTTAATATATATTAGTGTAGTATGTTAATTAGTGTAGTATATTTTTTATTTTTTAGTAGTATATAGTAGTGTAATATAAAGTGTATTTTTTATTTTTTTAGTAGTATATATTAGTGTAGTATATTTTTTTTATTTTTTTGTAGTATATAGTAGTGTAATATAAAGTGTATTTTTTTATTTTTTTAGTAGTATATATTAGTGTAGTATATTTTTTATTTTTTAGTAGTATATATATAGTGTAATATAAAGTGTATTTTTTATTTTTTAGTAATATATATATTAGTGTAGTATGTTAATTAGTTTATTATATAATATGTTAGTGTAGTATATAGTATGATGGTGCTCGCGGGCCCCCGCACTTAGGGTTAGGGTGGTAGTGCTCGCGGGCCCCGGACTTAGGGTTAGGGTGGTGGTGCTCGCGGGCCACCGGACTTAGGGTTAGGGTGGTAGTGCTCGCGGACAGCCGGACTTAGGGTTAGGGTGGTGGTGCTCGCAGGCCCCCGGACTTAGGGTTAATGTGGTAGTGCTCGCGGGCCCCCGGACTTAGGGTGGTAGCTAATTGCGTGTTCATATTATTGTTTAGTATTATTTTATGCAGCAATATTGAATGAAAAATGTTATTGTGTGCATTTTGTAGAAAACTATGGATTCAATCCAGAGAGACGTAGCACAGGAAGAAATTCTCGAGGATATGATCAACGACACCCCCCATGTTGATCCACCCGAATCTCAGTCGATTTATCTGAACCCCTCCGGTGAGGGAGAGAAGGTCGACCGAAATGATCAAGGAGAAGCCGACGGCTCCAGTGGTGGAGAAGCCGACGGCGAGGTATATATATGAAGTCTGGTGATCAGTAGATGTATTAACTAAGTTGTATATATATATATATATAAATTGACGAATGTTTCTTCTCTTAGGCCTCCACATCGAGCAAAAAATATTCCAAACGAGGCCCGGCCAAAAAGTTGGACGCATCTACGCGTTATACAATTACGCGGGTATCACCACGGGGTGAACCGGTGGAACCCGAAAAGGCTAAAACTTTATTTAAACAACAATGCGGAGTTATGGTTAGGGATCGCATCCCGATCACCGTTCGAGAGTGGAATAATACCAAAGGGGCGAAAGAGGGTGAGTATGTCTCCGACAGGTGCAAAGAGGGTCTTTGGAATGACCTCATGACACATTTCACCCTGCCAGAATGTGAGGATGATGCCGACACAGCTGCATTGAGGAAGAAAGACAAGCAGTGGACTCTTACGAAGATGGCTGAACTATTAAAGAACTGGAAGAAAGCATTATGGCAAAAGTATCAGAAGACGAAAAAGACTCTTAAATTTGAATGCTATCTAACGAAGCAGCAGGCTAACTGGGATGCATTTGTGAAGTACAAGCAGTCACAACCTGCTATGGAAATGTCGGAAAAAAACAAGAAAAATGCCGCGATGAAGAAATATCACCATCACCTGGGGCCAGGGGGCTACGCGGCTACCATGCCAAAGTGGGATGCTAAAGAGAATGAGCTGCTTGCTAAAGTGATTACTCCAGAACCAATACGCGAAGAATGGGATCTGAGGACAAGGAATTGGTTCCTTAGGCATGGGAGTGAGTATGACGAAAGTACAGGGGACCTTATTTGCAGTGACGGGATTAGGATACCCCGAGATGCATGGCAGAAAGTGGTGAAGGAGATTAAAGCGGGGACAACAAAGTTCCGTCCCGATAGAAAGAAAGACTTGCTGACAAAGGTCCTCGGGAATGACGAACGCGGAGGACGTGTACGAGGCCTTGGCCCTAGTTATATGTGGGAGATGGGGTTTCCCAAAGACAGAGATACTTATAGGAGCCGAGAGAGAGCAAAGAGGCGACGACAGGACGAGGAGGGAGACAGGTTCACCGAGTTGCTAGGAACACTTCGAATGCATCAGCAACAGATTGACGAACTTCGAGGAGCAGCGCGCCTGCAAGATCCTGTACTCGATATTACCGCCGTCCCATCTCAGCGGAAAAGCAGCGTGGCTGAATCGGAGGTCCCTTCTGACGATGCACGTATGGTAGATGGCGGTCCCGGCTACGCCGTGGATGGAATCAAGGAGCAGGCATCTTGTGAGCTCCATCAGAAGGTGAAGAACCTATCCATCAAGGTGGCGGTCGGATGTGCTTTACCTTGTCCACCTGGCGCACGCTGGCATGGCCGTGAGATTCCAGCTGGCTATGCTAAAGTTGGTATGGATGAAATCGCAATGGGGTGGGACTCAATGGAGCTTGACATCCCTGGACCTGAAGGTGAGAGGACACTCGGAGAAGCACTAGGTGGTATCATTCTATGGGACAAGAACAACATCAAGCTTCCAGGCTGGACGCCAAAGCCAACACCACCTCCGAGTGGTCGCATGTCACCTTCACCTCCATCACCTCCAAGAAGCCCACCCCATGACTACGACCACCACAGCCCGAGTCCATCTCGATCTCCGCCGCAGCCTCCGATTAGTACTAAACGACGCAGGAGCCCAAAACGACAAATGTCGCCCCTCCCAAGAGTACCTCATAAGAATCTTCCTATCAGACCTTACGATTGTACTGACGAGGAAACCGACATGATCGTAAAGGCCGAATGTGTTGCGCAGCTTCAAAAGAAGAAACCCGAGCCCGCCCCGGTATACACCGAGAAGCAAAAAGCGTATGCACTTTCTTTTCTGAACACAAAATCGCAATATGACTTGCACCATAAGCCAGATGACTATCGACGGACACTTCAGAAGGAAGTGAAGAAGAGCAAATCAAGTAGAAGTGCAAGCGGGAGCAAATCATCAAGTCAAAGTGCAGCCGGGAAAAGAAAGGACGTCCCCCAGCTCGGGGAACAGGCCAAAAAATCGACCCCACCCCTCAAGGTGGTATCCTATGACACTCCCCAATAGGATATGGAAGAAGCTAAGAAGCTTGCGGTCGCTATGAATGTGACTGTTGAGGAATTGCTAGGTTCCCAGGACGACAAGTTACCCAAGGCTCAGGTAGTCCCTACATATGTCCCAGGGAAGCCTCTGGTCAGCTTTGAGCAGTTCCAACAACTGCCAACACAAATGCGGAGTTTACATAAATGGTACTTGAAAGCCGTAAAGGAGGAGAGAATAATGATCGTGGCGAAAGTCCCACATGACTACTACTTGCGAGAAGAAGAGGTCCATGTTGAGTTTCCAGAACTCTTCCAGTTATACACTTTCGACACCCTCGACAAAAGTCTCATGAGTTGGTATTGTCTATATATAAGCTGTTCATTTTTTCAGTTGTTCAGTTTATTGCATGTAATTATCCTAATTATATCCTTTTGTACTCTATTATTATGCAGAATGAAGATCATGGAATGTAAAAGAAGGTCATTCTTCAGTATTGGGTTCATTGACCCAGATAAAATACATTGTCGGACGCTAAAGGATAAACCCGAGGACACACATAAAAACCGTCTAAGGTTTCTAACGGAGCAAAATTTCTGTGACCACATACTGTTTCCTTACAATTTCGCTTGAGTGTCTTACTCTATTGTACACATTCTCTTTTGCTTACTCAATGTTAAGTGTAATTGATGAGTTACTGATGTATATATAAACGTGTACAGTTTCCATTGGATTCTCATGGACATTCAACTTGATAAGGGAAGAGTTGAATTCATGGACCCATTAAAGAGACCCCTAGAACAGTTTAGTGACATGCAGGACATGCTCCAGAGGCAATTTTCGCGCTACAGCGGTCTCTTTCGTTGATTTCCTGAGATATCACGTAATAAATAACTCATTCATTTTCTTTACCGGGTAGGGTTTGGAACCAGTTCAAGAGTGCGGTTACGGGTGACTTTACTGAGAAGCTGACGTTTAAGCCGGTCTCGGTAAGTAGTAGGCGCATCTCTTTACTTCTAGTTTCAATACAATTATGATGCTGGATTATTATTTTGATTGAATTCTATTCTCGTAAAGTACGCGAGGCAGCCACAGGGGACGAATCTATGTGGATTCTACGTTTGTGAGTTCATTCGCATGTTTACCAGTGAGCTGAATGATTATAGAGTCGATGTAAGCAATACATTCATAACATTATTTTTATTACCGTCACTTTTTGTTATCATGATTGATATTCATATTGATCTCCTTTTCTTATGTAGTTCGAGAAAATGCGGGATCAGCTCCTACCACAGCAACGCGTAGTAGCAATTGCTGAAGAACTGGCAGGATTCTTGATGAACGAGATGATAGATGACGTCGGAGAATTTAGTGTGAATAGGCGCCGATGATCCCCGACCGTGTAATTGAATAGACGAGCTCTAGTCCCGATAATTGTGATCTCCATGTGTAACTATCATGTATATATTTGTATGCTCGATCTTAAGAGAAGTTATCTGATGT
Organism: Avena eriantha; assembly: GCA_910589775.1. Taxonomy (NCBI): domain Eukaryota; kingdom Viridiplantae; phylum Streptophyta; class Magnoliopsida; order Poales; family Poaceae; genus Avena; species Avena eriantha. The sequence continues at coordinate 380,529,755 of OU342746.1, forward strand.
ATGCACGAACATTTACGGTATGTGGTAGCGTAGAAAACTATTTTGAAATGAAAAAAAAGAATACAAATTAAATTCTCTGCCACGGCAGAGAAAGTGCCTAAAATTCTGCCGCGGCAGAGAACCATTTGTCCCGGTTCGTAATACGAACCGAGATTAATGGGGGGCACCCAGCGCCCGCAGAGACAGCCACGTGGATGCCCATTGGTCCCGGCTGGTAAGAGGGCCGGGACTAATGGGTGGGCCTTTAGTCCCGCCCCTCTATTCCTGGTTACTAGGACCGGGACTAAAGCCCCTTACGGGCTGGGACTAGAGGCCCGTTTTCCACTAGTGTCTGTTAGGATATTGTTGATTTTAATGCAGCAAAGAGCACAAGATGCTTGCTGCCAAATGTATTTTTTGCCGAAAACCCATCAGCTCGTAGTATTAGTGTAAGAAATTTTTCCAAGGTTGACTTGGACATAAACAGCACATTGAGCTGGTTGACAAAGCTCATGACCACAAGGTCAGAACGGAGAACTAGTAGTATTAGTAAAGTACTCACCGCCGTCCGCCGGCAGATGACACATTTTCGAGTTCGCGTTAATCTGTATGTAGTCTGAAGGTACGTGAAGTGAAGCGCTAATAAAGCGCCAAATTCCGGCAGCAGGACAGTTTCTCCGAATGACATGGAGCAAAATTCTATTGAATACTACCGCATTAACAAAACGTTGAAATAAAACTAGACTTCCAGAAAAGAATCCTCTCTCGAGCCGCGCCGGCAGTCGGCGGCCAAGAATTCTTTGTGGACCCGTGTGCACGGGCAACGAGGAATCATCCGCGGCGCTATATATACAGAGCGAGACCACGGCTCTTTTCACCATCAGCAGCTCCAGAGCAACTTCCATTTACCAAAATTGTGACGTATATATAGACAAAGTACAAACAATCCTAACCATAACCGGGAGATCACACTAATAATAACTCCACGATTGACCGAATACATGGCATAATAGTCTAACACTACCCCGCGGTCACAACGGGAGGGAGGACGAATGATGAGACTAGACCAAAAATCCAGGAACAACGGTGATGGAAGACTCTTCGTCAAGACGTCGGCAAAATGGCGAGACGAGTGTACGTGGAGTGCGCGGACATGTCACATGGCAACACGATCGCGAACAAAGTAGAAGTCGATCTCAATGTGCTTGGTGCGCTAATGCTAGATGGGGTTTATGGACATGTAGACGGCGCTAACATTGTCGCAAAACACAATTGTGGCAGGAGGAGATGGTCGATGAAGCTCGTGGAGGAGTTGGCGGGTCCAACTAGCCTCGACGATGGCGTTAGCCACAACACGCTACTCAACCTCGGCGCTAGAACGAGAAACCGTGTGTCGAAGTCCATTAGATGAGGTTTTCACCAAGGTACACAAAGAAGCCTCACGTGGAGCGGCAAGTGTCTGGATAGCCGGCCGAGTCAGCGTCACTGTAGGTCACCATGGAGTCCGGCGCCGACGAGTGAAGCCGGACTCCATAAGAAATCGTGTCCTTGATGTAGCACAGGAAGCCGCCAGGTGCTTTTCGCGAGGGTTGTGCATGTGGAGACACACAGGCTGAACGGCGTACGCGATGTCAGGGCGCGTGAAGCTGGAGAGCCCTGACGAGGCTCCGGTACTCAGTCGGGTCGGTGACGGGAGCACTGACGGTGGCAGCGAGCTTCGGTGACGTGTCAACCGGCGTCGTCGCGGACTTGTAGGAAGTCATGCCAGATTTGTCCAGACTATCTGCGTCATACTTGGCTTACGAGAGATGCATGTCAGAGGAGTCGCGGGTGACCGTGATGCCGAGGAAGTAGTGAAGGCTGCCCATGTCCGTCATCGCGAACTCGGAGCGGAGAGAAGCCGTGATCCTGTCGAGGAGGTGTGGCGAGGAGGCGGTGAGGACGACACTACTAGGAAAATGGACATCCGTGGCGCACCAAAAATGGACATCCGTAGCGCACTAGCAGTGCGCCACGAGCCGCGTGCTACGGCTAAAATTTAGCCATAGCGCACTACCTGGTGCGCTACGGCTAAAAAAGTTACCCGTGGCGCACCACCCAGTGCGCCACAGGAAGGGGTCCAGGTGCGCCACGGCTATGGTTTTCGAAAAACAAAAAAATGCAAAAAACACCCTCGTTTTGAATTTTCAAAAGCAACCGGGTCCCCGCCATCGTTTCACGTCGCCGGAGCATGGTGGTCGTGGCGCGGCCACAACCTACCACCGCCAGAGGTGCGGGAGGCCGTGGCCGCGCTAGTTCTCGAGCGGGAGGTGTCGGGCCGAGGAGGAGGTGGCGGCCGGAGGAGGAGGTGGTGGCAGCGGTGGCCGGAGGAGGAGGAGGCACCCGTAGGAGAAGGTGGCGGTGGCGGTCGGAGGAGGAGGAGGAGGTGGCGGCGGCAGCCGGAGGAGTAGTGGCGGCCGAAGGAGGAGGTGGCGACGGCGGCCGGAGGAGCGTCGTTGTCACTTCAAGGAGGAGGAGGAGGTTAGAGAGAAGAGGAGGAGAGGAGAGGAGGAGAAGGGGAAGAAGGAGAAGGAAAAGGGAGGAGAAGGAGAGGAGAAGGAGAATAATGGGAGGGAAAAGGAGAGGGGTAGGTGGCCAGGATGGTGATTCGAATTTTGAATCCCACCCAACTTACTCGTGGTGCACTACATGGTGGTGCGCTACAGGTAAGTGACCTCTATTTTTTTTCTGCAGGAAAAAACGATCTTTTGACCGTAAATTTTTATTCTTTTCGAATTTTAAAAATCTAAAAAATTGCCAAAGGACTATAGGTGGTTGCGAGCGGACGCGTAATTTCGTTCTCGTCATTTTGGTATATTAAACGTTTTTTTTCGACTTTGTATGCAAAAGTTATGGCCATTTTACCGTGGCATGAGCTTTTTTTGCAGAAAAAGTCGAAATTTTTGGTTGTTAATTTTCCTACAAACTAGACCACATTACCTACCTAGATGTCAAAGGATTTTTAAATTTGAAGTGTTTTCCATTTTTTTTTGCAAGGCTAAAAAGGCGATCCAGGGAGGAGAGGGGGTGGAGTTGGGAAACATAAGCAACATACTTACCCGTAGGGCGTCACACGTGGTGCCCTACGGGTATGTTTCATACCCGTGCCGCACCACTATATGGTGCCCTACGGGTATGTTGCATACTCGTTGCGCACCACTATATGGTGCCCTATGGGTAAGTGGCCTGCGTCCACCTCTTTCCTGGCCCACACGTAGCCGTGGCGCACCACCGCCATGTGCGCCACGGTTATGCCAGTTAGCCATAGGACACTTGTTGGCAGTGCGCCACACATATTTTACCCATGGAGCACAATTGGCACGTGCGCCACGGATGTGTGGATTACCTATAGCCGTTTTCCTAGTAGTGCGATGTCGTCTACGTAGAGTAGAAGGAAGGTTGTGCCCTCCGGACACTTGAGAACGAATAGCGAGGTGTCCGAGCGCGAACAAGTGAAGCCGGTGAAGATGTTAAATGTTGCGAAGCGCTGGTACCACGCACGAGGATCCTGCTCGAGACCGTACAGCAAACGGTTTAGCCTACAGACCTTCTCGGGACGGGTGGAGTCTATGAGGCCCATGGGTTGTCGATAGTACACGACCTCGGCGAGCTTGCCGTCGCGGAAGTCGTTCTTGACATCGAGCTGGCGAGTCTCCCACTTAAGGGAGAGCGCGAGGGAGAGGGTGACACGAACCGTGGACGGTTTGACAACCAGACTGAACGTCTTGTTGAAGTCAACACCTTGCTCCTGGGAGAAGCCGCGAAGCATCCAACGTGCTTTGTAGCGTTCGAGGGACTCATCAGGCTTGAGCTTGTGGGCAAAGACCCACTTGTTGGAGACGATGTTGGCATTCCGAGGGGGAGGCACTAGATCCCAAGTGTCATTACCGAGAAGAGTGCGGTACTCCACGGTCATAGCATCGAGCTAGTTGGGATCCTTGATAGCGTCACGGGCGGAGGTAGGAACGAGTGAGTACCTATTGACAGAAACATACAGGTTAAGCCACTCACGGGGACCTTTATGGATGCTAGAGGTGCTGCGCGTGTGGTCCACAGGCGATGGTGGTGGGGGCGCATGCGAGGAGGGAGGTGGACAGGGGGCGCGTGGCACATGCAGATGACGATAGGAGGAGAGTCGTCGTCGTCGAGGAAGTTGTAGGTGGCAGCGGAGGGTTGTTGTGGCAAGGCAAAGGGAAAGGTAGACTCGTCAAAAATAGCATGGGGAGAGATAATGATGCGATGAGTGGGAAGGTGTATCAGCGATAACCTTTATGGCGAGGAGAATGATCCAGGAAAACGCTATTGTGAAGAGCAAATAGGCACTAGTGGAAAACATGCCTATAGTCTCGGTTCGTAAGGGCCTTTAGTCCCGGTTGCTCAACCGGAACTACGGAATCGGGACTAAATGCTCCTCCTTTAGTCTTGGTCGGCCACAAACCAAGACTAAAGGCCCTCACAGAGCTGTGGTCGAGTGTGGGACCTTTAGTCCTAGCTCGTAATACGAACCGAGACTAAAGCTTTTTTCGATTTTTTTTTCAAAAAAGTTTTTCGAATTTTTCTTATACTTTTGAATAATTTGACTCGTTAATGTCTCACATCTCTCATTTTAAACACTAACTATACTTAATATTAGGTCAACTTTCCAGTCGGTCACCCATCCTATAACTACTCCCCCTGCAGCATGCTTAATTTTTCTATTCGACAGGATGTCCTCGTGCGAAGGACATTGTACCTTGTTATCAATCAATCCTATTAGTTCATATGAATATGTCAAACGTCTTTATTTTTGGAAACTAAAAACAACTATTTAAGCAAACAACAATAAATAAGTAATAATAATATTTTATTCTAATGAAAATAAAAAACTAATTAAAATAATAATTTATTCATTTTTTGTCATTTATTCATTTAATATGACATAAGTAATATCTTTAAATTTGTAAATCAAAATTTGACAAATAATATATCCATTATTATCAGAAAAATGTGAGGAATCCAAATATGACATTAAAAAAATTCTTTAAAAAATTAAAATTTTGAAATAACTTTTTTCCTTTTCAGATTTTAAAAACCTAAATGAATCCAAAAACGGCCTAAGGCGATTGAAATCGAACTAGAATTTTTGTCTGCACGTTTCGATAGGTTGTAGATTTTTTATGATATCGTATGCAAAAGTTGTGGCCATTTGAAGTTTTCGTGACATTTTTTACAAATTATGTCGAAATTCATGTTTGTTAATTTTCGTAACAGCTAAATCACTTAATATAACTACATTTCGAAGGATTTTATTTTTGAATTTTTTAGCATCTTTTTGAAACTAGAAAAGGCGATCTCCTGCCGCCGGGGGTGGATAGCCATTCTCCTGTCGCGACAGGATTTTTGCCCGTTTTCCTGCCGCGACGGAACCCGCGGTTTTTTGCCTGTTTTCTTTAGTCCCGGTTGGTATTATGAACCGGGTCTAGTGATTAACCACTAATCCCAAGCCATGATACCAACTGGGAATACAGGCTCCCGCAAGTGGGGCTAGTTGGCGCGAGCCCTCTAGCCCCGGGCCGTATTACAAACCGGACTAGAGGTCTGGAACGAGCCGGGACTAGAGCTGCCCTGGCCTCCTAGCTGTTGGAGCCGGAACGAACCGGGACTAGAGCTCACACTAGTCCCAGCCCATAACCCACCCGGGACTGGAGTCGGAATCTGCTCCGAACCGAAGAGCTTGTTAGTGAGGGAGAGGGACGGTGATGGTTTTGATACGAAGGCGATTAAGAATGTAAGTGGCGTGATATGAAGCGAGGCGGGAAGCTAGCCTAAAATAGGAGAGAACGTACTACGTCGTTAACCTTACGGATAATACGCTCGGCTTTACCACTTTGTTGGGAGGTGTATGGACACGATAAGCGGACATGGATGACATGCGCGGCAACGAAGGAGTAGAGTTTGGCGGCAAGAGGCAAATTAAACCGAGTGTTTTTTTTTGAATAACGGAGTGCCCCAGAAGGGGCTGGAACCTTCATTTAATATAACAGTGGAGGTACAGAGAAATTACAGAGAACCCCATAAGATAATAAAATTACACATGGGCCCCTGGCATTTGTAGAAAGGACCTTGCTAAAAATTCTGGAATTACAATCTAGTCCTTCCTCTTCCCCACTGCGGAGCAAGGAGCTCCGGCCACTGCAGCCATGGACGGAGACGGGGACTACGCCACTTGCCTCCGGCCCGGCGACGCGCCCAGTGTCTGAGCTCAAACGGGGCCTCCCGATGGAGGTTGAAGAGTCACCGGAGCATACTGGCGTGTAGAAGGCCTTCTTGGCCAAGGATTTCGGCGTCTTCTTTGACGCAGAAGATAAGCTCCCAGATGAGAAGGTTCTTTGACCCCAAATCCACCCCCGCTGAGCTTCATCTCTATGAGCCTCTTCCCCAATCCCCACCATGGAGCTCGAGGAGAAGAGGAAAGACAGAGAGGGAGACAAAGCAAGAGTAGAAACAGCACGCGCACACCACACAGTGAGAAACGGCTCACCGTCCGACCCGAAGAACCTGCCACGGACTCGGGGAGGCGGGCGTAGAAAATAGCAGTGTCGACGAGCTGGAGCATCCACGATCCACTTATTGAAGAAGGTCTCTCCGGATTCGCTACCATCGTCCAGATCCCACCATGGAACCTCGACGGACGGCGTCACCGGGGATCGCCTGGCGCCGTGGATGAGCGTCAGGGCGGAGGACCTCCAGAGAACAGGGAGGACGGCCTTATTCTTGGAGATACCTAGCCTCAGGCTCCAATCTTGCCACTGCTCCTGCCACCGGAGCAACGCCTCAAGGGAGAAGAAGCATCGGGCGCGCCAGATCCGGCCGATGGGAACTGGCGTCCTACTCCAAATCGCCACATAGGGACAACAACCGCTAAAACTAACCTTAAAACCTAAGCTACTAGGTCCGGCGCCGCTCCTTGGCACCCTCCGGCCGGCATCGCCGCCAGGAGGAGCTTCGGATTGGCCCGGGGCGGAGGAGGCGACTCTCAAGGGGGAGAGGGAGGTGGGAGACACGAGAGGGTTCGAGAGGCGAGGAAACCGAGTGTGGGTAACGCGTTAAAAGAAGCAAGCGCGGCACTGTGTATTTGTAAACTCTGCCATTGACTATCTAACAAAACATGGAATAAAACTAGACTACGTACAGCGTTTTAGAAAATTTTCAGGCCGCGCCGGCAAGGAGCAATCATCGCCCACGCTGACACGCCGAGGCGCTATATATACCGAGCGAGAACACGGCTCTGTTGCCCATCTGCTCGAGAGCAAGCTCTATTTGCCGAGTTGCCAACACAACCCAAGTATCTACTCCTACCTGGCGAAGAACAAACTCTATTTCTTCCAGCTCATCTTGGGAGCACATACCGGAGTTTCGACATGGGTTCTACTCGTGGCACTAGCAAAGGCAGCAAGAGCGGCGCGTCGCCGTTGGTGTGGGCGTTTCTCGCCGTGCTGCTGATCATCCTCCTCGGCTGCTCGCCGTGCCAAGGGCGGAAGCTGCTGACGGCGGAGCACGAGCAGGCCGGAAAGGTGATGCACTTCGAAGGTGGCCTCGTCCTCCGAGTGCCGTCAAGCTCCGGTGAGGAGGCAGCGACAGCAGCGGCGCCGAGGGGATTCTCGAGGGCAGAACGGTCGATGCGGTCCGTGCCGAGCCCCGGCGTCGGGCATTAGCTAGGCTCGGCTACTCCGCGGGTTGCCATGGAGACCGAGGGGATTCTCGGACAGGATTTTGTCGCCGTTAATCACTTCGTTGAACAACTTGAATTTTTCGCTGTCAGACATAAAAGAGTATGAATTGTCGTGGGAAGGGATCTGGTGTGTTTGCGCATGCATGAGCTGGCAGAAAATAATGTTAGCAGCTGCGTGATGCAATTAACCTTAGTTTTATTATTATTAGTATATTGTTATTATTATTTTTGTCAAACACCATGCAGTTCTTGAAAGAATTTGATGAAAATTTCAGTGTCAGCGTCGCCGTTCCCCTGTCAAATCAGTTGTTGCATGAGCCATGTGTTCCGTGACATTCTGTAACTTCTCTTGGATACACTTCTTTGTCATCTTCTCCATGCTGTTTTCAATGGATACACGTTTCAAGCTGTGGTCTTGTGGCACAATTGACCTGAGCAAAAGGTATTTTGGGGGGGGGGGGGGGGGGGGGGGGGGGGGGTAAATAAACATCACCCAGTCTAATGTGACAAGCATAAATGAGATTGGGCACACGCACGCTTAGGGTAACTAAGTCTCTTTTTAATCTGGACGCAAATAGGTCGTTGATTAAGCTATATAGACGCTTTGGCATATTCTGCGCACGGCCAAAAAAAAAATTATAAACCCAATCAACAAGTTTAAAATGCATGCCTACACACGCTTTGTCCTGAATAGTTCTATCCCTTTCGCAAAGCTAACATGGCCGGCCATGATGATAACCTAGAAATCTAGTCTTGATGAACGTACACATCCCCGCCGGCCACGAAAAAGACAGTATTCAGAAGCGACGAATACGACGTCCCTTTTGCACGAGGAAGCTAGAGCTAGCTACCCAGCCTAGTTCAATCGATCAATCGACGATCGGCTATTGGCTTCATTAAGACGCGAGCACATGGGAACAAAAAAGGCACAAATGTGCAATTCGTTCTTGAGTCGGGTTTTGCTTCCCTTTTTCCTCACGATCTTCACCGTTCGTCCAGAAAGGCCACAAGCGGCCGTCTCTCTCTCGGACTCACCACCGATTGTTGTCGCGCTGCATCGATTCCTCGCGACTCACATTCTGATGCGAAATAGCCTGGTTATTTCTATTTCTCATAGGTCAAGAACACCATATATATTCAGTAGGAGTACGTGCTAAAGCAGCCTATATCTCAGGAAAAAGTTGCAGCAGGCAGTAGCTAGGTTATAACTAATTGATGATGATTCGTGCAGTTTCGTTCATCTAGGATATTGTTGATTATGCAGCCAAAGCCCAAGATGCTTTATGCTGCCAAATGTAGTTTTTGCCCAAAATCCTGGTGTAAAGGACAAACCATCATCAGTTAAATACGTGCTAGTGTTATAAAAAATATCACATGATTAACTTGTAGTACATAAACAACACATTAATTTGTCCGATGGTTGACAGGTTTCACGATCACAAGGTCAGAACTGAGTTATTCATGTCATCCCCGGCACATGACATATTTTTAACTGCGCGTTAATCTGAACGTGAAAGGCTAAGAAAGCGCCAAATTCCGGCAGCAGAACAGTTTAGGTGACGCGGCCTTCTCGTCAGAATAATGGTCAGAACAACGGTTGCGCGTGATGGGACCCACATATAAGAAACCGAGTCAACTAGACAGGAAGTTAGACAAGGCAAACGGCGGCCCACGTTAATATAACGAGTCTGCGTCGAATGATGGCATTTCTCCAATTGGCCGATTTGCACTGACACCGTCCTAATTTTCGAGTGAAACGGAGCACAACCCTAATAAACCTATAAATATAGGTTGAGGAGAGTACTATATTATTTTCGTGAAACACGATGCAGTTCTTTAAAGAATGAGATGAAATTATCAAGTCAGCGTCGCTGTTCACCTGTCAAATCAGTTGCATTAGCATGTGTTCCGTGGCATTATTCCCTAACTTCTGTTGGATACACTAATTTGTCTTATTCTCCATGATGTTTTTTTTTGGCACAATTGTCCTGAGCAAAATGTATTTTATTTTGGGTAAATAGACTTATAGACATCACCCAGTGGGATGTGACAAGCATGCAGGAGATTGGGCACACGCTTAGGGTAACTAACTCTTTTTTTAATCTGGGCGCAAATAGGTTGTTGATTAAGCTATAGACGCTTTGGTCATCCATGCAAAAATTATAGACCCAATCAACAAGTTTAAAAATGCTTCCCTTATAAACAACTTTGTCCTGAACAGTTCTCTCCCTTTCGCAAATCTAGCATGGCCGGCCGTGTGATGATAACCTAGAAATCTACTAGTCTTTGAGGGTTACACAGAACACATCTCCGCCGGCCACGAAAAAAACAGTATTCAGAAACGACGAATATGCGGTCCCTTTCCCAACCTCGTTCGATCGATCGGCTGGCTGCATGCACACGCTAGCAATGCGTTCTCGAGTCAGATTTGGCTTCCCTTTCGCTCTTCACCATTCGTCCAAAAAAGCCACGGTCTCGCTCGGCCTGACGACCGATCGTTTTCGCGCTCCGTGGATTCCTTCTGGCCGTTTAGCGACGAAACATCACATTCCGATGCGAAATAGCTAGCCTGGTTATTTCTATTTCTTGTAGGTCAAGAACACCATCCATGACGCTGACGCATCCGACGTGCTAAATAAAGCCTATATATCAGGAAAAAGCTGCAGGCAGTAGCTAGATTACGAGTAATCCATGATTCGTGCAGTTTCGTGTAGATATTCTCGATTATAGCAAAGAGCACAAGATGGTTTTATGCTGCCAAATGTAGTTTCTGCCGAAAATCCAGGTGTAAAAGACAAACCATCAGTCGCGTACAAGTGTCAGTAAAAAATGCCGTTGTTAGTATTTGACATAGAAAATACATCGGTCAGCTGGTTGACAAGTTCACGATCACAAGGTCAGAACCCGGAACTAATAAAATACTCAACAACCGTACAGCTCATCGCCGGCAGATGACACACTTTGACACGTTTTCGGGCTGCGCGTTAATCTGTACTTAGTCTGAACGTGCCTGAAGCGCCGACAAAGCGCCAAATTCCGGCAGCAGGACGGTTGCATCACTACAGGAATCTGGCGAGGCGCCGACAGCGTAATCCCGTTTACCATCGGCATAAGCTATGCCGATAGCAGTCGTCGGTGTAACACAACGTCGGCTCGGACTCTGTCATCAGTGCAGAGAAAGCCGTCGGCGTAAGACGACGTCAGCTCGGACTCATTTGTCGTCGGCATAGCTGGTAGGCCGACGGTCAAAACGAGCTAGCCGTCGGTGTCTATGATGTGCCCCATGAACCTGGCTAACCACCGTTTCGTGCTGGCAGCGCCTACACACGTTTCAGGTACAGAGCCTTCCGGACGAGCAGCTCCATCGGCATAGCGTGGAACCTACACTGACAGCTCAGCCGTCGGCATAGCCTGCAAACATGGTAGGTTATATGATCAAATGGTCACCTCTACGCTGCCCGAGGGCTACATATTATAATTCTCAACATCTGACCACACTTTTATACATATCCTAGGGACACACACAAAACTTGGAGGCATCAAGGCGCTCCAGTGCTCAGTTTCCAGCCAAACCCTAGCCCGTGCGCCCCGCATAGCTACCCCTAGATTTTTTCGTACGTGAGTTGACCAAAAGAGTTTTATCTTTTTTTAGGTTATGTTAGTTCATAGCAACATGGTAGAACAAGTTTGAGCACAATATTTCATTGGTTTCACTCCAATTGATCATGGTGGGAGTTTCCGCCTACACTTGCGTAACCTTTCTGACTGTCATAGCATGCTTCTGAACAGGCTCACACTCGGGGCTAGATATTGCAATTCTCAACATCCCACCACACTCTTGCACATATCATAGGGACATATGCAACATTAGGAGGCATCCCGGCGCCACGGTGCTCGGTTTCTAGCCAAACCCTAAATTGTGGGCCGCGTAGATCTACCCCCTAAATTTCTTCGTACGAGGATTGATCAATGGATTTTTATCTTTGTTTAGGTTAGGTTAGGTCATAGAAACATGACAGTGAAGGCAAATATAATTGTTGCACTTAGATTGATAGGTTCCTACGGTAGGACTATATAGTACAAGGAGGCTTGACTGTCAAGGCAAATATGTTACAAGTTAAGAAATGTCAAAACTAGTCTATTATGGATCGGCTAGACATATCCTTCTCGTATATGTCTAACACCTCCTATGCTTGGATGGCAGCTCAGGATCAGCCTCGTGAAAATCTTATATCCCCTCCCTCCCTCCCCTCACCCCCCCCCCCCCCCCGCGCCTAGTCGGAGCAAGAGCAGGGCGGACGTTCAGGCTAGAGCGAAACTCTGTAAATATAGTCGACGACAACCCTTTGGTGAAGATGTCAGCATATTAGGAAGACATTGATACATGGAGAACATGAACATCTCTAAAAGCAACATGCTCACGAATAAAATGGAGATCAATATCTACATGATTGGTACGTTGATGTTGAACTGGGTTTGTCTAGAGGTATACGGCGGAGATTTTGTCGCAGTATACAACAATAGCTCGTTGTAGAGAACGATGGCGATCAGCTAGGAGTCATTGAAACCAGCAGGCCTCAGCAACGGTATTTGCTACGCTGCGATATTATGCCTCCACACTTGACTGGGAGACAATTTGCTGGCGTTTGGAGGACCAAGAGACCAAATTGTCACCGAGGAAACCTCCATAGATAGAAGTTGATTGGCGTGTGTCAGGATATCTAGCCCAGTCAGCATTAATGTATGACGTATGAGTTGTTGGCGATGATCGATGGAGTTGCAGGCCATAGTCGATGGGGACACGAAGATACCGGAGAACGCGCTTGACCACGTTGAGGTGTGGCTCACGAGGATCATGCATGTACAAGCATACCTGCTGAACGGCATAGGCGACGTCTGGTCTAATGAAGGACAAGTACTGGAGGGCACCCACCAGGCTACGATAGGTAGATGGATCAGCAACGACGGCGCCATCAACGCCGAGCATGGACCGTGTGTCAATGGGAGTGGAGCAAGGGTTGCACTCGCTCATACCTACACGCTCGAGGACGTCGAGGATGTACTATCGTTGGGAGAGGAACATGCCATCTGAAGAGGGAGTAACGGTAACGCTAAGAAAGTAGTGTAGTGCACCAAGATCCTTGAGGGAGAACTCGTGCTTAAGAGCCGTTATGGTTTGTTGAAGCAGCTGCTTGGTGGAGGCAGTGAGTACTTTGTCATCGACGTATAAAAGTAGGTAAACAATATCTGTGTTGCGAGTGTATATGAAGAGCGAAGGATCCACGCGGGAACCAATGAAGCCGAGTCGAAGAAGATGATTAGCGAAACGGATGTACCATGCACGCGATGCCTGTTTAAGTCCATAGAGAGACTTATTTAGGCAACACACATGGTCGGGCTAGGAGGCGTCAACGAACCCTGATGGTTGAACATAATAGACTGTCTCGGCGAGAGTACCATGTAGAAAATCATTGTTGATGTCGAGCTAATGAACCGGCCAATCTTGAGCGACGATAATAGAGAGAACGGTCTGAATAGTTGTCGGCTCGACAACCGGGATAAAAGTCTATCCATAGTCGATGCCGACACGCTGGGTGAAGCCACGGAGAACCTAGTGAGCTTTGTAGCGATCTAGAGAGCCGTCCAGTTTGAGATTATGTAGAAATATCCACTTGTCAGAAAAAAAAATTGCTGCGGGCGGACGGGGTATAAGATCCCAGGTCCGATTTTTCTGGAGGGTGGTGAATTCGTCAACCATGGTAGAATGCCAGTGAGAGTCCTTTAGAGCACTGTGGTAACTCTTAGGAATTAGACAGAGGACATCAGCAAGAAGATTAAGGCGATCAACATGCTTAGACATGCTACGAGTGTACATTGAATGAGTGGGAGAGGGGAGGGCCGACCAGAGCCAGGACCACAAGGGAGGGCAGAGGAGGGCTGGAAGGTGTAGGAGGGGTTGGTGGCTTGGGTGGAGGGATTGGATTTGGTGGTGGAGTAACATGTAGCAGGAGGATTGGTGGCAGTTCGTCAAGAAAGGTGAGATCGGTGGCGGTGGGAGGTGTAGGTGAGGTTTTAGAAAACGGGAACGAATTTTCGTCGAAGACAACATAATGAGAGATGATTATTTTATTGGGATCCCAATATAGTTGTTGCACTTAGATTGATAGGATTCCACGATGGGATTATATATTACAAGGAGGCTTGGCTGCTAAGGCAAATAGATTACAAGTTAAGAAATATCAAAACTAGTCTATTATGGATCGGCTGGAGGTATCTTTCTCGTATACGTCTAAGGCGTAGAACAAGTTTGAGCCCAATATTTCATAGGCTTTCCCTCTGGTTGACTGTGGCCGGAATTTTTAGCTACAGATGTATAAACTTTCTAAATGTCTACGTGACGAGGGTTTAACTCATCAATGCACATTGTTATGGACTTGGGTTTTGGAGAAGGAGGGAGCGCTGGAGACATCTATTGGCTAGCAAACAAGCACACAGGGGACTCGAAGATTTACCCAGGTTCAGGCCTCGTAGAGGTCCCTACTCCTGCTTGTCTGCTCGTGGAATTATCGAAGGAATCAAAGATTACAATGGTGCGCACATGCGATCTGGCGAGGGTTGTAGAAACTAGGGTTGCGTGTGTCCTTCTCGCCGCCCCCTCCTAGCCTTTATATAGATAGGCTAGGTCTCGGGTAGCAGTTCGAGTCGGTTACAGGTTAGGGTTTTCCCCTTTGAACTTTCTATCTTTAGCTTCTTCTTGTTCTTCAAGCAATCGAGAGTCCGTAGGCGACTCGAGTCCTCTCTTGGGCCTTGGAAACACCGTGGGCTTCTACCGTATTCAGGCCGTATATACCAAACTCGAGTACCTGTAGGGTATACCCATGTCAGTAGCCCTCGAGTGTCCAGTGGAATCGCAGATTCGACTGGGGACTTTTTGAAGTCTTTCGAGTGTATGAATGAGTATATTTTCGACTGCTTTATTTGTGTCATAGGGATTGTTGATGTGCGTGCCTGATTTAACCGATGTATCGGTATCAGTTAACTACCTTAGGGTAAAACAACGCAATCTACTCGAACTCGAGTCCCCGGACTCGAATCCGGAAAAGTGCTGGTGTATTTCGACTCAAGCCACGGAGGTCTTACATGAGTCGAATTCTAGTTATATGGGTGTGAGCACTCGACGCGTCCGTCGACGCATGTTCATCGTACCTGTAGGCACGGATATATTTCTGGTAGTGCGCAGTAGATGTGTTGCCAGGCCTTATTCAGGTCTTATCTTCACGCTGTAAGCGCGACATCTGAATTTATCATCGCGGAGACGATTCGGGTGATCCAGGAGACACAGTCTCTTCGTAGGGAAAAATTATGAGGCGGTGTCGCCATAAACTTCGAGTGTGGATGTTATCAACACACGGTACTTTGTACAAAAAATCATAGGGTGCGCGACCAGCGCTCCCTATGGGAGTAGCCCCCGAGTGCCTGGTTGAGTCGAAGACTCAGGCAGGGACTAAAGAACTTTCGCGACTACTGTCGTCTTTTGTTTGCTTGTTTCAGTCGAATTTGTTTCCGGTGCTCCCTATGGGAGTAACCCATGTCCATGGTCGAACCGTGTTTCGAGTGGTTGGGTTTGCCTTGATTGTCCATGTTCCTGCAAAAAGAAGAAGAAAAATCGTAGGGTGCGCGACCAGCGCTCCCTATGGGAGTAGCCCCCGAGTGCTTGGTGGAGTCAAAGACTCGAGCAAGGACTAAAATAGTCGAAGTCTTCTGCAGCGTAGCTTTGATGACGTCAGTGCTGACGATTTCATGACATCAGTTGCCCGTGTGAGCGAGTTTGACGGGACATGACGAGTAGTGGGTCTCACTCCCTGACTTTGATTTGACTGGGCGTGCGTAATCTTTATTTTAACTGTGCCTCCTCGATTTCCACGTGTAATGGGAGCAGTGGGGGGACGGTTCGCGTTTCCACTCCACGTGTCTAGCACGATGATTGCCACGCATCCAGTAGGGTTTTTCTGATCCGTTGGATTGCATCTTCCAGAGTTTAAGTAGTGACGTTGCGACGGTAATTTCTCATCTACTCTAATTCATCCTTTGCCTCTGTCGCCATTGCCGCTGCTCCTCTGCTTTCTCTACGCTCTTTTCTTCCGCGGCGCTAGACCAGCTTCGCACGTTTCCTAGCTACTTCCTTCGGTCGCATCGCCGCCGCGCAATGGGGAAGAAGAAAGGGGGTGCTGTGACTGATTTCGCGGCTACCGCTGCTGCGGTGAAGAAAAAGGGGAGCTTCGCCGCTGCAGGCACCAGCACCACCACCGGCCGGAAGAAGAAGGGCACGGGCACTCGCGTCACGAATGGCGCATGGCGTCCTTCCATCATCAAGTCCTCTGATCTCCGTCTTCTTCGCCAAGATGGAGTGCTGTCCGCCGTAGTCGCCGACGCGTGCGTCCCCGGCGGTGAGATAATCCCTTCTCCTCCCGCTGGTTTTCGAGTGATGTTCTTGGCGTTCATCATTCGCGGCCTCTCGTTGCCCCTGCATCCTTTCTTCAGGGGCCTCCTTTGTTTTTACGGGCTTCAGCTCCATCAGCTGTCCCCGAACTCTATCCTCCATATCTCTTGCTTCATCACCCTCTAGGAGTGCTGGCTCGGAATCGAGCCGCACTTCGGACTCTTCAAGCGCCTCTTCAAGTTGAAGCGCCAATCTGCGTCTGGCTCCTTAGTCTATGATGTAGGTGGTTGTGGAATCCATGTCGACCCATCCGCCACCTATTTTGACATCAAGCTCACAGCGTCCGTCCAAGGGTGGAGGGACAAGTGGTTCTATGTCCGCGATGAGAAGGCTGACGGGAGCACTTTGGACTCGCACCTTTCGATCCCGCGACGCCATGCAAGAGGAGGCGCTCCTGGAAGAATGTAGTCATGCCTGGCGAGTCCGCAGAGACAGATGTGCTGTATGAGCGCGTCTGCGACCTCGAGAGTCGCATAGGCAAAGAGGAAGGAGGCTGCGCCCTCATTCGCACGTGGTTGTGCCGTCGCGTCCAGCCCCTACAGGCCAGAGTCCACCGCATGTTTCAGTGGACTGGTGCTGACGATTGCACTCGCGTGTCTGCCGATGGCATGTCCGCGAGTGAGGTGGACAAAAGGGTTCGACTGGTCACCAAGTACACCGTCAAGGATGTGCTCCCCAGTGAGCCAGTTGTTCCTCCGTTTGATGCTGCTAACCCTCCTCCTGAGGTATAGTTGTGCTACGCAGTAGCTTGGTTTGTCGATTGCTTCTCTGCTGTTTCTTATCTTTGTGCTAATTTTGTTGTCTGTATGCAGGATTGGGTAGTGTCACCCTATATGCCTCCTCTTCCTGAGGGGATTATCCCTCGTGAAGCCTTGGAAGAGGACGAGTCGGAGTCGACCGTCCCATCTGATGTGGAGTAGGAAGCCCCCGAGTCCGGTAGTCCAGATACTTGGAAGCGTTCACGCAGCGAGGTTTCCGATGCGTCGTCTCCTTCGACTCCGGAGGGTGCAGGTGTTGGTGCGGAGTCACCGATCCCTGCCATTCCTATGAGCGCCGTGGCACCATCCTCTCACAAGAAGATGCGACTGCCCAAGGAGTCTTCGTCAGAGCCGGGGGAGCCCACTTTTGACTTTGACAAGTTTGATTGGTAAGCTTTCTAGGTTGTTTGTTCTTCTCTGATTTTCCCTTGTTGGTTCGTCTCTGGATTTGCCTTTTCTTGATGTGGATTTTGTCTTGCAGTCAAGAGGCGTCGTCATCTTCTGGCGGCACCCAATTTTTGAAGGAATCAGGAGTCGTGACCTCAAGGCCAAGAAAGAGGTCGAGCGTGCTCCTTCCCCTCCATTGGTGGCCCACTCCAGGCACAACTCTTCCAGTTCTCCTCATGAAGGGGAGCATCGAATGGTTGCCCGGATGACTGCGCACCGAACGACTTCGGAGTCATTGGAGGGTCATGTAAGTGTAGGATTTTCTTCCTTTGATGTTGCAGTCGATGGCTTCTGCTGATCCTTTGTTGTGCGATAGCTCCTTGTGAAGGAGGCCGCTCACTTGGCGGAGCAAGTGCTTGCGATGGGCCGCCAACATGCAATGCTAGAGACGCGTCATCGCGTGGTTGAAAGTAAGTGTCCTTCACTTCTTCTTCTTCTCCATTTTTATATAGTCGACTGATAGTCAATCCTTTTTGTTTTGTAGCTGAACATAATGCCCTCCTGCGTGACGCCGCCACCTTAGAGAAAACACTCGCCGTGGCTGTGAAGGGTCGCGATGAGGCAATCGCGGCTCGTGACGAGGCACAGAGGTGTGAAGAGGATCTACGTGCCTCCATCACGTCTAGGGAGAAGTTGTTCGAAGAACAACTTTTCTCGATTGCCAAGGCCCTCACAGGTACCTTGCTTGGATATCATTGGAGTTCTCTTGTTCGATGTTTGTCGTTGGCGCTGATGTTTGTGTCCATGTGTGGTTTTATGTATAGATGCTGGCGGTTTGAGCTTTGACCCTCAGGCCCTCCGCCGTGACGATGCTTTGGCGGGTGCGCTTTCAGAAGTCGAAGACCGCAGTGCCGCCATTCAGGATATGCTTTCCAAGGCCAAGGGCGTTCTCAGTCGCCTCCGGGAGGAGTTGATGCCCAAGGCTGAGCTAATCTAGATCATGGACGAGCTGGTGGAGTCTCTCACCGGGGGTGTTCCTTCAAGCTTCAAGAACTCACTCCGCACGGCTGGCGCGTCCATGTCACTTGCCATGGTGCAGGCCCACGGAGTCGAGATTGATCCTATAGCAGTGTCGAAGACGATGCCCGTTAGCACGGACGGCCAGCAGGTAGTCTTTGCTCCCTTCGCGACTGCCTGTGGCAAATATGGGCCACAGCTAATTAACACGGTTGCGAAGTACTCTGAGGAGCTGCAGCGAGCCAAGAAGGCTGCGAAGGCTGCGACATCAGGGGCTGGCGGAAAGTCAATGGCATCCGACACTGCCACGGACTCAATAAAGCCCCCGAAGCCGTTGCAGTCGAAGAAGCTAATCGCTCCTCAGTAGTTTTGTAATAGTTAATTAGTTTATGTCCTTTCCCAAGGACATGCCTATTGGCGAGTGCATCTGCTGAGACTTTTGCTAGTCTTGAATGCACTTGAATCTTTTGTTTTCGTGTCGACTTGATCGTCTTATTTTGCTTCTACCTTGGCTTGTGGTAGGGTAGATCAAGTGATCCTCTGAGGGAACCTCAGGACTCGCCGTCCCTTGATGATACTTTGGCGCCGCCGCGCTCCAGGGTAGATGAGTTGTCGCTGCTTTCACGATTACGTGACCACGTGAAGAAGCTAGAGCGTGAATTGCCCGTGCTCCGCGGTAACACGGATGTATGGAAGTCAAAGGCGGAGAAAGCTGCCGCTCGAGAGCAGTATCTGCTGGGAGAGATGACGCGGCTTGGCGACCAATTTAAGTGTTAGTTGCTTACTCTTATGTTTTCCTTTGTAGTCACTCACAGTGATGTGCTGTCCTTATGCTTCCGTTGGTGCTTTGAATAGTTGTCAGCACGCGCCATCCGCAGGATGAGAAGGATATGATTGCCATTCACATGCATGATCTGACCCAAGAGCAACTTCAGGAGAGTGGGTACTACTTGAGAAGGATCATGATCGTGCGATTGCGTTGGCGACCCTACATGATCGTGCGTCGCGAGTGCTGCAGTTTCTGAAGAAATCGCAGTCATGCTTGAAGAACATTTATTGGATGATGTTTCCGCTGGATGTTGCTCCCTCAAGCCTGCTGGCCCTTCTTGCCAAGTTCCAAGATTTGTCTGCGGTTCGCGAGTGCGAAAGGCAACAGTTGGTGGTTGGCGCCAAGGCTGCTCTATCGCTGGTGCGACTTCATAGGCCTGACGTAGATGTTGCGGCAATTGCGGCTGGTCCACCTACACCACCGGCAGGTTTTGTTTGGAATATGGTGTCGCACTATCAGGCGGTGGATCGCCCAGCAGAGGAGATCGTCAACTTCTTCGAGGAGCATACTAATGTTCTCTTTTTGCAGTAGTAGTTAAGTTTGTATCCTGCACATAAACGTACCAGTGTTGTAAAGTTCGTATATATGGTATATAACTGACTATAGATTATTATAAAGAGCTTGTTAGCGTGTGAGTGCGTTGCACTATGCGATTCCTTTTCGTTAGCCTGGCCATGTACTTTTATCTCAGTCCCTTTGTCAACCTGACAGGTGCCTTGCAACTGGGTTGGTGTTGCGTCAAGGGTTTCGATTGATGTGCCAGCTACTCAGGATATCTCTTTTTAGTTCGTTGAACAGATGTGTATAGGGTGGCGCAGCTCCCGAGTAGATAAATTGTGGAAAAATAAAGAAGAACACAGAGTTTTGGGGCACTTAGCTTTATTTATTCGAGGGACAGTACGAAGTACAATGTGTGTCTAAGTAGCCTTGGCTGAGTGCCTTATTGGTAATGTAAAAGAAAAACGACTAAGGGTAGAAGCGTCGCAGTTGTGCGACGTTCCAGGGGTTGGAGTATGCGACTCCTATCTCTAAATCTTGAAGGCGATAGGCGCTACCTGGGATTACTTCTGTAATCACGTATGGTCCTTCCCAGGGGGGATTCGAGCTTGAGATGTCCCTGCTGCTTTAGTCGCAGGACCAGGTCGCCTTCGACAAAGGATCTGGGGCGTAGCCTCCTACTGTGGTAGTTGCGCAGGTTCTGCTGATAGATCGTTGGTCGTTCCGCGGCGATTTCCCTTGCCTCGTCAAGGAGGTCGACTGAGTCCTCGAGTGCGAGGGATGACTCTTGTTCGCTGTAAGCGACCACGCGCGGCGCCTTGTACCGTACCTCGGCGGGTAGTACTGCCTCGGCTCCGTGCACCATGAAGAACGGGGTGTAGCCCATAGTACTGTTTGGAGTTGTGCGTAGGCTCCAGAGTACTGATTGCAGTTCGTCTGGCCAGCAACCCACGGCTTGCTCGAGTGGCCGGAGGAGTCGCTTCTTGATGCCGCCGCAGACGAGCCTGTTTGCTTTTTCCACCTGACCGTTGGGCTATGATTGCGCTACCGAAGCGTAGCTGATGTTGATCCCCAGATTCTCGCAGAATTCTTGGAACTCCTTGGATGTGAAGTTCGTCCCATTATCGGTGATGATGTTGTGCGGTACTCCGAAGCGGTAGACAATGGACTCGAAGAATTTGACTGCACTGTGCCCCGATTGGTTGGTCACTGGCATGGCCTCAATCCACTTGGTGAATTTGTCGACTGCAACCAAGTGGTAGACGTAGCCTCCTCGTGAGGACCTTGGGAGTTTGCCAACCATGTCGAGTCCCCATTGCGCGAAGGGCTAGGCCAATGGAATTGGCCGTAGCTCTGCGCCAGGTGCGTGCGGCTTGTCCACGAATCGCTGGCAAGCGTTGCATTTTTGGACGATATCCTTGGCATCGCGCATGGCCGTAGGCCAGTAGAATCCAGCTCGTAGAGCTTTGGCAACGAGGGCGCGACTGTCGGCATGGTGCCCACAGGTCCCCTCATGGATGTTGAGGAGAACAGTTCTTCCATCGGCCGTGGAGACGCATCGTTGGAGTACTCCTGTGATGCTGCGTTTACACAGTTCGCCATTGATAACGGCGAATGCCTTGGATCGCCGCGCGATGTGCCGTGCATCAGTCGGATCGTCCGGTAGCCTATTGCTAAGGAGGTACGTGATGTATGGTTGCGTCCATGATTGCTCAATCATGATGACACTCATTGGTCTCTCGAGTCCTGTGTCCGGCTCCAAGTCATCGAGTGCCATTGGCTCATTGGGCGGCGTAGCCCCCGAGCCCGTTGCTGCCCTTATTTTATTCTCTGCGGCCTTTGGCTTGATGGAGCGTTCGCATATGCGCTCGAGAAATACCCCAGGTGGTATGGGGGCGCAGGTAGAGCCTATGTTGGGCGAGTGCGTCCGCCTCTTCATTGCTTTCGCGACCTACGTGTCACAGTTCGCAGCCGTCGAAGTCCCCTTCGAGTGTGTCGTAGAGGTCGCGGTACGCGATCATGTTGTCGTTCAGTGCGTCGCAGTCATGCATTGTTTGGTTGACGACCAACTTGGAGTCGCCGTATATAATGAGCCTCTTGGCGCCGCAGGCTTTTGACATCCTCATCCCGTGCAGCAGGGCTTCGTATTCAGCTTCGTTGTTGGAGGCGGTGAACTGCATTCGCAGGATGTACTTTAGCTTGTCCCCTTGAGGTGATGTCAGTATGACACCGGCACCTGCTCCGTCCTTCCACTTGGATCCATCGAAGTGCATTGTCCAGAGGTAGGACATATCTGGTTTGTCAGGGAGCTGGTTCTCCATCCAGTGCACGAGGAAGTCAGGGAGAACTTGCGACTTGATTGCGTCGCGCTTTTCGTATGTAATGTCTCGTGGAGACAATTCTATTCCCCAAAGCGCGACTCCTCCCGTGGCGTCGGGGTTATTAAGGATATGCCCTAGCGGGGCGTCATTGACCACCACGATTGGGTGTTCCTGGAAGTAGTGGCGTAGTCGCCGGGGGGTCATGAAGACGCCGTACGCTAGCTTCTGGTAGCGCTGTTTTGTTGGCGTGAGGACCTCGCAAAGGTAGTAAACTGGGCGATGTACCCCGTGGACCTTGTTTTCCTCGGCTCATTCGACTACGAGTACTGTGCTGACCACTTGGTTGGTGGCGGAGATATACAACAAAAGTGGTTCCCTTTCTCGTGGGGTCACTAGTACTGGCGAAGTGGATAGCAGACGCTTGAGGTCTTCGAATGCTTCTTGTGCTTCATTGGTCCATTCGAATTTTTCAGCTTTGCGGAGGAGTTGGTAGAAGGGCAGTGTCTTTTCTCCCATCCGGCTGATGAATCGACTGAGGGCCATGATTCGCCCAGCCAGCTGCTGGACACCCCTTATGTTTTTCGGCTTCTCCATGGCCAGTATGGCTTTTATTTTCTTCGGGTTCGCCTCGATTCCCCTCGCGGAGATGAGATACCCGAGTAGTTGCCCAGATGGTACGCCGAAGGCGCATTTGTCCGGATTGAGCTTGATCCGGTAGTGGTCGAGGTTGGCGAAGGTTTCGCGCAAATCGTCGATTAGGCAGGCTTCCTCCTTGGTCTTGATTACTATGTCGTCGACATAGACTTGAATGTTGCGACCGAGTTGCTCTTTGAGACAAGCCTGCATGCACCGCTGATAGGTGGCTCCTGCATTTTTTATCCCGAAGGGCATTGTATTTTAGCAGAACACACCAAAGGGATTGTAAACGCTGTTTTTCTTGATCTTCCTCCTTCATTCGAATCTGATTATAGGCTGAGTAGGCGTCGAGGAAGCAGAGGCGTTCGCATCCCGTGGTGGAGTTGATGATCTGGTCGATTCGTGGTAGCGGGAAGTGATCCTTTGGACAGTGCTTATTTAAAGAGGTGAAGTTCACGCACATCCGCAGGATATCCGTGTCCTTTTTTGGTACTAGCACCGTATTGGCGAGCCAAGTACTCTCATTGATCTCGCGTATGAATTTGGCGTCGAGGAGTCTGTTGATCTCCATCCCGATTGCCTTTGCTCTTGGCTCAGATAATCGCCATATTGTTTGCTTGACTGGCCTTGCGTCTGGGTTGACGTTGAGTGCATGCTCGGCGAATTCTCTGGGAACTCCTGGCATGTCGGCTGGACACGAGGCGAAGATTTCCCAGTGCTCACGGAGGAATTCGGCCAGCGCGAGTTCCTATGCGGGACTCAAGTTGTTGGCGATGAGGGCCGTCTTGGCGGGATCCGATGGGTGGACCTGCACTTTCTTTGTGTGCACCGATGAGTCGAAGGAGAGATCAGGCGAACTTGGGTGGCTCAGGGGAGGCAGACTATTGTCTGTCGACTCCTTTAGTCTCGTGAGTTCTTCCTGCATGCCGAAGGACTGGGAAATTCTATTGAATTCCCTATCGCAACTGTCGGATCTCTCGAAGCTCCCGTTGATCGGTGTGCCAAAGATGACGTCGAGGTTGATTTTTCCTAGGGGATATATGCCTTTTCCTGGGACGATGCCGTGGAATGTTGTGTCCGAGGCCTCCAGGCAAGTTAGAGGGATCCTCATTGCTCGCAAGGTACTCACGAATATAAGGTTGATGCCGCTTCCGCCATCCATGAAGACGTGGCTCATGTCGAAGCCTCCGATTTGCACCGTGAGTACGAGGGGGCAATGGCCTAGACGGGGTACTTGAGGCGGGTGATCACGTTTGTCGAAGGTGATGCAGGACTCGCTCCCACTGAGGTACTCAGTGGTAGATGGTGGCGAGTGTGTCGCCAGATTGACTTGGCGAGTGATGGCCTTCTGTACCCGATTCGAGGGACGTCCTTTTTGGATCATCATGCTGCCTATCGCCCGTGGGTATGGTTCGCCTCCATGGTGCTGGTCCGGCACAGCTGCATTTGGGGGTGGCCCAGGTGGTGGTGGCGGAGCGCCGTGTGCCACGGCCCCTGGTGTGGCCCCGTAGCCTCTTTTGACTGCGTTGCGATTCATCCGAACCATTCCCTCATGTAGTTTGAGGAACTCGCGGCAGTCCTTGAGGAGGTGGCTGAACTTCTTCTTTCCATCATGCTTGTCAATGTAGAAGTGCACCGTACATGGCCCGAACAGTTTGTCCTCAATGGACGTCGCGGGTGCCTCATCGCGATTGCGGCGTTGCCACACTTGCGTGGTTTTCCCGGAGTCACGGTATCCGCCGCTACGGTATCCGCTGTTGCGGTTATCGTCGCGTCTGTCGGCGTAGCCAGCTGCGACCATGTTGACGTCGTCGCGGTCATCATAGATGCGCATGCGGTGTTTGCCTCGGCGATCGCGTCTACGCTCGGGTTCCGCCTCCTCGTCGGAGTGAACGCGATTCTTCACCGAATCTTCTCCATCGGCCCACCGATTCGCGATTTCCATCAGGTGGTCGATGGTCTTGGGCTTTGAGCGGCCCAGCTCCTCCCTGAGTTCTAGGCGGTGGACGCCGCCGTTGAATGCGTCAATCGCACGATCCTCCGAGATGTTCTCTGCGGAGTTCTTGATGATGGACCACCTTTGGATGTAGGAGCGTAGCGATTCGCGCGATCTTTGCTGGCAGCATCTCAGCTCTTCGATTGATGCAGGACGCTTTGTACGTGCCCTTGAAGTTGCACACGAAGCTATAAACCAGCTCGTCCCAGCTGCGAATGGATCCGCGTGGGAGGTTGTTGAGCCATGCTCGGGCAGCACCATGCAGTTGTAGCTGTAAGCATTGCATGGCCGTGCTTCGACTGCCACCGTGGAGCCTGACGGAGGAGATGTGGTCCTCTAGCCAGATCCTTGGGTCCTGTAGGCCGTCAAACTTCAGGTTCTCTGATGGGAGTTTAAACCCTTTAGGCATTCGATTTTTCCTGATGGATCTCCTGAAGCATCTGGCGCCACAGAGCTCCACATCTTCCTCTTCTGAGTCAGTCGACCGAGCACGTCGCGCCCTTGATTTGTCGATCTTGCGCTGCACGAGGTCGTCGCGCGCATCGTAGTCGCGGTCGTGTCGCCGTGAGCGGCGGCGTCGAGACAGGTCGTGACTGTCGTCGCTGGATGAGGGCGAGGAGTAGCGCTTTGCCCTTTTTCGGCTCAGGTGTTGGCTCTTTTTCGAGAGCAGCCTCGATTAGTCCCAAGCCCGCGATCGTAGATCGGTGCATGGCGGCTCGGGGATCTCCAGCTGGTGGCTGGTTGTTGAGGAGGTACGTGGTAGCTGCTGTCACCGTAGCTTGTGGCGTCTTGGGGACCACGTTGCCCCGTGTATCGACTGTCATAGAGCTGAAGTCGAGGACTTTTGCAGCTTCTATGCGTTCTTGCTCGGTAAGATGGGCCATCCGAGATTGCCTCTTTTTGGCGATGTATTCGTTGCCCTTTGAGGAGGATCCTCCGTGGGAGGAGAGCCCAGCACGATGAAGGCTCGACTCGTCCA
This sequence comes from Avena eriantha, assembly GCA_910589775.1. NCBI lineage: Eukaryota > Viridiplantae > Streptophyta > Magnoliopsida > Poales > Poaceae > Avena > Avena eriantha. The sequence continues at coordinate 380,555,405 of OU342746.1, forward strand.
CCACCTTTTTACGCGCTTCGGGCTGCGCGATTGTTTGTGCTTGGCGCTTAAATTCCTCCTTCAGGAGCCAATGGTAGCCCATCAGAAGTTCTTGCGAGGATCTGGGGGTAAAGGGTTTTCCCGTAGAGCCTCGCGGCAGCGAGCCCATTCAATCTCATTGAGCCTGACTACGACGCATTCGCCGGTTTGCTCATTGGTTATGGTTGGAGGTTCGATTGTCCCTCTGTTGTTGACGGGAGTGCGATTGCCACCATTGCCACCGTTGCCTCCATTGCCACGGTTCGGCGGGTCGGTTTCGTTGCCACGGTTGCCCGTGTTGTCGCGATTAGTGGAGGTGTCGCCTGTGTTGATGACGGCGCACATGAAGTGATTGGGAAAGCTGCTGCTCCCGCAACTCTCAGATCCGGAGCCGTAGGCTTCATCTTCGGTTGCCAGATCGCTCAGATCAGACTCGCGACTGCTGTCGCTAACCGTGTTGTCGACTGTTGTCGGGGTGTTGAGTTCACTGAGGGTGCCGATCGATGGAGGGAACCATGATGCTGGGGCAATCGCCGGCACTGTCGGCTGGTCAGGCATGCGAAGCGTGCCCACCTGACCAACTTGGAAGCGGAAGCTCCCGATCGCCAGGCTGATTCCATCGCCCACGGACTCGAAGGCCGGGCGAGTGGCCGGCGTGTGGACGGTGAAGTCGAACGCGCCGAAGAGCTGGCGAATCTCCGCTGTTGCGGAGTTGTAGATCGCGGTTGATGGGGCCGAAGAAGCCGCAACATCAACACTCCCAATTCCCACAGACGACGCCAATTGACGAGGGTTTAACTCATCAATGCCGGTTGTTATGGACTTGGCTTTTGGAGAAGGAGGGAGCGCTGGAGACATCTATCGGCTAGGAAACAAGCACACAGGGGACTCGAAGATTTACCCAGGTTCAAGCCTCGTAGAGGTCCCTACTCCTGCTTGTCTGCTCGTGGAATTATCGAAGGAATCGAATATTACAATGGTGCGCAGATGCGATCTGGCGAGGGTTGTGGAAACTAGGGTTGCGTGTGTCCTTCTCGCCGCCCCCTCCTAGCGTTTATATAGATAGGCTAGGTCTCGGGTAGCAGTTCGAGTCGGTTACAGGTTAGGGTCTTCTCCTTTGAACTTTCTATCTTTAGCTTCTTCTTGTTCTTCAAGCAATCGAGAGTTCGTAGGCTACTCGAGTCCTCTCTTGGGCCTTGGCGACACTGTGGGCTTCTGCCATATTCAGGTCGTATATACAAAACTCGAGTACCTGTAGGGTATACCCATGTCACTACGGGAGTAGACGATTCGGTGCCCACTCCGTCTAAGGAACAACATGTAATCTTTTAACAACTTGTACCCCAAAACGTGTGAGAGATAATATTCACACGCATACGATAACACTTGTGCCATTTTCTCGACATGCAGCTATGAGAGACAAGATTCACAACATCATTTTAGGTGGGTGGAGACCTCTATTGGTAGAGTACGAATCCCTCCAATTGGTGAAAAAACATAACCACATTAAACTAATTGAGTATAATAAATAAATGAGTACTAATATATGCTGATATGAAAATAAAAAGTAAAAAAAATCTGGGTCGACGACCAAGCCGTCGATGTAGGTGTGAAACCTGGACCTTAGCTATCGTCTTAGATTTGATGTCGTTGCTTCGCCGTCACGGCTGGGTCTTCCGGGGCCCATGTCGGCCCCTACGCGACAACTTTCCTATGCTGCCAACCAGCTGGATGCTACGCCGATGACCCTGTCTACGCTGACGAATGCCGTTGGCCCATCTCATTGTACGCCGACGGAAAAAACAGGGCCGACGGCCTCGTTGCTTGGCTGACCAGCTGGGGGCCTACGCCGAGTGTTCCGACTAAAAGACGTCGGCGTAGGAAAAGGGCGTCGACGACTCTGCATGGAGCAACATTATATTCCCGCCGCCTCAAAGCAGATGTCATAAATTTGTCTAAATTTAAATGCATCTAGAGACTATTTAGAGCTCGTTTGGCTCCCATCATTTAGGGGCTAGAATCAAGGAATTCATTTGTGATTCCAAGAATCAACTTGTTTGGCTGCCACGGAATTGGTTTCGGAATGCATTTGCAAATTCCATGGTTTTCATTGTATGTCTAATCTTAATTCCTTTTGGTACCCTATCATTTCTGTGGGTTTGCCAAATGAAATGATATCACCGATGTCATTTCATTTCATTTCTACCAAATGAACTAAAATGATGAGAGCCAAACGAGCTCTTAGTTTAGTTTATAGATACATATAAATTTAGATAACTTTATTTTGAGATGGCGGGAGTACTATTTAGTAAGTATTTCTAAAGCCGTTAGCTATGGCTTTAAAAAACACAGAATAAAACTAGTCTAAGAGGAAGCTTAATAATATAGCCAGCTGCTGGCTATAAGGCCATGCCATGTCATTTAAGAGTAATAAACGAGCTATTAGTTGGCTCTTCATTAGACTTTAATTAATATTTAATTATTTAATGCATGTATGCTAATGGCTCTAGGCTGAATGCAAGCCTCTTTTTATTGATTCTTATGCTATAGCCGGGCTACGGAATAAGAGCCAGTTCATCTCTGTCTTTCCTCTTTTCTCTCTCGTCCAACTAGAACTTTTGATCAAATACTATAGCCTACTCAATAGGCTTATTATACTTGGTCAAGCACGTAAAAGTATTATCTCTCGAGCCTCGGCATGGAGCAACATTCTATTCTCTCCGTCTCAAAACAGATGTCATAAATTTAAATGCATCTAGAGACTATTTAATTTAATTTATAGATACATATAAATTTAGGTAAGTTTTTGGCCTTTATTTTGAGACGGCGGGAGTACTATGTAGTAAGTACTTCTAAAGCCATTGACTATGGCTTTACTAAGCACGTACGCCGTTTCAGAAAAGTAATATCTCTCGAGCCGGGCCGGCAGTCGGCGGCGAAAAATTCTCTGTCGCCCCGTGTGCACGGGCAACGAGGAATCATCCGCGGCGCTATATATACAGAGCGGGACCATGGCTCTTTTCACCATCAGCTAGTCCAGAGCAAGTTCCATCTCCCAAAATTGCCAAGGCTGCTACTGCTAGCCCAGCAATTACAAAGAACAACTAGCAGCATCGTCTTGCAATTTCGGCATGGCTTCTCCTACTCGTACTCGTCGCACCACTAGCAACGGCAGCAAGAGGGATGCGTCTCCGTCAGCCTGGGCGTTCCTCGCCGTGCTGCTGCTGATCATGCTCGGCTGCTCGCCGTGCCAAGGGCGGAAGCTGCTGGTGGCGGGTCAGGAGCAAGGCAACAAGGTGATGCACTTCGAAGGTGGCCTCGTGCTCCGAGTGACGCCAAGCTCCAGCGAGGTCGCACCGGCAGCGGCAGCGGCGGCGCGGAGGGGTTTCTCGAGGGCCGAGCGGTCGATGCGGTCTGTGCCGAGCCCCGGCGTCGGACATTAGCTACGCACGGTTCCATCCATGGTTAGACACGACAAGTTTACATTTTCTGAGAGGATTTCTGCGCCGTTACTTTGTTGCTTCTATAAAGCGAGAGATCAGGTGTCGTAAGGGCTACTCGGATAGCCTAGGCCTCCGGTCTGTGTTCTATTGATACATAATATATATGTATAGTAGTAGAACTCTTTTCTATCTCTAACACCCTCCCTTAATTATAACTTGGACAAGTTGAGATTACGCTTAAACTCTTCAAAGCTACGAACAGGAAGAGGCTTGGTAAATCCATCAGCTACTTGATCCTTTGAAGGAATAAATCTAATCTCCAGCTCTTTGTTGAGAACTCTCTCTCTTTAACAAAGTGAAAATCTATCTTAATATGTTTAGCTCTTGCATGGAATACGGGATTTGCAGATAGATATGTTGCTCCTATATTATCACATCACAAACAAGGTGGCTGAGTTAACTTGACTCCAAGTTCAGAAGAGTGACTGTAACCATATTATTTCTGCGGTGGCATTGGCCACAGACTTGTACTCTGCTTCAGTGCTAGACCTTGAGACCGTGGCTTGCTTCTTAGCACTCCACAAAATGAGATTAGGCCCAAAGAAAACAGCAAAACCTGCAGTTGACCGACGATCATTTGCACACCCTGCCCAGTCAGCATCTGAGAAAGCACTGACTAGGATAGAGTTGGACTTCATAAATGTTAGCCCAAGATCAACTGTATGCTTGACATATCTCATGATACGTTTGGCCGTTGTCCAATGCAAAGTAGTTGGAGCATGCAAATACTGGCATACTTTATTGACTGCAAATGAAATATCAGGTCTTGTCAGAGTAAGATACTGCAATGCACATACCATGCTTCTGTATTTGGTGCTATACTCAGGACCCAATACTTCTCCTTCATGAGCTGTGATTTTTTCTGACGAATACAATGGAGTGGGTGACCCCTTGCAGTCTATCATACTCACCCGTGCAAGAATATCTCGAGCATACTTTGCTTGACTAAGTACGAGCCCATCATCTGCTTTCTGAACCTCAATTCCAAGAAAGTAGTGTAGATCACCTAGATCTTTCAAGGCGAATTCCTTCCTTAAGTCCGCCAACAAGGCATCTGTTGCAGTTTTTGATGAACTGGCAACTATGATATCATCAACATAAACAAGCATAAAGATGGTAATATTGGAGTTGTGATAGATGAACAAGGACGTATCAGATTTGGAAGCAACAAAACCAAGCTGAATTAACTGAGAACTCAATCTTGAATACCATGCCCGAGGTGCTTGCTTCAATCCATATAGAGACTTGTCAAGTCTGTAAACATAGTTCAGCCTTCTCTTATTTTCGTAGCCTGGTGGTTGTCTCATATAGACTTCCTCTTCCAGAACACCATGTAAAAACGTATTCTTTACATCCAATTGTCGCAAGCTCCATCCCCTAGAAACAGCAATTGCTAGGACAAGCCGAACAGTAGCAATTTTAACAACGGGACTGTGTGCTCGCCAATGGGGATAATTGGTTCGAGTCAATTTCTTAGAGGGAGGCTCGCCAAGATTGATCCCCGAGGTGGTAGCCATGCTGATCGAGGAGTTGAGCGACGCTGGCGGCAGGTACGGGGAGGATTTTTCTCACGATCAGTTTCGGCGGAAGAGGCCGGCCTGATACCATATAAAGCGAGAGATCAGGTGTCGTAAGGACTACTCAGATAGCCTAGGCCTCCGGTCTGTGTTCTATTTATATGGGGTGTACGTTGTGGTACACGGAGCTGATACATATTACAACCAATATATACGTATAGTAGTAGAACTCTTTTCTATCTCTAACAGCTTCAACTTTTCTTCATTTTCACACAGAGTGTGAATGGTCCTTCGTGTGCTTGTGCATGAATGTTAGCAGCTGCAAGATGATGCGTGATGCAACCATAATATTAATACTACTCCCTCCGTCCCAAAATAAATGTTTCGGATTTGTTAAGATTTAGATGAATCTAAACACTATTTAGTATATAGATATGTCTAAATTTACACAAAATTTCGACATCTATTTTAAGACAGAGGGAGTATTATTCTTTTTTTTAATCAAAAGTCTTAGTTAATTTCGTTGAATGGAACGAAATTTCGTTGTCAGCGTCCCGATTTCCCTGTCATATCAGTTGCATGGGCCAGGTGTTCCTTGGCATTCCGTTGGATACACTATACTCTGTCGTCTTCTCCGTGACGTTTTGGATCAGTACGTGTGTCGAATGGCACAATTGTAGTGAACATAAATCAGGCATTTTGTTTTTGCTGAAATTACGTCACCCGCTTGAACGGGCACCTTGAGATTGTTCACGCGCGTTGCAGTAACTTACTCTATTTACCTCCGGTCCGGTTTATTAGGCACGTACATAGTTTAAAAACAAGTTTAACAATTAATTTTGATCAATAAATTTTGTATAATATGTTGCAAAAATTATACCATCGGATTTATCTTGAAAAGAAGTTTCCAATGGTATATTTTTTGAGACCCATATTGCATATTTTATTGGTTAAAATTGATAATCAAAAAATTTCTTAAACTACGTACGTGACTAATAAACCGGACCGAAGGGAATACAAAGAAAAGAATTGTCCAATGAATTTAACAAAACCGGACTAAAACCAAGCAAAGAGTGCATGTCCTACATGGGACATAGTGAAACTGAAGAAGATGCAGATGAATTTATATGATCAAAATGTACCGAGATTCTCTTTTGCTGCTATAACTGAGTAATATTCCAATTAAGAGGAAAAGGCAGTGCACGGGATATACGAGGCATAATTAGTTTCTCTTATCTATAACATAAATTATTTTTAGAAGATGTGAACCGACTGTGTGAAAACACAACCTTTCTTTTTCATTGGTACATATAAATTATTTTCAGTACCGCTAGATTTAGTTTGTTTAGATAAGTCTGCATATGGTTTAGTACATTTTGATTAGTATGTATGTGAATGATCCTTCTTTTGTTTGTCTTAATCACCAAAGAAAATACTCCCTCCTTCCTGTTGGGGGAAGAGTACACAACTCCCACCTGCTTGCGGTGAACCCGATGATACCTTCAATTAATATATATGCAGCGGAAATAAAATAATGAGCACATGCACAAGTGACACAAGGATTTACGTGAACAAACCTCTTCAAGGTGAGAAAAAAAACCACGGCTATAGAACAACCGGTCCACACGAGCTTCACTATAAGCAACCTGGATATAGAGTCTTCTCTAGAACATTTAGAGATGTACAACACTCAGCATGTTACCAACCGGCAACAACAACAACAGCAACCACTTGAAAGAAAGATTACAGCAGAACAGAGTATCTCAGCTTCTGTGCTCTTAGGTAATTTACAAACTGCTCTTAAACCTCATATCCAGTTAGCACCAAACTTGGTAGACAAGTAAGTATACGAGTTACCAACATACACACCAAATTGCAGTTTAATCGGATATTGTTTTCCTGTCTAATCCGTTCGTCTACCAAAATTGCTCTGTGCTGAAACTGCAGCAGTCCAAACTGACAAAACCGCTTCCAAATCTAATTCTAAATTGACCCAAATTTCAAACCTGGTAACCAGATCAAATTACTCAAAGCAAGGAACGAGCTCACCAAGATTAGAGTCAATTCAAGCACCTATGAGCCTCCAAACACCAGCTTGATAATAGACCGGTCAGATCTCAGAAATCTGGACAAAAATCACCTCTCCTCTTTTTTTCTCTCTTCTCACTAGGTTGTAGTGTTCTTACGTGTTCTCTCTCCCTCTCATAGAGAAGCCACGATGGCTTCCTTGCTCAACTAACACTCTGATTGAGTCTCACTCACAGCCACCAAGGGTGGCTAGGGTTTTATTTTCTATTCCTCTCCTAAGGAGCACCATAGCTGTTGGATACGAATACCAATCAACGATTGAAACGTGTTGGTCTTTCATGGGCTGATGTTAGGTTGCCAACACACCTTCATGTGTAGGGATCTGGCCCAACACTTTATTGAATAAGGAACGCTCTCTTTTCAAAACTGATAAAAAACGTCCAGAAAAAAACTAGACGAAGGAAACGCACCACCTTTTATTATTATAATATATATATATTTCTTTTAATTAATCCCATTATGCTGAAATGGTTCTCACGCAGTGTGGAGTACAACGCTGTATATTATTCGAGCATAAGACTAAGAACGAAGGAAAAAGGCAAAAATCATGTACCTAGCATGTGCATGCTACAAGAAATCTACCCCCTCGGTCCGAAAATAAGTGACTTGGATTTGTCTAAATTTACATATATATATCTAGACACATTTTAGTGTACAGATACATAAGAATTTAGAAAAATCCAAGTCACTTATCTTTGGACGAAGCAAGTAAATAATAAAGCCTATATCTCATGAAAAAGTTGTAGGCTGTGGTGTACAATTAACAAATTAGGGCACGTTTGGTAGGCTGCCCAAGGCCCAGGCAGGCCCCGTGGGGAAGAAGTTGGGTCGATAGGTTGCCTGTCCGACCTCTACGTAATGGCCCGCAAGAACTTTAAAACACCCCCAGGCCACACTAGCAATCCACCCCTCGTTGTACGCTCCTCGGACGCAAAATCAGATATTCCTTTCACAAGGTCGACCACGTATGGAGATGGCAGGAGCATGTGAGTGCCACACCGAAAAGTGAAATGGGGATGGGAAGGATTCTGTCACCTCCCGCCAAAACCCTTCCTTTTCTACTCTCCATTTCCCCTCCCATTGAGATCCATTACCGGGTCGGCGAGCAGGTTAGCAGCGCACTCACTCCGATCGGCGGCGGCGGTGATACAATGCAAATGTATCTATAATTTTTGATGTTTCATGCTTGGTTTTATCCACTTTCTTTTGTTTTGTCCACACTTTAGAGTACTTTTCATATGATTTCTTGGAGTAACCTATTAACAAGAGCCATAGTGCCAGCTGCCTGTTTTCTGCTGTTTTTGGTTCCAGGAAAGTCAGAAAATGAATATTCTCGGAATTGGATGGGACAAAAGCCAAAGTGCCTATTTTTCCGAAAGTCATCAGATGCCAGAATACGAGACGGAGAGGAGCTAAGGGGCCACCACACCACCTGGCCGCACGGGCCAGGCCTGGCCGCACCAGGGGGTGGTGTGGCCAGCCTAGGCACCCCCTCGGCCTCTCCTTCCGCCTATAAGATGCCCTCAGGACGAAAACCCAAAGGACCCGATCAAAAATCTATGAAAAAGTTTGTAGCTGCCGTCATCTCCATCCCTAGATCGGGAGGGATCTGAAGCTCTTCCCAGCACCCTGCTGGAGAGGGGAATTCACCCTGGAGGCCTTCTTCATCACCATGCAAGCCTCCGGTGTGATGCGTGAGTAGTTCATCCTTGGACTACGGATCCATGTAGTAGCTACATGGCTGGTTCTCCTCCTTTGTGATTTCATGTTTAGATCTTATGAGCTCCGTTCATGATCAAGATCATCAATTTGTAATTTAGCATGTTGTGTTTGCGGGGATCCGATGGATATTGAGATGCTATTTTAGATTGATTATTGATTCTATCATGTCTTTATTATTTGTGATCTTGCATGATTTCCGTTGTTAGTAGCTATCTTGGCCAAGTAGATGCTAGCAACTCCAAGAGTTAGTATTTATGCTCGATAGTGGGTTCATGCCTCTGGTAATCTGGGGAAGTGACAGAAATCACTAAGGTACTAGATGTGCTGTTGTTACTAGGGAGAAAACAACAATCCTTTGTTAATAGAACAATCGTATTGTTTACATTACACGCAATTCGTAAAGCAATAATCCGTTGCTTGCAACTTAATACTGGAGGGGGTTCGGATGATAACCTGAAGGTGGATTATTAGTCATAGATGCAGTTGGATGGCGGTCTATGTATAATGTTGTAATGCCCAATCAAGTCTCAAAGGAGTCAAGATGATTAGTATATGCATGTATTGCTTTCTCGGTGTTTGTCAATTTCCCCGCTGTAATTTGTTCACCCAGCATGTTATCTATCTTAAGGAGAGCCACGTCTAGTGAACTATGGATCCCGGTCCTTTTTATTTACATACAATCTACAAACTGTTTACTACTTTGTGTTTACTTTCTGCAAACTATTACTTCCTTCCATTCGATACGTTTAATCCTTTGTTTTCAGCAAAACACGGTGAGATTGACAACCTCATCGCAAGTTGGGGACAGAGTTCTGTGGTTGTGTTGTGCAGGTCTCCATGTTGCTACTAGCACCGGTAGTGCGCCCTGCCAAGGCTCAGCTAGCAACACCTTTGGGGTGTTTCCTTGCTCCTACTGGTTCGATTAAACCTTGGTTTCATAACTGAGGGAAACTTCCTCCTATGCTCATCATACCTTTCTCTTGGGGTTCCCAACGAGCTCTACTTCAACACTGAGCCATCAAGCATTTTTCTGGCGCCATTGCTGGGGAGTCAAGGACATCTTCACAAGGGGAGTCCCTCATAACCAATCTCTTTACTTTGTTATTTTTGTTTTGCTTAGTTTCTTTTTTCTTTGTTTGCTTGTTTCTCTATCAAAAACACAAAAAATTAGTTTTACTAGTTTTCTTTCTTATTTCAAAAACAAAAAAATGACTAGTCTTGAAAACACTAAGTTGTGTGACTTTACTAGCACCAACAACAATGATTTTATGAGCACACCTATTGCTCCACCTGTGCCTGAAGATACTTTCTTTGAGATAAAACCTGCTTTACTCAATCTTGTTATGAGAGAACAATTTTCTGGTATTGGTAATGAAGATGCTGTTGCCCATCTAAATAACTTTGTTGAACTTTGTGAGATGCAAAAGCATAGGGATATAGATGGTGATATTATTAAGCTGAAATTGTTTCCTTTCTCTTTGAGAGGAAATGCTAAAGAATGGTTGAATTCCTTAACTAGGAATAGTATTGATTCTTGGACTAAGTGCAAAGATGCTTTCATTGGAAAATACTATCCTCCTGCTAAGATTATATCTATGAGAAGTGAAATAATGAAGTTTAAAAAATCTGATAACGAGCATGTTGCTCAAGCTTGGGAAAGAATGAAATCTTTGGTAAAGAATTGTCCCACTCATGGACTGACTGCTTGGATGATCATCCAAACTTTTTATGCAGGATTGAACTATTCTTCAAGGAACCTATTGGATTCTGCTGCTGGAGGTACCTTTATGACCATTACTTTGGGTGCTGCAACAAAACTTCTGGACAATATGATGGTTAATTATTCTGAATGGCATACTGAGAGAGCTCCACAAGGTAGGAAGGTAAATTCTGTTGAGGAAACCTCCTCCTTGAGTGATAAGATTGATATTATTATGTCTATGCTTGTTAATGGGAAAGCCCATATTGATCCAAATAATGTTCCTTTAGCCTCTTTGGTTGCTCAAGAAGAGCAAGTTGATGTGAACTTCATAAGAAATAATAATTTTGGCAATAATGCTTATAGGAACAATTTTGGTAACAACAATTATAAGCCATATCCTCCCAACAATGGTAATGCTTATGGAAGTTCCTACAACAATAATAGGGGTGCTCCCTCTGAACTTGAAGTTATGCTTAAGGACTTTATTAGTAAACAAACTGCTTTCAACAAAACTATTGAGGAAAAACTCTCTAATGCTGAAAGAAATATAGCATCACTTGCTGAAGCTCAAACCTCTTTGAATAAAACGGCTGCTAAACCTGCAAGTAATGATAATCCCTTTGCAGCTACTAATGCTATACAAGTAAGAATTGATGAAAATGTTAGACTATTAGCTGAATTACATGCTAAGTGGGAAAGAGAAGATGAAATTGCTAGAAACATTAGTGTTTCTACTATTACCACCACTAGTGTTGAGGCTAGTAATAGTTCTACTACTTTAGATGATAAATTTGATTTCGATCTTGATGGTTGTAACATCTCTGAAGTTATTAAGTTCCTACAAAAGCTTGCTAAAAGTCCTAATGCTAGTGCTATGAATATGGCCTTTACAAAACACATTACTGATGCTCTCATAAAGATTAAAGAAGAAAAGATGAAACATAAAGCTTCTATTCCTATAAAACAAGAAGATGGTTGGGAACCCATCATTAATATGAAAGTGAATGACTTTGATTTCAAAGCTTTATGTGATCTTGATAGTAGTGTTTATATTATGCCTAGAAGGATTTATGATATGCTTGATTTGCCTCCACTTGAAGATTGTTATTTGAATATCCCACTTAATGATAATGCTAAAAATAAACTCATGGGGAGTCTTAATGATGTTCTTATTATGGTTAAGAATGCCTATGTTGAAGGAAATATGCCCTGAGAGGCAATAATAAAGTTGTTATTATGTATTCCTTATATATGATAGATGTTTATTTTGCATGCTAGAATTGTATTGATCGGAAACATCAATACATGTGTGTTTAATAAAAAAAAGGGTTCCTAGTTATGCCTCTCTTATAGACTAGCTTGTCGATTAACAAGATGATCAAGGTTTCCTGATCATGGACATTGGATGTTGTTAATAACAAGGTCACAACATTGGTGGAATGATGTGATGAACATTCATCGGAAGTATAGCATTACGATCAAGTCATTATGTTTATATTGCTATAACATCATACGAAGTAATCTTTATCCTTAGACCATGAGATCATGTTAATTGCTAACACCGGAAGAGTATCTAGACAACATCAAACGTCACACCGTAACAGGGTGACTATAAAGATGGGTTCAGTGCTACGAAGGTGTTATGTTCAGGCTCATGGATCAAGAGTGGAATTTGTCAATCCCGATGACGGATAGATATACTCTGGGCCCTCTCGGTGATATCACATTGAGATAGCTTGCAAGCAAGTGATGTGATCACTAGAATGTTATATCACGGGAACGAGAAAAGAGTGCATGTCGGTAACGAGATCAAACTAGGTATTTGGATACCGATGATCGAATCTCGGACATGTATTATATCATGAGACAAAGGGATTAAATTACAAGCGTTAAAGGTTCTCACGATCACAAAAGTCATCGTTGAATATGCAGGAGTCAGTATGGATCTCCAGGTCCCGCTTCTGACTATTGATCTGAGAGGAGTCTCAATCATGTCTGCATTATTCACGAACCATAGGGTGACACACTTAAGAGTTACCAGAAACTATTTTGGAGCACATATGTTTCAGACGAAAGAATTGCAAAGCGCAAGAATTGTTTCGATAGAAACCGGAAATTGTTTTGGGTGAAATTGCAGAAAGTGGTTCTGCATGTGATATTGAAATATTGCAAGGGGTTATATGTGAATGTTTGTTAATTAAAGTAATTAACAAAATTCTTAATAAATTTAATAGAAGAGTTTTATTAAATGAGAGAGTATTAAACTTGGAGAATTTTAATGCATTTAAAGTGGGGACTTTAAAAGGGAATGTGAAGAGGCATTTTAATGTGGAGGGGTTACCACCAGATGAATGGGGGAGGTGAGGGGTCACCCCCATCCGCCGTCCATGGAGAGGAGGGGCACCCCCTCCTCCTATAAAAGGTCACCCTCTCCCTCCTTCTTCCTCACACCTCCTTGTGAAGGATCTCTCTCACCCTCTAGAATTATTCCCCCATGGTCTCGGATTAGCGAGATACATGTTCCCGGTGGCATTTCATCTGGAAGGAGTTGATGCTTCCGCTGGATCGCTGGAGCGAGGAGTTGTAGGTTGTCTGGTGGCTTGAACGTGTGTGCGAGTACGGATGCGCTGCTGAGTTGCGGCGCTCGGACTTCCTCATGATCTTGAGATCGGCAAGTGTACGACTACATCAACCACGAGTTCCTACTCGTTAACAAAACTCGTTGTCTTCGAGGGTAAGTTCTCGTTGGATGAATTTCCACCCATTGCTTTGTACCTAGTAGATAGATCTTGGCGTGTAGTTCTCATCGTAGGAAAATTTTTGTTTTCTATGCTGCGGACCCAACAGTGGTATCAGAGCCTGATCTATGCGTAGGTCCTTTGCACGGGTAGTACACATATGTTTATATGTGGGCGATGATGATCATGTTATTGCATCTTCTATGTATTTTGGATATTGGTGGCATAGTGGGATGAAGCGGCTCGGACCAACCTTACATGTCATCCTACATGAGACTGGTTCTACGACTGACATGCAACTTGTTTTGCATAAGTGGCTGGTGGGTGTCTGTCTCTCCTACTATAGTCAATATCTGATTTACAACGAGTTGCTAATAACTTGGTTATTCTCGTTGTGGTTCATGTTCGTAGGTGAGAACGGTTCTATCTCTGAAAGCCCTAAGCCACGTAAAACTTGCAATTGATAAATTTGAGGCGTCTAGTTTAGATCGTTGCTGGGCTAGTGTAGTGATATGGTATTGTTGTAAGTAGATGTATGATAGATACTCTTACAACACATTGAACGTGTAAGTTCCATAGACCTTGGCCTTACATACAAAGGAATGATAGAGATCATACCACGATGCAAATGATAGAGATCAAATGCATGGACCATATCATCTCACTTTACACATTAGATGTTAGCATCTTATACTGCTAGTTTGGCGCTTTTGGTAGCATTGTAAGATGATCCCTCATTTAGATATCAAGATAAAATGTGTTCTTTCTTGAGTATGCACCGTTCTATGGATCGTGTTTCGAGACATCACGTGACGATCGGGTGTACTTGACTCTACGCTTTCATACAACGGGTGTAAGACAGTTTTACACACGCGAGTACTAAGGTTCTTACTTGGCGAGCCTAGCATGTACAGACATGGCCTCGGAACACGGACCGAAAGGTTAAGCATGAATCATATAGTTGATATGATGCCCATATAGATGCTCGCCTTTGAAGCTACACCGACTCACGTGATGATTGGACTTGGTGTAGTGGATTTGGTTCATGTAATCACCAAAAAGGCACGAGGGATGTCGTTTTGGAGTGGGAGTTCATTAGTAATTTGGATTAGTTGAACTCACTTTATCATATACTTAGTCTAAATAAACATTACAAATTCTATTATAGATGGCACCACCTGCCTTTAATTTCAATGTGTTCATGGAGAAAGAGAAACTTGCTACGAATGGTAGCAACTTCACCAACTGGGCTATGAATTTGAGGATTCTCCTCACTGCTGTACAAAAGCAATATGTGCTAGATGCGCTGCTAGGCCCCCCACCAGCTCCTGATGCCCCTGACGAGGAAAAGAATGTCTATGTGACTCGTCAGGAGGACCACAACTTAGTTCATTGCGACATACTGTATGGGCTAGAGCCAGAACTTCAAAAGCATTTCGAAAATGGCAATGCTTTTGATACCATGGGAGAATTGAAAATGATTTTCGATACCCATGATGCCGTAGAGAGTTATAATGCTACTGAAAAGTTCTTTAGCTGCATGATGGAGGAAAACAGCTCCGTTAGTGAGCACGTACTCAAAATGTCTGGGTACGCCGATAAGCTTGTGTCCTTGGGAATAACGATTCCCATTGACTTAGGCATACATCATGTTCTCCAATCTCTATCACCTAGCTACAAGAGCTTCGTGATGAACTATAATATGCAGGGCATGAAGAAGACTCTTCCCGAGCTTCTGTCAATTCTTAAGACTGCAGAAGTGGAGATTAGGAAAGAACATCAAGTGTTGATGATCAATAGGACCACCGGTTTCAAGAAGGACAAGAAAGGCAAGCACAAGGGAAAGTAGGGTGGAAAATCTGTTGCCGCGTCTGAAAAGAAACCCCGAGCTGGCCCTAAGTCCGATACAGAGTGCTACTATTGCAAGGGGACTGGCCATTGGAAGCGCAACTGCCCCAAGTATTTGGCGGACAAGAAGTCCGGCAAGGCAAAAAAAAGGTATATATGATATAGATGTTATTTATGTGTACTTGACTAGTAGTCGCAGTAGCACCTGGGTATTTGATACGGGATCGGTTGCTAATATATGTAACTCGATTCAGGGGCTACAGAACAAGCGACAACTAGCAAGGAATGAGGTCACAATGCGGGTCGGCAATGGATCAAGATTTGATGTGATCGCCGTCAGAACGATGCCTCTCCATATGCCATCGGGATTAGTTATAAACCTGAATAATTGTTATTTGGTGCCTGCACTTAGCATGAACATTGTATCTGGATCGTGTTTGATGCAAAGTGGTTATTCGTTTAAATTTGAAAACAATGGTTGTTCGATTTATATGGATAATATATTTTATGGTCATGCACCTGTGTTGAATGGTTTATTTCTGATGGAGCTCCATAGTAATATTACGCACATTCATAATGTTAATGCTAAAAAGATTAAACTTGATGATATATCTGCATATATGTGGCACTGCCATCTAGGTCATATTGGCGTTAAACGCATGAAGAAACTCCATTCTGATGGACTTTTGTAATCATTTGATTTTGAATCATTTGATACATGTGAGCCATGCCTTATGGGCAAGATGACTAGAACACCGTTTTTCGGTTCAGTGCAACGGGCGACAGATTTATTGGAAATCATACATACTGATATATGTGGACCAATGAGTGTGTCGGCGCGAGGTGGATATCGTTATTTTGTTACTTTCACGGATGATTTGAGTAGATACGGGTATATCTATTTGATGAAACACAAATCTGAAACTTTTGAAAAGTTCAAGGAATTTCAGAATGAAGTGGAAAATCATCGTAATAGAAACATCAAATTTCTACGGTCTGACCGTGGAGGAGAGTATCTAAGTTACGAGTTTAACACACACATGAAAGAGTGTGGAATAGTTTCACAACTCACGCCTACCAGAACACCACAACGTAATGGTGTGTCGGAACGTCGTAATCATACCTTATTTGATATGGTTAGATCTATGATGTCTCTGACTGACTTGCCACTGCCATTTTGGGGTTATGCACTGGAAACAGCTGCATTCACTTTAAATCGGGCACCATCTAAATCCGTTATACGACACCATATGAATTATGGTTTGGAAACAAACCTAAGCTGTCATTTCTTAAAGTTTGGGGATGCGATGTTTATGTGAAGAAACTTCAGCCGGATAAACTCGAACCCAAAGCGGAAAAATGCGTCTTCATAGGATACCCTAAGGAAACGATTGGGTATACCTTCTATCAAAGATCCGAGGGCAAGGTTTTTTTTGCCAAGAATGGATCCTTTCTTGAGAAGGAGTTTCTCGCGAAAGGTGTGAGTAGTCGTAGGTAGAACTCGAATAGGTTATTGAACCTTCTCTTCATGAATTCGCGAGTAGCGTAGCACCGGAAGTTTTTTCGGAGTTGACTTCACCTAATGAAGAGAGAGCTAATGATATTGATCATGAAATTCCGAAAGAGGGCACTACCGAACCTCACAGGTCAAGCAGGACACGTGCAACTCCTGAACTATACGGCAATCCTATTGTGAATTTCATGGTTGATGAAATGGATGACCCTGCGACGTATGAAGAAGCGATGATGAGCCCGGATTCCAACAAATGGCTAGAAGCCATGAAATCCGAGATGGAATCCATGTACGAGAACCAAGTTTGGACCTTGGTGGACTTACCTCACGATCAAAAGGCCATTGAGAATAAATGGATTTTCAAAAGAAAAACTGATGCTGATGGTAATGTGGCCATCTATAAGGCTCGACTTGTCGCAAAGGGGTTTCGAAAAATTCAAGGAGTTGACTACGATGAGACATTCTCTCCCGTAGCGATGCTTAAGTCGGTTAGGATTATGTTAGCAATTGCTGCATATTTCGATTATGAAATATGGCAGATGGATGTCAAAACTGCGTTCCTCAATGGTAATATGGAAGAAGAGTTGTATATGATACAACCTAAGGGTTTTGTCGATCCTAAGGATGCTAATAAGGTATGCAAACTTTAGCGATCCATCTATGGACTGAAGCAAGCATCCTAGAGTTGGAATCTCCGCTTTGATGAGGTGATCAAAGAGTTTGGATTTGTCCAAATTTATGGAGAGGCTTGTATTTACAAGAAAGTGAGTGGGAGCAATGTGGCATTTCTGATATTATATGTGGATGACATATTATTCATTGGAAATGATATAGATCTTTTAAACAGTGTTAAAAGTTATCTAAACAACAAATTTTAGATGAAAGACCTTGGTGAAGCATCATATATATTAGGCATTAAAATCTATAGAGATAGATCAAGGCGCCTAATTGGGCTATCGCAGAGTACATACCTTGATAAGATATTAAATAAGTTTAATATGGACGGAAGTAAGAAGGGGTTCTTACCTATGTTACAAGGCAAGACATTGAATAAGACTCAAAGTCCGGCTACGGCGGAAGAAAGAGAGATGATGGATAAGAGCCCCTATGCCTCGTCCATAGGCTCTATTATGTATGCCATGCTATGTACAAGACCGGATATGGCACATGGTATTAGTTTGACTAGTAGGTACCAATCTGATCCAGGTTCGGAACACTGGATAGCGGTCAAGAACATCCTCAAGTACTTGAGAAGAACTAGCGATATGTTTCTTATATACGGAGGTGAAGAAGAGCTAGTCGCTAAGTGTTATGTCGATGCTAGTTTTGACACCGATCCGGATGACTCTAAGTCTCAATCCGGATACGTATTTATCTTGAACGGAGCAGCAGTTAGTTGGGGGAGTTCCAAACAACCTGTGGTGGCTGGATCAACGACTGAGGCGGAATATGTTCCTGCTTCAGAAGCGGCGTAGGAAGCGGTTTGGATGAAAGAGTTCATTACGGAACTAGGTGTGATTCCTAGTGCATTGGACCCGATGGTGATCTATTGTGACAACAATGGAGCCATAGCCAACGCAAAGGAACCGAGGTTTCACAAGAATTCCAAGCATATTAAGCGCCGGTTTCACTCCATCCGCGAGCATGTCAAGGATGGAGATATAAAGATTTGTAAAGTACACACAGACCTAAATGTAGCAGATCCATTGACTAAAGCTCTCCCTAGGGCAAAACATGATCAACACCGGAACTCCATGGGTGTTAGATTTATCACTATGTGAACTAGATTATTGTCTCTAGTGCAAGTGGGAGACTAAAGGAAATATGCCCTGAGAGGCAATAATAAAGTTGTTATTATGTATTCCTTATGTATGATAGATGTTTATTTTGCATGCTAGAATTGTATTGATCGGAAACATCAATACATGTGTGTTTAATAAACAAAAAGGGTTCCTAGTTATGCCTCTCTTATAGACTAGCTTGTTGATTAACAAGATGATCAAGGTTTCCTGATCATGGACATTGGATGTTTTTAATAACAAGGTCACAACATTGGTGGAATGATGTGATGAACATTCATCGGAAGTATAGCATTACGATCAAGTCATTATGTTTATATTGCTATAACATCATACGAAGTAATCTTTATCCTTAGACCATGAGATCATGTTAATTGCTAACACCGGAAGAGTATCTAGACAACATCAAACGTCACACCGTAACAGGGTGACTATAAAGATGGGTTCAGTGCTACGAAGGTGTTATGTTCAGGCTCATGGATCAAGAGTGGAATTTGTCAATCCCGATGACGGATAGATATACTCTGGGCCCTCTCGGTGATATCACATTGAGATAGCTTGCAAGCAAGTGATGTGATCACTAGAATGTTATATCACGGGAACGAGAAAAGAGTGCATGTCGGTAACGAGATCAAACTAGGTATTTGGATACCGATGATCGAATCTCGGACATGTATTATATCATGAGACAAAGGGATTAAATTACAAGCGTTAAAGGTTCTCACGATCATAGAAGTTATCGTTGAATATGCAGGAGTCAGTATGGATCTCCAGGTCCCGCTTCTGACTATTGATCCGAGAGCAGTCTCAATCATGTCTGCATTATTCGCGAACCGTAGGGTGACACACTTAAGAGTTACCGGAGACCATTTTGGAGCACATATGTTTCAGACGAAAGAATTGCAAAGCGCAGGAATTGTTTCGATAGAAACCGGAAATTGTTTCGGGTGAAATTGCAGAAAGTGGTTCTGCATGTGATATTGAAATATTGCAAGGGGTTATATGTGAATTTTGTTAATTGAACAAAATTCTGAATAAATTTAATAAAAGAGTTTTATTAAATGAGAGAGCATTAAATTTGGAGAATTTTAATGCATTTAAAATGGGGACTTTAAAAGGGAATGTGAAGAGGCATTTTAATGTGGAGGGGTTACCACCACATGAATGGGGGAGGTGAGGGGTCACCCCCCATGCACCGGCCATGGAGAGGAGGGGCAGCCCCCTCCTCCTATAAAAGGCCACCCTCTCCCTCCTTCTTCCTCACACCTCCTTGTGAAGGATCTCTCTCCCCCTCTAGAATTATTCCCCCATGGTCTCGGATTAGCGTGATACATGTTCTCGGTGGAATTTCGTCTGGAAGGAGTTGTTGCTTCCGCTGGATCGCTGGAGCGAGGAGGTGGAGGTTGTCCGATGGCTTGAATGTGTGTGCGAGTACGGATGCGCTGCTGAGTTGCGGCGCTCGGACTTCCTCACGATCTTGAGATCGGCAAGTGTACGACTACATCAACCACGAGTTCCTACTCGTTAACAAAACTCGTTGTCTTCGAGGGTAAGTTCTCGTTGGATGTATGTCCATCCGTTGCTTTGTACCTAGTAGATAGATCTTGGCGTGTAGTTCTCATCGTAGGAAATTTTTTGTTTTCTATGCTGCGGACCCAACAGTGGTATCAGAGCCTGATCTATGCGTAGGTGCTTTGCACGGGTAGTACACATATGTTTATATGTGGGCGATGATGATCATGTTATTGCATCTTCTATGTATTTTGGATATTGGTGGCATAGTGGGATGAAGCGGCCCGGACCAACCTTACATGTCATCGTACATGAGACCGGTTCTGCAACTGACATGCAACTTGTTTTGCATAAGTGGCTGGCGGGTGTCTGTCTCTCCTACTATAGTCAATATCTGATTTACAACGAGTTACTAATAACTTGGTTATCCTCGTTGTGGTTCATGTTCGTAGGTGAGAACGGTTCTATCTCCGAAAGCCCTAAGCCATGTTAAACTTGCAATTGATAAATTAGAGGCGTCTAGTTTAGATCGTTGCTAGGCTAGTGTAGTGATATGGTATTGTTGTAAGTAGATGTATGATAGATACTCTTACAACACATTGAACGTGTAAGTTCCATAGACCTTGGCCTTACACACAAAGGAATGATAGAGATCATACCACGATGCAAATGATAGAGATCAAATGCATGGACCATATCATCTCACTTTACACATTAGATGTTAGCATCTTATACTGCTAGTTTGGCGCTTTTGGTAGCATTGTAAGATGATCCCTCATTTAGATATCAAGATAAAATGTGTTCTTTCTTGAGTATGCACCGTTCTATGGATCGTGTTTCGAGACATCACTTGATGATCGGGTGTACTTGACTCTACGCTTTCATACAACGGGTGTAAGATAGTTTTACACACGCGAGTACTAAGGTTCTTACTTGGCGAGCCTAGCATGTACAGACATGGCCTCGGAACACGGACCGAAAGGTTAAGCATGAGTCATATAGTTGATATGATGCCCATATAGATGCTCTCCTTTGAAGCTACACCGACTCACGTGATGATCGGACTTGGTGTAGTGGATTTGGTTCATGTAATCACCAAAAAGGCACGAGGGATGTCATTTTTGAGTGGGAGTTTATTAGTAATTTGGATTAGCTGAACTCACTTTATCATATACTTAGTCTAAATAAACATTACAAATTCTGTTGTAGATGGCACCACCTGCTTTTAATTTCAATGTGTTCATGGAGAAAGAGTCTCCACCTTCTATCTTTATGCACCTACTTTGAGAGCATAGTGGCCATTCTTAGTTGTATGTGCATTGTCCCAAGACTTGTTGATTGATGCATAGCTTTGATAATGCTTGTTTTAAACTATTTGTATGTAGTCACTCTTATGAACTCTGAAGGTGTCCTATGCATTTATATTTGCTACTCTATGAGGGACAAGTTGAATACTATTATGCTATGTTTTCTTTATGTGAGACAAACAAACGTCTTGCAAAGCATTGTTATTCATGAATCTTTTGTTTGTGCCTTTTCATGTTGCATCATAGTTTCTTTGTCTTATTGCTACAACTTTGTCTTTCATGTTATGATTGAAGTACTATGATCCCAACTTTGAATGTTTTACAAATACTTTGATCAAGTATTTGATGGTGCATCTCACCTTAAAAATTATTCTTTCTTGGGGATGTTGATACATTGCAAACGTATCTATAATTTTTGATGTTCCATGCTTGGTTTTATCCACTTTCTTGTGTTTTGTCCACACTTTGGAGTACTTTTCATATGATTTCTTGGACTAACCTATTAACAAGAGCCACAGTGCCAGCTGCCTGTTTTCTGCTGTTTTTGGTTCTAGGAAAGACAAAAAATGAATATTCTCGGAATTGGACGGGACAAAAGCCAAAGTGCCTATTTTTCCGGAAGTCAGCAGATGCCAGAATACGAGACGGAGAGGAGCCAGGGGGCCACCACACCACCTGGATACGCGGGTCAGGCCTGGCCACGCCAGGGGGTGGTGTGGCCAGCCCAGGCACCCCATCGGCCTCTCCTTCCGCCTATAAGATGCCCTTGGGACGAAAACCCTAAGGACCCGATCAAAAATCCACGAAAGAGTGTAGCCGCTGTCATCTCCATCCCTAGATCGGGAGGGATCTGAAGCTCTTCCCGGCACCCTGCCAGAGAGGGGAATTCATCCCGGTGGGCTTCTTCAACACCATGCAAGCCTCTAGTGTGATGCGTGAGTAGTTCATCCTTGGACTACAGATCCATGTAGTAGCTAGATGGCTGGTTCTCCTCCTTTGTGCTTTCATGTTTAGATCTTGTGAGCTCGGTTCATGATCAAGATCATCTATTTGTAATTCTTCATGTTGTGTTTGCGGGGATCTGATGGATATTGAGATGCTATTTCAGATTGATTATTGATCCTATCATGTCTTTGTTATTTGTGATCTTGCATGCTTTCCGTTGTTAGTAGCTATCTTGGCCAAGTAGATGCTAGCAACTCCAAGAGTTAGTATTTATGCTCGATAGCGAGTTCATGCCTCTGGTAATCTGGGGAAGTGACAGAAATCTCTAAGGTACTAGATGTGTTGTTGCTACTAGGGAGAAAACAACAATCCTTTGTTCATAGAACAATCATATTGTTTACATTACACGCAATTCGTAAAGCAATAATCTGTTTCTTGCAACTTAATACTGGAGGGGGTTCGGATGATAACCTGAAGGTGGATTATTAGTCATAGATGCAGTTGGATGGCGGTCTATGTATAATGTTGTAATGCCCAATCAAGTCTCAAAGGAGTAAAGATGATTAGTATATGCATGTATTTCTTTCTCGGTGTTTGTCAATTGCCCCGCTATAATTTGTTCACCTAGCATGTTATCTATCTTAAGGAGAGCCACCTCTAGTGAACTATGGATCCCGGTCCTTTTTTTACATATAATCTATAAATTGTTTACTACTTTGTGTTTACTTTCTGCAAACTATTACTTCCTTCCATTCGATATGTTTAATCCTTTGTTTTCAGCAAAACACGGTGAGATTGACAACCTCATCGCAAGTTGGGGACAGAGTTCTATGGTTGTGTTGTGCAGGTCTCCACATTGCTACTAGCACCGGTAGTGCGCCCTACCAAGGTTCAGCTAGCAACACCTTTGCGGTGTTTCCTTGCTCCTACTGGTTCGATTAAACCTTGGTTTCATAACTGAGGGAAACTTGCTGCTGTGCTCATCATACCTTCCTCTTGGGGTTCCCAACGAGCTCTACATCAACACTGAGCCATCAGGCAGCGAGGGCAAGACTACTATATCCTCTCCATCGAGTTCTCCTCCACCTCCACCGATGATTGTAAATAATTACACCTCCACATTTTCGCTAATGTCTTTCAAGTGTTAGGATTTGCTTCCAATTTGGCATTGGTTGAAATCGATTTCGTTACAATTCATGGTTGTTAGGACCTCACAAACATAGATAATGCTCCAGACTACATCGAAGACCCCACATTTTGCGACATAGATGTGGATTGTCCCAAGGTGCGTCGCGTCCACAAGTTTGAGCCTGTCAAGTATGTTGAATATGAAGGAAGCAACACTGGCCATAGATTTTATCTCTGTCATGTGCTAAATGTAAGTTCCCAGCTTCTGATTTATCATGTACTAATTCTTCTAAAAGCTGTGAGCATGATCTTCTAATTTGAAGGAAATCACAAACTGTGGGTTTTTGGCTTGGTTGGACAATGAGTGGCCAAAAACAGGAAGCACGCTGTAGAAAAACTCTAGGGAATGTATCTTGACAGTAACAGTACAAAAATTGATGAGAGGATTCAGAATACGAAGTTAGTGGAGGAGCTGGCTGATAAGAAGGACAAGATTGAGAAGAAGTACTCAAGTCTCTTAGTTAATGTGAAAATGTTCATGGATGCCGTTGAGAAAAAGGTTGTGGAGAACATTTCTAGGACTAAGGACACAGAGAAAGACATGAATTTGCAAAATACCAAAGTGTTGAAGAATCAAGTGGAGATGCTGAGGCAGATGCATAAATCTCAAGCAAATACACTGAATGCCAGGCACCAGAAATGGGATGAGCAAAAGGAGGATATGAAGGAGGAAAAGAAGAAGCTCGAGTACATATTGTTTGATATGCTAAATACTAGCGAGGCTAAGAAGGACATATTGAAGAGCATCGAGTAAATATGTGATGAGTGATGTGTAATTTATGTCGATTTCTACTTGTAGCGAGATGGTGGTAGGATGGTGAGCT
The DNA here is from genome assembly GCA_910589775.1 of Avena eriantha. Taxonomy (NCBI): domain Eukaryota; kingdom Viridiplantae; phylum Streptophyta; class Magnoliopsida; order Poales; family Poaceae; genus Avena; species Avena eriantha. Next base: position 380,579,629 of record OU342746.1, read on the forward strand.
AGCATTGCTAGATTGACACTCACTTTTGATGTGGTGGTAGGTCGATACCATAATCCCCTTTGTTAATGAGCATGCATGTGATGTGAACTTTTCTTCATATGTTATGATTTTAGTGGAGGATATACATTAATATGACTAGCTCACCTTTTTTTTATCATGGTAACCATATCAAGCCTCATGTGGACAACCAAACATCATTGATTTGCATTAGTGCGGCTAAAAGGGTTTCATGTAGGCTACCAAACAAATGAGAGATAGTTGCACACCCCATCTAGCATGTTGAAATAAATTGCCTAGCCCTTTCCATCAGTTCGGACTGTTGGTTGTGTTGGCTAATGCATGTAATTCAATATGGTATCAGAGCAGGAGGTACTAGGATCAAATCCGGGCCAATGCAAGAATTAAATAATAATATTGCGGCTCCCCAAACGTACGTCACAATAGGTCAGAGAGCGAAAGACGTAGGGTGAGTGTTGAAATATATTGCCTAGCCATTTTCATCACTTCGGACAATTCAATATGGTATCAGAGCAGGAGGTCTTAGGATCAAATCCTGGCCAACGCAAGAATTAAAAATAAATATTGCGGTTAACCAAACATGTGTCACAATAGGCCAAAGGGCGAAAGATGTAGGGTGAGTGTTGAAATATATTGTCTAGCCCTTTTCATCAGTTCGAACTGTTGGTTGTGTTGTCTAGTGCATGCAATTCAATACAGCCAAGTGAAAAAAGGACAACCAAAAGAAATGAAAAAGATGGCAAGAGGCTGTTGACACGGGGACACACCCCGGGGGCCTTGCCCAGCAAGCCCGAAAATCCATGCATGATACTCCCTGCGTCCCAAAATATAAGGCGCCTAAGGATTAGTCAAAAGTTAACATTTTTAAGTTTGACCATAACTATACACAAAAATATAAAAATTTATAATACTAAATTAATATCAATAGATTCACCATAAAGTATATTTTCTTAATATGTCTATTCAATATTGTAGATGTAGATATTTTTTTCTAAATATTTGATCAAAGTTAGTAAGGTTCGATGTCATCTGATTGATGACAAATACGTCATGAGGGGGTCTTCGAGGCGTGTGGAAGAGAGGGCTGTGAGACATACTGTGTTTCGGGATGGTGAACACACAAGTTTGTCCAGGTTTGAATCCACCGGCTTTGGACGGATCCTACTCCTGCTAGCAATCCAGTAATACGGTAGCGCCGAAATATGGGTTATAAGGGTTTCGCCTGTGCGAGTTGAGATTAAAGGTTATCAGGTAGTGCCCTAAAGGCTCTCCCTAGTACGGCTTATATAGATATTCGGCCTAGGGTTTACAGGAGAGACCTATCCGGCTACGACTAAGAGTCGGTTACAGATTACATTTTAAACTACAAGTAACATTATAGCCTATATCGATAAGTCATCTGGGTCTTCCCGTAGCCAGACTGAACTCCGTCCCTTCTCCCTGACTGGGCCGTCCGTGAAGCAATGCTCTAATCCGAAGTGGACCACCCTGATCAGTGAGTATATTGAGGATACCCGGAAAGTATATCCCAACATTTGACTGTTGACCAATTCTTAGACACCTTATATTTTAGGACGGAGGGAGTACCTAAAACGTTCTTAATGGTCGAGTTGTGCAGTTGCTTGTAAGATATGATTGATTATGCAGCCAAAATGCTTTATGCTGCCAAATGTAGTTTCTTCCAAAACTATCGGACTATCGGTGTAAAAGTCAATCTTCATTTACGTAGTAGTAACACTCAGGTTATTTTGGACCTAGAGAATGCATGGATCAGCTGGTTGATAAGTTCTTAATCATAAGGCCAGAGCTAATTAACTACTCACCCACGCATGTCACCGCCGGCATAAAACGCGCTTTAATCTTGTTGCTGAAGCCCTAAAAAAAGCTAAATTTTGGCAGCAGGACACCTGTTTCTTGGCATGACACTAGTGGAAAACGGGCCTTAGTCCCGGTTTGTAAGGGCCTTTAGTTCCAATTTGCCATTCGGGACTACGAAGGCGGGACTAGAGGTCACCCCCTTTAGTCTCGGTTCTGTCACAAACCGGGACTAAAGGTCCTCACGAGACTGTGTTGAGCAAGCAGGACCTTTAGTCCCGGTTCGTATTACGAATCGGAACAAAAGATTATATTTTTCAAAAAAAAAAATCCAATTTTTTTAAAATTTTTTCTTGAACTTTTGAATTATCTGACTCGTTAAAATTTCACACATCTCTCATGTTTAACACTAACTATACTTAATCTTAGGTCAAATTACAGTTATGGTCAAACTTCCCGGTCAGTCACCCATCCTAGCACTACTCCATCCAAAGTACGCTTAACTTCCTCATTTCATCTCTCACCTCGTGCGAAGGACTCTTATACCTTGTTGTCAGGACTAGTATATTAATTCTATTAACTCATATCAATATGTCATCCGTCTTTATTTTTTGAAATTACGAACAACTATTTAAGTAACAATAATAAATAAGTAATAATAATATTTTATTCATATGAAAATAAAAAACTAATTAAACTAATATTTTATTCATTTTTTTTCCATTTATTCATTTAATGTGACATAAATAATATCTTCAAATCTGTGAATCGAAATTCGACAAATAATATATCCATTATTATCAAAACAATGTGACGAATTCAAATGTGACATAAAAAATTTAATATTTTTTTAATTTTTGAAATAAATTTTATTTCTTTTCGAATTTACTAGCTCCTCCGACGACCTCCTCCGGACTAGAAGGACGACGAGTATGTGACTGAAGGCGGCAGAGGAAAAGCACGGTGGTGGCGGTGGTGGAGAAGAACGACGGTGGCAGCAGCGGTGATCGGAGCAGATGTGAGAAGGACGTGTATGCGAGTATGACCTATGGGGGAGGGAGGTAGCACTGGAGCAAACCTCTTGACCTTATTTTCACAGAATTGGTTTTTGCCAAACATGATGCATCCTAAACTTCTGGAAACTAGAAAGGAACGAAATTTTAGTGTCTCCTTCGCCACTTCCCTTTCACCCTAGTTGCATGAGCCACGTGTGTTTGCGCACGAACCGGCTGAAAATATTGCAAGCGGCTCTGCCAGCTTATGCATACGTGCTTATTATTATTATTATTATTATTATTATTATTATAGTAAATAATAGCGCTATATTGTTTCGGCTCAAGATGTTATGTACGTCGTACCGATTTGTTTTCCCGTGGGATGAAGGCCGCAAAGGACATGCGGCGTCGTTGTAACGGAGTTCTGCTATCATGTGAGGCGGTCCCCACTGCAGGCTAGTGCGAAAGATTCTAGACCATGCGTTCGCCGTGTTACCCTGCGTCGCAGGACAGTGGGCGTCCGCGGGTAGGACCGCCCTGTGAGAGGCGTTCCCAGCGCAACGCGCCTCTGTGCCTGCAAGGTGGCAGGGTCCGCCGGGGCCAACGTGGCATCGTGAAGCCATGTCGGTTGCAGACTCTTGCGGACATGGGGCCATGCCGAAAGGCGACATGGCACCGTAAGACCATGCCAGTCACGTATTATCATGGGACATAGGGCCCGTCCATTGCTGATGTGGCGCCGTAAACCCATGTCGGTCATAGATTGTCGCGTACGTGCGGCCCGTCCAGAGACGACGTGGCGTTGTAAAATGATGTAGTGCGTCAACGTATAACGTAAATGACAGTTGTTCTCGTGTTTGGCTAGCAGAGCTTACACCGTAGACTGTAGATGTCCGCTGGTTATCGCCGGCAGATCATGTTGTGGATCCCATTTTGGAGACATCGTGCCTAATGAAACTCGAGACGGGTGCATGTGATCACGGATGAGAAAATGTCTAGCTTCGTAGGCTATAACCGGCTGCAGTTTCTCGTGAACCCCGAGAGTTATCCCAACCCGGCCGCGTGAGCTGGACGCGTAGACTGTAATACTCCACGCGTTCTCGCGACTATGCCTTGCGGTGGGTTCCGTTCACGTATAGACGTATCATGAGAGAACTTGCATTGCAATTATTAAAAACAAGCATCAGTTTTCGCGCTAACCATTCTTTAGCTCTCTTTTCTTCTTCTTTTTTTCCTTGACGCCGGCGTGTTTTGGTTCCTCTCCGGTGGTCGGTCGCAAGTGCCGTTCCGGTGAGGCGGTGACTATACCCGAAATCGGCGCTTGCCGCTGCTGACCAGCGTTAGTCGTGACGCGTCTACGGTTTGATACTCTCGAAATTCACCGCCGTAGCACCGGCTGTACGCTCTTTTTAGTCCTCTCTTCTTCTCTCCGTAGTGTCGTCTTCGCATGTTTCCTTCATTGCACTTCATGCGTCGTCCGGTGATCATACTTGAGACGGACGCCAAAGTCGAACATCGAGTTTGTTTCTACTACCATTCCCTCTTAAAATATTGACTGCGAAGGTTAGACAAAAAGTTGACTTTGAATAGTATAAAATACACGTTTTCTAAGAATTGTGTGGGATATCCGTTGACCGCGAAACGTGCGAAAAAACGCTTCCTCAAGATCGTATAAAATACATGTTGTCTTTGAATCGTATGAAAAAACATATTTCCTATAACTCGTGTACAAATAAAAATGGACTGCGAACCGTGTGAAACATCCATATACTGCTACTTTTACGAAAATAACGATGAACTCGAATCGTATAAGGAAAATCTTAAATACAAAACCTACTAAACATCGACGGAAAATCTAAAAAAACCATTAAAAAGTTATATGTGGACCGTACAAAACACGATAAAAATATATCTTTTTGTATGGTTGCTTCATCTTCCGAGAAACCGAACGTGTCGAGGACGTTAATTTTAGAATGTTAACTATAAATCGTACCGTAAATTGGACCAGATTATCCGCAATCATTAAGTCGGGGTAGGACACTCGCCTATGCAACGCCGAACATTAGAGGATCTGAGACATGCTTAAGGCATATATACTCTTTGTTTGCACTCATACACGCTACCTCTTCTCTTTCTTCCGTGCTATGTGGTGCAGATGCACTGCTTCTTTCTTTGCGTACATTTTCCGCGCTGGCTTCGTCTTTCTTCTTACTCTCTTGTCGTTCCGGATGGCCATGTCACCGGGACTATCATTTCTTTTTTTGTATTTTTTCTTATTTTCTATACCCCGTTCATCGCAAGCAGTCAGATGCGCTGGTTAGTATTTCTCTACCATGCGGGCGCACGACTTTTTTCTCAACGTGCGCTTCCTGCCACGCTTCGTTCTGCTTCTTTTTCCACGGTTATCTATTCATGTTTTTGTGTGGCACGGGCACGGTCCTAGAGTCGCTGATCATCCTTCTCTACCTCTTCTCCTGCGATCATCTGTTGATGTTTTTGTTGTGGCATGGGCACAGTCCTATGGTCGCTGATCCTCCTTCTCCACTTTTAGGCTAGGGTTTTGTTGTGGCGTGGGCATAGACCCGGGCTTGCTATTTTCTCTCATCTCCTTGTTCCTTCTTTGGTATGAAATCACCTACTACCCATCCATAGCATCTTACCACGCTACCTATTAATGGTGGACACCGGTATGCTTGTGCCGGCAATCTAATTCTTCAATGACTCGAAAGATGGACGCGTTGGCTAGCGCTTACTCTAGTTGCGGCGCACGAACCCTGCGCTAGCTTTCATCAATGTGTGCATTGAGGCGCCCCGACAAATAATGGTGGACTTTTAAATTAGAAACCCGCGTCCGTTTTCCCTGCTCCAGTCTTCCACTGGTACATACATTGCCCACAACTACACCCATGGCCGGTGGCATAGCATCGATGGGAGGGCGTCTAGGATGGCCTCCTGGCCGGGGACATGGCCGTGGTCGGCGAGGAAGGAGTGGGTGAGTTCTCAATGTTCTGCCGCCAACATTGCTATCTGCTGCGAAAGTCGAAACGACCTCGCCGGTTTCGAGTTTCGCGTCACCATCCTACTGGGCATGATCTAGGATAGGATGTGCCTCCCGGACAAGTTCACGCAGGTGATTGATGGGAAGGAGCCCCGCAAGGTTGTGCTCCAGGTGCACGGCCACTCGACTGGCACGTGCCCCGTGGAGGTTCTGTTCTACCGCTCTGGTGAGATGTACCTCCATAACAGCTGGAGAGAGTTCACTGCGCGCATGACATTGTTGTCGGCCACTTCCTGGTCTTCAAGTTTAACGGTGAGGGCATGTTTACCGTGAATGTATTCGACGAGAGCATATGTTGCCACCACTACTATAGCGATAACTATGAGTAGCCGAGGGCAAGGGGAATATGATAAGGTGTATACTTTATGTACTAGTTTATTCTATCTCCTCTGTACGCCTATGCATGAAGCAAAAAGGTCCTTAGAAACTCTATGTGCAAGAAAGATGTGTCCATATGTTTGAAATTGAAATAAATAAAATATGTATGTCAATTTTATTTTCTGGCTTCGTATGTGCCTTCGCTTCGTGTCCACGAGGCGCACCCTCGGTATTGGCCATCTGTTTTACGTGCCTTATGTTCTTTGGTGTCTCGACATAGACTGTAGCTAAGGTAGCACCATGAAGACCACGACTCTAACGATTTGCGAGTTTCCGTATACCGCAAAGACTTTGAGAGCGTGCCTTTTGAGTCATTGAGTGAGTTGCTAAAACTGTTAGAACGATATCAGCATCATGTTCTAGTCAGCTCGCAATACAATCATTCGTGTCATGAGAAGAACTTGTTAGGATGATATGAGCATCGTGTTTCCGTAAGCTCGCAATGCAATCGTTTGTGGTATCAGACGACTTGCACATCGAATTGCATTATGGCCGCGCCTCAGAGGGCGCAGAGAGAAATCTAGGATTTAGGGCTGCGAAAACGCTACTCGAACACGCTCAACACCGACGCGGGTGCACGTACTTGGCGCCGACTGTACCGTGCACTACGTGTTTCAGACTATTCTCGGATGATTTACCGACGCGGTAATAGTTTTCGACCGCGGTGAGACACATGTTATAATAGCGCGACGTTGTTAGCTTTCTGATAGCAAATCATTTTACTTGCACGGATATGTAGCGCGATAGTATCATGAAGTGTTATGTCTACCGGACGCGCCATAGGGCCATAGGGAGGAGTCTGACGTGCATAAGTGTACGCCATTTTAATGCTAACGGAGCATTCAATATCCGTCTTAACATTTTGTAGATGTATAGTTAAATGTTTTGTCTAACAGCCGTGCCTCGGGGGCACGCAAAGAAGTCTAGTTATTATTATTGCTACCTACAATCCCGTATTTAACTTTATATACTAAATCAGTGTCATCCAATTTAGATCTCGAATGGAGTAACAATTCTTCAAAGACAATGTAGTTCTTGAGTCGATGAGATGAAATTTCAGTGTCAGCGTCGCTGTTCCCCTGTCAAATCGGTTGCGTGAGCCACATGTTCTGTGGCATTCCGTAACTTCTGTTGGTTACACTACTTTGTCGTCTTCTCCATGATGTCTTCGATTAATACACGTTTCGAACTGTGGTCTTGTGGCACCATTGTCCTGAGAAAAATGTATCATAATAGACATCACTCATTGGAATGTGACAAGCAGGCATTAGATTGGGCACACGTGTAGGGTAACTAACTCTCTTTTTAATCTGGACGCAAATACTCCATCTGTTCCAAAGTAAGTGACATGGATTTTTCTAGATTCATATGTATCTAGATATGTTTTACTATATAGATATATCTGAATTTATACAAATTCAAGTCACTTATTTTGGAACAGAGGGAGTAGGTTGTTGATTAAGCTATAGACGCTTTAGCATATTCTGCGCACGGCTGATTGGGTCATCCATGCAAAATTATAGACCCAATCAACAAGTTGAAAAATGCATCCTTATAAACCTGCTTTGTCCTGACCAGTGCTCTCCCTTTCACAAATCTAACATGGCCGGCCGTGATGATAGCCTAGAAATCAGTTTTGAGGTTTACAGAACACACATCCCCGCCGGCCACGAAAAAAACAATATTCAGAAGCGACGAATATGCCGTCCAATCAGTCTTGAGGTTTACAGTACCCAACCTCGTTCGATTAATCAATCGACGATCGGCTGGCTGCATGAAGACGCGAGCACATGCGAACAAAAAAGCCACTGCTGTCCGGCAAATGCTAGCGATGCGTTCTCGAGTCAGATTTGGCTTCATTTTCACGCTTCATCGGTTCCTTCTGGCCGTTCGGCGACTCACATTCTCATTCCAAATAGCCTGGTTATTTCTTTTTCTCGTAGGTCAAGAACACCATATATATTCAGTAGTAGTACGTGCTAAAGCAGCCTATATCTCATGAAAAACTTGCTGGCAGGCAGTAGCTGGATTATAACTATTTTTTTTTTAGATAACAACTGATGAAATTTCAGCAATGGCGAAACCGATTACAAACGACTCCAGAAAAATATGAAAATACAACATGGACCCAGAAGACCACACACCGTACTTCCAAATCGCGATCAAGCCCATCGTCCTCATCGTCACCACCCAAATACCGGGATCGCAACCAGAAGCAACACATCTTCCACGACCATCGAATCACCGCCGCCACCTTCGCCACATTGGGCTTTGAACACCGTAGGAGTGCCCACCCCGAGGGGTGAGAGCTAAGAGACTTTTCCAGACCATCGGGCAGGCAGGAGATGGTGAAGACCAGGCAGTACTTCCAATCCAAGATCCCCGAGCAGAAGGTCCCAACCATCGACGCCACATCGAGTCGCCTCCTCCCCTCGCCACCATGGCCGGCCAGAAGAAGATTCAGACGCAACAGTCGTATCTCAAAAAAAGACCATACAAAACCCTAACAAGGAAGGCGTTTGTACCATCCCCTTCCACTCCCTCGTCACCACGGCCGGCCGAGGGGAAGACAACAACAACAACAACCCTCCGACTCCTGAAGCTCCGCGGCAGAGTCGAAAAACGACCGTGCCCGGAGAGACCACCCACCCCAGATCTGTAGATCTGAGAGGAAACCAGGCCAGTAGCTCGCCGGCGCTGCCACAAGTGGCCTTATTCTGACGCGACGTCGCCTCCGCCATCCCGACGACGTCTCCCAACACCATAGCAGAGCTCAGACCGTCACCACCGCCGTCGGGGGCAACCGTCGTCCACACTCCGGCGCAAGGTCTCCGCGCAGCAGGAGCCGCGCCGGCGTTCCCCTCACCGAGCAGGCCGCCCGCCATGGCCACCCAGCCCGCGCCATCGCCTCCATGAGCGGGGGAAGGGGCCCTCCTCGCCGCCAGCCCCCAGGCTTTGCCTGGCGACGCCATCGGCGGCGGCGGGGAGGAGAAGGGAGAGGGGTTGGGGCTGGCCGCCGCGGCGGCGATTGGAGGTCGTCCCCGTCGCCCGTGCGGCGGGCGATGCGGGACGAGGGCGGCGGCGGCTAGGGTGGAGAGGCCAGGTAGGATTCGTGCAGTTTCATGTAGGATATTGTTGATTATGCAGCCAAGAGCCGGAAATGTTTTATACATGCTGCCAAATGTAGTCCCTGCCGAAAATCCTGGTGTAAAAGACCAACCATCAGTTAAATACGTACTAGTGTCAGAAAAAAATGCCATGGTTAACTTGGACATAAACAACACTTTGGTCAGGTGGTTGACAAGTTCATGATCACAAGGTCAGAACTGAGTTATTCATGTCATCGACCGCAGATGACGCATTTTCGACTACGCGTTAATGTGAACGTACGTGAAGTGAAGCGCTAACAAAGCGCCAAATTCTGGCAGCAGGACAGTTTCTCCGACACTTTTGCTTTGGTATTCCTTTTTTCAACTTGGACAACAAAAACTCGATACTGATTCGTTTCGAAGATCGTATGAATCCAGCCGAAACATGTATGGTCCTCTTAGACGTATACTCACCCTACATGTATACTCATGTGTCTGCGGGAGGCGAGGATCGGGAGGTATATAGCAGTAGCAATAAAATTTCAAAACACCAAAGATGTAGATCGCGATAACAGGAGGTGGGATCAACCAGTAAGAACGTGAAGTACACCCAGCTTGACCGAGTATATCTATACGCATGTATACATAGTTTGGATATAGGTTTGAACACGTTGGGGTGTGGGGGGGGGGGGGGGGGGGGGCACCGAATCACATTGACTATGGCTCAAGCAAAACATGGAATAAAACTAGACATTAGCATGTACGACGGTCGAGAAAAATATATACCCTCTGAGGCCGGCAGTTGGCCGCGAAGATTTCTGTGTGGACAGTGTGCACGGGCAACAAGGAATCATCCGCGGCGCTATATATACAGTGCGAGAGCACAGCTCTTTTCACTATCAGCTCCAGAATTGCCAAAATTGCCAAGGCAGCTAGCCTACCAATTAGCAAGAACAAGATCCAATTCTTCCTTAAGCTAAGCGCCAGATACGTGTAGAAGCAAGCAGCATCTTTGTATAGTTTCAGAATGGGTCGTAGAACTAGCAGCAGCAACAAAAGGGGCGCTTCGCCGTCGGTGTGGGCGTTGCTCGCCGTGCTGCTGCCGATCGTGCTTAGCTGCTCGCCATGCGAAGGGCGGAAGCTGCTGGTGGCGGATCAGGAGCAGCCCAAGGTGATGAACTTCGAAGGTGGCCTCGTGCTCCGACTGTCGCCGAGCTCCAGCCATGAGGCACCGGCAGCGGCGCCGATGGGGTTCTCGAGGGCCGAGCGGTCGGTGCGGTCCGTGCCGAGCCCCGGCGTCGGGCATTAATTAGCTAGGCTTTGCCCCCGGAGAAGTTTGCATTTCCGGAGAGGATTTGTACGTCGTTACTTAATTTGTTGCTTGAACTTTTCTTCGTTTTCAGATAAGTAGAGTGTGGATGGTCCTTCGGATGGAGAAGGATCAGCTTTTGCATCAGCCCGCTGAAAGCAATGTATGCAGCTCCGAGCTGATGCGTGATGCAACCATAGTATTTTTTGTTGTCAAAAGTCTTTATTAACTTGGTGGAATGGAATGAAATTTTGGTGCCAGCGTCGCCATCCCTCTGTCGTATCAGTTGCATGAGCCAGATGTTCCGTGACATTCTCTTGGATACTATACTCTGTGGTCTTCTCCGTCATGTCTGGATTGGTGCATGTGTCGAATTTTAGCACAATGTTTTTAGAACCGAGTCAAAAGATTTGCCTCATCGGACATGTCGGTTAATTTGTCGAAAACCAAGTGAAAACCATTATAAACTTGGCCAAAAAGCGACCAAGCAACAACCCAACGAGACGACCGGACTACTCCCAAAACAATCTTAAATCCTATTATGGGTAGAAGATCCTGGTTTGCTCTGTACCATATGAAGCTTGTAGGAAGGATGTCGAGCCGGTATTTGTGTGCTCTAAGCTCAATTTGCTATTTCACGGTACTTGGTCATACCTGGTCAAATGATCCGATGAGGGACGTCATGACTGCCCGTGTGATCATTAAAAATATGATCATTGAGAGTAAGCGCGAGAATCTAATGATTGACACTTAACCATATCATAGGCAGGATCCTCTTGCAGATGTTGATCATCGGATGCCGACCACATTTGCTACTTTCCTCACCATGCACCAGGAAATCTGAGACGCAAATACTCATCGCTAATTGCAAGACGATCTGGTGGAGCACTTGTGGATGCTCAAGGGAAACATCTAGCTTTATTTGTTTCAAACTTTGGTTCAAAACTTTTAGAATCTGTGAGATTGTTTTGTTAAACTTGTTATTAAATTTTTATTTGTTTGTGTTGAATGATTAATCACAACTTGGTTTATTAATTAACTGGGGAAAATTTTCATTTATTCTCAAATTGGTTATGAGATAGGGAGCGCGGTTGGGCAACGCGGTCTGGGGAGTTGGCAGGGGATGCTGCCAAATGTAGTCCCTGGCAAAATTATAATCATCAGTTACGTGCTAGAGTAACTGTCAGGTTATTTTGGACATAGAAAATGCATGGGTCAGCTGGTTGACAAGTTCTTAATCAATCATAATGTCAGAGCTAATGAAGTACTCACCCACGCATATTTCATCGCCGGCAGAAAAACGCGCTTTAATCTTGTCAGACAAGCGCTAACAAAACGCCAAATTTCGGCAGCAGGACATCTGTTTCTCCGCATCACAGTTCCTGCCTGTACTAAGCATTTGTAAACCCATCGACTATCGCTTTAACAAAACATGGAACAAAATTGGACTACACATGCAGTTTCAGAAGGAAAAAAATATAGCCGTCCAGGCCGGCAGTTTGCCGCCAGGAATTCTGTCTCCACTGGCAAAGAGGAATCAATCGCTTCGCTCTATATATAGACCGAGAGTACTCCTCTGTTTGTTCCCCATCAGATCGAGAGCAAGTTCCATCTCCATTTCTTGCTTGACGTCAACGCCAACTACGACCAGGAGCAGAGCAGCGTCGTCTCGCAGTATCCGCATGGCTTCCCCCACTCGTACTCGTGGCAGCAGCAAGAGGGGCGCGTCGCCGTCGTTGTCGTGGGCGTTTCTCGCCGTGCTGATGCTGCTGATCCTTCTCAGCTGCTCGCCGTGCCAGGGGCGGCAGCTGCTGGCGGCGCACCACGAGCAGGGAATTGTGATGCACTTCCAAGGTGGACTGGCACTCACAGTGCCGTCGATCCCCGGCGGCGAGGAGGCATCGGTAGCGGCGGCGGCGCCGAGGGGGTTCTCGAGGGCTACGCGGTCGATGCAGTCCGTGCCCAGCCCCGGCGTCGGGCATTAGCTAGGCGCTCGCTTCCATCCATGGCTTTCCACCAGAAGAAGAAGTATGCATTTTCGGAGAGGATTTCTGCGTCGGTCGAACCCTTAATTAATTTGTTCCTCGACTTGCATTTTTCGCTTTCAGATATAGAGTGTGAATGGTCCTCCATCTGATTGAGGGTCGAGGGTGTGTTTCTGCATGAACCTACTAAAAAAATGTAAGCGGCTGCGAGCTGATGCGTGCGTGATGCAACCTTATTAATACAAAGTATTTTTTTTGAGTTTATTACAGAATTTCGATGTCACCGTCGCCATTCCCCTGTCATGTCAGTTGCCTGCTGGAGCCAGGTCTTTTGTTCCGTGGCCTCCTGTTACTACTTTGTCGTCTCATCTGTGAAGCTTTCAATGAGTGCATGTGTCGAATTTTGGCACGAGATTGCACTACACACAAATAAGGCCTTTTGTCTTCGTTAAATTAGACATCACCAAGTTGAACGGCATGCACATCATGACATTCACTACAGGAAACTCCCAAGGTGCCGAGGGCCAGGCCGCACGCCAACGGCCAAATGTCAGGGCCCTCGGCGTAGCCACCGCTGTGTCAGGCCCTCGGCACAGCGTTGCCGTCGGTGTAGCCACCGCTGTGCCGAGGGCAGCCCTCGGCGTAGATCCTGGCGAGTCAAGGCGGTATAGACGCCATTTTTGGATGGGCCCACCGCCCTGCGCCTCTCTCCTCCACTCGTTCTCCCCACGCCTCACCCCTCACCCGAGCCGCCCCTCACCCCGATCCGTCACCGCCAACCTCGCGCCGCCTCCCCCGTTGACCACCTCGAGCCACCGCCTCCTCGCGCCTCCTTCGTCGTCGACCACCCCTCACCCCCCGCCGCCTCCTTGCGTAGCCTGACCCGCTGAGCTCGAGCACGCGGCCGCATCCCCGACGTCCCCGAGATGCTGCCTCCTTGCGCCGCCTGACCCACTGAGCTCGAGCACGGGTCCACATTCCCGACGTCCCTGAGCTGCCGCCTCCTTGCACCGCCTGACCCGGTGAGCTTGAGCGCGCGCCGCCTCCACCTCGCTGGCCCTGCACCGCCATCTCCCCTGCAGCTGCGCCACCCCGCCGAAGCCCTCTTGCACCACCACCTCCCCTGCAGCTGCGCCACCCCGCCGAAGCCCCCTGCACCGCCACCTCCCCTGCAGCTGCACCACCCCGCCAGAGCTCCCTATAGCGGCACCGAACCTGCAGGTAAGTCTTTTTTCCTCTCTGGTTTAGGTAGTTTAGGTAGGTAATTAAGGTAGTATAGGTTACTAATTAACTAGTTTAGGTAAATTATTGTGAGTTAACCTAAATTAGCATACCTAGATTAGCTAGTTTAGGTAATTTATGGTGAGCTAAATAGGTTAATTAGTGATTGTAGGTGTTTATGACATTAGAGTAGTTTTAAAATAGATCGATCTATTTAATAGACCACTAATTACTTAGAGGTAGAATTAGAGATAAATTTCTTCCGCAATTCGTTCCTGAATGGCTAAGCTGACGAGATTCTTTATTTTTGAAATTGTAACCTGATTTTGAGGAGGTCTACAAGGCCCTTTTCGCGGAGTATAACAGGGAGTATGATGCGTGGTGTGAGGTGAAAGCAGACTTCGATGCGTACCAAAGGAGGGTCCTTAGTATGATAAGTAGTCTCGGTCATTTAGCCAACTAATTTAGGAAAAGGAACTAAAATCAAGAAAACAACACATGTGGTACATGGGAAAAAGGGAATAAAGGGAAACTGAAACATCAAGGAGATGCAGAGAAATGATTGGCCCGTTGCTGATGAGAGGCAGATGGGTCCTAGGGAGCCAGCGTCGTGGTCGGCTGCGGGCGCGGTCATTTGCAGCTGGCGAGCTGCGGCGCCGGCGCCATGGCAAGGGACTGGTTGGTTCGGTCAGCATAGCACATGGTTGGCGAATGTGTGTTCGCCTGTCGAATTATTTCGCGGTGGCAGGCAAGATCTCCCGGTGGATGGAGGTAGTGCATCTATGGAGCAAAGGATGGATGCGAGCAGGAGAGTGACGGCGTATATATCGATGGAGGGAGACCGTCGTGCAACTGCCTAGGGAGTCCGACTTCGAGGCCGCCGCGTCGCTCCACTCCGGGGCGACACGGGAGGCAAGCAAAACCGAGCCCGCCATCGGCCTCCTCCATTAGCCATCAATGCATACAGAGCTGGCGGGCCAAGGGGTCATTAGCCCCGAGAGACTAGAAAGCAGCGCCAATGGACCGATTTTTCCTTCTGAAGCGGGCGTGGCTTGCTGAATACACAATTGCTTCTTTCATGGTATATAAAGCGGGCTTCGAGTTAGCCGTGACCATCCACGCGGGCATGGCGCAGGACAGGATGCTCCTTCCCCGCTAATTCGCGTCGCTGGTCGATGACACAGAGCCCCAACAGGTCATGCCACAGACGGCCATTGTCAATACCGGCGCGTGGCCAGTCGAGGTTCTGTTCAACCACCTCGGCCAGCTGTTCCTCGCCACGGATGGGAGGAGTTTGCCCGCCGGCACCAAATCGAAGTGGGAAACTTCGTCGTCTTCAAGTACGATGGCGAAGCGATGCTCACCGTCATCGTCTTCGACGACACCATGTGCCATCGCTACTACCACTCCAACTCCGACTCCGACGAGTAGGTTGCATTTGACTAGGATGTGTACTCGCCATGCATTTGTTTGGAATAAAATTTGTAATGTGAGCATCTGCCATTTGCAATGACAAGTTCTCGTTCAAATATTTTACAAGCAAAGAACGTCTAGAACAATATTCTAACTATGCGCCGCCTACGGTGCTAGCGGCGGTGACACCGGCGGGTCGGTGAGACCCATTGTTCGTTTAGAGAGCGGTAGATCGCCTCCTGTGTCTGCAACTCCTCCTGTGGTTGGGCGAGGCGGGCACGCAGGTACGCGTCGTCGGGATTGGCCTGCACCACTTCCCTGAGGTCGTTGTCTGCGAGCGCAACACGCCGCCGATGATTCAGCAAAAAGACACGGTTCATCACCTCTCGTGAGAAAGGCTCGCCGGTGGTTTTGTTGTTGATGTAGCCCGACCTTCGGTCGTTACCACATCATGGTCTCCAACTTATGCCAAGTCATCGTGGACTCCAAAGGTGAATCTGTTCCTCTATGCAAGCCCACTTCCTACCCCATTGAATAGTATAATACTTCATACTCTGTCATGTATTCATGATAGGTTCATGTCGACAAGTACGGAGGCATGGGAGGAATACTGGAGCACCAAGCCTGACAAGACGGAGGCTTGGAAGAGAAGACGGAAGAAGCAGCAGCTGGAGGACCAGAGTCTCCGGCCTGCGGACACCGGAGTCTCCGGCCCCATCTCCGAACTGACCCCCAGATCAGGCTCGAGGACAGCCAGAAGGCCCCTCCGGAGACGACACCGGAGACACACCTTAGTCTCCGGACCCCACACCGGAGTTTCCGGCCTGAGCGCATGGGCCTGCGGGCCGCCAGCTGGGCCTTTGGCCCATGTGCCCCTTAGTCTGCCTAGACTTTCCCCTTTTATTCCTAAAGTACCCTTGAACTAGTGGCTGGCCTATATATAGTGCCCCCACCACCTCATGTAACCCTAGGCATAGATGATAGACTAAAGAAACCCCCTTTGTGGAATCTCTAGTTTTGCCTTATCCCCTTCTACCAAAGGGGATCGACTATCGTCACCACCTCGTTGGAGTTCGCATCGTGCCTCCCTCGTTATAAAAGGCCTTGGCATCGGTGTCCCTTTGCCAAGACGTCAAGACCCTCTCCAAGGTGTTCTTCCCTCTCCGCATGGGATCGAGGGAGCACGTTGACCGATCTTTCCTTGCGAGGATTCTATCGGACCGGTGGCCACCGGTGAGAGCAATCGGCCTTGTATCGTGTGTGTTTTGCGTGTGTTCATCGTGTTCTTCGCGAGGTGTGCGTCCGCTTCCGCTACCTTCTCCCTTTCCCCTCGCTTTCCCATCGATTTGACCATGAGATCCGTGAAGATCGGGCCACCCATGGGGTTACCCCATAACATCTGGTATCAACAGCTTTTGGTTGCCACGGATTCCTCATCGATTTGGTCTTTTCCCCATAAATTCGAAAATCCCCAAAAAATAACCCCAATTTCATGTTTTGGATCGATCTGTGATTTGAGTGTGTTTTGGTAGGTTTTGATCTGTGGATTACTTGCTAAACTTGTTGATCTACCTTCCCCTGCGTTCTCATGGCCTAATTCCTTGATTTTCCCCACCAATTTGGTGTTTTGGTTCAAGTTTTTCCGCCAAATCGCACCCCGATCGTGTTCTGGACGCGCAGAAATCGACCGGACCGGAGTCTCCGGCCCCGGACCGGAGTTTCCGGTGTGAGTCACTCCAGACCGGAGTTTCCGGACCTCCAGACTGGAGTCTCCGCCCTACCTGCTGATAGAAAAATATGTTTCACGGTTTTGAGCATAACTATTGCATATGAACTCAGATTTTGGTGTTCTTTAGCTCGTTTCAAAGAGGAGAAGGAGCTCTACATCATCATCTCCGTGGTTCATGCTATATACTCCATCCAAATTCCATTAGAAAGGCGGAATCCACCAATAAAGGGTGAAGATCGGCGATGAAAGGTATAAACATTCTACGACTTCTCCCCACTTGCATCCCTTTGTGAGCTACACTCTCTTTGCGTTCAACAAACACCTATTGAGACTTGTTCCTCCTATGATTGCTTGGGCTGTGCACATTTGATACCTTGTAGAATTCTGAGCGAAAGTTGTGAGGGCGCTATCTCATATAGTTATCTTGTATAGTTGTTGGCACAAGGAAGAGGCAAGTGAAAAAGAAAAGAAAAGAGAAAAAAATAGAAAAAGAAAAAGAAGAAAAAGAGAAAGAAAGAAACAAGTGCCTCATAGAATAGGAAGCGCAAGCTCGATGAACATCAAATAGGTGGTACTTATTGTGCATATCTTGTAGCCCACCAATTTATTGCAATTGAACTAGCGTCTCTCCTTGCACTTGTGCAACACGAGCTTATAGTCTTCGCTAGGTAATCATTTGGTTCTTAGCTCACTTTCTCCGTCGCACAAGTCCCATTTATCCCACCGTGTGTGTTTCCTTGTACATAATTCCTATATCTTGTGGATTGACTTGTTTTGCTTTGTGATCATCGTGGTTATTTACTTGCCATTACAACATCTTGATTTTGTATTGGTTCTTGACATGCCACCTTCCATACCTATCCACCATAAGCTTTGTGTGTGTGGTTTTTTAGTGGTTAGTTGGTTTTGGTGTTCCGTGCGAACTTCACTTTACTTGGTTTTGATTGCTCTCAAGTGTTGCCACTTGCACGATACTATCTTCCAAGGTAAAGTAAGGTTTGACGTTGCATCCCTAACCCCCTACCACTTCCATATACACCACTTGGTCTTGTGAATCATGTCTAGGGACTCCGGAACCAAGGATGCTATCTATGAAGAATCCATGATGAGCCAACACGACTACGACTCCACAAGTATAGAGGACATGATGGAGCACTACACCGATAATGGCTCCGCATGCTTTGAGGACCCGGCGCATTGCACCTATGATGGCTCCACATGCATGGAGGACATGGAGCACGTCATCAACTATGGCTCCTCAAGCATGGATGAATTGGAGCTCTACATCGACAATGGCTCCTCATGCATGGAGCACTACACCGACAATGGCTCCACATGCTTGGATGATATGGAGTACTACATCAACAACGACTCCCCAAGCATGGACGACTTCGAGTGCTACAATGACGACGCCTCACCAAGCATGGAGGACATGGCAAGCTTCACCCACTTCGAGGGCTCTTCCATGAGCAATGAAGAATACCTCCACCACTTGGAGATGGAGGACTACTATGCCAAGCTTGCAGAGACACATCATCAAGAAACCATGACCTTCAAGGCCAAGAGTGACACACCAAATGGCACCACCTACGTCGATGATCCACCTCCAAGGCGTCAAGCGCCAACACCTACATGGCGTCATGCAGCACCATCTCCAAGGCGACGAGTGAACGGGTTACGCGCATAAAAACAATAAATTTTACTCTACGCCCCCGAACCCCTGAAGTTGCCAGGACCTATCTATTAGTAATACAGTAACGGGAGGGGCTTTTCGCGAACTTACCCTCGAAGACCGAAAATCGTTGTCAACGCTCAGGAGAGTGTGGTTGATGTAGACGAGCCGAAGCCAACCTCAAGGTCGTGATGAAGTCCTTGCGCTCCTTCTGGCTCCAATGACTTGAGTGCCTCAAGTGTGACACCTCGTGGGAGTTACATACGTCCGGTGCCTGATGATGACTCCCACTTCCCCGATCCAGCAGCAGTTGCAGAAGTAGAGCTCCCGGATCCGAATCCCGCAGCGCGACGGCGCTCCGCGGTTAAGATGTCTCTCGCTCGCGCAGTCCAGCTTGGGACCACGGTCACGAGAGAGAGAGGAGGAGAGAGAAAATATCAATTAGAGGTCCTCCCAAAAGTGGGGAGACCTTTATTCATTATTGGGTGTATTTTCTAGGCCAAATACCCCACCTTATATAGGGGGAGGGGAGGTACTACCTCCCCTCAAGTCTCGGGGTGGGACTAAAGGAGAGGAGGGGGAGGGGAGGCCCCCGGCCAGCCCCTAGTGGGCCCCGCGTGGGGGGCTACGCCTAGCTGGCCAGCCCATTTGCCCCTTCTCCCTCTCTCCTTTCCCTAATGGGCCCTCTCCCTCCGAAAATTGGCCCATTAAGCCTTTTGACCTTTTAATTTATTTTCTCTTTATTAAATAATTATGAATAAATGATTAAATCAATATTTAACATTCATTCACATATCATTCAATCTCCGTGGCCATGGAACACCTTCCACCTCCACTCCGGACATCCTCCGGACTTACCGAAACCCTTCCGGTTTTCTCCCTTCTTTTCTTTAGTGATTCTACCGATCCTATAAACACTCTCTAAGCATCATCAAGCCCTTAAACGTGATACCCTACAGGTCGGGAACACTCTAGACATGGTCAGGACACTCCCGCACCAATGATCAACAGAGGGACCTGGATGGCCATGTGACCCCTGTGCATTCCACGAAGATCTTTCGTCGTTTGAACCGGGACAGTCGTGTCGTATTCCCTTTGTCATTCGATACTTGCATCGCGCGAGATCTGATCAATGACATCTTCATGTCGAGTTCAATCTCGTTACTGAACAATGCTATTTGACTTGTTCCGACAAGTGATATCCCTGTGATCTAATCACACGCTGCGCAGCTATTGGATATAACTTCTCCGAGTGGGCCCTTGAGTATCTTCCCGTCACATGGACGGACAAATCCCGCTCTTGATATATATTGCCTCTACGGTTTCCTCCGAATACCTAAACACACCTTTATAACCACCGTTTTACCAGATGGCATTTGATGCTATCTAAGCACTCTCGGGAGATAGTGATTGATATAGCCTCACGGTCTAAGGAGTAGTCTACAAGGATCCATTTCTAATCATCGTAACTTGAACTTCGTGACATGATCGAATCATGATGTTTAGGTTGGGTATTGGTTCATCATCTCATTGTCAGAATGAGATGACCTCATTTCCAACTGGCATAAATGCCACATGATCAGGAAACATGATCATTTGTTGACCAATGAACCAATGACTAGAGTTTCACTGGGAACCCCTGGTTTGTTTGTATATCACACGTGTATTGATGTTTCCACTCAATACAGTTATAGCATGATATAAAACTTAATCATAAACTATATGAAATATGATAATAGTCCTTACTACTATTTGTCTCTAGGGCATATTTCCAACAGTCTCCCACTTGCACTAGAGTACAATACACTTAGCTGCATTTGTTCTTAATTATTGGCACCATATGTCCGGTACCTTGAACATGCTTGCTCATGGAAGAGGTTGAGTCTTGGGTCTGTTCTTTACAGTCCCAATCCTTTGCAACTTACTAATGTCACTTTGATTGACATTAATACTTTATCATCACATGATAGCATCTCTGTGAATGCATCGTCGCTTTGGTAGCAGAACGAGGCCTGATTGCAGGAGCCTCCAGTGACGTTAGATCAACCTCTAGGACTTTGTCATGGGCACTGTGGCCTGGGACACATCATTCTACGTTAAAAGCGAATTAGCCCCGCCATAACATTATACAACACTTTAGATGGTACCCTTATCTATTATTATAAATGTATTCATCGAAACACTAGTGCACTCTATGCAACTTTCGATGTTTTGTTCACCTCGCTTCCTACTTGACTTTAATTGGTATCTATAGGAGTTTCCAACATATTCCCTTATAACATAACCCTTTATGTTTTAAGATATGTTGTCCTTTATGGATTTGGAAAATATGTCCATAGTTCTCTACTAAACACTGCAGACAAATTTAGCTCAACGTTCTGTGATTTGAACTTAATCACTTTCAAACGTTTCTTATTGGATCACATATTATGCTAAGTTATCATCATGGTTTCTAAGATAGAACCTATGTCTCAACATAGTGGATGATGATCATCCTTTTCTTTCTTTTAACCATTGATGCTAAACTTAATACTATTCCTAATTTGAGTTATTAAGGACTAGTTCCTTGATTAACTTCTATTCTGAAACACTTTTCAGAATCCCTTAAGGAATACTACATAATATCATAATACACCTATTATCAACTTCTACATCTTATAAATCATTATTTATAAGTATTTGCGCTTTTATCCTTAACTTAATTAAGAATTACTCCTATAAGCTCCCACTCAAACTATGTTGCTAACATATTTGGGTACGAGTCAGTACTCTTACTCAAACTATGTTCCTACATATTTGAATTTGAGACTTATATTGCTCCCACTCAATTTGAGACTTACTCAAAAATATGTCAATCACATATTGTTTCAGGAAGACTTTCATAGCTCCCACTCAATTTTATGAAAATTGCATATCTCCTTATTATTTTGAATAACTTCAAAATCCTTTGATCAAATATCAAACTTGGAGATTTACTATGAGATACTAGTACTTTACTAGTTTTAAATCCACTAGACATTTAGCATACATGAATCAAATTCATTTGAATTTATCCAATACTTGAAAAATTGTGCTTTTGTCATTCACCCCCTTTTTCCTACTACGGCTTTGCAGTCATTTGGGAAAATTCCAAGTAACCCCTTTTACTTGTGAGATTCAGCAATGAATTGCTTTCTAATCTCAAGGGAATTTTGCTTCGAGGATTTCTCATAATTTAGTTTACCATTATTTCCTTTGTAGTTTGTAGTTATGTCATATTCAAAAATCATGACAAGTAATTCACAAATCATACAAGATATGGATTTACATTTTGAATCCTACTTTATATAGTGAAAAACAACAGTGGAGGGAAAAACACAATGATCAAAATCATTGATTCATTCCTTCCGTGAAGGGAATCATCCATGAACGTTGCCCGTTGCGTTTCTCAACACTCTGATGTAGGGTTTTGAATCCTCATCGTGTTTTACACTATTTTCCATTTGCTCCATAATTGAGAAACTTCACTAGAGGTGAGCTTTCTCAAGAACGCACCAAAATCCAAGCAATACGAATCTTGCTTTCCTTTTGGTTTGAGATATGGGTTTCGTATTCAAAGTTTCCAATGAATATACTACAAGGACTTATTCGCTATTGTTTCGGTTATATCGAATAACCCCAAAACTTTCACGAATTCAAATGGTTCACTACATTCTAATTGAGTGCTAACTATTTCTAAGCTAATGGTCTCTACATATACACTACAACGATTTATTTGGTGCCTTATATTCAACCCCTTTGATATCTAATATCACATTGTGATGCTTTGTATTTTGACGTTTCAAAACACTTTGCATTTCACAATTTCTTTCATGCCATTCTTATAAATTTGAACTTCATTACTATTGATCAAATCATAGTAATTGGATTCTCTTTTATATTTATACCCTTTGTTGATGAAACACTTTGATCAAATCAAATAGTTTCATATTCATGTTTCCTTTGGTAAACCACTTTACACATTTAAACAATCATTTAATGATAATTACCATTTTCGTTAAAACACAATACATCGAATATGTATTACCTTTTAACAATTCATCAAACATTTTGTATTCAAGTAATACACGGTGTTCAAGTTATTTTGCCGAACTTAGGCATGATTTATATGTGACAAGAAATCGAATGACTTTCACATATTATCACATAACTTTGAATTCAAAGAATGGTTTCATTCATTAATGAAATATCATTAAGTTGGGTATTTTAAACAAGGAATTTTAATGTTTTACAAATGTTCATGCATTATCAATTAGTTTGAAACAATAAGGATGATTCACACATAATCAAACAAGATATGAACACGAATAGAAATTATTCATAAAAGCAGAACAACTGTTTGTTACAAACTCATATGAATAACCGTCTCACGAAGTGTGAGACACACTAAAGAAGTTCAAATCTTTCGATTACAAAAAAATCATCCTAAAACATAAACTAAATGATAAATGTCGAGGGAGTGTGTCGTCAGCCATCATCATCATGCTCGCCATCAACACGCAACGTCACCTCCTCTCCAGCAAGCACCTCTATGCAGAAGGACCTGTTTTCACCAAAATAGAACAAGTATCAGATATACTTTTAACACTGCAGATGTGTTTGCAAGATTATAACATTTATAAAACTATATATCAAATATATACCTTTGTCGTCAACGACTCCAGCGACGTTGGGTTCATCTATCACATTTCTGAAATGTGATATGAACTCAAGGAAATCCAGTGTTTCCGTGTCACCTCTCATAACGCAGATCCTGACTTGTGCTTGGAAGCTTGGAGAAAGCGACCGCAACACAACTCCCATCGCAAATGAGCTTGAGTACCAGTTGTCCAGGTAGTATGCCAGACTCATATACGCATCGTAGAGGTGCAATAAGTGCTCATCTAGTGAGGAGCCCTCCTCCATCTTTATGGAGAGGAAGTCTCCCATCAACTCATACTCCCACATGCGCACTTGTTCCACAAAATGTGCTCTCAGATGTGCCATGACCATTCCGGGGCTTGAGACTCCCCACCATTGGCCACAGCCCATCCTCCATTCGGAGGCGCATGGTCACTGATATAAATGTGGCCATCACACAACGACGACAACGCATATCCCGCTGCTCCTAGGTCTCATGAGAATAGGGTGGCTCCAAATACATCTCGCAGGTCATGTAGTCAGCTACATCGTTCTCCCCAAGGAGATCAAATAAGCGTATGACCCATGCAGAAAAGTTGGATCCATCTAACTTGAGCTTTTCTCCTTTTAACCAATCGTCGATAGGAAAGGTAATCTCGGCAGGAGCCATTTTCTACATTTATAATTGCAAAAGGAATTTAGACTAAGTTTATAATTGAATGAGTTAATAATAACTCCACTCAGAAACATCTATCCCCAGTGAGGGTTCCTAGTGATAACACGACCCCTATCAGCCACATCTCCCCCGATCGTCACGGCCATCAATGTGGGTTCAAGGGTGGACGCTAAACGTCGGTCACATCATTCATGCGACTCGTGCTCGATCTTTCGACCATCCGCGTTCCAAGGCCATGCTTCTCTAGCGTGCTAGGCTCGCCAACTCAACCTTAGTGTATTCGGTGTGCAACATGGCTTACACCCACTGTATCTGAACGTAGATATGTATGACACCCACGTCTGTCACCCTGGATCACCTCATACCGAAGAACTTTCTTGGTGGTGCACACTAAGGGGGAACACAATCGTTGGTTATTTTAACAAGGGTCATCTTATTAGGCTACCGTCGAGTATCTAATACTAGCACACAATAAGACATACAAACAATAACATTGAATGTAAATGCTATGTGATATGGTCCTTCACGTCGTGATCTCCATCTGTCGTCACCGGGTTCCGGCGCCAGGGATCCGGCGCCGTAGACACCAGGGTACCAGTGTCATTCTGGCGTGGTAGTTCGTCACCCTCGTGACTATCTACTACTACGTAACAAAAGGTAATTACTTTACCTTTGCCACAACCATATCACAAAGCAACCCCCCCCTGCAAAACAAAGTTAGACGCCTCTACTTTATCTTTGCATGTTTTACGTGGCTGAATGGGCTTTCGCACAAGAACCGTTCTTACCTACGAACCTTCAGCACAACGCTGATCAAGTAGTTGTCTCTACTACACCCCTTTTGGGGCCCTCCGTTGCAAATGGTATACCAACTAATGCGAGAGAGACAGACACCCCCTAAGCCACTTTATACGGTACAAGCCGTATGTCAAGCGTGGACCAGTCTCGCGAATGAACGCGTAAAGTCAGTTGGGGACCGCTTCATCAAGCATTACTGCGGTATACACAAGTACACGTGGGAGGGTAACAACTAAAAGATCAACGCCCACACGCTATATCTCGTGTGTTCTACCCGTACTAGCATTACTACGAATAGATCTAGCTCTGATACCACTGAAGGGGTTACGCGCATAAAAACAATAAATTTTACTCTACGCCTCCGAACCCTTGAAGCTGCCAGGACCTATGTATTAGTAATACAGTAACGGGAGGGGCTTTTTGCGAACTTACCCTCGAAGACCGAAAAGCGTTGTCAACGCTCAGGAGAGCGTGGTTGACGTAGATGAGCCGAAGCCGACCTCAAAGTCGTGATGAAGTCCTTGCGCTCCTTCTGGCTCCAACGACTTGAGTGCCTCAAGTGTGACACCTCGTGGGAGTTACATACGTCCGGTGCCTATTGATGACTCCCGCTTCCCCGATCCAGCAGCAGTTGCGGAAGTAAAGCTCCCGGATCTGAATCCCGCAGCGCGACGGTGCTCCGTGGTGAAGATGTCTCTCGCTTGCGCAGTCCAGACTTGGGACCACGGTCACGAGAGAGAGAGGAGGAGAGATAAAATATCAATTAGAGGTCCTCCCAAAAGTGGGGAGACCTTTATTCATTATTGGGTGTATTTTCTAGGCCAAATACCCCACCTTATATAGGGGGAGGGGAGGTACTACCTCCCCTCAAGTCCTGGGGTGGGACTAAAGGAGAGGAGGGGGAGGGGAGGCCGCCGGCCAACCCCTAGTGGGACCCGCGTGGGGGGCTAGGCCCAGCCGGCCAGCCCCTTTGCCCCTTCTCCCTCTCTCCTTTCCCTAATGGGGCCTCTCCCTACGGAAATTGGCCCATTAAGCCTTTTGACCTTTTAATTTATTTTCTCTTTATTAAATAATTATGAATAAATGATTAAATCCATTTTTAACATTCATTCACATATCATTCAATCTCCGTGGCCATGGAACACCTTCCACCTCCACTCCGGACATCCTCCGGACTTACCGAAACCCTTCCGATTTCTCCCTTCTTTTCTTCAGTGATTCTAGCGATCCTATAAACACTCTCTAAGCATCATCAAGCCCTTAAGCGTGATACCCTACGGTTCGGGAACACTCCAGACATGGCCGGGACACTCCCGCACCAATGATCAACAGAGGGACCTGGATGGCCATGTGACCCCTGTGCGTTTCACGAAGATCTTTCGTCATTTGAACCGGGATAGTCGTGTCTTATTCCCTTTGTCATTCGATACTTGCATTGCTCGAGATCTGATCAATGACATCTTCATGTCGAGTTCAATCTCGTTACTGAACAATGCTATTTGACTCGTTCCGACAAGTGATCTTCCTGTGATCTAATCACACGCTGCGCAGCTATTGGATATAACTTCTCCGAGTGGGCCCTTGAGTATCTTCCCATCACATGGACGGACAAATCCCGCTCTTGACATATATTTCCTCTACGGTTTCCTCCGAATACCTGAACACACCTTTATAACCACCGTTTTACCAGATGGCGTTTGATGTTATCTAAGCACTCTCGGGAGACAGTGATTGATATAGCCTCACAGTCTAAGGAATAGTATACGAGGATCCATTTCTAATCATCGTAACTTGAACTTCATCACATGATCGAATCATGATGTTTAGGTTGGGTATTGGTTCATCATCTCATTGTCAGAATGAGATGACCTCATTTCCAACTGGCATAAATGCCACATGATCAGGAAACATGATCATCTGTTGACCAATGAACCAGTGACTAGAGTTTCACTAGGAACCCCTGGTTTGTTTGTATATCACACGTGTATTGATGTTTCCACTCAATACAGTTATAGCATGATATAAAACTTAATCATAAACTATATGAAATATGATAATAGTGCTTACTACTATTTGTCTCTAGGGCATATTTCCAACAACGAGCACCATCACCTCCAAGCCGTCAAGCGCCACCACCTCCAAGGCGCCAAGCACGACCATCTCCAAGGCGTCAAATGCATCTACCTCCAAGGAATCAAGTTCCATCTACTTCAAGAAGAGTGGCGCCCAAACATCATCTTCCAAAAGAGACGCCACAAAGCAAGAATCTTCATCATCATACATCCTCTCATGATCATTGCCAACATCAAGAGGATACAAGACGTCATTCAAGGCATCTTCGCCATGAAGATGAAGAATACATGTTGAGCACCATCCATAATGCTCAACCAAGATCAAGAAGGCACCACCATCACAAGAAGAGCGCCAAGGACAAGGAGCATCGTCGCGAGCGTCATGTGGATGACCAAGTGTGCCATCTACATCAACCTTTGGCAAGGCACGCCAATCACCTCCGTCGACACCATCATAAGGCACCTTCAACTACTCGTGCCACCACCAAAATGGCACCAAGAGCAAGTTCTCCTCCATGCCATCAAGCTTCAACGCCAAGACTTCACGTCCTAGATGACGCATGCAACTTCATGGATGAGGAGGACGATGACCTCTACTTCTCCAAGTTGGACGGGTACGTCAAGAGGACTACACAAGCCAAGGTGCAAGACGCCGATGACAAGGTCAAGAATGGTGAGCATGGGACTTTCCCTTCACCAAAGGAGGCGCATGGAGTTCAGAGAACCGAGCTTACCACTACATGCTTGAGTGATGATGTGGTACCAATCCCATGTGAGTATGAGAGCCACTTAGCCCACTTGAGTGAAAACAAGAGTGAGATGAGTGACTCCACCATATGTGACATTGAGTACTTCCACTTTGAGGGCATGAGTGATACACCAAGTGAGTTGAGAGTGGTAGTTGATAGGTCATGTGAGACCACTTTGATTTCTAACGACTTACCCTCTACCTCTAGTGTGTTTTCTCATGATGTTCTAGGTTCCATGGATCAAGAAGCGCCAAGCTTGGAGATGATGATGCCTCCAACCAAGAAGATGTACATGGTGGATGAAGATGATGCCATCCCCATACATGATGAAGAAGTCGCCCACATGGAGGCCAATACTACAACAACACCCAATTCATATGAGTGGTATGAACAAGGTAAGAATACGGGTGTTGATGATGCCATGATCCCACTAGTGGACATGATGACTTGTGAGGATTGGCATGCTATAGATGATGTTTGTGATATCACATATGCTTCATTGATATTTCCATGTGATACTTTGCCTTTGCATAATGTGGAGCATGTGAAATTATTTGATTGTGATGATGTTGCCATAGACATGCCATGCTCTAAACGTTACGTTGATGATATCATTGCTTGCACTTTGTTGAACAATTGCTCTTTCCAATGTTTTGCTTGCAATGATGTTACCAATGGTACCCCTCGAACCATGCTTTGTCAAGAATGTTTTACAATTTCTCCCGTTGCTTGCAATAAGATGAACAATTGCTCTTTCACATGTTTTGCTTGCAACAATAATTCTCATATGATTTATATTGAGATGGCCCCCATAGTTTTCTCAAATTTTGGAGATTTTGGTAAATTCCATGATAAGCATGTTCACCACTTAAATATTCACCATGCATATTTTTCATACTTGATTGACACTAATGGTGATGTGCACAAGAAGAGATACGTCATGATGGATGATGTGTTTCTCTACCATGCACACACATTCTTCCTTTTGTGTATGATGTGTGTAGGTACCTGCAAGATAATGTCAACCTCGGTTGAGAACGAGTTGACAAAAATAGCTCTAGAGAGCATCCCCTAAATGAGTTCAAGACAGAACCCAGCTCTGATACCTTTTGCATGCTTTGCATCTTTCATGTTGACAAATTGCTCTTTCCTATGGTTTGATTGCAAGCATGTTAATGGTATTCTTTCACCTTGTGACAATCATGTTTCGTTGCTTTTGGATATTTATGCTTTGTGTGTTGCCACAAAAATGTTGAACAATTTCTCTTTTCGATGTTTTGTGTGCAACCATAATGCCATTTTGAGCATGTATTGTCACGAGAGCTTCCAAGGCTCTCGTATTGTTGTTGCAAGAAACATAAAGACCACTTGCTCTTTCATATGGTTTGTTTGCAAACATGTTGTTTTTGCTTCCACTTGCGATATGCATATGCCCATGAGCTTTGAGTTTGATGATATATGTATGGCATCCAACATATTGAACAATTGTTCTTTCCAATGGTTGGCTTGCACACATAATGATGTTGTTTTGGATATCTTTCCACATGTGTTTTTGCCGAATTCTCCTATCCTTGCATCAAAGATGTTGACCAATATTGTCCATTGCTTTGAGTGCCACACTAAGATGTTTTATAGAGTTTTTGAGTTCCCACATTTGGAGGATGTTCAAACAATTCCCATGAACTTTGACCTTTTATAGCATTTCGTTTGCGATACTTGAGTTGTGCTAATAGTGTCGTGAACAAGAATGGACATGCCACAAATGACATGCTCATCTATCACACACAAACATATGTTGCTTGGTCTTTGTACTGTGAAGGTACAATTGTTTCCGCATCAACCTTTATGGACAAAGAGTTGACAAGACGAACTGTAGAGAGTTACCTATGGCTGCCCTTCAACGAGCTATCTCTACACCATAAGGTGACTTCACTCTACTTGAGGACTCATGCTATTATCTTCATGAAATGGCTACGCTTTGAGTGTTGTGAGCTTTGTAGGCTTCATGGAAAGTGAAGGAACATTGAAGTGTTGTCAATTCAATCTTCCCAAGGACGACTATATGGTGAACCCCAGGATCAAGAAGGTCTCTCGACATCTTTTACTTTGTGATAAGTGTGTAGAGTCGAGAACGACTCTTTTTGAAGGGAGGGGAGATGATGTAGCCCGACCTTCGGTTGTTACCACATCATGGTCTCCAACTTATGCCGTACGCTGTCATCCCTTGTGCACAGATACGTTCTGCTGGGATGAAAAAAGGTGCAGCTCTTGCATTTCTGCACAGACGTTGTTGTAGTGCGGCTTTCCTGCTACGATTAAAAATACAAGAACAACAAGTTGGACTATAAATGGACGTATAAGCACTAGTAGAAAATGGGCCTTTTGTTCGGGCCACTAGTCCCGGCCGTGGCTGGGGCCGGGACTAATGGTTCGAACCAGACGGCCCGAGGAGGCCGAGGTACTTTGTCCCAGTCCATAAGGAACCATTAGTCCCGGTTTGAGATACAAACCGGGACAAATGGCTCTAGGCACGCGCGCGTATGGTAGATGGCGATCCCGGCTACCCCGTGGATGGAATCAAGGAGCAGGCATCTTGTGAGCTCCATCAGAAGGTGAAGAACCTATCCATCAAGGTGGCGGTCAGATGTGCTTTACCTTGTCCACCTGGCGCACGCTGGCATGGCCGTGAGATTTTAGCTGGCTATGCTAAAGTTGTTGTGGATGAAATCGCAAGGGGGTGGGACTCAATGAAGCTTGACATCCCTGGACCTGAAGGTGAGAGGACACTCGGAGAAGTACTGGGTGGTATCATTCTATGGGACAAGAACAACATCAAGCTTCCAGGCTGGACGCCAAAGCCAACACCGCCTCCGAGTCGTCGCATGTCACCTTCACCTCCATCACCTCCAAGAAGCCCACCCCATGACTACGACCACCACAGCCCGAGTCCATCTCGATCTCCGCCGCAGCCTCCGATTAGTACTAAATGACGCAACAGCCCAAAACTACAAATGTCGCCCCTCCCAAGATTACCTCATAAGAATCTTCCCATCAGACCTTACGATCATACTGACGAGGAAACCGACATGATCGTAAAGGCCGAATGTGTTGCACAACTTCAAAAGAAGAAACCTGAGCCCGCCCCGTTATACACCGGGAAGCAAAAAGCGTATGCACTTTCTTTTCTGAACACAAAATCACAATATGAATTGCACCATAAGCCAGATGACTATCGACGCACACTTCAGAAGGAAGTGAAGAAGAGCAAATCAAGTAGAAGTGCAAGCGGGAGCAAATCATCAGGTCAAAGTGCAACCGGAAAAAGAATGGACGTCCCCCAGCTCGGGAAACAGGCCAAAAGATCGATCCCACCCCTCCAGGTGTTATCCTATGACACTCCCCAGCAGGATATGGAAGAAGCTAAGAAGCTTGCGGCTGCTATGAATGTGACTGTTGAGGAATTGCTAGGTGCCCAGGACGACAAGTTACCCAAGGCTCAGGTAGTCCCTACATATGTCCCAGGGAAGCCTCTGGTCAGCTTTGAGCAGTTCCAACAACTGCCAACACAAATGCAGAGTTTACATAACTGGTACTTGAAAGCCGTAAAGCAGGAGAGAACAATGATCGTGGCGAAAGTCCCACATGACTACTACTTCCGAGAAGAAGAGGTCCGTATTGAATTTCCAGAACTCTTCCAGTTATACAGTTTCGACGCCCTCGACAAAAGTCTCATGAGTTGCTATTGTCTGTAAGTTGTTGAATTCATTGTCTATATATAAGTTGTTCATTTTTTCAGTTGTTCAGTTCATTGCATATAATTATCCTCATTATATCCTTTTGTACTATGTTATTATGCAGAATGAAGATCATGGAATGTAAAAGAAGGTCACTCTTTAGTGTTGGGTTCATTGACCCAGATAAAATACATTGTACTACGCTAAAGGATAAGCCCGAGGAGACGCAGGAAAACCTTCTAAGGTTTCTAATAGAGCAACATTTCTGTGACCACATACTGTTTCCTTACAATTTCCGGTGAGGGCTTACTATGTTTTACACATTCACTTTTTCTTACTCGATGTTAAATGTAATTGATGAGTTACTGATGTATATATAAATGTGTGCAGTTTCCATTGGATTCTCATGGACATTCAACTTGATAAGAGAAGAGTTGAAGTCATGGACCCATCAAAGAGACCCCTGGAACAGTTTAGGGACATGCAGGACATGCTCCAGAGGTAATTTCCGTGCTACATCGGTCTCTTTATTTGATTTCCTGAGATATCACGTAATAAATAACTCATTCATTCATTTTCTTTGCCAGGCAGGGTTTGGAGCATGTTCAAGAGTAGGGTTAAGGGTTCCTTTAGTAAGGAGCTGACGTTTACTCCGGTCTCGGTAAGTAATACGTGATATGTTCGCGCATCTCTTTACTTCTAGTTTCAAGACAATTATGATGCTAAATTATAATTTTGATTGAATTCTATTCTCGTAAAGTGTGCGAGGCAGCCACAGGGGACGGATCTATGTGGATTCTATGTTTGCGAGTTCATTCGCACGTTTTCCACTGAGCACAAAGATTATAGAGTCGATGTAAGCAATACATTCACCACATTATTTTATTACCGTCACCTTTTCTTATATATAGTTCGAGAGAATGTGGGATCAGCTCCTACCAGAGCAACGCGTACGAGGAATTGCTGAAGAACTAGCAGGATTCTTGATGAACGAGATGATAGATGACGCCGGGGAATTTAGCGTAAATAGGCGCTACCGATGATCCCCGACCGTGTAATTAAATCGTCGAATTGTGATCTCCATGTAACTATCATGATCATGTATATATTTGTATGCTCGATCTTAAGAGAAGTTATCTTATGTATGCACGAACGTGTACGGTATGTGGTAGCATAGAAAACTATTTTTGAAATGAAAAAGAGAAAAAAAATACAAATTGATTTCTCTGCCACGGCAGAGAAAGTGCCTAAACTTCTGCCGCGGCAGAGAACCATTTCTCCCGGTTCGTAATACGAACCGGGACTAATGGGGGGGCACCCAGCGCCCGCAGAGACGACCACGTGGATACCCATTGGTCCCGGATGGTAAGCGGTCCGGGACTAGTGGGGGGGGGCCTTTAGTCCCGCTCCTCTAGTCCCGGTTACCAGGACCGGGACTAAAGCCCCTTACGGGCCGGGACTGGAGGCCTTTTTTCTACTAGTGAAGCGTGTCACGTACAAGGTAAGCTCCCGTTGTATTTTGACTAAATATCACTAGTACAAACGCATTACATAGAGACGTTAATTTCCCACAGGTCTCAGCCGGTTTATCATTCCGGCTCAAAAGCATAGATTCTAAGAGCACACCACCTGAGTCTGTGTTTCTTTGCGGTTCTAAGATACGAGACCTCAGACGGTAAAGAAAAATGTCTCTAACATGTACGAGATCGAGACAGCCCTGTATTTCTGACCGCTTGCAAGAATTTCTCGACCTCGGACGACCTATACTACGGACCGTTTCCAATACTCAGGCGACCTGAATTGGATTCTAACAAAGACCCTCTCTAGAACTAGCGTGCCTCGAAGCGGCTTTTAAAGTGACTGTCTCTAGTGTGTGTAAACCATTTTAAATAATAACATGCTAATTCGAACTCGATCATAGCTGACATGACAAATAATCACGATTCAGCACACATGTAGACACATTAAGTAAAAAAATTATAGGAGCTCGATCACGGTAACATTAGTCAGATACTTGGGGTTCATACAAATTTAGCCATTACACGTTATGACAGTACATATAAAGTGCAGTCCAGAAATCAATCACCAGGATTGCATTTATAATCGGCCGCTCGGTGGAAGTTGCTGAACCAGAATATATACCTCTCCATTATCTTTTTCATCAAAGATAAAAGACAATGATATCCTGCTTTAAGTTCAATCTTCTCACAACCTTCTCCCATCCAGTCGTCAAGATTGCAATTGACCCAGCTCCCATCTTCATTCTAACCATCTTTAGCTTTTGCTATTTATTTGCCAAACATGGACATCAATAGGTTCATCAAGATGATTCTTAAGGTATTTTCTTGTGAACTCGGCTCCAAATGTCTGGGCAAGTACAAAGAATTGAAGAATTAGCATGCTTGTGATTACTAGAGTATTTAAATATCACAGGGTAGCTTGTTGATAACATGATCAAGAATATATTATCTTATCAGCTTGCACTTCTTTTTTATGACAGATGATTAGGGCAGCCTGTAGACGTAGTATGTGATTTTTGGTAGAAATTCGGATTCACACCAGTCTAAGAGAAAGTCTACCTGAACTTCTTTCAGATACATGTTGTTTCCAAAAAGGCTCTACTTATCAAAATCAGTATCCTCCTTATGCCGAGACCCTGATTTAACAACACATAATTTTTTTAATGCGGTGGAATATTAATGTCTACCATCTAAATGCATACAAAACAGATGACTGTAATTTTGATGTTCTTTTGATACCTCTAAACTCAATCCTCTCAGTCTTCATCTATTGAATGGAATTCAAAACCACTAAAGTTAATGCGAAAAATGTCATGGCTAGAGAGCATTAATGCATCGTCACTCTGTTGGTTCCCATCTATTAAATAAATACAAACATAGAGCATCTTAATACAAACAAGATACAAGTAGACTAATGAAGTGACAATTAAAATAGATACATAGACCAAGGAAATGACAATTAAATCTCTATTGTTGTAGGTGATAATTAAATCTCTATTGCTAGAAGTGACAATTGCAGAATTTGACATTTATACAAGGGGAAAAGAGTTGAGACAGATGCAAGTCGGCTAGGGGAAGCTCATTAGATCTTTGCAGATCAGTAACCCAGAACCTTAAATTCGAGAAGCAAAATGACAAATTCTATGGCAAAATTCCTAAATCGACGCTGCTGATTTAGGGTTTTGTGGATTTGGTTTTCACGCATACCTACCTGGATGACGAATGGGTCCTCGGAGGCGACGGAGAGCGTCCGCACCGCAGGGGACTGGAGGCGACGGTAGTGGAGAGGCAGGGGACCGAAGGAGGCGGTGGTGGAGGGCGGTGGCGGTGGCGGTGGACAATGTCCTGGGCGGGCAGGGAAGAACAAAAGTGGCACAGATCTGAAATATTTGTCCAAATATTTTCAGATATTTTCCGCCAAATACTAGCCTCAAATGGCTGCAAGTGTAAAAAGTCTCTAAGAACGTCC
The DNA here is from genome assembly GCA_910589775.1 of Avena eriantha. Classification (NCBI taxonomy): domain Eukaryota; kingdom Viridiplantae; phylum Streptophyta; class Magnoliopsida; order Poales; family Poaceae; genus Avena; species Avena eriantha. Next base: position 380,614,488 of record OU342746.1, read on the forward strand.
GATTTCCGAATATTTCATATTTTACCGTCAAGTACTAGACGACTAGTAATTTGAAAAGAGCTAATATTCGGAACTCTGGATATATTCGGAACTCCGGCGTTTGATTATCTTAAAATTTGAGAATTATTCATAATTTAAAGGCAAAGAAAGGTGTGTATACATGCTTGATAGAGTGAATTGAGTCCCCTAAGACTAAATGAGGTTCATAAATTTAAGAAAATAATTTGCATTGTACAAACGTTGGATCTTTACCCTGACAGGCATGACGACTAGTGTTCTTGCACTTTTCCTCAGAGAAATAAGGTGAAAGTGTTTTGAATTTGACTAATTTAAATGTTTAATCATAAAGTGAGATCATTCGGTTACTTAATTATGAAATTTTCACCAATATAACCTTTTTTCATGTATTGTTTGAAGAAATTTTTGTTGAGTGAATATTCGGACATCCGGATATATTTAGTACTTCGGATTTTGTTAATCCTAAATTTTGAGAATAATTCATAATTTAAAGACAAAGGAAGGTGTTTGCACATGCTTGCTAAAATGTAATTAAGTTTTAAGAGTAAATGAGGTTTATACATCGGAAAAAAAATATGACGTAGTACATACATACATCGAAGAGTGAAATTGTGTCCTAAGAGCACATGAGATTATATACCATGCATGCTGTAGAGCAATAAGGTGCAACTGTTTTGAATTTGACTAATTAAAATGTTTAAGGTCGATGTGAGATCGTTTAGTTACTTCAATACGAAATTTCCACCAATTTAAAATCGTGTTGATGTATTCCTTAACAATTATAATATAATCGAGCACTAGAAATATTTGGTAGTGTGCATGAGCATGATGAGTAATATAATTGAATACTAGAAATTTTAAGGGACTCCATATAAATGAGTGGATTAGTATATAGAGGAGGTTCACCAGAGACATCGCGGATATGTCTTACATGCAACCAAGTAACAATTATCTTAAACAAAATATATGCAGGGGCAGCAGCAGCAGGAGGGACACGGAGACACCTAGTAGGGGTAACGGCAGGAGCATGCATCATCCTACTTGAGGAGAAACATGCTAGTCCTGACATATTCCCGGACAAATTTGCCATAGGCTACGTGCCACGCTAAGGTCTTTGGCTGGTGCTTTTGGCCTCGGCTTTTGCCAACGTCCACCGCGTGCGGGATCATACTGTCGAGTTCCGTGTTGATGACTATGCCACAGAATGGGCAAAACAGTCTCTCCCTACGATGGAAAGAAATTTTCCCACTTCATAACCACCGCAGCACGTAGCGGCTCTTGTTGTCCTTAAAGTACTTGCTAGAGTCCACGTCATTAGTATCCTCCTGTTGATTTTTAAAAATATAACTTAGAAATCATACACATGGTTAAATTGTATTAGAACTCAAGAGTTAACAACATATGTAAGTCAATATTAAAGTGATATGAAAGAGAATGCATCTTAGCAATAGTTTGATCAGTTCATATATCATTTCATCTCAGCAAAATGACAATTAGTTGGATCATAGTAGAATAAAGATTGTAGAGTTATAAGTTTCTTCAAGGATGGCGTAAGAGAACCAAGTACCAATTGCACAACCTATTCTTCTTGTACATGACCCCGGATTCGCTAAGTCATCCCTGAATTTTTTTACACCAACGTGTCTTCCTCTCTTTTGGGGCAAATTTGAATTATTGACCAAAATAAGAAATTAAAATATAATCATACGAAATAATATTCATATATATATATATATATTTTTGGTAAAAAAACAATCCTAAATATTGTAATTATGAATAATAAAAAACCAAACAATCTTTAGGTACATGTAGAAATAACTTATGATCAAAACCATGCATATACATATGGATCATACAAATCATTCAAAGATCATATATAGTTCCATATGAGAATAAATTAAGGGCCTCATTATTTTTTCCAGAGATGGAGTTGGTGAACTGAAGTACCAACAGCATAACCTATATTATTTTTTTATATTGCTGTCTTAGGTTCACTAACCCATCCCTAAAAACAAACACCAACAAATGTTCCATCACTACACTATTTTGGGACAAATTTCAATCATCGGCCTTAATGAGAAACTGAAATATAATTCTTATACACTATGAATGTATGCAATAACAATTCAAAGATCATAGTTCTATCAATGTAGAATAAATTTGGGGGCCTCATAAGTTTCTTCAGGGATGGCATTAGTGAACCAAGTACCAATTGCACAACCTATTTTTCTTGTACATTGCGCCGGGTTCGCTAACTCATCCCTAGAAAAATCTGACACCAATGTGATGCCTCTCTTCCGGGGAAAATTTGAATCATCGGTCATAATAAGAAACTGAAATGTAATCCTACAAAACAATATTTAGGGATTTACATACTCGTGAAAACAATTCTAAATATTGTAATTATAAATAACAAAAAAACGTCCAATCTTTAGGTACATGTAGAAACAACTTATATGGGGCCTCAGTGAGAAAGAGTTCAGAGATCATAGTTCAAAGATCATAGTTGATATATGTAGAATAAATCTGGGGCCTCATAATTTTTTAAGAGATGGAGTTAGCGAACCTAAGTACCAATTGCACAACTTATATTGTTGTGCATTGCCTCAGGTTCACTAACCATCCTAAAAAAATCTGACACCATCATATGCGTCTCTCCTTGCACTCTTTAGGAGCAAAATTGAATCATGGGCCTCAGTAAGAAATAGAAATATAATGTTGTATGCATGTTGTGTATCAAAATCAACACTCAGTTAGCAAACCCTAAAACTCCTAAAATCAAATGTTACAGATCGATTAAATTTACAGCACAAGAATAACAGTATGAACAACAACAAGTTAATCAAATGTAAATTTGGCCGATTAGTAGATCTAATCAAATCTCCAAAACAATCGACCATTCAAACCATATATATTCCATACATCAAGAGCAAAAGAATCTATAGACGATTGACCAAATCCTACATATGAATAGTGAAATCTACGACTGCGACTAGAGAAGCTAGCAAAGTAGTACCTAAGACTCCTCATCGGAGACCTCCTCCTCGAACACGTCATTCTCCGTGATTGCGTCAGCGATTTCTTGGTGGAGGGTGGGGTTATTGATGTAGAGCATCGGGTTGCCTCCACCTGCCACATGCCCCTCATCCAAATCTGCTGCTGGCACACCACGACGTTGTCGGCCACCTGCTGCTCGACGACGACGAGCGGCGTGCATGCCCGGAGAAGCCGCCCACACCCTCTCGGCGACGACCGAGCCATCTGATGTTGCGCCTCCAACTGGCTTCACCTCCAGCTCATCTCCATGCGTATGCTCCATGGCGCAGCTAGGGAGGGTGGTGGTACAAGCAAAGGAGCTTCGGCGCGCGCGGAAGGTGCAGATTGGGGTTTTGTGACTAGAAAGATTGGGGAAAATGGCATGAGCTCGTGGATCAAGTAGGCCGAGCGGATTTATATACACGGGACCATTGGTAGTTCTCGTGTGGCTGAGGGGGCTACCATGATCTCCCCTTTCTAACTACATTAACAACACACGCTTTATTTTCCTAAACAAACATGCGCATGCTACCTCGGGAACATGCACGACGCTAGTTTTTGAGACGGGCGGCATAATGGTCCGCCTCAGTAGACACTTAGAGGCGATTAATATTTTGGACTGGCTGCGGTTGAGTGATCTAGGGAGACGGCCAATAATTTTCGTCGTCTTGGGTTTAATTTAGAGGCGGTTTCCATTATAGACCGGCTGAGGGGAGACTCATACTAGAGACGGTGCAAATTAACAACCGCCTGATATTAGAGTTAGAGGCGGTCAAAAAATTACGACCACCTAAGGATGATGAACACAACCAGTAATTTGTATTTTTGGGGTAAACCAGCTCTAGGCACAGTCTCTAAGTAACGAGTTTGTATTAGTGTATGTTGACCAACAAGAATAAGTATTTGACCTAAGTGAAAAAAATTGGTAATTGTGGAACAAATATCTACACCTTTAGAGGCACTTTGATTAAAATGCCCCTAAAGATTATTATCTTTAGGACACTTCTCAAAATGTGCTAGAGATATTACATTTGGAGGCATTTTGATTAAAATTTCTCTAAATACCTTCGTCCCAAGGCTTAAGGCATATAACTTTTTTCAAAGTCAAACCAACTAAAGTTTGACCAAGTTATATGCCTTAAGCCTTGGGATGGAGTAGTATCTTTAGAGACACTTCTTAAAATGCCCTGAAAAGTATTACATTTAGGGGCACTTTGATCAAAATGCCCCTAAACCTATATCTTTAGGGGTACTTTAATAAATGCCCCTAATTGACACGTTTAGGAACACTTTGAAAAATGCTCCTAATCGACGTGCCCCTAAAACCATACCGTGTACTAGTGTTCCTTTGTGGTTTACCACCTGAAAACTTTGTGTTGCTAGGGAGTTTTGCATCCTAATTCTGTTCCTCGCCTTGAACCTTTCGCTTTTTGATATAGAGTACGAAATGATCATGACTATCTGTGTAAATTTTCAAACAATTCTTTAATATTTCATATATACATTTTGCAAAAAAAATTGAATCTGAGTCGGACGCAAAAAAAGAAATCCAAAAGCGAAATATAAACCCAGTAACTCATTAAGTCGCAAGGGCTACGAGCAAAGCCTGTTTTCAATTAACGCAAAACATTACATATGAAAAGGTACTGGCCAGATATGATCTCAATTTACATTTGAATTCAAACAAAAGGTGCATCCTCCACTCTTTCCTCTTGGTATATATATGGAACTAGACACCGGTGATATGTTGTAGCATCTCCCCTTTCTTGGTGATCAAAAGATGCAGAGGGCCGTCATGGCACACGTCATTCCCAAGCAGACGAAAGTAGGTCTCTTTGAAGGCCCATATCTCGACGACGTCGTGCACCTTGAGGCGAGAGTTCTTGATGAAGTCCAGGTACCCCTCTCCCTTGACGACGGTGCCGCCGCTGCTGTCCCACCGCGATAGCTGCAGCTCCTTGACGCCGGCGTTGGGCACGACCACGAGCACGGGAAGCCCGCCGTGCTTCTTCCCCGTCCTCTTCTTCATCTTCTCCCCTGGGACCTTGGGCATCTTGGGCAGCCTCGGTAGCCTCGGGGCTTCCTCGTGCAGCAGGTTAGCAGCCATGCGCTGCTACAGGGTGAGCACGGCACGGAGGTTGCGCAGCACACCCTCGTTGGGGAGACGGAACCGGTTCTGTTGTCGGTCGAGGTCCGTGGCGGTAATGACCTTCTCGTCGATGAAGTACACTGGTAGGTCGCAGCGGAGCTTCAGTCGCGGAAGCATCCCCATGCGTAGCCAAGGCGGCTCGGCGCGGACGACGCCGGGGGCGAGCATCCTGGGAGCGACGGTGGAGAGCGGGACGACGTTTATGGGCTCGCCGGTGAACGGCACCAGAGCGCCGGCGTGCGCCTGGGCGATGGCCACATCATTGTTGGACCGTTGTTGATCTGCTGCGGATGGGTCGTAGAGAGCCAGCGTCGTCGTCGTCGTCGGCTGCACGCGCGGCCGCTTGCAGCCGGCATGGTGCGGTGGCGTGGCCGTAGTAGTGAAGGAATAGCTGGTTCTTGGGTCGACGAAGCACATGGTGGACGGCGAATTCGAGTTCATCTCGATCGAATTGGTTAGCGGCCGCAGGCAGGTTGTCCCGGCGGGATCAAGTCGTGCGAGCAATGGAGCAATGGATGTGATGCCGGCTAGGAGGGCGCCGCCGGCGTATATATTGATGGAAGGAAGGATCCATCCCGCGTCGATCTGCCTACGGAGTCCGACTTGGACTGGAACACGAGGTGCTGTATTTGGTAGCCCCGGCCGGGAACAATGCGGGTTCGTGTGAGATCCACATTCCAATTCACAGTAGCGCGATCCATCACGTACGCGTCTGTATTTGGAGTCCGACTTCTACTCGAACGATGCATACAAGAGATCTCTAAAAAACTCTAACATACACGGAACTATGCACTCCTTCCTTTTCTGTCCCAAAAGGTATGATTCATGACGTTGTGACCACTAAAACATAGGGTAATAATATTACTCCCCCGGGGATATCACGCATCCATCCCCCGGGGTCGTCTCGCGCGCGTCGGTCGCTTTCAACCTTATCCCTTCGTATCTTCTCTCCTCAACCTCCGCTCGTCCCTGCGCGTTCCTCGCCGCGCCCTGTCCTCGCCGCCTCGCCGCGCCGTTGCAGCCTCACCGCCCCACCGCGGCCTGTCCTCGCAGCCTCGCCGCGCCTCTGCAGCCTGTCCTCGCCGCCTAGCCGCGCCGTTGCAGCTTCGCGCGCCTCGCCACAGCCTGTCCTTGCTGCGCCACAACTTCGCCTCGCCGCGCCCCTGCAGCCTCGCCTCGCCACGCCAGGCTCTTTCTGCTACACTGGCAGGCGCCGCTCACCTCTGCTACACGTGATGGTCGTCGCTGCTACACGCGCCAACCACTGCTGCTACTTGTCCAGGCCGCCGTTGCTACACGCTCTGGTCGCCGCCGGTACGCCGCCGCTGCTACAAGTGTCGGTATCCGCCGCTACATGCTCCGCGCCGCTGCTGCTACACGCGGCCGCCGCCTCTGCTACACGCGCCGGGCTCGTCTGCTACAGGCGGCGACGGCCGCTGCTACACGTGTTGACAGGAGCCGCTACAGGCGACGACGGCCGCTGCTACTCGCGGCGTCGGTGACTGCTACACGCGTTGGCGGGAGTCGCTACGGGCGGAGACGGCGGCTGCTCACGCGATGCTGACGGCTGCTACACAAGTTGGCGGATGTTGCTACAGACGGCGATGGAGGCTGCCACAAATCGGCGTCGCGCTACAAGTTGGTCGATGCTACGAGCGACCGTCGTGGGTGCTACCCAAGGCCACCAGTGATGCTATCAAAGGTCACATGCGATGCTACATAGGGCCGACCGCGGTACTACCAGTGTGGTCGACGCCGTCCGGTTCTGCTACGGTGGGAGGCTGCTACATACGCCGGCCGGTGCTACCTTGGGCTACCGGAGTTGCTAACTTTTGGGCGGCCGGTGTCGCTGGGAGGGTTGGGCTCTGC